>CM027867.1:57624726-58224726 GCA_016097605.1 Eucalyptus guilfoylei | reverse complement strand
GATGGATTGAGCTAGTGATGCAATGTGTTTCCATTGTGTCCTTTAGTATCAAAGTTAATGGAGATCATACATGATATTTTACACCCACACGTGGGATACGACAAGGAGATCCATTATCCCCGTACCTCTTCATATTGATGGCTAATGTTCTTTCTTGGATGATGCACAAAGTGATAGAAGATGGGAGCATCAAAGGAATAAAACTTAACAGGTATTGTCCCACATTGTCTCATCTATTATTTGCTGATGATGCTATATTTTTTATGGATGGGATAGTTAGAGAATGTCAGAATTTGGCAAATGTCTTGCACCAATATTGCTATGCAATTGGTCAAGCTATTAATCTAAACAAATCAGGAGTGTTCTTTAGCAAGGGCTGTCCTTTAAGCTTGAAGAGGAATATGGCACAAGAGTTACGAGTGCCTATTATTGAAATACCTGGGAATTCCATTTGATTTGGCACAAACAAAAAAGGAGATGTTTACATGGATTCTTGCTAGAGTGAACATGAAGCTTGAAGGCTGGAAAGAAAAGTTCTTATCTAAAGCTGGCAAAGAAATTTTGATTAAAGCTGTTGTACAGGCTCTTCCTCATTATGCCATGTACATCTTCAAAATCCCTATCTCAGTTTGTAAAGCCATCGAACAAAGAATTGCTGCTTTCTAGTGGAAACAAAACGATTCCAAAAGAGGTATGTACTGGAAGAAATGAGAGGTTTTGAAATCTAGAAAAGACGAAGGGGGTCTCGGCTTCAAAGACTTAATTAATTTCAACAAGGCTATGTTAGGCAAACAAGCTTGGAGACTTTCACAATCACCATCAGCTCTATGGAGCCAGATTCTAAAATGAGTTTACTATCCAAATGGGGACTTATGGAAGGCAAAAACAGGGCAACACCCATCTTGGGGTTGGCGAAGTATCCTAATAGGAAGGGACACTATAGAATCAAAGGTAAGGTGGATGGTGGGAGACGGGAAAAGTATCAACATTTGGCAAGATAAATGGCTTCCAAGGGGAGTGATAGGGGGATCGGCGAACAAGGATGATCTTGTGAATGTTGCTGAACTGTTGATTGATGAAAGGAGGTTATGGGATGAGCCTAAACTTTGTGATCTTTTTGATGACCAAGTAGTCAATGAAATACCATCAATTCCCATTTGCGCTAACCCACAGGAAGATAGGCAGATCTGGATGGGGAATAAGTCAGGCATCTACACAGTCAAGAGTGGCTACAATAGGGTCTGTTCATTGGCCAACAACCAAGACTCAAACAAAGCAACAACGTCCTATCAGCCGCCGAGATTTCTATGGACCAGATTATGGAATATTCCAGTCCCCCCCAAAGTAAAATTTTTCCTATGGAGTATATGCCAAAATGCATTTCCAACAAAGGATAATCTCCATAGGAGGAGAATCTTACCTAATCCCATGTGCCCCTTCTGCTTTCGGCAACCTGAAACAGTAGAATATCTTTTCTTCTTCTGCAAAAGGACTCAGCATATATGGATAGACCTGCGCCTCAATCTCTACAACAAGATTACTTCAGTAACTCGGATGGACAAATGGTTTGCAAATTTCTTTGCAGAAAATAGTGACTTACCCTCAGCAGACATGGTGGCCAGCATAATATGGTTAATTTGGAAGCTTCGAAATGATTGCATCTTCAAATCCCGAACCCCCAAGGCTGATTCCATAGTATATATAGCCCAAGCACAGGTTTGGGCTTTCTTGAGATGGTGTCCAAGCACAAAAAAGTAGAGAACCATAAGGTGACAATCGCCCGATTGTTGGATAGCGCCAGACAGCAACAATCTCAAACTCAATGTCGACTGCTCTCGGGCGAAGGGAGAGAAGACAAGCTCCATGGCTGGGATTTTGCGTCACTCGTGAGGCATGGCGATCGATGGATTTGCGGATGAGATCCATGCTGCGTCTCCTCTGCACGCCGAAGCCCTAGCGCTTCTGCACGGTTTGCACTTTCTAAAACAGAGAACTCAAAGTCACGTGGGAGAAGTATAGATAAGGGGAAGAAAGTTGGAAGTGCAGAGCGAAAATCTTACTCTGGTTGAAGCTATATTGGGCCGGGCTGAAGTCCCATGAGCTGTGAGCAATTTGCTAGAAGAAAGCAGAGTATTCTACAAAGTTTAACCTTCGTGATGTTATCCTATTGCCCAAGAGAAGCCAACCAAGCCGCCGATTGGGTAGCGAGAGCTCATCGCCTCAAAACTCTTTTTCCAAATTGGTTATCCGCACCACCCCAACCTCTTTGGAGTATTTTATGTTTTGAATCCAAGCTATCGTATACTTGTAATCATTGCTTTATGAATGAATGAATGACTTATTTCAAAAAGAAAAAAGAAAAAAAAGAATTAGGTTTGATTTTCATTTTGTGTGAATATATGAACTGTTGTGAGTGTCTTGAAATTGTAAAAGTTGGAGACAAATTACAATTTCAAGACAAATAAGTGAAAGAAGAAAGATAAATTATACCTAATCAAACGGGGAAAAAAAAAAAGATTTGGCCTTGTGGGTTCTTGACTATAAAACGGTTTAGTTTAGTATCACTTTCCTTCGAACTGTATATATGCAGTTGGTTTGATTTAACGTCCAAATCGCATCAATCGCGTTGCTCAGCTCCTGATAGTTACAAATAAGGAAGTAAGTGTTGGGAAAGAACGTCGAGAGAACTACACATGTACATGTGGACTTCCGTTCACAACAATTACAAGCAATTAAATGAAAAAAAAGAGTCATATAATGTTATTTGTAATGAAATTCATTCACTTATTTACACCAGGAGTCACATGGGCCTCATTTCTTGAAGAAATTCTTCCCGGTGGTCTGGCGGAGGACCCAAAAACCAAGAATCAACACCAATTACTGCAAGTACGACAACTAGGGTCTCCAATCGTTCATGGGATCGTTCTACCTTGCTGGGCTGACCACGACATTTTTCGTGTCGTACCCGATGAGGTGGCTTCGGAGGAGGCTCACCATGCTCATTGCTGGCATCATCTTCATCCTTGGCTGTTTAAAATCGCAGCTCAAGAGCAGGTCGTGCTCATCATCGAATAAATTTTGTTCGAGTGTGATGCTGGCTTCACCAATTAGGTTCACATGTATACATGTGTGCACACAAAAAATCGTGATCATGATAACTATCATGTGGTTGTGATTGTGCTTTAAAATGTGGGCCAAAATGGTTGTCGTTATACGGCATTTTTAACTGTTGTATTGGAATCTTGATTAATGATGTTTTGAAAGCATGTGAAATAAAGTTGGAGTACTTTAGTTGTATTGGAATCTTGACTAATAATGACGTGGAAAGATATGAAACATATTGTGAATGGGTCGTAGATTGACAAAGGACAATTTATCCATAACGACAAGCTATCTCTTTTACTAAGGAATAATAAAAGGTGATGTCATTTCTTGAAGAAATTCTTCCCGGTGGTCTGGCGTAGGACCCAAAAACCAAGAATCAACAGCAATTACTGCAAGTACGACAACTAGGGTCTCCAATCGTTCATGGGATCGTTCTACCTTCTTTGGCTGACCACGACATTTTTCGTGTCGTACCCGATGAGGTGGCTTCGGAGGAGGCTCACCATGCTCATTGCTGGCATCATCTTCATCCTTGGCTGTTTAAAATCGCAGCTCAAGAGCAGGTCGTGCTCATCATCGAATAAATTTTGTTCGAGTGTGATGCTGGCTTCACCAATTAGGTTCACATGTATACATGTGTGCACACAAAATCGTGATCATGATAACTATCATGTGGTTGTGATTGTGCTTTAAAATGTGGGCCAAAATGGTTGTCGTTATACGGCATTTTTAACTGTTGTATTGGAATCTTGATTAATGATGTTTTGAAAGCATGTGAAATAAAGTTGGAGTACTTTAGTTGTATTGGAATCTTGACTAATAATGACGTGGAAAGATATGAAACATATTGTGAATGGGTCGTAGATTGACAAAGGACAATTTATCCATAACGACAAGCTATCTCTTTTACTAAGGAATAACAAAAGGTGATGTCATTTCTTGAAGAAATTCTTCCCGGTGGTCTGGCGTAGGACCCAAAAACCAAGAATCAACAACAATTACTGCAAGTACGACAACTAGGGTCTCCAATCGTTCATGGGATCGTTCTACCTTGCTGGGCTGACCACGACATTTTTCGTGTCGTACCCGATGAGGTGGCTTCGGAGGAGGCTCACCATGCTCATTGCCGGCATCATCTTCATCCTTGGCTGTTTAAAATCGCAGCTCAAGAGCAGGTCGTGCTCATCATCGAATAAATTTTGTTCGAGTGTGATGCTGGCTTCACCAATTAGGTTCACATGTATACATGTGTGCACACAAAAAATCGTGATCATGGTAACTATCATGTGGTTGTGATTGTGCTTTAAAATGTGGGCCAAAATGGTTGTCGTTATACGGCATTTTTAACTGTTGTATTGGAATCTTGATTAATGATGTTTTGAAAGCATGTGAAATAAAGTTGGAGTACTTTAGTTGTATTGGAATCTTGACTAATAATGACGTGGAAAGTTATGAAACATATTGTGAATGGGTCGTAGATTGACAAAGGACAATTTATCCGTAACGACAAGCTATCTCTTTTACTAAGGAATAACAAAAGGTGATGTCATTTCTTGAAGAAATTCTTCCCGGTGGTCCGGCGTAGGACCCAAAAACCAAGAATCAACACCAATTACTGCAAGTACGACAACTATGGTCTCCAATCGTTCATGGGATCGTTCTACCTTGCTGGGCTGACCACAACATTTTTCGTGTCGTACCCGATGAGGTGGCTTCGGAGGAGGCTCACCATGCTCATTGCTGGCATCATCTTCATCCTTGGCTGTTTAAAATCGCAGCTCAAGAGCAGGTCGTGCTCATCATCGAATAAATTTTGTTCGAGTGTGATGCTGTCTTCACCAATTAGGTTCACATGTATACATGTGTGCACACAAAATCGTGATCATGATAACTATCATGTGGTTGTGATTGTGCTTTAAAATGTGGGCCAAAATGGTTGTCGTTATACGGCATTTTTAACTGTTGTATTGGAATCTTGATTAATGATGTTTTGAAAGCATGTGAAATAAAGTTGGAGTACTTTAGTTGTATTGGAATCTTGACTAATAATGACGTGGAAAGATATGAAACATATTGTGAATGGGTCGTAGATTGACAAAGGACAATTTATCCATAACGACAAGCTATCTCTTTTACTAAGGAATAACAAAAGGTGATGTCATTTCTTGAAGAAATTCTTCCCGATGGTCTGGCGTAGGACCCAAAAACCAAGAATCAACACCAATTACTGCAAGTACGACAACTAGGGTCTCCAATCGTTCATGGGATCGTTCTACCTTGCTGGGTTGACCACGACATTTTTCGTGTCGTACCCGATGAGGTGGCTTCGGAGGAGGCTCACCATGCTCAGTGCTGGCATCATCTTCATCCTTGGCTGTTTAAAATCGCAGCTCAAGAGCAGGTCGTGCTCATCATCGAATAAATTTTGTTCGAGTGTGATGCTGGCTTCACCAATTAGGTTCACATGTATACATGTGTGCACACAAAAAATTGTGATCATGATAACTATCATGTGGTTGTGATTGTGCTTTAAAATGTGGGCCAAAATGGTTGTCGTTATACGGCATTTTTAACTGTTGTATTGGAATCTTGATTAATGATGTTTTGAAAGCATGTGAAATAAAGTTGGAGTACTTTAGTTGTATTGGAATCTTGACTAATAATGACGTGGAAAGATATGAAACATATTGTGAATGGGTCGTAGATTGACAAAGGACAATTTATCCGTAACGACAAGCTATCTCTTTTACTAAGGAATAACAAAAGGTGATATTTTACCGTCATATAAGAAAAGGTTTTTTTTCCCCATTTTTGATAGGAGTTCCTTATTAAAAAGAAGAAGAAGAAGAAGAAGAAGAAGAAGAAGAAGAAGAAGAGAAGAACCAGAAAAACGGCTCTAGCACATTAAATTTTGTAAAGTTAGTATCCTTTCGATAAGCCTAAGTTAAACTGGACATGATTTTTGGCCTCATAACATGAAATACATTAATTATTTCATTTCTTTTCTTAATTTCTTTTGAAACTAAAGCCATTAGTTCCTATATATATTTGCTTTTCAGTTTTCCAAAATATTCAGAATTAAAGTAGGTTTTCATTCCACGGCTTCTTGTTGATCGTCTGACCAAATTTCTTATTATACAATAAAGCAAACACAACTTAAATATTCTTGAGATCACAATGGTCTTCCATTTTCCAATTTCGTTTTGATGTTTTCTGTGTCCTCCTCCCTCGAAATCCTAATCACCTTTTATTTTTATTTTTTTCCGATATAGATATCGTGAGCTCTTTAACTTAATCAGCCAATACTTTTATGAAGGTAGATATAGCTTCTGTTACTTTGCAGCTTTTCCATGTGATTGCGACAACTTTTTTTTTTTGTATTGGACATTGACTGTCTTCGAATCATCCAGTGGAAGCCGACACGTCCAATTGATACATATTCTAATAATTTTGCCTTCAGAAAAGCCCTTTTGGCTATTGGTTTGAATGAACGTGGCTCTGTGAAACTCTGTGTCCAATCCAAAGTTCAGACCTTTTTTTTTTTTTTTGATAGGAGTTCCTATAGAAAAAGGAGAAGAAGAAGAAAAACAGGCTCTAGCACGTTAAATCGTGTAAACTTATTCTCCTTTTGATAAGCCCAATTTAAATTTGACATGATTTTATGACCCTGATAACATTAACATGAAGTACATAAAATTTTTTTTTATCTCTCTTCTTAACTTCTTTTGAAAAAAAAAAAAAAAGAGTTGTTGGTTTCTAACATTATGCAATTTTTTTTTTCTATTTTCCAAAATATTCAAAACTAAGAAAGGTGTCCTTACCAGCTTTTTGTCAATCGTCTGACCAAATTTCTTGTTATGGAATTAAGCAAGCACACTTAAATGTACATGAGATGAGAATGGAATTTCCAATTTCGTTATGATATTTTTTTAGTCCTCCTTCCTCAACGTCTTAACCATCTTTTTTTTGTTTTTTTTTGTTTTTCCAGATATAGATATCATAACTCTAATTAATTGTTCTTTAATTATAATCTGTCAACTTTGATAACGATTGAGATATATTCTGTTAATTGGCAGTGTTTCCGTGTGATTGCGACATTCATTTTGATTTTTTCTGCTTTATGGTCCCAGAGAACATCATATTGGACATTGACTATCTTTGGAGTTATGCAGATAAAGCCGACAAATCCCTTTAATGCCCATGAAGCATTGTGTCTGTTCCCTCTTTCGAGTCCAATCTAAAGTTCTAGATCTTTTTCTTTCCTCTTATCCATTTTCACTGACTTAATGTTTATTGTTTTAATCTAGCATGACTATGGAGTCACAAATAAAAAATTAGTTATTTGATCCAGCAAAATAAATGGGGCAAGTGCCAATTAGACCACCAGAGACGATACCGATATTTTTGGGTTTAAACATAATCATCAAAGACCATATATAGCATGGTCACTATTTGTTAGAATTCACTGCATAATCACACAAAAAATAGAGAGTAAAAATGAAAAAGAGAATTTGAGATGCAAGGTTTATCCAAATTTACCCATAAAGTACTAGCTAAGAGTTTTACTATAATTAGTATTTCGCACATCTTTATTACATCTCTCAATTACAAGAAAAAAATATATGTGTATATATATCCAATAATATTCATAGGCCTGAACCAAAACTACTAATAAAATATAGGTAAAAAAAATATGAAGGCATGGAAACCAAATCAAGCCACCGAACCATTCGGTATAAGCTATTAATTTTGTTATTTTTTTTTTTGACCACTTATACATGAAGCAGCCTATTGGAATAGTTTTGATCGCGCGAATTTGTGCTTTGTTGTGAGTGTAGAATTTGACTTTCTTTTTTTTTTTAACAAAAGACGGAGAGAAAATAGTGAAAGAAGAAAAAATGATTGAACCGAATCAAACCACAAAAAATGGTTTAGCTTCATGGGTTCTTGACTACAATTCGGTTTAGCTTAGTTGTACTTTTCTTCAAACCGACTTAATGCTGTTTGGATTGTGCACTTCTATTCATAATAATTATAAGTACATTATGTGAAAAAGTTATATACGCTAATGTTACTTTTAATGAAATTCATTCACTTATTTACACTGGTGAGAGTCACATTGATCCCTGATTCCTTGAAGAAATTCTTCCTGATGGTCTATCCGAGAACCCAAGAACCAAGAAGCAACAGCAATTACAAGGCAGCTCAAGAGGAGGCTCACCATGCTTATCATTGGGATCTTCCTCAGATGTTCAACGCTGCAGCCCAAGATCTGGCCATGCTCATTTTTGAAAGAATTTTGTTTGGGTGCAGTGTCGGCTTCGCTATTTTGTCCAAACTCACCCATGCGCGCACATTAAAATTCGTAATTATGATTTCTAGCTTGTGCAATGCGAATGTGTTTTGAAATGTGGTCCAAAAAGGGTGGCGTGATGTTGTGCTTAAGTTCTTGCATTGGAATTTTGATTGAAGATGACGGGGAAAGATATGAATTATATCATGAGTGGCTCGTAGAGATTTTCGTGGAGCAAAGGACTAATTTTTCAAACTCGAGACATATTTTAACAACCCTGACAACACGAAGTACATCAATTATTTCATTTATTTTCTCAGTTTCGTTTGTAAATAGTCATTGGTCCCTAACATTATTTAATTTTGTTTTCAGTGTTCCAAAATATTCAAAGTTAAGGAAGGATTTTCCACCAGCTCCTTGTTGATCGTCTGACCAAATTTCCTAGTAGACAATTAAGCAAACACATCTTAATTGTTATTAGATCATAATGGAATTCCAATTTCCAATTTCATCATTATGTTTTCTTAGACTCCTTCCTCGAAGTCCTGATCACCTTTTTTTTTTCCTGTGAGATAGATATCATAACCCTAATTAACTGTCCTTTAAACTTAATCAGCCAATACTTTTACAAAGATAGGGATAGATTCTGTTACTTGGTAGCTTTTCCATTTGGTTGCGATATTTCATTTTAATTTCGTCTTGTTTTTGTCTACTTTGCTTCATTTCCCCTGCCAAATGTAGGTCGCGGAACTTTATCAGCAAGCGATTGTCGACATGAGCGGTGTCGGTTTCCCTAATTTCTCCAAACTTGTATTTGTCCGCACATTAAAAATTCGTAATTATGATATCTAGTTTGTGCGGTGCAAATGTGTTCTGAAATGTAGTCCCAAAAACGGTGGCATGATGTCTTGCTTTAGTTGTTGCATTGGAATCTTGATTAAACATGACGTGGAAAGATGTGAATCATATCCTGAGTGGGTCATGGAGATTTTCGTTAAGCAAAGGACAATTTGTTCAAATGGACAAACTGTCTTTTTATCTAGGGAAGAACACAAGGTGATATTTCAACATCACGTAAGAAAAGGTTTTTTCCCCCGTTTTTGATAGGAGTTCCTACAGAAAAGAACAAGAAAAAAACAGGCTCTAGCACATTAAATCATGTAAACTTATTCTCCTGTTGATAAACCTAAGGTGAACTCAAGGTGATTTTTGCACCCTGATAACATAAATTACATAAATTATTTCAGTTCTTTTCTTAATTCCGTTTGAAATAGTCGTTAGTTCCTAATATTATATAAATATTTTTCTTCAGTTTTCTGAAATATTCAGAATTAGACAAGGTTTCCTTACTAACTTAATGTTAATGGGAAAATTGTCCAAAAGTCTGAAACCTATTGTTAAATGAGTCTTTAACCTTATTGATATTGCTAATTGAATCATAAATCTTTTCATATTTTGCTAGCTAAGTCTATCCAATTAATTTTAGCTGTAAATCATTGATGCAGATACCAATCATTGTATGTGACACAACCGGCATTAATGTGGACAAATTTTATAATTTTTTAAATTTTTTAAAAAAATTTCCTTCCTTTTCCTTTATTCTCTTCAAAGCCCGGTAACCCTCACTAGTCACTGGCGAGAGCTACAGCCCTTGTCAGACTTGGTAGAGAAAAATGAAAAATAGAAAGATAAAAAATATTTGTTTGCATTAGCGTCGGCCATCCTATTTGACATCCAACGCTTATGTTAAAATTGGCTAGATGGATTCGCAGAAAATATTTATAACTCAATTTGCGAAATTTAAATACAAAAATGTAATATGTTTACAATTTTTTGTATAATTTTCCCTACCATCAATATCGAATTTCTTGTTATACAATTAAGCAAACACAACTAAAATGTCCATGAGATCACAATTTCGTTGTGATGTTTTCTGAGTCCTCCTTCCTCAAAGTCCAAATCATCTATTTTACTTTTTTCTCTGACATGATATCGTAACCCTAATTATCTATTCTTTAAACTTAATCTGCCAATACTTCTATAAAGATAGAGATAGATTCTGTTACTTGGCAGCTTTTCCATATGATTGCGACATTCCATTTGTTTTTGACTGGTTTATGGTCCAGAGACATCATATTGGACTTCGGCTATGTTGGAGTCATCGAGTTGAAGCCGACACATCCCATTAAAACATGTTTCAATAATTTTGCCTTTAGAAGAGTGATTTTGGCTTTTGGTTTCAATGAACGTGGCTGTGGGAAACTCTGTGTGTTCCCCCTCTTTCGAGTCCAATCCAAAGTTTCAGACCTTTTTATTTTATCTTATCCCCATTTCACTGACTCAATTTTGATTATTTAATCTGGCAGGCCATTGGAGTCGAAAATAAATATTAGTTATTTAATCTAGCAAAAAATCAACTAGTGGTGTAGCGTCATGAAAGCCAATTTGTGTTATCAGAGCCAAGCTTCCATATCCAACAATATAAGTCCAACTCCATTAAATATAAGCATATTATATATAGATGTTATAAATGCAAAAGTTTCCAAATGAGAGGAGGGAAAATATTTTATCACACAAATATCATTATATATAACAATTTTTAGTTGGACGTGTATTATAAAAATTCCTTCTTTTATGGAATCAATCATTAGTTCCCTTTAGAAGGATATGAAATTAAGTTTATGTTCAAGTAGCATATATGACACGGTTGCACAAGTCTATCCATCCGATATAGGTTCTTAGGACATTATAGCTTAACTATGGTAGAGTGTCATCTTGATGTAGTGCAAGTCATCAGTTTGAGCCTAATTATCCCTAAAACCAATGCAACTACGTACAATTTGTCTTTGTGGTACTTCACCTTGCTTTTTTTTGTTCAAAGATGAAATTCTTAATGAAAGTTGGTTGTATTAACATAGTTTTGCAATAATAGCTTGTTCCACGCACGATTAACTGCATTTTATATGTTCTGAATGTATTTACTTTTGAGGGACTTATAGTTTTTCTTGGATCAGGACTTATATTAGGAGGTCTAGGAATGGCATTACGTACCAATCGAATTTTATTCTGGCTTTTCCTATATATGCCATTTTGTTTTTGATGTCAATAACCTCAAAAACGCTTGCTAAAGAAAAAAAAAAAAAAAAACTCTATTGTAGGAGTGCGGTCTTATAATTACAAACTAGACATGAACCTCCGCATTGTTCAAGAATAAATAATAGAAAAAGCTATGTATCCTAAGATGAATGATTATAAGGACTGAGCAAGAAAAGTTCAAACCGTTCAACCAAATTGACCAAACCCTTTTTTGTCGATTTGGTTCGGTTTAAAAGCACTCTTTTGAAAAAGAAAAAGAAAAGTTGACAAATCAAACTAAATTCTTTCTTGCGGTTTGGTCTGGCTTCAACTTTTTTCGAAACTAAATCAAATTGCAGAACTAAGTTATTAATTTTGTTGTTTATTTTTACTAATCATATGTGAAATAGCATTTAGAAGTAGGCTTAATTTGCATTCTGTGAGAATTTATGAACCGTCGTGAGTGTAGATTTTTTTATTTATTTATGAATTTACAAAAGATAAAGAGAAAAAATAAAAAAAAATAAATCAAACCGAACCCAACCATAAAAATGGTCTGGTTTGGTTGGTTCCCGACTATGATCTGGCTTAGTTTGGTTTCACTTTTCTTCAAACCATATTTATGCAGTCTGATTTGTTTAGGTAGCACTTAGGTGGAGTATTTTTTGTGAACAATGCAGCAAATCCAATCTGTGCAACATGAAGGAGATTGTTTATTTATCTAGAGCTTCATGGGTCATCATGAAAAATGATTCTTTGGGTATATCTTGTTATTATGTATTTATCTACATATATTGTAAATCTAGATTATTGGATTGGGATTTTAAATAAGCCCAACTATAGAATAGCTATAGAATAATCGTAAATGATTTAATTGCGGGAGTTCATATTTTTCTAATCCAAAAGTTCAAAAGTGAATTGAGAAGCAACATTGTCTGCACAGCCAGCACCACGTGAAAAGCATGAAGAAGAAATTCGAAAGAAATTGGGCGTGCGGAAAGCTCCACCACTATGTGTTCTTGTAATCATATTCATCAACTTTATTCACTGTAACTTGGAAGCTGCACCTGTTGTGTAGTGGCCTGTACATCTTTATTTATTGGCAAATGGGTCAAATTCAAATATGTGGAGTGTCATATACTTCTAGTAAGGATTTTATTAGCAAGGGTTTCGAGGACAATGGTCAAAAATATGCATATAGAGAAATTTTATCAGTATCCAAGAACTATTTTTCTCATGTTATGCACAATTATTGTATTGAAGAAAGAAACTTATTTATTGGGCATGGCATGTCCTGTCCATGAGCAAATGTATATTTTCTAATAAGCTGGAAGAATAAACGATGGTTTATTATTAAAGTAGTTAGAAATCTTGAAAGTATTAATAAATGTTAATATTTTTCAAAACCAAACAAGATAAAAAGTTGCCTAGCGATTGACAAATGCTGGTATATCAGTCAAACTAAGTTTGGTGATATTGAATAATAGTTAGTAACTTTAAAGGAGTTGGTAAGTCATAGGAATAGGAATTGGTAGATTATTAAACTAATTGCCAATCTTCTACGTGAAAATAAGTGTTCGTACTTTTCAAACTCAAGCAAAAAAGTGCATAAAAGTATGTCGACAGTTTCCTCGGTTCGTGCGAAATTACTTATACCCAGTACAACGTGCTAGATGAAAGAGTATCTCAATCCTGCCTATTTAAGAGAGAGAGAGAGAGAGAGAGAGAGAGAGAGAGAGGGACCTGTGAAGTGTGAAGGGAGCTTGCATGGCAAACTCAAAGACGAGGACGAGCACCAACAACCCATTAGGAGGTGAGTATCAAGTGTTTCTGAGTTTTAGAGGGCCCGACACTCGTCGGGGAATAACCAATAGCCTCTACCACGCCTTGGTAAATGCTGGGATTCGCGTTTTCATGGATGATGAAGAGCTTCGACCAGGAGAAAGAATTAGTGGCAACCTTCTGCTAGCGATCGACGACTCTAAGCTTTACATACCCATCTTCTCCCAAAACTATGCTTCAAGTCATTGGTGTCTCCGCGAGCTTGCAAAGATGGTGGAGAACACCTCTAAATCTAAAGAAGAGGGGAATGAGAAGGTGATATTGCCCATCTTTTATGACGTGAAACCTGCTGATGTGAAACTGAAAACCCTGTTGTACCGTGATGCCATACTGAATTTGGAGCAAATGATGGAGGATCAGAAGAAGAAGTTCAGCTCTGAGGATATAGAGTTGTGGCGCCAGGCTCTCAATGAAGTTGATGACACCAAGGGGTGGGAGCTGAAGAAATATCCAGGGTAACTATCTAACCGTGAATGTCAAAATTATCTTTTACAATTAAGCAATAGATTTTTATAAAGATTCATTAATTATATTCCAACTCCTATTTTTCTAAATTTATAAGGAAATTCTCAAATTCTTGTTTTTTTCTTAATCACGAGATATCCAAATTTATTCGAACCTAATAGGATTATTACAATTTTTCTTTTAACCTAATTTCTATTGTATAAGAAATTGGCTTTGCTTCATCCTTTTCATACCAATTTGATCCATGAATGTATTACAATTTTTCTATTATTTTCTTATTACATGTGGCACCGATGTGGGACTTACCAAGCATCATATTGAAGAAAAACTTGAAAAATTAAAAAAGAAAAAAATTAATATTTTAATAGCAGAAATGAGGAAGGATAAGGATAAAAAGATAGAAAAGCTTTTTTTTTTTTTTTTTTAAGCAAAAGAAAATGCGAGCCATCGGAATTTCTCTCTCGGAATCTTATAATAGTAAGACTCCATTCGTTCAAGAAGATGATCGTTGAGAAAAACTTGGATTGTTCGCACAAAGCCGAAGCCTTAGATTCTGAAATAAGATTTGTTCCGACAGCAGCAATTGTTTATAAAAAGGAAAAGCTCACCTTATTAAGCTGCTCCGCTTACACCATTTTCATCAGTCAGACCGCCGGTATCAACGCTTGTTGATCAAACAGTAGTGCAGCTGGTCACTGAAGCTGTCCATGGTCGCCGGCAGCCGTTGCCTCAAACACCTGCCGCTAGACTCACCACCACCTACTGCCTTGCCGGCTACCCTCGCGCTTGAAGACAACCACATGGAATCAGACACCACCTCCACCACAATCAAATTCAGCCTCCACAACCAACTTCGCACTTAACCACCACCAAACCCATCCCCCACCACCGCCTAGGATCTTAAGAACTCGACCAACTTTGCCAAACTCGTCCACTACCGTCACCAGCTCAGGTTGCCGCCGCCACCATTAAGGTTTGCCGCCATTAAAATCGTGCAACACATCACCACGCACGGAAAGACCTCCAATTTGAGGTTGTTCGACCTTAGCCACCATTGAGAACTCCATTGACCACTCGAGCTTCATCGAGTTTGGCCATGACGGCTGGAATTTCGTCAAGCTTGGGACTACAGTCGCTCGAGCTTCATTGAGTTCGGTCATTCGGCCATGGTGGTTGGAGCTCCTTCGAGCTCACAGCCATGGCCAGTAGAGTTTCCATGTAGTATTTCAAACTCCTGTCTCAAGAACTCAATTTTAAGAAACCATGGAAAGTTTTAATGAAGAATCAACAAATGATCAGATTGGAGAAAAAAGTTACTGGGGATGGGAGCAAGCGAGATTTCTTTCCACTGTTCGTGCCCCATCATTTATTCTTTTATTTGTTAGTTTCTCAGCCTATTTTCTAATGACAGGTCAATTTTTTCCGTCCATTAACGTGGGTAGAGTAAAGGAACAATTTGATTGAATCGACTACAAATTTTAGTAGTTGATTGCATATTTTGAACGTTTTAACACTCAATTACATTTTCGCGACAAATTTTAAGACTTCTAATACATTAATTTCTTTAATAATCAAACATTTCTCTTTCTCTATTCCTTCAACTTAAACTGGTAATGGATGTTACGGTTTGTAAATTCATCACGTTCTTGAAGTTTTTAGGGTAACGTAATTAGTCTTGGTCAAGTCCCGTTTGTTTCGTGCCATTTTTCGTTGGATAATTCTAGTTGCCTCTCGACACCCCAAAACTAGTTGTCTCATGATGATGAAGACAAATGTGTGTGTATATATATATATATATATATATATATATATATATATATATATATATATAGACATGTGATAATGTGTGTGACTACTAGGTAGAGTGATCATGAAAAGTAAACTACTGGGTAAACCTCAAACAAGAGCGTGCCAAGCGCATGCGTGCGCGTGTGTAAGTGAAATAATAAGGTAGAGTTAAAGTTTAATGTCTTCGAACACGATGAACATTCAAATAAAATGAATTACAAAACTTAATGCTGTTTAGTTTAGTATTATTATGTCGGTAAAACGCAAAAGTACTTTTTCTTGCACTATTTTTTTATTGGTCTCTTACGTTGTGTTATTTCTCACATGCAATAAGAAAATGTCAACATGAGATTCCTGGTTTCATCACTTAACTGATCAGTATCTACCTTTTTGATTAGTTTATAAAAATTGATCTGTGAAAGGGATTCAACAAATAATTGTTTGATATTTGAATAAGAACCACTTATTTATATACCTTTTCCGTTCTTCTTAATGAGAGTTTTCCCTCCAGAAAAGTTTTAAGCTCATCTTCCCAACCGGTTAACTTAGTAGATGGTTGGTTAACGTGCAATTAAACGAATTTGTTTCCTCTTCACAATTGAAACTGTTCAACTTTGTCGCAGCGATGGGGAGCTTATCGAGGCTGTTGTTATGGAGGTTGTGGTTAGGCTCAAGACAAGACAAAGAAAAGTGACTAGAGATTTAGTTGGAATGGAGGATCGAATAGCAGCCATAAATGGTTTATTGGACATCCAATCCGGTGGTGTGCGGGTTATTGGAATTTATGGGATGAGTGGCATCGGTAAATCAACACTTGCCAAGATCATCTATAACCAACTATGTCCTCGCTTTGGGAAAAACTGTAGCTTTCTTGATGGTGTAAGGGAAACAGCAAAAACCAAGGGCTTAGTCAAGTTGCAAGAACAATTGTTATCCGATATCTCTAATTCTAGAGTGGCTCGCAACATTGATAATATTGATTATGGAATCAATACGATTAGAGAAACAATTTGCAACAAGAAGGTACTAGTTGTATTGGATGATGTTGATGAGGGAAACCAAATCGAATACCTCATTGGAATTGATTCTTTGTACAATGGTACTAGGATACTTGTTACCACTAGGGACAAAAGTGTTTCAAAAATCAGAGGATTGAAGTATGAAATTGTGCCTTATGAAATGGAGGTGTTAAGCGACAAAGACGCACTTCAACTTTTTAGCAGGCATGCCTTCGATGCTGAGTTTCCTCCAGACAAACTATATGACATTTCAAAAGACATTGTCTCTACTACGGATGGACTACCTTCAGCTCTTCAAGCAATAGGTTCATTGCTTTTTCTTCAGAAAGAGGAAAAAATATGGCAAGAGATGCTAGAGAAGCTAAGAAAAACACCTACTAGCGATGTCTTGGGAAGGCTAAGAATTACCTATGATGCCTTAGAAATGGATCAGCAGCAGATATTCCTCGATATTGCATGCTTTTTCATTGATAAAGATAAGACTAATCCAGTCTTTGTGTGGAAAGATTGTGGGTTTAGCCCAGAGTATGCTATTGATGTCCTTATTAATAGATGCATTATAAAGGTTTTAGACAAAAATAAGTTTTGGATGCATGATCAATTTAGAGATCTTGGAAGGGCAATTGCTAATCAAGAGCGTTCTAGGTTGTGGGCTCCAGACGACATCATTTGCGAATTAAGATCAATAGAGGTAATGTGGTGACCAAATTTAATTCGAATAGAAAATTACTTACTATGTTCATAATTGAGGATTCGTCTTTCTAAATTGAGAGCTACTCTTATGTTCCATTTTTTCTTCTCTTCAACCGAATAAAAACGTATGATATTGACAAATTCCTGCTCCTGCTCCTCAATGTCATTGGCAGATCAAGAGTAGCGTTCAAGCACTGGATTTGACAAATTGGTCAAGGATTGATGATAACTTAACTATCACTGCGGAGGAAATTAAACGTTTCCCACATCTTCGGCTGCTGTGGTTGCATAACATAACCTGTCAAGGCGACTTTGCGGGTTGTCTTTCCGAATTGAAATGGATCAGTTTGTTTTACCCTGATAGAAGTTCTGAACGTCATCCACGTTTTGAGGCAACCAATTTGCATCTAGAAAACGTGGTTGTGGGGAATCTTGTTGGCCATGGGTTCACAGATGATCATGTCGGGGGCCTGATCAAGGTATGTCAGTTTCCCTATTAGTCTAATTTTCTTATTCAAGGACAAAATTCAATGGATTTGTAGTCTAATTTTCTCATTTGGTGAGAGGATCAAAGGACAATCCAAGTTGAGAGCCTAAATTCCCATGTATTTCTTGTATAGAATTGTCCATGCTAATGTTTCATTAGCTTTTGTAGGATGGGAGGAAATTGAAGGTTCTCACTCTTGAGAATAATACGTCGATTTACAGGACACCAACCTTTCCTGAATACTCAGTTTTAGAGAAGTTGAGTATTTCTGAATGTTCATCTTTGATGGAAATTGACTGCTCTATCGGAAAACTGCGGTGGTTGACTGATTTGAGTATTGAGTCATGTCAGAATCTTGTAAAATTACCTGAACAAATTGGAGAGCTACCGAATCTTCAGCACCTCTCTCTTAGGAATTGTGATAGCTTGAGTGAACTCCCCGAATCAGTTTCGAAACTAGAGTCATTGATGAAGTTGGATGTGTCTCACACACCTATTACAGTATTACAGGATTCCATTGGAAGACTATCAAGCCTGTCATCTCTCAATGTGTCATCCACACCAATTGTGAAAGTTCCCAATACAATGAGCAAGCTTCGTCGCCTCCAAACACTAGACTTGGAGCATTGTCATAAGCTCCAAGAGTTGCCGGAGCTCCCTAAAAGTTTGACCACTCTACGATTGAGATCTAGTTCATTGCAGACCGTGCCTATCCTCTCAAACCTTACTAATCTAGTTGAACTGCTTCTATCCGATGGTTCTGAATCTAAGGCCACATCAAATATAATTCAAACTTGCGACCTACAGTGGATAGGGAGGTTATCCAAATTGAGGAAGCAGCACTTGTGTCTTTTAAATATCCGCGCACCGCCTACAGAGTTGAGCTCCCTTTCTCTCCTAAAAAAACTTACTATGTATGGATTAGACTTCGAATCCCTCAAACAACTTCCATCAAACTTGATAGTTCTAGAGCTCGATCGCACTCAAGTGAAACAAATACAACTGGACTGGCTTCCTCAGTTGGAAAAGTTGACTATCAGAAGGTGTGAACTCGTGAAAAGATTATCCTTTCCATCAAGTTTAGGAAAACTGAGAGAAGCTGAGGTGTCTTCTTGCACTGAGCTAGTCGAAGTTCAATTTCTCGGTGCCTTAATATCATTGGAGGAATTATGTATTGAGGACTGCAAATCTTTAGAGAGGTTTGTTAATCCATCAGAGGAGCCAAGGTGTAATGAGCTACAAGCTACCAAGTTGACTAATGGTGGGAGGAAAGTGTCCATTGTCTCAAGCTTTCTAAAGATGCTTCAAGTATTCCAGCTGTCGAGGTGCCCAAAGCTAGAGGAGATTCAATTTGCTTCTACGTTCAAACCATTGGGAGTATTTTTTGTCGAAGGGTGCACTTCATTAAAAAGGATAGGCGGTTTGTCAAACTTGAAGAACTTGACGCGGTTAGGTATTGTAGGGTGTGAGAGCCTACAAGTTGTAGAGGGCGTGGACGAATTAGAGCGTTTGGAGCATTTGAAAGTTTATAGGTGCAGATCAATGGAAAGGATGATTGGTGTATCAAGCTCAAAAATACCAAAGGAGTGCCAGATTCAAATGAGGGATTGTGGGGAGTTATTGGACATTGGTCCAGATGATTCAAGCATCACTTGGGAGTCTTACAGAGAGGAGATTCTAAATGCCCCAGCACGAGCGTTGGACTCTGAATTTGAAACAACTCTTTACGACTGTGAAACAGAAATAGAAACAGGGGATCTTCTATTGGAACAGGTGCGCCTTCTTTCTATTTATGGATCATCACTGTTTCTTTTGCTTTATTTGCTTTCTATTTATGTTCTATTCTTGTGAAGAGAGATAGAAAATAATTCTAAAATGTGCAACCGGGGATAATCACATTAAAAATCCCCATCTTACTAGAAATTTTCATATGCTATATGTGTGTCAACTTCGGAAGTGAGGCCAGGTATCTTACATCACTCACCATCTGACTGAGAATTCATACTCTCCTTCTTCCTATTTGTGTTCTTGGTTCATTTTGTGCTGTCACAATTACTCAATGACGTTGAGCCTATTTTTACCCTAAAAAATGGAGGATGAAACTTCATGTCTTCTTTTTCCACTTGATAAATCAATATTTGCAATAGGATCATGCAATTTACCAAAATCACAAGATACCGGAAAATTAAATAAGAAATAGATCAACATACCACAATTTGCGTAGCTCAGTTCAAAGAGTGATCTAGATCCATTGCAAACTAGGAGATTCTAACATAAAAAATATTCTCTCGATTCCAACCTTCGATTCCACCCAATCCTTACTCAATATTTCATTCTCTGATACTGTTTTTCTTAAACTAAAACTCACAGAGAACCTAAAATAAGGTTGGTGCTATTTTTACCCCAAATATAACTAAATCCACCGTAATTACCTTATAAGGATTTGCCCTCAATCATTTAATTACAAAGTGATGGCTCCATTCTTTCTTATTCTATTTTTCTATTCCTATTTAGAATCTAATTGTCATGATTAAGCATTTTACATGTTTTTTTTTAGTATATTAAAAAAATCTACAAAATCTGTCACTTCATCGACAATCTGCGAATGTTTGTGCTCTTTTTGCAGCTCCACTTATTTATATGTACACCACTTAGATCTTTCTTTACAATTAGTTACTCTCTCCTATTAAAAGATAGAGCACACTCATCAAAGGTAATGTCTTCGCTGATCATAGCTCTAGAAAAAAACTCATACATGTATCATATCTAGTGTCTCTGACGCCGGTGCATAGTTTTGGAATATGTATCTCCTTGCCTGAGTGTCATTTTTCACTTGAGCATAAGTAGGGCAATTACAATTTCTCAATCCAGTGTGATAAGCAACTTGCTCGACCGCATTTCCTCATATTACTACAATCAATTGATATTGATGGCTATATTGTATTCATGGCCAAAATTGTAGAGTAAAGACTGAGCTTTCTCCAATGAAGTTATCTTCATACGTCCTTTGAGTTTGCTTAAGTGTGGTGTGTTCACACTAATGTGGTGTCTCACTAAGCCTTCTTTAGTGCAAATTAGCTAGATTTAAAAAAAAAAAAAAGATAAAAATTAGGGGGAAAAGAGGGTAAAAGAAAAGAGCATAAGAATTAAAAGAATCACAAAGCTAAAATATTATTTTTGAAAAAGAAGGTAAGATCGTCAAGCTGCACCAGCGAGGACTAGAGGTGTTAAAATGGGTAATAGACCCATATATGACCCATTTAAATCATAAATGATTCACTTGTTTTTTGATAAAAAGTAGATAAACGGGTTTAACAATTAAAGACTTTGATAGGTGGGTTTTAAGTGGGTCTTAAATGGGTTGGATTTAGAACCCATTTTCACCCAAATCTCACAATCTCTCTCTTCTCTCTTTAACTTTACAAAAATATTTTTTTATAAAAACTGAAATTATAATTATTTTTTATTTTAATTTTATTTTCTTCTTACTTTTTTTCTTTCTTCTTCCTCCGATCGCCGACACGGCAATGGCTGGCGACTGGCTAGGCGAGCCTCGAGCTCGCCGGATCTTGCGAGGCGGAGGCCTCACCGATTTGGTGGGACTCGAACTCGCCGACATCGGGCGAGGCTCAAGCCTTGCCAGATTTGGTGAGGGGCGAGCTTGAGCTTGCCCGACGTCGGCAAGCCTCAAGCTTGCCAGATCGGGCGAGAGGCAAGCTCGAGCTCGCCGGATCCGGCGAGGCCTCCGAAGCTCGCCGGATCTGGCGAGCCTCGAGCTCGCCGGCGTCAATGAGCCAAGCGAGCCCGAGGCTCGCCTGTGGCCGGCCACCGGCCGTCGACGTGGCCGGTGGCTGGCCAAAGAAGAAGAAGGAAAAAAAACTAAAAAAGAAAAAAGAAATTATATTTAAAAAAATAAAAATAATTATATAACAAATAAGTTTTCTTAAGTTTAGTTAAATAGGTTGGGTATGGGTAAAAAATATTGCATTGTAATAAATGGGTCATAAACGGGTTAAATGGGTCAATTTGGGTCGAACCATTTTATGACCCGACCCAAACCCGACCCGACCTACCCGTTTAACGGGTCTAGCAAGGACCTACGACCCTCAATGGGTATCGGTGAGGACTATTGACCCTCATTGCTTGCAAACGAGGACTTGCCAACCCTTGTATGTGTCTTACGGCGGTGGCACCACTATTGTCACAAACAACCTACCGGCCATTAATCAAGCGAGCACAATCCCGGCCACCATCTTTGTTGAGGGTTAACACAGCAAGCTATGACACCAACCTGATCCATTTTCGACAACTATCATACCACTACTTGAGGGGTAAGTGTAGGGAAAACCCTTTATGTTGATTCTCGCTTGGTGTTTGAGTTTAGGTGTTCAAACTTAGGATTATAGTCATATGATATTTGGGCAATCTATCATCTTCTTTAAGATGTTTAATTCACATTAAATATGATACTTTTGAACCTCCCTCTCTCAGCAAGATGATGGTGACGAGCATGAGGACGGTGACAAGGTCGATGGCAAAGAGGATGACAATAGCGAGGACAATGGCAAGGAGGATGACGACAATCACAACCATGTGCATATGGATGATGATGATGATACGACGATGACCATGTGCATGATAACAAGGATGACGAGAATGTGCATTGGTCTGGTGGGCCTTTGCAAGTTTGTTCCATGGATGGTAACGATGAGAACGACGATGTCGACGAGGAAGGTCAATGCGAAGGCGATGGCAACAACGATAGCAAGAACAATGAGGATGAGGATGATAACGGTAAGGATGACGAGGACAACAATGTGCATGAGCTTTTGCATTCGTCTGGCGGGCTTTCTCCAGTTGGTTGTGTGGACGGTAATGATGAGAATGACAATGTTAACGAGGTAGGTCAATGCGAAGGAGACAACAACAACCATAGCAAGGACGACGAGGACAAGGACGATGACGGTGAGGATGACAAGGACAACAATGTGCATGGGCTTTCGCATTCTTCTAGCGGGCCTTCGCCGGTTGGTTTTGTGGACAGTAATGATGAGAACGATGATGTCGACAAGGAAGGTCAATATGAAGGTGACGGCAACAGCCATAGCAAGGATGACGAGGACGAGGACGACAATGTGAATGAGCTTTTGCATTCGTCTGGCGAGCCTTTGCCGATTGGTTCCGCGGACGGTAATGATGAGAACGACGATGTCGACAAGGAAGGTCAATGCGAAGGTGACAACAACAGTGATAGCAAGGACCACGAGTATGAGGACGATGACGGTAAGGATAATGAGGACAACAATGTGCACGAGCTTTCCCAGTCATTTTGCGAACCTTCGCTGATTTGTTCTGTGGATGATAACGTTGAGAAGAACGATTTCAACGAGGAAGGTGAAGGTGTCGGCTACGGTTATGGCTATGGCTATGGCGACGGCAATGATTACGAGGACAAGGAGGAGAGGGATGATGAAGAAGGCAAACAAGAGGTAAGAGACGACAACAACCTAAAACTCAACTAACTGTTCTGTATTCAAAACTCGTGTGAATTTTTTGAAAGTTGAAATTAAATCTAGGGATAGTTAATTGCAAGCTTGTTGCATCTATTAACCATGATTGAAGAAATTGATATTGAACTGTCTGGTTTTAATCAAGAGAAGGGCTTTCTACACATCTCCGTCAATTGCTTTGCCCTACTTTCTTCAAATCTGAGTACCAACTGATTGCCAGAAAAAGTCACGTTAGTATTTTCAATCTATCAATCTGAACGGAATCAAGAGATTATGTTGATTCTTGCTAGTTGCTTGCATTTGGGTGTTCAAACTAGGAATTAATGTAAAGTAATATGATATTTGGGGATTTTGACATTTTCTTCTTTAAGATGTTTAATCCACTTTGAACATGATAATTTCAAACCTTAGCAAGATGGCGGTGATGACCACAACAACAACGAATACGATGACAACACGGAAGACAATGGCGATAAAGATGGCGACGAGGACGAATACAACGGCGAGGACAATGATGGCTACTAGGATGACAATGCGCAGGAGGTTCTATAGTCATCTCATGGACCTCCACGGGTTCATTCTGTGAACAATGACAACAAGGAGGAGGAAGGCGGAAGACGAAGGCGAAGGCGAATGCGATGGCAACAACGAGGACAAGAAAGAGGGCAATGATGAAGAGGCCGAAGAGGAGGTGAGTGATGGAATGGAATGATGTACTTGGCTTCTTTTTTTCCTTCAAAACATGTAGCGAGATGACCATGGCTAGCAGCTGAAAGATTGTTGATGCCCAATCCTTCTGATCTCAAGAGCTAATTGGCGCAGCGACTTTAGTTTCTAGTCTCTTTCGGTTCTCATCATGTTCTTTTCTTTTCCTTTTCAATAGTTCAGATGTTTATTCCCTCCTTTCTTTTCACTCCATAAAACAACTATGATGTGCCAGTGTCCCTATTATATCACGAATTAGTTTGGATCTTACTTGTTAATTAGTTCTAATTCTCTGTGTATGCATCTAATTATGTCTATATTTCCCCCTTAGAAACATGCTTCATGAATCTGTCTTTGCCGATATTGTTCGAGACTAATTGATTAAACACTCTGTGACACTCAAAAACCATAAAAATGGTACTAATCTTCCTTTTCTAGGCCATATCCTTCGTCCTTTGCCTTTCAGGCAAACAAGAGATTCCCCCAATTCTTCTTCTTGCTTTTTCATTGTTGATCACGTTATGGGCCGACTCCACTTTGTCTATGAAGGCAGGCCCAATTAGTCAAGGCTTCTTGTCCATCCCATAATGTAGTTTCATTGCCGACATTCTTACTTGTCTCTAAGGTATATAAACAAAAACAGGTCCGTCTCATTGGGATTAAGAAGGGAAAATAACACAAATAATTCATGAACTTTGATCAATATACAATATAGTCTATGAAGTTTTAATTTGTTCAATGTGGTTTCTAAGCTTTAGTTAAATGTATAATATCTTCTTTGAATTTTTAATTTGTTCGATATGATATTTGAACTTTTGATACATATTCAAGTTAGTCTCTGAACTATATAAAAATGTTCAATATTATCCGTGAACTTAAAATAATGAAATGACAGTATTGAATATTTTCATATAATTCAAGGACCATATTATTTCAAGAATTATTTGTGTCGTTATCCTCATTAGGAAAGGAATTAACGTATTCAATCTCATGTACAATTTGTCCAAGTCGATGTGATGGCCTTTTGAAGGACCAATTGAAGACCGCAATTGAAAAACGCTTGCCTTACTAAAAGAGTGAACGCAAATCCATGCAGGATGGCTTTTAGGCAAAAAGAGAATTCATCAATAATCAATGAATTAAGCAAGAACGTATGCAAAGGGAGAAGGTAGATCAAAGAGCCAATGGTGACAGAAAGTTAGAAACATTGTTTACTTGTGCACTTCTCTTTTGGGTCCTCCTTTGGTACAATCTTAAGTAGCGGTCTAAAGTAACACAAAAGAAAGGGTTCCGAGAACACGGCTGTACATGACTTTTTTTATTTTTTTTGGTCGGTAAAGCTTTCTTTCATTCTATATATGATTAGAAAAAAGAGATTTCATTCAAAATTGTAATGAACAACGGTGTTGTTGTCCCAAATGATATGTATTTCACGCGCGCTCTTCAACGTTGGATGAATGTGCATTTTGCATGTGCTCTTCAATATTTGACTTTCTTAGTCTTTTTATTGTGATCGAAACAAGTTATTAAGAGAGTGATTGAAAATGACTAATAAATTTATAGTTGTCCCAAGTGATACATATTTCGGCGCATGCTCCTCAACATTGGAACGAGAATGTGCATTTCACGTGTGCCCTTCAATATTTGACTTTCTTGATCCTTTTATTGTGTACTCGATATTTTATTGTGATCGAAACAAGTTATGAAGAAAGTGATCGAAAAGGACTAATAATTTTATAGTCATATTTTGTGCGTGCTCTTCAATATTCGACTTTCTTAGTCCTTTCATTGTGTACCCAGTATTTTATTGTGATCGAAACAAATTACTAAGAAAGTGATCGAAAAGGACTAATAATTTTGTGGTTGTCCCAATATTTTATTGTGATCGAAACAATATTTTATTGTCTACGCTCCAATACTTATGTGGAATATGGGGTGCAAGCATGACTTGTGAGCGTTTATGAAGCGATACATACGAGCCACAAATTTCATAAACCGGATACTCCTTGAAGATTTGTCTCGTGTGAGATGGAGTGGGGTAAGTTACGCTTCCCATGCTCGATAGTGCCTGAATAACACAAAAGAAGCTGTGATGAGTGGGTAGGTACGAGATCGGCCGCTATCAATTCCAATGTCCAGTTTGTGACAACTTAAAATCCAATTTTTAAAAACAGCATGTTCTAGACAATGGACCCTAGTTATTCTCTAGCAATTTGATTATACTTAAACCCTAGGTTCCTAACACGCCCCTGCACTGCTATAGCTTTACTACTTGTGCTTTTTGGTTGCAAGTATTAGGCCTACCATTAGAACGATGTACGGAGCAGTTCTTAAGTAAGGTAGTATGGGATGTTGGCAAGCTTTTGGATGTCAGAATAGAGGCAAAAGAAGGATCGACTTTCAGAGCAGGGAGAGTTAAAGTTGAAATTAATCTCAATGAACCTCTTAAACCGGGTAAACTCATACGTGTGGAAGGGAAAAATATTTGACTTGATTTCCGTTATGAACGGTTGCCACATTATTGCTAATCCTGTGGTGTTTTAGGCCACTATGCATCCTACTGTAAAGATATTCCATATGATGAGGCCAAATTTGAAGGCGGGACAAGATGTACTATGGACAATGGTTAAGGGCTGAGGTCAGGGAACACAGTCCTTTCTGGCAGGCTTTTTATGAATTTAACACTAAACAAGAAGAATCTGAAGAAATTGTACCTGAAACACCTCAGCCTGGGTTGCTGTTACTCCTTGCTGCACCTCATGAGGTACACACACAACAAGCCTCTATGGATAATCAGACTGTTCAGCATCTCCATACCTCAACCATAAACTTAATGCCAAATTACCCTCTGGTTGACACTTCACAAGGCGGTACTCCGAACAAGATGGAATTGGCTGCTTCCCCTGTACAAACAAATAAAACAGAGGTCAAAGCATTTCAATCTGAAGCGTCATCATCCAAAAAATCCAAAAACCCTCGCTTGCAGGCTAAGACTACTCCTTTAAAGAAAGCAAAGAGACGTCCTATTCTGCCAGATACACTTGATGAAAGCACTCTGATGGAGACTCCCGTACTCCAGGCCAAAAGGGCCAATGAGGGAGCTGTGGTGGCTTGCCCGAATAAGCCACCAATTGACAAATGAAGATCCTAAGCTGGAACTGTCAAGGATTGGGCAATTCCCTGACAGTTCGAGCTCTAATGGCCATAATGGCTCAAGATAGGCCCGATATTATCTTTTTGATGAAGACTCGGAATCAGGAACCAGTTATTAAGCAAATCCAACGAAGACTGAATTATAGCAAGAGTTTTGTGGTGAATCCTCAGGGTTTGGTTGGAGGGATGGTTCTTTATTGGACTGACCATATTTCACTTACTGTCAAGGCTCATACCTCCCATTTCATTGACACTATTTGTTATGAAAATAGTGGCGTCACTTCTATGTGCCTTACTGTTTTGCATGCTCCGACTATTTATCAACAGAGACAACTATTCTGGGCAGAATTGAGGCAACTTAGCCACTTAAACACTCAACCTTGGGTGTGTCTAGGAGACTTTAATGAAGTTTTATATCACTGGGAGAAAGTAAGTAAGAGACCAGCTGAGCCTTATAGACTGCAATCCTTTCGGGATTTACTACATGATTGTGCTTTGATGGACCTGGAGACTAAGGGTTATGCATATACTTGGGTCAACAACAGAAGCGGGCAGGAACTGGTAAAAGAGAGACTGGACTGAGCTCTATGCACTATTGAATGGCTTTTAACCTATCCAGAAGCTGAAGTTGTGGCTTTACCTGCTATAGGGTCGGATCATAGTCTGATCCTATTAACTACTAATATCAAAACAGGTAGGGGAAAAAAAGTTTTTACCTTTGAATCCTTTTGGCTTGAACATAAAGAATGCCGACAGGTGGTAGGGGATTCTTGGTCAGCATTATCACTCAATAGTTTCTCAATTTCCCAGAAGATTCGGGCAACAACTAGAGCGCTGGCCAAGTGGAGTAAATCAACCTTCACAAAGGGTCATCGTCAAATAAATTTGCTGCAGCAGCAACTTCAACAATACACTAATCAACCAGCTTGTAATTATGATGAACATCAGGTTATATCTTTGAAAGAACAAATTCAGAAAAGCTGGTTACAGGAAGAACAATATTGGGGGATGCGTTCTAGGATTAAATGGATGCAATGGGGGGACAGAAATACCAAATTCTTTCATGCCACCATAGTACAAAGAAGAAAAAGAAATAGAATCAGTATCTTGAAGGATGACAATGAAGAGTGGATCAAAGAACTAGATCAGCTGAAACATATGACTCTTTCTTTCTTTAAAAAGCTTTACACTTCGTGTGGTCAGAGAGCCTTTGAACCTATTCTAATGCAATGCCCTCAAGTTGTAACAGAAGCCATGAACACGTACCTAACAACTGAAATTACTCGAGAGGAAGTCAAGAACACAACATTTCAATTAGGAGCCACAAAAGCCCCAGGACCTGATGGTTTAAATGGACTGTTCTATCACAGTTATTGGGATATTATTCAAGAAGATGTTTTTAAAACAGTCCAAGATTTTTTCATCACAGGAAGAATGCCAGCTGATATTAACAGAACAACCATCTCTCCAATCCCTAAGATTCCAAACCCCAAGAGGTTAGATTAATTTCGCCCTATCAGTTTATGTAATTTCATCTATAAGATTATTTCCAAAGTGTTGGCAAATCGCCTGAAGCCTTGGCTGCCAGATTTGATCTCTAAAGAACAAAGTGCCTTTGTATCGGGCAGACAAATACAAGACAATGTCCTGATAGTTCAGGAGGTACTTCATCAGTTGAAGGTTCGAAAAAGAAAGAAACGGTATCAGGGGATCCTCAAATTAGATATGCAGCATATGATAGGGTGGAGTGGGACTTTTTACAAGCTTATCTTTGTCGAATGGGATTTAATGATTATTGGGTTAATTGGCTGATGCAGTGTGTTACTACAACATCTCTAAGTGTAAAGTTCAATGGCGAAATTCTTACATATTTTCAACCATCAAGGGGACTTAGGCAAGGTGACCCCCTCTCTCCTTACTTGTTTATACTATTGGCTAACTTGCTCTCCAACCTCATCCAGCAAGCTATTGAAATAGGTAATCTACAAGGTATCAAACTTAATAGATGGTGTCCAACTTTATCCCATTTATTCTTTGCCGATGATGCTATCCTTTTCATTGATGGTACAATCCAAGAATGTCAAAATTTATCAAGTCTTCTAAATCAGTATTGCCTAGCTACAGGTCAAGAAATCAATAGGAACAAATTAGGTTTGTTTCTTAGCAAGTACTGCCCTCACCTCCTTAAGACAAACTTGGCTAGAGAATTAAGGGTACCACTGTTGGATAAAACTGGCAAATATCTAGGCATACCATCTGATTGGGGGTCATCAAAAAAGGATATGTTTGCTTGGATTCTAGGACGAGTCAATGCTAAGTTGGAGGGGTGGAAAGAAAATCTAATTTCTAAAGGCGGGAAAGAAATCCTATTGAAATCAGTGGTTCGAGCTTTACCTCAGTATGCTATGATGATATTTAAAGTTCTAGTTTCTATATGCAAGGCTGTTGAGCAAAAAATAGCCCGGTTTTGGTGGCAAAACAATAGCAACAAAGCTGGTATTCACTGGAAAAGTTGGGACTTTCTGAAAGAAAGTAAGAAGAAAGGAGGGATGGGATTTAGAGACCTAATATCCTTTAATAAAGCCCTTTTGGGGAAGCAAGCCTGGCGACTTTTTCAAAACCCTTCATCTCTATGGGGTAGTGTTTTTAAAGCTTTATATTTTCACTCTACATCCCTATGGCAAGCGGATAAGGGGACTAGACCTTCTTGGGGATGGCAGAGTCTTCTACTTAGCAGAGATTCTATTTTAGATAGACTTAAATGGTCAGTTGGAAATGGTAACTCGATCAGTGCTTGAGAGGATAAATGGTTGAATATGGGCATTCTAGGTGGGCCAACGAACAGGGAGGAAACTATACTGTTAAGAGCGGATATCATTGTATCAAACAATCAGCATCTGGCAAGGTAAATTCTCATGCATCCTCTTCTTATATTCTACCAACAAAGCTTTGGAAAGAGATCTGGAAGACAAAGACGGCCCCAAAAATTCGTACTTTCCTCTGGTCTTTATGCCAAAATGCTTTACCTACTAAAGCTAATCTGTTTCAACGAAGGATTACCCCTGACCCATTTTGCAAACTATGTTCATCTAATACTCCTGAAACCCCTTAACATCTGTTTCTCCTTTGTCCATCGACACGTTATATTTGGAGCAACCCCAAAGTGCAAATCAAAATTTCAAGCTCTACAACAAACCACATAGATGAATGGCTTGCACATATTATTGAGAAGAAGGAGAACATACCGAATTTTGAGATCATTGCAGCTCTTTTATGGCAAATTTGGAAGGCTTGGAACCAATTTATCTTTCGCCATCAACGTACCCATCCGAATATTCTTGTTGACACGGCCCTAAATCTGGCCCAGTTTTGTCTCAGATCTCAACAGTAGGAATCACTCACAGGGACTACTCGACTGAATCCTAATAGAATCTGGCAACCACTGAAGAGAGGAGTTATTAAGGTAAATATGGACGGCACCTTTCTTAACACTAATCACACAGGTGCAATTGCAAGTTTAGCTCGAGATCACACTGGTAGAGTGATCGATGGATTTACACGCAGTATTTACGCATCTACAGCACTCGAGACGGAGACCCAGGCACTCTTGTATACGCTTAAGGACCTATTGCAGAAAGGAAAAACTGATTCTCACATGCTGCTTGAATCTGATAATCTAATACTTGTCGAGACCATCAACCGGAGCCATCTGCCACCATGGGATTGCCATGCTCTGTTCGCCGAATGTGCAACCCTAATGCTCTGTTATTCCAATCTCTCAGTGAAGCACTGCCGACGTGAGGCAAATGCCCTAGCTAATTAGGCCGCGAAAGCCCACGGGCGAGGCCTCCTTCCACCAAACTAGGTTCATTCTCCTCCTCAAGTTATGTTGGATATAATATGTACTAATGCCCTAGTTAAGGGTTGTTCTTTCTTTCCTACTTGAATATAAATATAGCCTTTTCCGACCAAAAAAAAATCCAATTTTAGGAGTTACATCAGTTCATGAATTTTAATGCGAGGATCTTGATGTTTGCACGACCAATCTCTTGCAGTTGCAAATCAAGAACAGGACCCCAATTGCGACGGCAATCAATCAAATCCCTAGATGGGCAGCATGTTGTGCCACGTTCACGCGCATGACACATGTCCAAGGTTACGATTAAGCCTCATGAGGGTTTCTGATTCACGAGCAGTACATATGAGGCCAGGTGAATTTTCCGATGGGCTCAAATTATCGCCAACGTGTCCAGTGATGTTGTGTGCGAACATAGCAGCGAACAACAAGCATCGCAGACGCAAAACCTGAACCAGAGAATTCTCTCGTGGTTTTGGATTGCAATTGGGCCCTTCTTTTTCCCATAGAAATGTCATGAAACGTCTGCTATTTTCTTTGTGCTTTAATTTTCCACATTCTCAAATAGATTCTCTTCCGGCATCTACTATAATGCGAGTCATTTACAATTTTCGATGAGAGAGAGACAGCATATATCAAACAAAGTGCAGCGCAATGACTTCACTGCCCATGAAAATCAAGTTTAACAGCTAGTGACCCAACAAGCCGTATCAAGATGCACTATCGGATTCGAACAAAAACAGAAGTCATTTCTTAAACACTTCCCAGAAACATTTCGTCGAGCAAGTCTCAAGCGTTCGACTGAAAGAGACATGGAATATCGATGAACCCGCACTTTGGTGTCGAGTTGGTCTTGCATCAACCAGAGGACATCTCAAGTCAACGAAAATATTTTAAACAGGTTCACGACATTCTATCACAGAAGTAACCCAGACTTTTGTCTCATTCTTAGAACGGCACTAACTGAGGCATTATATCAAACACTTGGGGCGCGTTAAATGAAAGGCAACCACAGAGAAGAATAAGATTCGAAACTAGATTAAAGCTCAACGACAATGGCAAGGAATGCTCAGCATCAACAAAGGACAGCATAAGCGAACTCGAAACGCACGCCCCGACTCAGTAACTCATGCAAAAAATATGAGAGAACAGTACAAAAGCAGGGCACAAAAAATGGTCGACGGAGGGTCCCTACCCGTCTCGGGGGTGGCGAGCGGTTGGCGAGATCAATAGATCGGACGACGTCCGGTCGCCTCGCATGCCCCTGGGCTGGGATCCTTGGGAAATCGACACAAGTTGAACCAAAAACTAGGAGACTCACCGGAAAAACTTGAAATCGGGGAAAGGGAAGAAGTGGCTTGGTGGTTCCGGCTAGGAGGCGCAAGCTCGCGTCGGGGATGGCTGAGCGACGCTCGACTGAGGTGGATTCCGGGTTTCGCTCTTCCAGTCACTCTCCGTTTCTCTCCTTCACCGTCTCTCCAAAAATTCCCCCGAAGAAGAAGACGCCCAATCCCGCTCTCCCTCCAAGCTGCCCTCTCCTTTTTAGCTCTTCCCCACTTGTCTTTTGGCGACGATAGCTGCCTTTCGCAGACCCGTACCGCACGACATTCTCGCTCGAGCGTCGCGCGCAGCCTCCCGTCCGTCCATCCTCGCCTCTCTCCTTCTGTCCTTTTCTTCCTGTTTGTCGCGAAGCCTGCGGCCAATGGCAGGGAAGGAGAAGAGAAGAAGAGAGGGCCGGGCCGGGGAAAAAGAAAAAGAAGAAATGGGTTGGGCCGGCCCAGGTGGGGTAAAAGAAAAGGGAAATGAAGGAGGGGCCGGGCTAAGGCTAGCCCTAGCCCCGCCTGGATCCCTTCCTTTTAAAAAATTAAATTAAAAAAATTATTTTTTTAAAATTTTATGTTTTAATTTTTAATTAATTTTTGAATACTAGTAAAGCAAATGTTCCTAATATCTATATGCGATGCAATTTAATAAAAACGCGATGTGTTAATAAAAATTATTTACTTTACTTTTTACTTCTTCCTCCTTTTTCTTTTAGAGACTAATTCTTACTTTTCTACACGATTAAGTCATCTAAGTAAAAAGGCAAAATTTAGGTGTCAATAGTGACCGACTAAAATGCAAATCACTAGATCTGATGAGCTCGAGCTTCGCCAAGGCCAGTGAGCTCGCAGCTTGGCAAATCTAGTGACCTGGAGCCTCGCCCACATCGAATCTGGCGTTAGGCAAGGCTTGAGTTCGCCAACCTCGGTAGAGCTCAATGTCGCTGGACTTGCGGCTCACTAGATCCAATGACCTTAAGCCTCACCCTCGCTAGATCTGGCCTTGGGTAAAGCTAGAGCTTGCCGGCCTTTGGCTTTGCTAGAGATCAGCGAGGGTGAGGGCGGGGTGAGCTAAGCAAGGCCTGAGGCAAGTAGTTGATGATGGCGAGCCTTGAGCTCGCCTAGGCTCCATCAAGATTACGAGTGAGCCTCGGGCTCGCTAGATCCAGATAAGCTTAAGCTTCGTCAATCCAAGTGAGCTTGAGCTTTGCTGAACCAGGCGAGCTCGAGCCTCACCCTAGTTGGATCTGGCCTCAGGCAAGGTAGAGGTTCGAATTGGCTTGTGGCTAGTTGTTGGCTATTGCCGCGGCCGTCGACCGACCAAGGCCAAGGAAGAAGAAGAAAATGGAAGAAAACAAAAAGAAAATTTAAAAACTCGATTTTAAAAAAGATATAAAAAAGAAAAAGAAAACATAAAAATAAATTGAAAATGTATTTGGTGAAAGAAGGTAAGATGGAAGAAGTTATGGAAAATGTTTTTCATTTTTGAAAAGAAGAAAATATTTTCCCCATTTTTGAAAGTGTTTTTTCTAATAGCGGAAAACATTTTCGTTGACTAGCTCATTTTCCATATAACGAACATTGAAAATTCCACAAAACATTTATCGGAAGTTATTTTCCGTAAAATGAATGGAGTCTTAGCAAAGAATGAAGCTTATTACTCAAGAATTAAAATATCAAAAAGCATTACCATTTCACTAGGTAAGCATTAAAAGATAATGAGTTAAAGCGACAAAAGATTAATGGTTCGAAGAATCCAGTTGACATGCTGATCAAGGTAGTAGACAGAAAAAAAAACACATTTTCTATACTATTGACATTGGTATTATTCCGCGTTAATTGATGAGAAGTGTCATAGGGCACAAATTTCAAATACAAGCTTTTAAAGAAGATGAATGCAAAGTTGCTTAGTACATCGGGTGTATTTGTCTTCAAGTAATAGATTGTTGGCAAGTGAAGCCAAATTTTTTTAGGGGCTTTTTTGTCTTTTCAATTAATTTTACTCTTAAGTTAAAAGCTACCCCTTTATATTGGCAATTGACATTAGCCGTCAATGGGCTAAAAAAGAAATAAAGAGAAGAAAAAGTGAATTTTGCATTGTGAGTGTTCTCAATCCCTTTGTGCCCCGTTCTTGAGGGAATATCATTGTTGTATTCCTACTTTCTTCGAAGTCTAGTTCCTAAAGTGCCTCTACGCGAATACGCAAGCCAGGTTTAGATGAACTTCGATAACAAATTTTTTAGTGTGTACTTTCGATTATCTTCTTATTATTATATTATGCATGGGTGGATTGTTTGCACGCATTATTTTTCAAGAACCAATGTGCGATTTCTTATCAAATAAGTGGCCATTGATTGAACCAATAAGCAACTTCCAATTAAGGTGTGCTTCTAGCTTCCAATGAAAAACAAAAAAGAGACAGGTCCATATATGTCGCGACCCTCTCGATTGGGCATCAGGGATAAACAAGTTTAGAGATAATGTCGAATTCGGAATCAACTCAGGATTTGAGAAAATCCTTATCTCGTGCGACATGAGAATTTTTGTTTTAGTCTCGATTAATTAAAAAAAGAATCTTATATATGAAAGAGTTGCTATTAACTTATTGGGGCCAACTAGAGCCTAGTAAAGTACGTGAGGATACCTCACTTTTTAGGGTCGAGGACATAATTATACTAGTTATCTAATTACTGCCAATTCTGTACCTAAACTTGATTATTTGTCAATTGAATCTCACATGCAGTTTTCTTATTCAATTATGAGTCCTAAATTTCTTGTTTGCTAAGTGACCATGCAATATTTTTGTATTTATCATGGTCCTAAAATGTTACTTAATCATTCAACTAAAATAGGAAAATCATAATTCATAAAAAAAACAATATAAAAGAATCACAATCAATCCATCAATTATAGTAATGAAAAAAACAAATAAAGAATAAAATGTAGTAAGGTAACCAATACGAGTCAGGCAAAGAAAACAACATGACCTCATTATTAAGGCCTAGGGCTTCAACCCCCACAAGCTTAGTTGAAAGCAAATTCAATTCCTTGTCTAAAGGATCAATCTACCAAAATTGAACTATAACAAAGATACTCACTAAAATCTCTACACTATATGAATACTAACTAAATGAAACTAAACTGATTCTAATACTAGAATCTAACAACCTAATCAAGGTCTATTTTTCTAACTATTTTTTTTAAATTAATTTTTTATTTTTTATTTGTGTAAAATGGGGACTGGGGCCGGGTTCCTAAGCCCAATCTGAATATGGATCACGAGTGGATCTCTGGGTCTGGACCACAAACACCAATGGGCTTAACCCACATCAATCAAATTAAACCCAACTCACAAGAACTTGGCCCATATTTATTTAGCCTAGTCGAGCCCACTTACACTACATGATACGCCTTCTTAAGCTGAAACTACTACAAGCCAAACCATTTTCCATTATAATATTGAGCCCAATTTATTTCTTCTTCTTCTTCTTCTTCTTCTTCTTCTTCTTTTTCATTAGCATTTCCATGTTTTTTTATCTTTTTATTTTGCTTTCTTTTTGTGCCCTTTCACGAATTGGAGCTCTATGCAACTCTAGAATCTAACAACCTAATCAAGGTCTATTTTTCTGGGGCCCAATTTATTTGCTCCTTCTTCTTTAGAATTTTTTTTTAAACTTTCAATATATAAAATCAACTCTTTCTGCGATTTGAGAATAAACTCACAACTAATAAAATCATTGCGTTTGCCTTAGTGGCCACCCTTTTCTCATGAGAAGAGGGAGGTGAGGGTTCAATTCTCCACCTTCCTGGGGGTTGGGGTGGGAACAAATAGTTTCAGACGTAAGTTTCGATTCTTACGCGTTGTAAAGAGGTAGAACAAATAGTTTGAAAGTAGTTGACAGTTAGAGTAAGACTAACAAAAAAAAAATTCCTAAATAATACATGAGATTTCTAGAACTTACAAAATAATAGAAAAATTATCAAAAAAGTCCTAAACCTATTATAATTATGCCAATTCGATCCTAAACTTATTTTTTTGACCAATTGAGTTTTAAACCTTTTATAATTATTTCCCGATCAGTCATTCCGGCCAAAATTGGCTGGCCGGCGGCGCTAACGTGGTAGCCGGCTAGTGCCGGCAACATTTTTAATAATATTTTATTTTAAAAATATTTTATTAATTTTTTTCCTTTTTTTTTCTCTTTTTTTTTTTTTTCATTCTCCCTCTCCCTCCTTCCTCCTCTCCTCCCCCTCCTTCTTCCTTTGGCTTCGGCGACCGGCTAGAGGGGAGGGCTAGCCGGTTGTCGGACTGAGGCTAAGGTGGCTAGGCTAGCTCGCCTCACCGTCGCTGGGCGAGGGTGAGCTCGCCCAGCCACTGGTGAGGGGGGCCTCGCCGTCGCCGGGTCTTGCGAGGCGAGCCCCCGGCGGATCTAGCGAGGGCTCGCCTCGCCAGTCAACAAGCTCACGCCTAGTGACGATGGGGCGAGCCCCCGTCAAATCTAGTGAGGGCTGGCCTCGCGGTCGCCGGGTGAGGCGAGCCCTCGCCAGATCCGACGAGGGGGGCTCGCCATCGCGTTTGGCAAGGCTGTCCTCGCCAGATCCGGCGAGGGGGGCTTGTTGTTGTGTTTGGCAAGGCCCTCCTTGCCGGATTTGGTGAGGGCTCACCTCGCTTGGCGACCGCGAGGCTAGCCCTCGCTAGATTCGGTGAGGGCTCGCCCCACCGTCGTTGGGCGCGAGCTCGTCGGATTGCCTCAGTCTAGCGAATGACCAACCAAAGGAAGGAGGAGGGAGGAGGGAGGAAGAAAGAAGAGGGAGAAGGGGAAAAAAAAAAAAAGGAGGAAAAAGGAAAAATAGGATAAAAAATTAATAAAATATTTTAAAAAATAAAATATTATTGAAAAAAAAAGGTCGTCGGTGCAAGCTGGCTAATTTTGGCCGGATGGACTGATTGAGAATAATTGTAAAAGGTTTATGACTCAATTGGTCAAAAAAATAAGTTTAGGACTAAACGCAAGACAATTACAATAGGTTTAGAACTTTTTTGGTAATTTTCCCGCCATGGATCAAGATATCAAAATCATAAGTTGTAAACCAATCTGTGCTCCACCATCAACAGCCTCCATCAACAAATGCCAAATTTTCATAATCAGCCATTGTCACCGGCCATCCAGTGACAAAATTTTTTATATCGGCAGACATTCTCTTAATATAAAAAACTACCAAAGCTAATATGAGTAATTTCAAGACAACACTGGATATTTGGTAATATGCATACCGGTGACTTTCACTCATTTTCCTCGCCATTGTTCATCATGAGAAGATCATCCAATACGGAGAACACAATAAACAACAAAAAAAACACAGGTTCAGATTCAGTAACAATGAAAGGATGAGCGGTATCAGATCTATATACTTACTAAATCAACTTCTGAGAAACGATTCATGTCAACACGTTTTCAGATCTGACATTGTCATGATCTATTTCTCGGTCATGCCTTTGAGGCGTTTTGTCAAACATTATACGTGCAACAAAACGATTGGCTCAAGCTATGGAACGGAGCCAAAGCCATGTTTTCATCTAAAATGGTGGGATTATCAGGGTTAAAAATCACAAAGCCAAAAGCCATCACAAGTCATCCAGTTACAGCTCAGATCTTAAGTGAATTACACCCGAACTACATGAACGTGGCTCTTTTACATAACTCACCGTAACAGAGCAAGAAAGAGGGGAATGAGTTTACCTGGTTTATCGGCGGTATGGATACTGCAACAATAGCTCGAGACGAAGAATAAGAGACTTACGATCGTCCAGGAACGAAGTTAGAACCAGCGGAGAAGTTCGAACGGAAACTGGATTCGTCGTATCTTAGGGAAGCTGGATTTTCTGACGATTAGCATACCAAAGGATAACGGTTTTAGATGCGCTCGGCTATGAAGTTCAACGCCCGCGCAGAAGTATCGAGTGAGTGCGAAGCACTCTGGACACTCCGATCAGAAATGCAGGAGAGAACAGAGGCGCGGCAAGTGAAGCTTGGAGACGGCGGAGGACGTCGATCGACGGCAGCTACGGCGATTGAATCGACGAAGAAAACATGCGAAGGAGAGCAATCGATGAGAAAGATCTTTTAATGAACCCTCTGTAACCCTAAAAACTAATGCTCTGTTTTCCCCCATCCTGTTATGGCCGATCTCGCGGTGTTCAGTTATGGGACGCGACGATGAAAGCTGGTAGTCAGAGATGGTGATCAGTGGATACTGGCGTTGATTGGTGCCTGGTGAAGAAACTTTTTGGAACTGGGCGGATCCAGAGAGAACTAAGGTATCATGGCGATGGGCTCTAATAGTTGTATCTGCGTGGGCTATTGTGCAGTAGAGATTTTGAGCAAATTAGAAATCTTCAATAATGGGTTTTGGGGCTTGAGCGTTGCGAAATGAATTGAGTTAAACTGATGGGTAAGGCGAAATGGACCAAGTCCAAAAGGTTATGTCATGTTCTTTTTGCATGGACCAAATTGGAGCCCTTCTTTTTGTTATTTCTCTCCTTTTGAAAAAAAAAAATAAAAGAATTTTTGAATTGTCGACTAAAATTCAGATGTCAAAATAAGCTAGGCTTGACCTACATGTTGTAACTTTATTTCATTGGTTGTTATTTATGTCAATGACTGTAATTTGTTTTGACTTACAATTGGTAATTTATATTTTCGATTTGTTATTTGTCTTTAGAGTTCATAACCCGAAAATGTTAATACTTAGTAATTAACTCAGAGTATAGTAAGATACCATAAATCGGCGTTTGTGATGATACCTATACTCAATAATTTTCCTTAATAATGATAACTTTCCTATAACCCTCGCAAATGACATATTAATGATCACCCTTTAAAATATAGTAATTTTACCTAAAAATCTTGTGAGTTTGAATTTTCTAACGTTTATAACTTTTCATGAAATATAGTAAACAACATGAACTTCTTGTAATTTTTATTTTCTCTATTCCGAGTAAATTATGACAATGATCTTCATTTACAGTTTCTAAATTTAAGGACTTTTTACATGTCATAATTTTCCTTCATCAACAGTAACGCCGACAATCTTATAGTCAATAATTTTGATTAAATATTCATAAGTTTTTTCTATTTTTCTAAAATAATTTGGCGATTGAAATTTATTCACTCTGAAGCCAAAGGCTTAGATTGAGTTTGACCTATTATGAGTGATATCTCATGTCCTCTGTCAATTAGTGGAGGTCATCTGATGGTCGAAACTTATTCACTCTTAATACAACGGCTTAGACGAAGTTTAACGAGTTATATGTGATATCTCAAGACCCGATATCAATCAGGAGAGGTCTTATTGAGTAATTTATAAGCTAACACTCATTCTCAATACTTTGTGTAGTTACTTTGAGTATTCTTTTATACTTGGCTTACATGTATCTGGTTGGCCCGGGTCATTATAGATTGTCAGGGGAGGATCATTTCTAGTACATATATGGCTTGTGGCTAGACTAGGCCTGTATGTGATCAGAATAGGGACAAAAATGATCACAGGGTGAGAGGGCTTGAACAAAATAGCTCCTAATAGGTTTCAATGCCACCCCAAATGGTCAATTACCTTATAAGATTACTTAGAGTATTCTTTTTGGTTTATTGGCCGATGTGGACCAGCTGAGCTTGGTGGTTACATCCTGCACTTTCCTATACCGGGGACTGTAGAATCCAATGAAAAACTACAGATTGGGCTTGTTTAATTGCACTTAAGTAGAAACATAGTATTTTATTGTTTTCCACCAAAATTAAAAATATTATCTGAATTTTTTAAAATTTAATGTGAAAGTATTTGACGATCTTCATATCAAAATTGAGTGTTGTGGAAGTCTCAGATGTTTCAAATTTAACAAAAAAGAACGTCAAAGTATACGAGCTCTAAGATTCAAATTAAACAAAAAATAAAAGGCGAAACTCAATCTAGAAAGATAGTAGTATATCAATGAGAAGAGCTTTTTACAAAAGTCAACATTTTTTCTTGCTAGAAAGGAGTAAAATCAAGTCCACATTTCCCCCCAAAAGAGACTTAAACCGTAAATGGGTATAAACTATATACTTATGATTACAAAGTACATTAATAGTATAGATGAAACGGTGATCAGAAAATAGCACTATCAGTCTGAATGTTCCTTACTTTTCCTTTCCTAAATCTAGGGAAAGTTTAGAGTTTAATCATGGGGAGTGCAGTTATCAAAGCAGAAACTAAGACCCAAGGCAAAGACGACCCAAGAGCAGAGGAAGACCCAAGGCCGAGCACCACGACGAGGTGATCGCCACTGATGCAAGCGTGGCCTAGCTAAAATGTGTGATGCAGCATTTAGGGTCCGCTGCATTCACACCCCGAGGACGAAATCGTGAGCTTAATTGGAGGCGAAAATTCAGTAAATTTGATTACGGTGGCTCAAGCAGTGCACTGGTTTGACCTCCCCAATTTATACTCCCTCGTGACTCGTCTGCCCCGGAAGCTGGGAGGCGTGATTGCAGTGTGGTGCTACAATGATCTTGAAGTGAGCCCTACACATGATCCGGTCATGAAAAACTTCCACGAAACTACACTGCCCTTTTGGGACCCCAACATAAAGTTCTTAATTGATTGTTAAAAGAAACTCCCTTTCCCATTTGAGAGTGAGGGGTTGGGATGCGAAGGCGAGCCATTGCCATTTGATACACCGAAGGAGCTCTCTTTCAGAGGGTTTTTGAGGATTTCAAGGTCATGGTCTGCAGTTACTACAGCTAAGGAACAAGGTGTTGATTTGTTATCCGAAGGCATGGTGAAAGAGCTTCAGGACGCATTGGGTGGTCTTGATTTTGTCAGGTGCATCGTGTACAAGGCTTTCATGCTAGCCAGCACAGTGAAACTGTAAATTCCTGTGTCCCCTTTCGACTCTATTAGAATAGAATTGAGCACATGGGCTGTTCAAATGATAAGCTAAGAACTTATGAAACCTGAGCTCAGACTTTGTGATGAGCTGATATGCATAGACTGTGTCATATCTCTGTCAAGCATGTCCAACTTAGTTGGGGAAGGAATTTTTTGGAACAGAATTACGTACTTAACTTCCTTTTCCCTTCAAAACATGTGGCGAGAGCGTTGAAGGAGTGTTGGATGCCCATATCCTTCCGGTGTCGAGCTGAGGCGCAAAACCACCTTAGTTTTTCGTGTGGTTCTTGTCTGGTTCTGTTCTTTTCCCTTCTTAATTTGTTGGCTTGCCACTCTACGACGCTTACAATTATAAATAGCATGAATTATCTTTTCCCAGACCAAATCCTCCTTCTTCGGACTCTCAGGCAAACAGGTGATTCACAAAATTCTTCCCCTTGAAGGCTTTTCCAGCGCTGATCGCATTAATAGGCCGATACAGATTTTCCTTTGAAGGCTGGCCCAATTATTTAGGGCTCCTTGTCCAATGCGAATTGTAATTTTACCACCACAGCTCTTACTCGTCTTTGAAGTATATATACAAAAAGAGGAACATCTCATTAGGAAACGAATTAACGCAATCAATCTCACATACAAATCTCTCGAATTCAATGTAATTTCAACCTCCTTCATCGCTACCATTGATCTTTGGTGTTGCTACCACTACATTCACTCCCAAATACTTGATGACCGATATCTGAGCCAAGTTATGAGAGTCAATGTCTCGCATTAGAGCCAAACTTCCTTATTAACACTATAAGAACAATTCCGATAGATATACGCAAACTGTATATGATTTTTATAAAAAAGTATGATTTTTCAGATGACACGATCAGTGACTTTTTTATTACATAAATGACATCAAATCAATATATCGATCTCAATAACCTCAAGATCGCTTGCTTACAAAAAAAAAAAAATCTGATTTGGTATAATATGTTATAAGTATAAATAGATAATACATATGAATATTTGCTTTGTTCGGAAATAAAATAATAATAAAATATTTTACCCCAAAAGAAATAATTATTAGGGGTGAGTAAAAAGTGGTTCAAACTATTAAACCAAATCCAACCAAGTTTTTTTTTTTTTTTTGGCGGTTCAGTTTAGTATAAGAATACTGTTTTGAAAAAAGGGGTTCACAAATCAAATTGAACTGTTTTATGAGGTTTGATTTGGTTTCCACTTTTTATGAAACTAAGCCGAATTGCAAAACGGCACTATATCAATTATTAATTTTGTTAATTAGTTTTACCATCCATATATTAAGTAGCTTGTTGAATTAGGTTTGATTTTCATTTTGTGTGAATATATGAACTGTTGTGAGTGTCTTGAAATTGTAAAAGTTGGAGACAAATAAGTGAAAGAAGAAAGAAAAATTATACCTAATCAAACCGGGGAAAAAAAGATTTGGCCTTGTGGGTTCTTGACTATAAAACGATTTAGTTTAGTATCACTTTCCTTCGAACTGTATTTATGCAGTTGGTTTGATTTAACGTCCAAATCGCATCAATCACGTTGCTCACCCCCGGATAGTTACAAATAAGGAAGTAAGTGTTGTGAAAGAACGTCGAGACAACTACACATGTACATGTGGACTTCCATTCACAACAATTACAAGCAATCAAATGAAAAAAGTCATATAATGTTATTTGTAATGATATTCATTCACTTATTTACACAAGAGGAGTCACATGGGCCTCATTTCTAGAAGAAATTCTTCCCGGTGGTCTGGCGGAGGACCCAAAAACCAAGAATCAACAGCAATTACTGCAAGTACGACAATAGGGTCTCCAATTGTTCATGGGATCGTTCTACCTCGCCGGGCTGACCACGACACTTTTCGTGTCGTACCCGACGAGGTGGCTTCGGAGGAGGCTCACCATGCTCATCGCCGGCATCGTCTTCATCCTTGGGTGTTTAACGTCGCAGCTCAAGCGCAGGTCATGCTTATCATCGAATAAATTTTGTTTGAGTGTGGTGCTGGCTTCACCAATTAGGTTCACATGTATACATGTGTGCACACAAAAAATCGTGATTGTGATAACTATCATGTGGTTGTGATTGTGTTTTGAAATGTGGGCCAAAATGGTTGTCGTTATACTGCATTTTTAACTATTGTATTGGAATCTTGATCAATGATGATTTGAAAGCATGTTGGAGTACTGTAGTTGTTGCATTGGAATCTTGACTAATAATGACGTGTAAAGATATGAAATATATTGTGAATGGATCGTAGGCCAACAAAGGACAATTTATCTATCACGGCAAGCTATCTCTTTTAGTAAGGAATAACAAAAGGTGATGCTTCACCATCAGATAAGAAAAGGTTTTTTTCCCATTTTTGATACGAGTTCCTTATAAAAGAAGAAGAAGAAGAAGAGAAGAACTAGAAAAACGGCTCTAGCACATTAAATTTTGTAAAGTTATTCTCCTTTCGATGAGCGTAAGTTAAACTGGACAAGATTTTTGGCCTCATAACATGAAATACATCAATTATTTCATTTCTTTTCTTAATTTCGTTTGAAAATAAAGCCATTAGTTCCTACATATATATATTTGCTTTTCAGTTTTCCAAAATATTCAGAATTAAAGTAGGTTTTCATTCCACAGCTTCTTGTTGATCGTCTGACCAAATTTCTTATTATACAATAAAGTAAACACAACTTAAATGTACGTGAGATCACGATGGACTTCCATTTTCCAATTTCGTTTTGATGTTTTCTGTGTCCTCCTCCCTCGAAATCCTAATCACCTTTTAATTTTTTTTTCCTGATATAGATATCGTGAGTTCTTTAACTTAATCAGCCAATACTTTTATGAAGATAGATATAGCTTCTGTTACTTTACAGCTTTTCCATGTGATTGCGACATTTCATTTTTTTATTTTTTTGTATTGGACATCGACTGTCTTCGAATCATCCAGTGGAAGCCGACATATTCTAATAATTTTGCCTTTAAAAAAGCCTTTTCGGCTATTGGTTTGAATGAGCGTGGCTATGTGAAACTTTGTGTCCAATCCAAAGTTCAGACCCTTTTTTTTCTTTTTTGATAGGAGTTCCTGTAGAAAAAGAAGAAGAAGAAGAAAAACAGGCTCTAGCACGTTAAATCATGTAAACTTATTCTCCTTTTGATAAGCCTAATTTAAATTTGACATGATTTTATGACCTTGATAACATTAACATGAAGTACATCAATTATTTTATCTCTTTTCTTAACGTTTTAAAAAAAAAAAAAAAAAGAGTTGTTGGCTTCTAACATTATACAATTTTTTTTTTTCTGTTTTCTAAAATATTCAGAACTAAGAATGGTGTCCTTACCAGCTTCTTGTTAATCGTCTGACCAAATTTCTTTTTATGCAATTAAGCAAGCACACTTAAATGCGCATGAGATGAGGATGGAATTTCCAATTTCGTTATGATGTTTTCTTGGTCCTTCTTCCTCGAAGTCCTAGTCATCTTTTTATTTTTTGTCTAGATATAGATATCGTAACTTTAATTAATTGTTCTTTAATTATAATCTGCCAACTTTAATAATGATTGCGATATATTCTGTTGATTGGCAGTGTTTCCATGTGATTGCGATATTCATTTTGATTTCTCTGCTTTTTGGGCCCAGAGAGCATCATACTGGACATCGACTATCTTGGAGTTATGCGGATAAGGCCGACACATCTCTTTAATACCCATGAAACTTTGTGTCTCTTCCCTCTTTTGAGTCCAATCTAAAGTTCGAGACCTTTTTATTTCATTGTATCCCATTTCCACTGATTAAATTTTAATTGTTTAACCTAGCACAACTATGGAGTCGGAAATACAATATTAGTTATTTGATCTAGCAAAATAAACAGGGCAAGTGCCAATTAGACCACCAAATACGATTCCGATATTTTTGGGTTTAAACATAATCATCAAAGACCATATATAGCATGGCTACTAATTGTTGGGATTCGCCGCATAATCACAAAATAAATAGAGAGTAAAAGGAAGAAAGAGAATTTGAGATGCAAGGTTCAATTTGATTCATCCTTAAATTAGGGTTACGTCTAGCTAAGAATTCCACTATAATTAGTATTCGCACATCTTTGTTACATTACTCAATTACAAAAAAAAGAAAATATATATGTATACATATGTATATAGAGATATATATATATATATATATATATATATATGTATATATATGTGTGTGTGTATATATATGTATATCCATTAATATTCATGGGCCCGAACCAAAACTATTAATAAAATATAGATAAAAAAATATGAAAGCATGAAAACCAAATCAAACCATGAACCATATGGTATAATTTATTAATTTTATTAATTATTTCACCACTTCAACCTATTGGAATAGTTTTAATCGTGTGAATTTGTGTGTTGTTGTGAGTGTAGAATGACCTTCTTTTTTTTTTTTTTTTTTCATGTAATTACAAAAGATGGAGAGAAAATAGGGAAAGAAGAAAGATTGATCGAAGCGAATCAAACTACAGAAAATGGTTTAGCTTTGTGGGTTCTTGACTATAAGTAGGTTTAACTTAGCTATACTTTTCTTCAAACCGAATTTATGCTGTTTGGATTATGCACTTCTATTCACAACAATTATAACTACATTATGTGAAAAAGTTATATACACTAATGTTATTTTTAAAGGAATTCATTCACTTATTTACACTGGTGGGAATCACATTGATCCCTGATTCCTTGAGGAAATTCTTCCTGATGGTCTATCCGAGAACCCAAGAACCAAGAATCAACAGCAATTACTGCAAATATGGTAATTAGGGTCTCCAATTATTCACGTCATTGTCGTACGTCCCCAGGCTAATTGAGATGCTAGTCACGTCCTCCATGACAAGGCGGCTCAAGAGGAGGCTCACCATGCTCATCCTTGGGATCTTCCTCAGGTGTTCAACGCTGCAGCCCAAGATCTGGCCATGCTCATTTTTGAAAGATTTTTTTCGGGTGCAGTCGGCTTCGCTATTTTGTCCAAACTCACAGATGTGCGCACATTAAAATTCATAATTATGATTTCTAGCTTGTGCAATGCGAATGTGTTTTGAAATGTGGTCCAAAAAGGGTGGCGTGACGTTGTGCTTTAGTTCTTGCATTGGAATCTTGATTGAAGATGACGTGGAAAGATATGAATTATATCATGAGTGGCTCGTAGGGATTTTCGTCGAGCAAAGGACGAATTTTTCATAAGGACGAGCTGTCTTTTTATCTAAGGAAGAACATAAGGTGATATTTTAACATCAGGTAAGAGATGTTTTTCCCCCTATTTCGATAGGAGTTCCTATGTAAGAAAAGAGGAAAAACAGTCCCCAGCACATTAAATCATGTACAACTTATTCTTCTTTTGATAAGCCTATGTTTAAAGTCGACGTGATTTTTGGACCCTGACAACACGAAGTACATCAATTATTTCATTTATTTTCTCAGTTTCGTTTGGAAATAGTCATTGGTCCCTAACATTATTTAATTTTGTTTTCAGTGTTCCAAAATATTCAAAGTTAAGGAAGGATTTTCCACCAGCTCCTTGTTGATCGTCTGACCAAATTTCCTAGTAGACAATTAAGCAAAAACATCTTAATTGTACATGAGATCATAATGGAATTCCAATTTCCAATTTCATCATGATGTTTTCTTAGTCTTCTTCCTCGAAGTCCTGATCACATTTTTTTTCCCTGTGAGATAGATATCATAACCCTAATTAACTGTTCTTTAAACTTAATCAGCCAATACTTTTACAAAGATAGAGATAGATTCTGTTACTTGGTAGCTTTTCCATTTGGTTGCGATATTTCATTTTATTTTCGTCTTGTTTTTGTCTACTTTGCTTCATTTCCCCTGCCAAATGTAGGTCGCGGAACTTTATCAGCAAGCGATTGTCGACATGAGCGGTGTCGGTTTCCCTAATTTCTCCAAACTTGTCTTTGTCCGCACATTAAAAATTCGTAATTATGATATCTAGTTTGTGCAGTGCAAATGTGTTTTGAAATGTAGTCCCAAAAACGGTGGCATGATGTCGTGCTTTAGTTGTTGCATTGGAATCTTGATTAAACATGACGTGGAAAGATGTGAATTATATCCTGAGTGGGTCATGGAGATTTTCGTTAAGCAAAGGACGATTTGTTCAAATGGACAAACTGTCTTTTTATCAGGGGAAGAACACAAGGTGATATTTGTTGAACATCACGTAAGAAAAGGGTTTTTCCCCCGTTTTTGATAGGAGTTCCTACAGAAAAGAAGAACAAGAAAAAAAAAAAAAACAGGCTCTAGCACATTAAATCATGTAAACTTATTCTCCTTTTGATAAACCTAAGGCGAACTCAAGGTGACTTTTGGACCCTGATAACATAAATTACGTCAATTATTTCAGTTCTTTTCTTAATTTCGTTTGGAAATAGTCGTTAGTTCCTAAAATTATATAAATATTTTTCTTCAGTTTTCTGAAATATTCAGAATTAAACAAGGTTTCCTTACTTTTTCACCAAAAAAAAAAAAAAGGTTTCCTTACTAGCTTAATGTTAATGGGAAAATTGCCCAAAAAGTCCGAAACCTATTGTTAAATGAGTCTTTAACCTTATCAATATTGCTAATTGTATCCTATTTTGCTAGCCGAGTCTATCCAATTAATTTTAGCTGGAAATCATTGATGTAGATACCAATCATTCTACGTGACACAACCAGCATGGATGTGGATAAATTTTGTCATATTTTGAAATTTAAAAAAAAATTCTTTCCTTTTCTTTTTGTTCCTTCCTTTTCCTTTATTCTCTTCAAATGAAAAATATTTGTTTGCATTAGCATCGGCCATCCTATTTGACATCCAATGTTTATGTTAAAATTGGCTAGATGGATTCAATTGGTAAAACGTGAAAATATTTATAACTCAATTTGTGAAATTTAAATACAAAAATGTAATATGTTTAAATTTTTTTATATAATTTTCCCTACCATCGATATCGAATTTCTTGTTATACAATTAAGCAAACACAACTAAAATGTACATGATATCACAATTTCGTTGTGATGTTTTCTGAGTCCTCCTTCCTCAAAGTCCAAATCATCTATTTTAGTTTTTTCTCTGACATCATATCGTAACCCTAATTATCTTTTCTTTAAACTTAATCTGCCAATACTTTTATAAAGATAGAGATAGATTCTGTTACTTGGCAGCTTTTCCATATGATTGCGACATTCCATTTATTTTTGACTGATTTATGGTCCAGAGACATCGTATTGGACTTCGGCTATATTGGAGTCATCCAGTTGAAGCCGACACATCCCATTAAAAGACGTTTCAATAATTTTGCCTTTAGAAGAGTCCGTTTGGCTTTTGGTTTTAATGAACGTGGCTCTGGGAAACTTTGTGTGGCCCCCCTCTTTCGAGTCCAATCCAAAGTTTCAGACCTTTTTATTGTATCTTATCCCCATTTCACTGACTAAATGTTAATTATTTAATCTGGCAGACCATTGGAGTCAAAAATAAATATTAGTTATTTAATCTAGCAAAAAATCAACTAGTGGTGTGGCGTCATGAAAGCCAATTTGTGTTATCAGAGCCAAGCTTCCATATCCAACACTATAAGTCCAACTCCAATAAATATAAGCATATTATATATAGATGTTATAAATGCAAAAGTTTCCAAATGAGAGGAGGGGAAAAATTTATCACACAAATATCATTATATATAACAGTTTTTAGTTCGACATGTACTATAAAAATTCCTTCTTTTATGGAATTAATCATCAATTCCCTTTAGAAGGATAGGAAATTAAGTTTATGTTCAAGTAGCATATATGCCACGGTTGCACAAGTCTATCCATCCGATATAGGTTCTTAGGACATCATAGCTTAACTATGGTAGGGTGTCATCTTGATGTAATGCAAGTCATTAGTTTGAGCCTAATTATCCCTAAAACCAATGCAACTAGGTACAATTTCTCTTTGTGGTACTTCACCTTGCTTGTTTTTTGTTCAAAGATGAAATTCTTAATGAAAGTTGGTTGTATTAACATAGTTTTGCAAAAATAGCTTGTTCCACGCACGATTAACTGCATTCTATATGTTCTGAATGTATTTACTTTTGAGGGACTTTTAGTTTTTCTTGGATCAGGACTTATATTAGGAGGTCTAGGAATGGTATTATGTACCAATCCAATTTTATTCTGGCTTTTCCTATATATGCCATTTTGTTTTTGATGTCAATAACCTCAAAAACGCTTGCTAAAGAAAAAAAAGAAAAAACTCTATTGTAGGAGTGCGGTCTTATAATTACAAACTAGACATGAACCTCCGCATTGTTCAAGAATAAATAATGGAAAAAGCTATTTATCCTAAGATGAATAATTATAAGGACTGAGCAAGAAAAGTTCAAACCGTTCAACCAACTTGACCAAACCCTTTTTTGTCGATTTGGTTCGGTGTAAAAGCACTCTTTTGAAAAATAAAAAGTTCACAAATCAAACTAAATTCTTTTTTGCGGTTTGGTTTGGCTTCAACTTTTTTCGAAACTAAATCAAATTGCAGAACTAAATTTTTAATTTTGTTGTTTATTTTTACTAATCATATATGAAATAGCATTTAGAACTAGGTTTAATTTGCATTCTGCGGGAATTTATGAACCGTCGTGAGTGTAGATTTTTTTTTTTTACGAAATTACAAAAGATAAAGAGAAAAAATAAAAAAAAATAAATCAAACCCAACCCAACCCAACCCAACCATAAAAATGGTCTGGTTTGGTTGGTTCCTGACTACGATCTGGTTTAGTTTGGTTTCACTTTTCTTCCAACCATATTTATGCAGTCTGATTTGTTTAGGTAGCACTTAGGTGGAGTATTTTTTGTGAACAATGCAGCAAATCTAATATGTGCAACATGAAGGAGATTGTTTATTTATCTAGAGCTTCATGGGTCATCATGAAAAATGATTCTTTGGGTATATCTTGTTATTATGTATTTATCTACATATATTGTAAATCTAGATTATTGGATTGGGATTTTAAATAAGCCCAACTATAGAATAGCTATAGAATAATCGTAAATGATTTAATTGCGGGAGTTCATATTTTTCTAATCCAAAAGTTCAAAAGTGAATTGAGAAGCAACATTGTCTGCACAGCCAGCACCACGTGAAAAGCATGAAGAAGAAATTCGAAAGAAATTGGGCGTGTGGAAAGCTCCACCACTATGTGTTCTTGTAGTCATAATGTCCTCCACCTTATTTTTATAGCCATCAACTTTATTCACTGTAACTTGGAAGCTGCACCTGTTGTGAAGTGGCCTATACATCTTTATTTAATGGCAAATGGGTCAAATTCAAATATGTGGAGTGTCATATACTTCTAGTGAGGATTTTATTAGCAAGGGTTTCGAGGACGATGGTTAAATTGAAAATATGCATACAGAGAAATTTTATCAGTATCCAAGAACTATTTTTCTCACGTTATGCACAATTATTATATTGAAGAAAGAAACTTATTTATTGGATGTGGCTAACAAGTGCCCTGGCTTAACTTCAAGTAATAAACCTTGGCATTGCCATGGCATGTCCTGTCCATGAGCAAATGTATATTTTCTAATAAGCTGGAAGAATAAACGATGGTTTATTATTAAAGTAGTTAGACATCTTGAAAGCATTAATAAATGTTAATATTTTTCAAAACCAAACAAGATAGAAAGTTGCCTAGCGACTGACAAATGCTGGTATATCAATCAAACTAAGTTTGGTGATATCGAATAATACTTAGTAACTTTAAAGGAGTTGGTAAGTGACAGGAATAGGAGTTGGTAAATTATTAAACTAATTGCCAATCTTCTACGTGTAAATAAGTGTTTGTACTTTTCAAACTCAAGCAAAAAAGTGAACAAAAGTATGTCAACAGTTTCCTCGGTTCGTGCGAAATTACTTATACCCAGTACAACGTGCTAGATGAAAAAGTATCTCAATCCTGCCTATTTAAGAGAGAGAGAGAGAGAGAGAGAGAGAGAGAGAGAGAGAGGTGACTTGTGAAGTGTGAAGGGAGCTCGCATGGCAAACTCAGAGACAAGAACGAGCACCAACAACCCATTAGGAGGTGAGTATCAGGTGTTTCTGAGTTTTAGAGGGCCCGACACTCGTCGGGGAATCACCAATAGCCTCTACCACGCCTTGGTAGATGTTGGGATTCACGTTTTCATGGATGATGAAGAGCTTCGACCAGGAGAAAGAATTAGTGGCAACCTTTTGCTAGCGATCGACGACTCTAAGCTTTACATACCCATCTTCTCCCAAAACTATGCTTCGAGTCATTGGTGTCTCCGCGAGCTTGCAAAGATGGTGGAGAACACCTCTAAATCTAAAGAAGAGGGAAATGAGAAGGTGATATTGCCCATCTTTTATGACGTGAAATCTGCTGATGTGAAACTGAAAACCCCATTGTATCGTGATGCCATATTGAATTTGGAGCAAAGGATAGAGGATCAGAAGAAGAAGTTCAGCTCTGAGGATATAGAGTCATGGCGCCAGGCTCTCAATGAAGTTGATGACACCAAGGGGTGGCAGCTGAAGAAATATCCAGGGTAACTATCTAACTGTGAATGTCAAAATTATCTTTTACAATCGAGCAATAGATCTTATAAAGATTCATTAATTATATTCCAACTCCAATTTTTCTAAATTTAAAAGGAAATTCTCAAATTCTTTTTTTTTTAATCACGCGATATCCAAATTTATTCAGACCTAATACAATTATTACAATTTTGCTTTTGACCTAATTTCTATTGTATAAGAAATTGGCTTTGCTTCATCTTTTTCATAACAATTTGATCCATGAATGTATTACAATTTTTCTATTATTTTCTTATTACATGTGGCAACGATGTGGGACTTACCGAACATCATATTGAAAAAAAAAAAAACTTGAAAAATTAAAAAGAAAAAATAATTTTAACATTTTAATAGTAGAAATGAGGAAGGATAAGGATAAAAAGATAGAAAAGCTATTTTTTTTTTTTAAAAGCAAAAGAAAATGCGAGCCATCGGAATTTCTCTCTCGGAATCTTATAATAGTAAGACTCCATTCGTTCAAGAAGATGATCGTTGAGAAAAACTTGGATTGTTCGCACAAAGCCGAAGCCTTAGATTCTGAAATAAGATTTGTTCTGACAGCAGCAATTGTTTATAAAAAGGAAAAGCTCACCTTATTAAGCTGCTCCGCTTACACCATTTTCATCAGTCAGACCGCCGGTATCAACGCTTGTTGATCAAACAGTAGTGCAGCTGGTCACTGAAGCTGTCCATGGTCGCCGGCAGCCGTCGCCTCAAACCCCTGCCGCTAGACTCACCACCACCTACTACCTTGCCGGCTACCCTCGCGCTTGAAGACAACCACATGGAATCAGACACCACCTCCACCACAATCAAATTCAGCCTCCATAACCAACTTCGCACTTAACCACCACCAAACTCATCCCCCACCACCGCCTACGATCTTAAGAACTCGACCAACTTTGCCAAATTCGTCCACTACCGTCGCCAGATCAGGTTGCCGCCTCCACCAGTAGGGTTCGCCGCCATTAAAATCGTGCAACACATCACCACGCACGGAAAGACCCGGGTTTGAGTTTTGGCCACAAACCCAGCGTGAAACCTCATATCTGAGGTCATACGACCTCCAATTTGAGGTTTTGTTCGACCTTAGCCACCATTGAGAACTCCATTGGCCACTCGAGCTTCATCGAGTTTGGCCATGACGGCTGGAATTTCGTCAAGCTTGGGGCTACAGTCGCTCGAGCTTCATTGAGTTCGGTCATTCGGCCATGGTGGTTGGAGCTCCTTCGAGCTCACAGCCATGGCCAGTAGAGTTTCCATGTAGTATTTCAAACTCCTGTCTCAAGAACTCAATTTTAAGAAACCATGGAAAGTTTTAAAGAAGAATCAACAAATGATCAGATTGGAGAAAAAAGTTACTGGGGATGGGAGCAAGCGAGATTTCTTTCCACCGTTCTTCGTGCCCCTTCATTTATTCTTTTATTTGTTAGTTTCTCAGCCTATTTTCTAAAGACAGGTCAATATTTTCCGTCCATTAACGTGGATAGAGGTAAAGGAACAATTTAATTGTATCAATTTGACAAATTTTAGTAGTCGATGGCATATTTTGAAAGTTTTGACATTCAATTACATTTTTGCGATAAATATTAAGACTTCCGGTACATTAATTCCCTTAATGATCAAACATTTCTCTTTCTCTATTTCTTCAACTTAAACTGGTAATGGATGTTAAGGTTTGTAAATTCATCATGTTCTTGAAGTTTTTAGGGTAACGTAATTGGTCTTGGTCCAGTCCCGTTTGTTTCGTGCCATTTTTCGTTGGATAATTCTAGTTGCCTCTCAACACTCCAAAACTAGTCGTCTCATTGATGATGACGAGTAATGTATATATATAGACATATGATAACGCGTATGACTACTAGGTAGAGTGATCATGAAAAGTAAACTACTAGGTAAACCTCACACAAGAGCGTGCCACGCGCATGCGTGCGTGTGTGTAAGTGAAATAATAAGGTAGAGTTAAAGTTTAGTGTCTTCGAACACGATGAACATTCAAATAAAATGAATTACAAAACTTAACGCTGTTTAGTTTAGTATTATTACGTCGGTATAACGCAGAAGTACCTTTTCTTGCACTATTTTTATATTGGTCTCTTACGTTGTGTTATTTCTCACATGCAATAAGAAAAGGTCAACATGAGATTCCTGGCTTCATCACTTAACTAATCAGTATCTACCTTTTTGATTAGTTTATACAAATTGATCTATGAAAGGGATTCAACAAATAATTGTTTGATATTTGAATAAGAACCACTTATTTATATACCTTTTCTGTTCTTCTTAATGAGAGTTTTCCCTCCAGAAAAGTTTTAACCTCATGTTCCCAACCAGTTAACTTAGTAGATGGTTGGTCAACGTGCAATTAAACGAATTTGTTGCCTCTTCACGATTGAAACTGTTCAACTTTGTCGCAGCGATGGGGAGCTTATTGAGGCTGTTGTTATGGAGGTTGTGGTTAGGCTCAAGACAAGACAAAGAAAAGTGACTAGAGATTTAGTTGGAATGGAGGATCGAATAGCAGCCATAAATGATTTATTGGACATCCAATCCGGTGGTGTGCGGGTTATTGGAATTTATGGGATGAGCGGCATTGGTAAATCAACACTTGCCAAGATCATCTATAACCAACTATGTCCTCGCTTTGGTAAAAATTGTAGCTTTCTTGATGGTGTAAGGGAAACAGCAAAAACCAAGGGCTTAGTCAAGTTGCAAGAACAATTGTTATCCGATATCTCTAATTCTAGAGTGGCTCGCAACATTGATAATATTGATTATGGAATCAATATGATTAGAGAAACAATTTGCAACAAGAAGGTACTAGTTGTATTGGATGATGTTGACGAGAGAAACCAAATTGAATATCTCATTGGAATTGATTCTTTGTACAATGGTACTAGGATACTTGTTACCACTAGGGACAAAAGTGTTTCAAAAATCAGAGGATTAAAGTATGAAATTGTGCCTTATGAAATGGAGGTGTTAAGTGACAAAGATGCACTTCAACTTTTTAGCAGGCATGCCTTCAATGCTGACTTTCCTCCAGACAAACTATATGACATTTCAAAAGACATTGTCTCTACTACGGATGGACTACCTTCGGCTCTTCAAGCAATAGGTTCATTGCTTTTTCTTCAGAAAGAGGAAAAAATATGGCGAGAGATGCTAGAGAAGCTAAGAAAAACACCTACTAGCGATGTCTTGGGAAAGCTAAGGATTACCTATGATGCCTTAGAAATGGATCAGCAGCAGATATTTATCGATATTGCATGCTTTTTCATTGATAAAGATAAGACTAATCCAGTCTTTGTGTGGAAAGATTGTGGGTTTAGCCCAGAGTATGCTATTGATGTCCTTATTAACCGATGCACTATAAAGGTTTTAGATGAAAATAAGTTTTGGATGCATGATCAATTTCGAAATCTTGGAAGGGCAATTGCTAATCAAGAGCATTCCAGGTTGTGGGCTCCAGACGACGTCATTCGCAAATTAAGATCAACAGAGGTAATGTGGTGACCAAATTTAATTCGAATAGAAAATTACTTACTGTGTTCATTATTAAGGATTCGTCTTTCTAAATTGAGAGATCCTCTTATGTTCCATTTTTTTCTTCTCTTCAACGGAGTAAAAACGTATGATATTGACAAATTCCTGCTCCTGCTCCTCAATGTCATTGGCAGATCAAGAGTAGCGTTCAAGCACTGTATTTGACAAATTGGTCAAGGACTGATGATAACTTAACCGTCACTGCGGAGGAAATTAAACGTTTCCCACATCTTCGGCTGCTGTGGTTGCATAACATAACTTGCCAAGGCGACTTTGCGGGCTGTCTTTCCGAATTGAAATGGATCAGTGTTTTTTACCCTGATAAAAGTTCCGAACGTCATCCACGTTTTGAGGCAACCAATTTGCATCTAGAAAACGTGGTTGTGGGGAATTTTGTTGGCCATGGGTTCACGGATGATCATGTCAGGGGCCTGATCAAGGTATGTCAGTTTCCCTCTCAGTCTAATTTTCTTATTCAATGAAGGACAAAAATCAATGTATTTATAGTCTAATTTTCTCATTTAGTGAGAGGATCAAGGGACAAATGATCCAAGTTAGGAGCCTAAATTCCTATGTATTTCTTGTATAGGCATCCAATTGTCCATGCTGATGTTTCATTGGCTTTTGTAGGATGGGAGGAAATTGAAGGTTCTCACTCTTGAGAATAATATGTCGATTTACAGGACACCAACCTTTTCTCAATACTTAGTTTTAGAGAAGTTGAGTATTTCTAAATGTTCATCTTTGATGGAAATTGACTGCTCTATTGGAAATCTGCAGTGGTTGACTGATTTGAGTATTGAGTCATGTCAGAGTCTTGGAAAATTGCCTGAACAAATTGGAGAGCTACCGAATCTTCAGCACCTCTCTCTTAGGAATTGTGATAGCTTGAGTGAACTCCCCACATCAGTTTCGAAATTAGAGTCATTGATGAAGTTGGATGTATCTCACACACCTATTACAGTATTACAAGATTCCATTGGAAGACTATCAAGCCTATCATCTCTCAATGTATCATCCACACCGATTGTGAAAGTGCCCAATACAATGAGCCAGCTTTGTTGCCTCCAAACACTAGACTTAGAGCATTGTCATAAGCTCCAAGAGTTACCAGAGCTCCCTAGAAGTTTGACCACTCTACGGTTGAGATCTAGTTCATTGCAGACCGTCCCTAACCTCTCAAACCTTACTAATATAGTTGAACTGCTCCTATCTGATGGTTCTGAATCTAAGGCCACATCAAATATAAAAACTTGTGACTTGCAGTGGATAGGGAGGTTATCCAAATTGAGGAAGCAGCACTTGTGCCTTTTAAATGTCCGTGCACCGCCTACAGAGTTGGGCCCCCTTTCTCTACTGAAGGAACTTACTATGTACGGATTAGATTTTGAATCCCTCGAACAACTTCCATCGAACTTGACAGTTCTAGAGCTCGATCGCACTCAAGTGAAACAAGTACAATTCGATGGGCTTCCTCAGTTGGAAAAGTTGACTATCAGAAGGTGTGAACTCGTCAAAAGATTATCCTTTCCATCAGGTTTAAGAAAACTGAGAGAAGCTGAGGTGTCTTCTTGCACTGGGCTAGTCGAAGTTCATTTTCTCGGTGCCTTAATATCTTTGGAGGAATTATGTATTGAGGACTGCAAATCTTTAGAGAGGTTTCTTAATCCATCAGAGGAGCTAGGGTGTAATGAGCTACAAGCTACCAAGTTGACTAATGGGGGGAGGAGAGTGTGCATTGTCTCAAGCTTTTTAAAGATGCTTCAAGTATTCCGGCTGTTGAGGTGCCCAGAGCTAGAGGAGATTCAATTTGCTTCTACGTTCAAACCATTGGGAGTATTTTCTGTCGAAGGGTGCACTTCATTAAAAAGGATAGATGGTTTGTCAAACTTGAAGAACTTGACACGGTTAGGTATTGTAGAGTGTGAGAGTCTGCAAGTTGTAGAGGGCATGGACGAATTAGAGCGTTTGGAGCAGCTGAAAGTTCATAAGTGTAGATCAATGGAAAGGATTATTGATGTATCAAGCTCAAAAATACCAAAGGAGTGCCGGATACAGATGAGGGATTGTGGGGAGTTACTTGACACTGGTCCAGATGATTCAAGCACCACTTGGGAGTCTTATAGAGAGAAGACTCTAAATGCCCCAACACAAGAGTCGGACTCTGAATTCAGTACTACTTTTTACGACTGTGAAACGGAAATAGCAACAAGGGATCTTCTATTGGAACAGGTGCGCCTTTTTTCTATTTATGGATCATCACTGTTTCTTATGCTTTATTCGCTTTCTAATTCTGTTCTATTCTAGTGAAGAGAGAGAATGATTCCAAAAGTGCAACCAGGGATAATCACATAAAAAAAAATCCCCATATTACTAGAAATTTTCATCTGCTATATGTGTGTCAACTTCGGAAGTGAGGCTAGGAATCTTATATCACTCACCATCTGACTGAGAATTCATACTCTCCTTCATCTTATTTGTGCTCTTAGTTCATTTTGTGGTATCACAATTACTCAAATGACGTGGAGCCTATTTTTACCCTAAAAATTGGAGGATGAAACTTCATGTCTTCTTTTTCCACTTGCTAAAATCAATATGTGTAATAGGATCATGCAATTTACCAAAATCACAAGATATTAGAAGATTAAATAAGAAATAGATTCAATACACCACAATTTGCGTAGGTCAACTCAAAAAGTGATCTAGATCCACAGGAAGTGTAACAATGATAGATCCACCGCAAATTAGGAGATTCTAACATAAAAAATAATCTCTTGATTCCAACTTTTGATTTCACCCAATTCTTATTCAGTGTTTCATTCTCTCATACTGTTTTTTTCAAACTAAAACTCACAGAGAACCTAAAACAAGGTTGGTGCTCTTTTTACCCCCCCCCCCCCCCCCCAATATAACTAAATCCACCCTATTTACATTAAAAGGACTTGCCCTCAATCATTCAATTACAAAGTGATGGTCCCATTCTTTCTTTTTCTACTTTTTCTATTCCTATTTAGAATCTAAATATCACAATTAAGCATTTTAGATGTTTTATTTGTTAGTATATGAAGAAAATCTACAAAATCCGTCACTTCTTCGGCAGTCTGCTAATGTTTGTGCTCTTTTTGTAACTCCACTTATTTATATGTACACCACTTAGATCTTTCTTTACAATTGGTTACTATCTCCTATTATAAGATAGAGCAAACTCATCAAAGGTAACGTCTTCGCTGATCATAACTCTAGATAAAAACTCATAGTTGCACCATATCTTACGTCTCTGGCGCCAATGCATAGTTTAGGAATATGTATCTCCTTGCCTGAGTGCCATCTTTCACATGAGCATAAATAGCGGAATTACAACTTCTCAATCCAGTGTGATAAGCAACTTGCTGAACCGCATTTCCTCAAATTACTACAATCAATTGTTATTGACGGTTATATTGTATTCATGGCCAAAATTGTAAAGAGTGAGCTCTCTCCAAAGAAGTTATATTCATCTATCCTTTGAGTTTGCTCAAGTGTGGTGTCTCACTAAGCTCTCCTCAGTGCAAATCGGCTAGAATTTTTTATTTTTTTTATATAAAAAAGAAGATAGAAATTAGGGGGAAAAAGAAGGTAAAAGAAAAGAGGATAATAATTAAAAGAATTACAATGCTAAAATATTTTTTTTTTTGAAAAAGAAGGTAAGATTGTTGGGCTGCATCGGCGAGGGCTTGTGACCCTCGTTGCATATCAGTGAGGGCTGTCGACCCTCGTCGCTTGGAAACGAGGGCTTGCCAATCCTTGTATGTGTATAATGGTGTTGGCACCACTATTGCCACAAACAACCTACCAGCCATTAATCAAGCGAGCACCATCCTCGGCCACCATCTTTGTTGAGAGTCGACACAACAAGCTATGACACCAACCTGACCCATTTTCCACAACTATTGTACCAGTATTTGATCCCTGCAAATATTCACCTTTGTCTCCAGAATCAGATTTCCTTCTTTTCCTCATTTGTGTCCAGAATCAGATTTTCCTCCTTTTCTTCATCTTGAGGGAACGGAGATATGTGAATATGCGAATGCTGCTTAATTCTTATAGACATATGTTCAATAGATGCTTTAGAAAGCATTTTTTAGGGGGATTAAGTGTAGGGAAAACCCTTTATGTTGATTCTTGCTTGGTGTTTGCGTTTGGGTGTTCAAACTTAAGATTATAGTCATATGATATTTGAGAAATCTATCATCTTCCTTAAGATGTTTAATCCGCATTAGATATGATACTTTTGAACCTTCCTCTCTCAGCAAGATGATGGTGACGAGCATGAGGACGGTGACAAGGTCGACGGCAAGGAGGATGACAATAGCGAGGATAGTGGCAAGGAGGATGACGACGATGACAACCATGTGCATATAGATGATGATGATGGCAAGGAGGATGATGATGACGATGACCATGTGCATGTGGACAATGAGGATGACGATAGCGAAGATGATGAGAATGTGCATTCATTGGGCAGGCCTTCGCCGGTTTGTTCCGTGGATGGTAATGATAATAATGACAGTGTTGACGAGGAAGGTCAATGCGAAGGCGATGGCAATAGCGATAGCAAGGACGACGAGGACAACAATGATAACGGTGAGGATGACGAGGACAACAATGTACATGAGCTTTTGCATTCGTCTAGCGGGCCTTCTCTGGTTAGTTCTGTGGACAGTAACGATGAGAACGACAATGTTGTCGAGGAAGGTCAATGGGAAGGCGACTTCAACAGCCATAGCAAGGACGACGGGGACGAGGATGATGATGGTGAGGATGACGAGGACAACAATGTGCATGGGCTTTCACATTCGTCTAGCGAGCCTTCGCCAGTTGGTTCTGTGGACGGTAATGATGAGAACGACGATGTCGACAAGGAAGGTCAATACGAAGGTGACAGCAATAGCCATAGCAAGGATGATGAGGACGAGGAGGATGACGAGGACAACAATGTGCGTGAGCTTTCTCAATCATCTCGAGGGCCTTCACCGGTTGGTTCCGTGGATGATAATGTTGAGAATGACGATTTCAATGAGGAAGGGGAAGGCGACGGCTATGGCTACAGCTATGGCGACGGCAATGACGATGAGGGCAAGGATGAGGACGAGGAGGAGAGGGATGATGAAGAAGGCAAACAAGAGGTAAGAGACGACAACAACCTAAAACTCAACTGTTCTCTGTTCAAAACTAATGTGAATTTTTTGAAAAGCTGAGATTAAATCTGGGGATAGTTAATCGCAAGCTTGCTGCATCTATTAACCGTAATTGAAGAAATTGATATTGAACTGTCGGGTTTTAATCAAAAGAAGGGCTCTTTGCACATCTCTATCCCTTACTTTGCCCTACTTTCTCCAAATCCGAGTACCGACTAATTACCAGGAAAAAGCCACGTCAATATTTTCTATCAATCAATTTGGATGGAATTAAGAGATTATGTTGATTCTTGCCAGTTGCTTGCGTTTGGGTGTTCAAACTAGGGATTAATGTAAAGTAATATGATATTTGGGGATTTTGACATTTTCTTATTAAGATGTTTTATCCACCTTGAACATGATAATTTCAAACCTCAGCAAGATGACGGTGATGACTACAACAACAACGAATACAATGACGACAAGGAAGACAATGGCGATAAAGATGGTGACGAGGGTGACTACAATGGCGAGGGTGAATACAACGGCGAGGACGATGACGGCTACTAGGACGGCAATGTGCAGGAGGTTCAATGGTCATCTTGTGGGCCTCCGCGGGTTCATTCTGTGGACAATCACAATAAGGAGGAAGGTGGAAGGCAATGGCGAAGGCGAATGCGATGGCAACAACGAGGACAAGAAAGAGGGCATTGATGAAGAGGCCGAAGAGGAGGTGAGTGATGGAACGGAATGGTGTACTCGGCTTCTTTTTTTCCTTCAAAACATGCGGCGAGATGATTATGGCTAGCAGCTGAAAGATTGTCGATGCTCAATGCTTTCGGTCTCAAGAGCTGATTGGCGAAGTGACCTTGGTTTCTCGTCTCTTTTGGTTCTTATCAGGTTTCCTTTTCGATAGTTCAGATGTTAATTCCCTCCTTTCTTTTCCCTCCATAAAACGACTATGGTGTGCAAGTGCCCCTATTTATATCACGAATTAGTTTGGATCTTACTTGTTAATCAGTTCTAATTCTCCGTGTATGCATCTAATTATGTCGAAATTTCCCCTGTAGAAACATGCTTCATGAATCTGTCTTTGCTGATATTGTTCAAGACCCATCGGCTAAACAGTCTATGACACTCAAAAACCATAAAAACAGTACTAATGTTCCTTTTCTAGACCAAATCCTTCGTCCTTTGCCTTCCAGGTAAACAGGAGATTCCCACAATTCTTCTTCTTGCTTTTTCATTGTTGATCACATTATGGGCCGACTCCACTTTGTCTGTGAAGGCAGGCCCAATTAGTCAGGGCTTCTTGTCCATCCCATAATGTAATTTCATTGTCGACATTCTTACTTGTCTTTAAGGTATATAAGTAGTAACAAGTCCTTCTCATTGGGATTAAGAAGGGAAAATAACACAAATGGTCCATGAACTTTGATCAATATGTGATGCGGTCTATGAATTTTTAATTTGTTCAATGTGATCCATAAACTTTAGTCCAATAAATAATGTCTTTTTCGAATTTTTAATTTATTCGATATGATCTTTGAACTTTCGATACATATTCAGTTAGTTAGTCGAATTATATGAAAATATTCCATATCATCCCTGAACTTAAAATAATGAAATGACAGTATTGAATATTTTCATATAATTCATGGACCACATTATTTATTGAGCCAAATTTCAGGAATTATTTGTCATTATCCCCGTTAAGAAATGAATTAATGTATTCAATCTCATGTACAATTTGTCCAAGTCGATGTGATGGCTTTTTGAAGGACCAATTGAAGACTGCAATTGAAAAACGCTTGCTTACTAAAAGAATGAACGCAAATCCATCCAGGACGGCTTTTGTGACATCTCAATTTTCCAATTCTATTTTTAATAAATTGAGACGGGCATTTCGTTGGCATGCATATAGTTCTTTTCCTTGAGTCGGCCACTCATGTGAAAACTAGTCTATCAGGTGAAGCTGTTAAGAAATTCTAATTCATTAGACTCGAGAATTTGACTAAGAAGCGACCTTTCAACCGAGCTAATCTACAAGGGTCATTACGGCACAATTAAAAATCCATTAAAGATTGGAGATAGGTCGACTCGACAGAGGCATGTGATCAAGTGTGGGTGATTCCACCAGATCGCACAATTCTTGTTGATCGGCACTGGACCGACGTTTCTGTCGATTGGGTACTCTGTGTTCGTATTTGAAACCTTGAGATTATCCCGACAACCGAGAGTCGCCAATGTGTCAAAGATGTACATTGTGGCTTGAATCGATCAACCACAAGTTAAATGCGTGAAAATTTCTAAAAGCTACCCGGTAGATCAAGTCGCTTTAATATCGTGTCAGAATGAAATTAACCATGAGATAGAAAGAAAATTCAGAAATTAGAAGTCCTGGTGTGTCACAAACCATTTTAGGATCATTGACTCATCTTCAGAAGATTTTCTTGCAATAAGAGTTTTTCAGCAAATTAATCAAGGAATGGCTAATTTGGCTCGAGAAATTAGTAGGCCCGCCTTTGGTCGTGCTTTTGAGACTTAAGTTGGTTCTATGGTCAAGTAAATATGTGAATTGAAATGTGGTGACATTGGATTAATTTTATGGACTTCAATTGGATTCAATTGGAAGAGAATAGAATGGAATTGAAGAAGTTGTTGTACAAGATTTTATGCCCCGGCGGAAAATGAAATTGAACCTATCGGAAGAGGTTGTGGAGGATTGAGATAGTGGATTGTGACGTCACAAGTGATGTCATAGTGTGGGGGCAAGAGTAGCTAAGATTTTGACAAGTGAAGGGTGGATATTTGCCCTCAAAAAGTGAGGAGGTCCCATCATCTTCTTCTTCAAGCTTGGAACCGGTAGAGGAGGGGGGAGACCGTGCGACCGAACCAGCAAGCTCGACGCCGCCCCTTCGCCCACTCGGCCGCTTGCTCGCTGGTTGCCGGAGCTGCTCACCGCCGCCGTCGCTCAGCTCGCTCGCCCTCCGCCGTCCTCTCTCCCTCTTGCTGGCGTCGACTTCTTCTTCTTCTTCTTTGTGTTGTTCAAAAGCCACCAGTGAACCTGGGAAGCGAAGCAGCAGCCAGCAGTGCCGCTCGTCGCCGTCGCACGCCGCTGGACTGCTCGTCGTCGCTGCTCGTTGTCTCATACAGCCGCTGCTTCGCACTTGGTCGACGCCCAGCCGTCTTTGTCTGCTCTGTTCGCGAGTTCCAAGAGCTGCCAGAGCTCGTCTCCGCCGCCGTGAGCTGCCGTACACCCCTGCCTCAGCCCATCGGAAGTCCCTCAGCCCATCTCGGCCCTTGCACGCCTCAACCGGTGCCGGATCCGCCCCTTCTCGGCCTCAACCAACAGTTGGAAAAATGGGTATGACAGCGGACGTTTGGCCCGTTTTGACCGGCTTCCCGGCCCCGGAAGCTTGGCCCGCTTTGAGGAAAGTTGTTCCCCGCGACGTCCCCGTCGTTTTGGTCCGCTCGATTCGTTAATCGGGTGAGTTTAGCTCACCAAATCTCTATTAGAGAGTTAATTATGCTTTAGGTGTGCTTAGCTTAAGTTAATTAAACTTAGGTGGTTAGTTTAATTTATTTAAGTGTAGATTAGATTAAGGTGTTTAATTAACTTAAAGTGTGTTTAATTTAGGGCTAAGTAGGTTATTATTAATATAAGCTTTGATGTGACTTAAAGGAATTTATTTTTTATTTAAATAAATGTTTCGAAATTATTGGATTATTTAATAATATATTATATTACGAAAATTATTAAAATAAAATTATTTAATTAATTTTTGGAATAAATTTAATTATTTATTAAATTCCGAAAATTATTTCGGGACCTTATTTTCTCAAAATTTCGCGCTGATCGCTGCTGTATATTCAGATTATTAATTTGATGAGTGGATATTGCAAATTGAGTGATGATTTGTGCAATTGATTGCTGAATTATGAAATTGAGTGGTGATTGTGAGAAGTATATAATTTCTTCAGAAAATCCCGAGTGTCGGGTTTGACACCGAAAATGGATTTTAAGTATTATATCCAGCAGTGGGGTTTGAAAAAGAATGGTGTTAGTTTTTCTGGTTTGAATCCGATTGTGTACCCACTCACACAACTACTTTCTCAGATGTTTTTAATATGAAGAAAAATGGTCGGGATCACTATTTTAAGTGGAAGTATTGAGTGAAATGTAAAGTGTCCTAGGATCGAGTATGATTTTGTTGTGTGATAATTAAGAGGAATTTGTCCTGGGCTGTTGAGCCGGACTTGCCCCTATATGGGATGCCCACGTAGTGGGTGCGGGTCGCAGTTAATTCTGGGCCCATGCTCCTTCGGGAACGCTGTTAAGGTACTGACTAAGCCGTGCTCTAAGGTGGGGAGACGATGCCTGGCATTAATGTCAGTAAATAGCCGAACTGCGAGTAAGCTATGCCATTGTGTGGCAGTGAATAATAATTGGAATGCGTGCTGAGTGCGATTGTGGTTTATATGAAAGTGATGGCGTTCTAATTGTTTGAATTCTTATTAGGGATAAGTGTTCCAAAAGTCCTAAAACTTGTCGCGAAAATGCATTTCAGTCCTAAAACTTGCAAAAAATGCATTTAAGTCCTAAAATTTGTCAAATTATTTCAAACGAGTCCTAAAATCGACGCCATTAACCTTTTAGTTAAAAATGCCGACGTGACATTTTAAATAATTTTTTAATTTCCACGTGTATTTTTAAATTATTTTTTATTCATTTTTTATAAAAAAGTTAGATTTAAAAACTAAAAAATTAAATTTATTCTGATCTTATTTTCACAAAAAAAAAAGTTTAAAAAATTATTTTTAAAAATTGTTAAAAAAAAAAGAAAATCAGCCGCTTCTTTGTTTTTAAAAAATAAATTTTTGAACTTTTTTTTTAGTTTTTAGTGAAAATAAGATAAAATGAATAAATTTAAATTTTTTAATTTTTAAATCTAATTTTAAAAAAATGAATAAAAAATAATTAAAAAATCCACACGGAAAATAAAAAATTATTTAAAAATGCCACGTCAGCATTTTTAACGGAAAAGGCTAACGGCGTCCATTTTAGGACTCGTTTGAAACAATTTGACAAGTTTTATGACTTAAATGCACTTTTTGCAAGTTTTAGGACTGAAATGCATTTTCGTAATAAGTTTTAGGACTTCTGGAACACTTATCCCTTCTTATTACTACCTGAGATTGTGTGATACAAATTGTGCTAACCTGCAGGAAGGAATTAAGACGATGTAAGTCTTCTATGTGATGTGGCTAGGTCACTCGGGGTGTATTTCCTTTCTAATAGGGGTTTAGGGGGTTGAACTTGCTGAGACAATGTCTCACCCCGTTATGGGCCAAAATTTCAGGACCGTAGATGGCGGAACCCCGGAGGTTGATCAGTTAGAAGTGGAATCGAGGAACGAGTCCGACTAGTGGTGATAGGACTGATCTCTTTTTGTAGATTGCCCATTTTTGGTTTATGTGTAAACCCTAGTGTGATTACTTTTGAAAGCATGTTTATTTATGAATGATTTGGTTTCCTGCTTTCCTATCCCGTAAGTTTTTGTCAGGGGTTTTATAATACGCTTCCGCATGTGCATTAAAGAACTGATTGGGTCGGCGACTTAACCTGGGAACGTCGCATTTGAATGACCATGGTGGGATGTTGGCACGCTCGAGGTTCAGGACGTGACAGCTTTTAGGCAAAAAGAGAATTCATCAATAATGAATGAATTAAGCAAGAACGTACGCAAAAGGAGAAGGTAGATCAAAGGGTCCATGGTGACAAAAAGTTAGAACATTTTTTACTGTGCACTTCTCTTTTGCGTCCTCCTTTGATGCAATCTTAAGTAGCAGTCTAAAGTAACACAAAAGAAAGGGTTCCGAGAACAAGGCTATATGATTTTATTTTATTTTTAGTCGGTAAAGCTTTCTTTCATTCTATGTATGATTAGAAAGAAGAGATTTCATTTAAAATTGTAACGAACGACGGTGTTGTTGTCCCAAGTGATATGTATTTTGCGTGCGCTTTTCAACGTTGGATGAATGTGCATTCTGCGTGTGCTCTTCAATATTTGACTTTCTTAGTCCTTTTATTGTGTATCAAATATTTTATTGTGATCGAAACAAGTTATTAAAAAAAGTGATCGAAAAGGAAAAATAAGTTTATAGTTGTCCCAAGTGATATGTATTCCGGCGCATGCTCTTCAACGTTGGAACCAGAATGTGCATTTCGCATGTGCCCTATATTTGACTTTCTTAGTCCTTTTATTGTGTACTCAATATTTTATTATAATCGAAACAAATTATGAAGAAAGTAATCGAAAAGGACTAATAATTTTATAGTTGTCGCAAGTGATATAGATTTTGTGCGTGCTCTTTAATATTTGATTTTCTTAGTCCTTTTATTGTGTACCCAAGATTTTATTGTGACCGAAACAAATTACAGGACTAATAATTTTCTGGTCGTCTTAATATTTTATTGTGATCGAAACAATACTTTATTGTGTACGCTCGAATACGTATGTGGAATATGCGTTGCAAGCATGACTCGTGAGCGTTTCTGAAGTGATACATACGAGCCACAAATTTCATAAACCGGATACTCCTTGAAGATTTGTCTCGTGTGAGATGGAGTGGGGTAGTTACACTTCCCATGCTCGATAGTGCTTAAATTACACAAAAAAAGCTGCGATGAGCGGGTAGGTACGAGATCAGCCGCTATCAACTCCAATGTGCAGTTTGTGACAACTCAAAATCCAATTTTAGGACTTCCATCTGTTCATGAATTTTAATGCGAGATGTTTGTGTTGCGGAAAGGCAAGCGATTGAACAATATTATAGACAGAAGAATAAAATAAATCGGACACTGGATTTACATGGTTCAATTATAAAAACATACGTTCATGGGGAGAGCAATAACGAATTTCACTATAAATCAAACAATACAAGGAGATTATACACTTGAGTCACTCTAACACTTTTAGTGTTTCCCAAGCCTAAATTACACTCAATAACGCACACAGTATTTAGCTCCCGAAATTCCTTGTCGCGACCTAAAATTTTGGTTCACTGCCTAAACTAGGTTAATGGATTACTAAGTCCGAAGACTTGGTACGGACTCTCCCAAGTCCTACCAATCGCGACTTAATATTAAGAAATTAACTAATCTAAACATGCAATTATACTCAATTTGGAGCCGCTACTAACCAATTAGGATTGATTAGAAACCCAAGTAAAGTATGGGAGAATACTTTACTTTTGCGAACCAGAGATTCAATAGATTCGGGGACATGGTTACGCTAGATTAATCTAACGCCCTTTCGGTACCTTTTATTTTAATTTTAAAAAAAATATATTTTCACAGGCAGCATTAATTAATTTTAACCTAAGCTACTAACGTGCAAATGGTGGTCATGCGAGTGCACAGTCAATAAAATAACATTCAATAAAAAAAAAATTAAAAGTGCATATGCCCTAAACATGATTTCTAAATGACATAACATCTAATTTTTTTTTCTTTTAAAACTGTTAATTATATGCAATCTTAATTTAAATTTGATATGCATGAGTTCTATTTTAATGACATGTGAGATGCATGTTCATATGACCTAATTTGAAACATTACAATATAAATGCAATCTAATTTATATCATCCTAAATATGCATGTGTTACATGATATGAGACGAATGATATAACGACTCTATATGCATGTTCTTTTATGATTTTTCATTTTAAAATAATGCAACCCTGAAAAATTATACTATATATGTATGCACCCTATATTAAACAATGATGATATGAAATAGGATTAATTATGAACTAACCTGTTAATTAACCAAATAACTGACTTTTGGTGTTTTCTTTTTTATTTTCCTTTTAAATGACCTAGTGATTTTTAAAAAAATAACGTAACAATGCAATGCTAATTTTTTGGCATTTTCCGCATTTTTTATTTAAAAAACTACATGATGAGAATGTTAAAACATTAACCTATAACCCACTAATTAAAATGCAACATTTAATGTGCACATTATGAAGTCTATATAACCTAAATAACATTTTTTGTTTTGGTTTTATTAAAGGAAATTCATCCTAAATTTTACGTGAATTTAAAAAAAACTAAAATGCGTTGCTTCAAAATGTGAAATGCATCTAGACCTAAGTACTTAATATGATGCATGATATGTGATGAAGTAAACGACAATAATATACCAAAAAAAAACAACCATGTAAATCAATGGCATATTATTTTAATATGAATCAATGATGTATAGCAATTCATGAATTTTGTCATATTAAGTCGAAATAATCAAAAATTTAACCCGACATCTCGCGGCTCAATATATTTGATTATTATGACTTAATATGACCAATTTCCTAAATCGAGTAATAATAATAACTCAGAACAAATCAAGTTATAAAGAAAAACCATAAGTCCAAATACTCGAAATAAACTTTAATCTAAAAATCTACCTTATCTACTTCACGAATAACTTGAGAAATGGCGAAGAAAAAAAATGGAGGCCGAGCTGCGATGGTGGTCCGCCAAGGGTAAATGTGTCCTGGTGGCCAGAGTAGGGATTTGTCGGAGCTCCGGCGAAATCCAGCAGTAAACACCTGCAGCAAAACAGAGGAGGCAGCAAAACAGAGGAGGTGGCTCTGTCCGGGCGTCGCACGGTGAGGCGGAGCTAGGACAACGTCGTGGCCGGGTCACAGCAGAGAGATCGGGGCAGCAGAAACAGGGGCGAGCGTGGGACAGCAGCTGCCGGTGGTGGGTTGCGGGTGGAGGCATGCAGTCCGGTTCGGGTTCCTGGACGCCAAAGCAGAGACGACGGCGTCGGGACCGGTGCAGGCGCGGAATGGCGAGGCGGAACGGCGGGCGTCGTAGCCGCTGGCGTCAGGCGCTGGCTGAGCAAGAGGATGCGTCACGGGTGGATCTTGAGCGGCGAAGACCGGCGGGGGGATTCACCAGGCGGAGCAGGGACGGTGAAGTGAGACCAGCGGGCGACGAGTGGAGTGGCGGCAGTGGTGCGAGCGGCGTCGCGGAGCAAAGGCGCGTTGGAGCGGTGCTCGGTCGGAGGGCGCGATAGTCGGGTGCGGAGGAGTCGGGGCGTCGCGGAGGTGCGGTCTGGTGCGGCAGATCTCTGATCAGCGGCGATTGACAGATCCGGACGGGAAAGGGGAAGTAGTGTGGTCGCGGATGGGCTTCGTGGGCTGCTGGTGGAGGGCGGTGCTGCTGGTGCTCGGGTGAAGGCGATCGCCGGAGGGGAGTCCAACGAAGAAGATGACACTGTTCCCCCTTTTTTCTTTTTTTCTTTGCTGACCGGCAGCCTTTCCTCTCTCTCTCCAGCCACACGTCTCCTCTCACCTGTCTCTCTCACTTTTCTGCGGAAGCAGAAACTTTTGACTTTTCTTTTCTTTGCTCTTTTTTTTTGTTTCTTCCTTGAAGCAAGAGAAAAACCCCCTTACTGACTTTTCCCTTTTGCCTTCATTTTCCCCTTGACGAAGAGAAGTTTCCCTCAAAATTTTTGCTCTGAATTTTTTCGAATTCGCTCCCTCCTTTTCACATCTCACTTTATCTATTTATATAGGAAAAAACTTGAGTTTGTTTTTGCGAGTGAGATATTCACTCAACAAAAAATGGCTCCAAAATCAATTAATAATTATTATTTTTTTTTTAATTTTGAAAGGAGGATATATGTTCAACAAGAAATGCGCTTCTTTATTCAATTTTTTTTTTTTGAAATCTCCCTACACAAACCTAAATGTTTTATTTTATTCTCTATTTTATTTTCTAAAAATTTTGATCCTAAATTAGGTGTCAACATTCCTCACGAAATAATTTTTCAATCTCACGAAGGAATTATATACAAATCTGACCACAAGATTTAATTGGCTTGAACACTAATTCTTCTTGAACGTAATTGCATGAACAAAATCAACGAAGAAACCCACATCAAGCACTCGCTTAGAAACGGTGCTTCAAGAGATCTTCATGTTTGCCACGGCGCGAAGATCACATTGCTTTGCTTGCATCAACATCGCTCTGGCAGCTACATGCGCTTATGGCTAAATAAAAGAAACAAATATATATGATATAATATGCATGGCGCAGCCAACTTCAACTCAGAATAGGAAACTTGGATGCTTCAGTCAACAAGTCCAACTTGGACTTTCCTATTTCTTCTGTTATCTTGAACAAGCAATATATATGGAATTTGGTTTCCGTAATCTACAAATTCATGGCTTAGTCTCTACAAATTAGCAACTTGAAATCCAAATATCCATTTTCCTTTAATTTATCTTGGGTTTGGTTTCGTTCACGGACCCAAACTCGAGACGTATTATAACAGTTTGCATGACCAATCTCTCGCAGTTGCAAATCAAGAACAGGACCCCAATTGCGATGGCAATCAATCAAATCCCAAGATGGCCCGCATGTTGTGCCACGTTCACGTGCATGACACACGTCCAAGGTTACGATTAAACCTTATGAGGGTTTCTGATTCACGAGCAGTACATACAAGGCCACGTGAATTTTCCGATGGGCTCGAACTATCGCCAACGCGTCCAGTGATGTCGTTTGCGCACATAGCAGCGAACAACAAGCATCGCAGAGGCAAAACCTGAACCAGATAATTCTCTCTTGTGGGTTTGGATTGCAATTGGGCCCTTCTTTTTCCCATAGAAATGTCATGAAACGTCTGCTATTTTCTTTGTGCTTTAATTTCCCACATTCTCAAGTTTCTCCGACCCACGCACTCTGAAGATCAACATGACGGTTCCTTTTTTGCCGAATCGTTGGAAGGAGCCATCGCCTGCATTTGTCGAGACTCCATGGGTTGATTGGTAGACGGATTTGCGACATTAGCACATGCTAGCTCGGCGGCGCGGGTGGAGTGCATAGTTATGGTGGAAATCCTAATCTTCCTCTCCCTTTCCGCATGAACTGAAGCTTCGTTTAAGTCTTGAGTCAGACAATGCAGATCTAATAAGAGCCTTATCAATCACGAATCAACTGAACTAGGGAGTACAATGGATGCACTAATTGGGAGAAAATATGATATGATGTTGAGTTTTTCAGGCCTTAAGTTAGCCAATTGCAGCAGGGAGTCCAACAAAATATCTAACTAGGTCGCCAAAGCCTAATGAAAGAAAAGTCCTAGTAATTGGACTATTTATCCAGCTCAAGCCCTTTGGAACTTGATTTGCTCTGAAGTTTTAGCATGTGTTTACTAAATACTTCTAAGAGAATGGCATTTACGTTTTCAGACCTTGGGAAAAAAAAAAAAATCTCCTTCTGATTGTCTCTTCAAAAAAAGTTTTGCACTAGATTGCCATGGAATTTGCTAGATTAGCCAACAAAATGGACCCATAAAAATTTTAGTGACGAAACTAAAACATCGTGGAATGACATTGCTTGAGATGAATGCCAGCACATTTCGCGTGTACACACATTATCATATGGAAATAGATTTACTCAACTTAACAAGAATAGAATAACACTGAGAGCAAAGATTATGCAAAACGAATCTGACCAAATATCTTACACGCACACCAAAATCTGCATTAGTTTAGTGTCAAAATCGTGCGAAGTTAAGAGTAACCTCTATGTTAAATTGACTATTAAAATTGATAACGATGCACTAGATTAAACCGGATGCACTCTTGCTAGGTTTTGGCTAGCTAGGACTCCTCAAGTCCAATGAGCCAAACGAATCTCGGAATTATTGTCAAGATTGATCTCGAATGAGGAAGATGTCCCAACAAATATTGCACTTGGTCTGTTTGCATTTGTCTAGCCCAAAGTCGCACTTCCTACCATGTAATTCTGTCTTTTTTGGCGTTTGATCCTGTCGCGTTCGTCGTGTACATCCAAAAGCCGAAGAAAAATAATGAGATCAAGTGAGTTGCTGGGTCGACGTGTAAGCTATCGCTTAATCCGTCTAGAGTTTTCATTTCCTATATCAATAACTTTCATAATAAACGAAGATGAGATCCACATAATGATTTGTTGTCATCTTATAGGCGGCAGTATTCAATTTGCAGCCAATATATATCAAAGATCTTTACGTTAACTTTATGTCTTTTATTGTGTTCATTTATTGTCAAAATGTACAGTCCTTGGCTTGATGGACAAACCTACGATATGGAAGAAAAATCATGTGTAAAGATATAATCGTTTTGAGAATACAAACATAAATTGTTATTATAATGGAAAGATGAGTGCTCTATATAGAATGCTCGCTGATTATATTGAACTCAAATTGGGAAGTTATCAATAGTTAGCCGGTGGATTTGCTATATTAACAGCAGAAATGTAGGCACGAGTGTTTAGGGAATTCTTTCATAAAAGTTTGAGATCGAAGCTTCCATTTAGTCTTTTTTGGAAATGCAAATATAAATCATAAAAATATTATATAAATGTCAATATAGTTTTGAACCTTTCGATTTGACCAATTTAATTATAAATATTTCAATAATTTGTCAATATAGACTTTTTGGCTAATTTTAGCTGAGAACCATTAAAACAGACATTGTTCTACTTGGTATGGTTAGTTGCTAGCAAGGGTTGCAGCCCTTGCCAATCGCAGGCAACGCAACTGCTAAGGTCTGGTGAAGGCTTCAAGCCTTGTCCTCACATACCACAATGGAAAAAAAATATATGAAAAATTAAAAATAATTGTAAAATTATTCACGTTAGTACCGGATGGTATCTGTCGTCAATTTTTGGTCAAAATTGATCGGAAGGATTATATCGTTAAATTGTCAAAAGATTTATAATTTAAGACTGAATTGATGTTCGTATAATATGTTTATGATTTTTTTTTGGTAATATTCCCCAATAAACTAAAAGCGTGATAAATGGATATACACTATATTCCTTTGATTAAAAAGTGCAATTAAAACATAGAGGAAATGATGATTAGAAAATCGCATCATTTGTTAATATTTCCCAACTTTTCTTTTTCAAATATTGGGCAAGTCTAGAGTTGAATATTAGGGAGTGCAATGAACAGAGCAGAAACCAAGACCCAAGGCAAGGGCGACGCGAGCAGAGGCAGATCGGGAGGGTAGAGAGGAGATGTGGGGTCTGTTCGACAAGCAAGCCGAAATGTACGTGGACGCTCGTCCGACATACTCAGCACACTGGTACTCCATGCTCGCTTCTCGCACTCCTCGTCACTCCCTCGCCCGGGACGTCGGCGCCGGCAATGGCCAAGCCGCCCTCAGCGTCAGTCCTCTCTCTCTCTCTCTCTCTCTCTCTCTCTCTCTCTCTCTCTCTCTCTTTTCTGTGTGCAAGATTAGCAGCAAGTTTACTGTTTGTCTTGATACGATGGAACCCAACATTGATCGGGAGCCGTGACGGTGTGAGCAGATTTTCTGGATTTTTGCAAAAACAAAAATGGGCTAGACCATTTTACCAAAAAGGGGGGGGGGGGGGGGGGTGGCGCTAGACCAGATATGATCGCAGATCATGCGAAATTCAGACACTTTTTATGATTAAATACATATCAAATGCATGTCTCGCTGAAGAGGAATTTTGAGGAGAATCATTCATTCGAGCACTCACCATGTATGAATATTTTTCCTTTGTTTTTGCTTTTGGAAGTAATTGACTAGACATAGGGTATAGAGAATGAGCGAAGATGAGCTCATCCTGGGTGAATTTTACCTAAATCCTGAGATACTGCTTTTCACTCTGCTCATTATTCGATTTGATTTTGCTTGCGGCTTGGATAGGCTGTGTATTGCTTCCTAATCACTAATTGAAGGTGGTCATCCTCCAGTTCCACGTAATTGATCTCAAATCATTTGTGTTGGTTTGAATGTGAACTTTAAAACTGAAGTTCCACCCCTCCCAGTGTCTTCCAAGCTTCTTCTCCCTTTTTTGGTTTTTTTTTTTTTTTCAAATGGGCTTCTCTTTACTCTTTGATTTATTCAATCGAAGAATCGCCGCTGGCCGTTAACTTCAAAGCTCAACTTCTTTCATTACTTCCAGATTGTTCTTGTCACTTACAACTCTGTTCATATGCCCTGCACTTGCTTGTAAAATAGGTACCCGAGCACTACGACCAGGTGATCGCCACTGATGCGAGCGCAGCCCAGCTAAAATGTGCAATGCAGCATCCCAGGGTCCATTATGTCCACACCGCAATACTCATCTCCAATGATCCATTTGTAAGAATAATTGTGGCCCACGTGATGTTATCAATTAATGGTTTAATAATTATATTTTTATTTAATGTGTAGATAGATACATAGATAGATATGTATCGTCCAATATTTTCTTTCAGATTGATGACCAAAGATGAACATAGAAAGTAATGTTCTGTGCAAAATTAATTGCAAACCAGATTTTTCTGTTGTGAAAGTTGATTTTGTTTTTTTTTTCCTTTTTAAATGTTGCCTTTCTAATTTGCTTACGAAACGCTTAACCGAAACATATAATTTATCGATTATACATGTTACATGGTATAACCAATGGACCAGATCGTCATGTGTTTAACTTCATAAAATTCTTATTTACAATGGACTTGATTCCTCACATTTTGCTCCCGCATGATGTATCCCATGCACATGATACCCTCTTGAATGGTAGGTACCGTGTATGCCTTGACAGCCCTCGGCCAACCTCGAGTAAGCCCAGCCGTCATGGACCAATCCGTTGGATTTCATGGACCCAAACGATCCGACAGCCCATAATACTTTCGACCTCACAGGAATTATATGCATGGAAGAACAACTCGGCAGTGGACAGCACCCACGTGTCAAGTCAGCATCTCACAACCAATCGTAAAGAATCCGTATTTGCAGGAAAGCTGCGACCACGGCCACAGAAAATCTTAACGAAAAACTTGCATCGAGTCCCTTCCTTCTGCGCCACACTTAAGCGGCAGATCTTAGCTCCATTACTAGAACAATCTATGAATCTATCTAAGAATAATTCGTAGATGATGGTTTCACCTCAATGAATTCACGTAAATGTCCAAGTTCTGATAAGGAATATGTATCCATAAAATTGACATGATTTGAAGTAAGCGTTCTGACTGATATCATTCTAACAATTAACTTGTCCTTTTCATTGCAAATTTAGTTTGGAGTTTTTTAGCAATCAAAATTTAACCTAAGGCCAAACAATCAACTAAGAGCATCCTATTTGTCACAAGTTGATCAATTTAGTATTCCCTAACTGTGCAGCCAAAGTCAAGATGTGCTCAATTTAGTATTCCCTAACAGTGCAACCTTCCAAAGTCAACATGTGCTCGTTTTCCCACTCGACTCATAAGAATCTTAGAGAGAGAAACTCTAAAGGTCTTTGGGAGATAAGCTAAAGGTCGCTCATTCATGAATCGATCATGGCCTTCATTCAGAAAATCTCTTAGTCGTGTCAACTCATTGGGCCATAATACAGTGATATTTGTCTGGGGAAACTTAAATAATAATAATAATAATAATAATAATAACTTGGTCTTAAATTGTACTAACAACCTGTTAGGCCTTTATTTTATTCAAAGTAAAAGCTATTAATCGACATCTAAACATAAACATAAATATTTTTTAAATTTTAAATTTAAAAAAAAATCAAATGATTTGGAATGACCTATTTGTCCTCATGGATAGATTTTTTTTATATTCGTTGTTCGATAATAAATAAAAGTCGAAGGTTAGTCGCTAAGAAGTCAAATATCATCCAAACATACCCTACAATTTGAATTATGGAGAGACATGTACACATAATAATTGAAGATAGAGAAAGCATTTTCTTCTTTATTTCTTGTAGATAGCCGCTTGGCACATATTGCCACATGACAAAGGATTTAATGAAAAGCCTACCTAAATATGGGTAGGTCCAAATCTCCCCAAATTGCTGCGGTGAGGAAAAACAATTAGAGTAATTTCTACTCAAAATAAATGTTCACTTTCTTAATTATGGTTACATGTTTCGTTAAGAAACTAATTCCCTCAAACTAATCGGTTGGATCATTATGGCGACATTTCCAGGAGGGAATTGAAGATGTGAATGTATCTTCTAAATACCCCAGAAAATGCATGCCCTATAAGCTCAAATTATGACAACTAAAATTTATTTGCGTCATTGAAATTGAACATGCCATTTCATTTGGTTGGCAAAGAAAGCTGGTAAGCCGGGCATACCTTGCCATGTGTGGCATGTCTTCTTCTTTCTCACCAACAAAATAAAAAGATGTATAGACTTTGCATATGAGTTACTCTATGTATTAAGAAATCACTTTGCTTGCTGAAGTTTATCTTTTCTCTATGTGAGCTCCAGTGTGCACATCTCTGACTTACATTGCCAAGACTTTTATTTTATTAAATTAGCTAATGTGTATTGATAACCTCACGGGGTCGGCTTAGTGGTTAAATAACGAACTTACGTTGTTAGATTAGAGATGCACAACACACAGATCCAATTAGCCACACCACCAAGTGAAAACAGTTCCATGTTCGAGCTACTTTCCCTGCCTTTGACTCGCATATTAATTAGACCATGACGTCAGTAGGGCATCTCATAGAAATGGGTTCACCTACCTAAGGTATGGGCTTCCTCATTATAAAACAAAAGGGGTCTATGTAAATCTTCTCTACAGAAATGGCAATTTTATGGACAAATTTATTCAGAAAATTAATTTACTAGGTGATATGATAAAGTTTTAACAATTCTGCTTAACCATAAATTATGTAGTAGTCTGCCGTCTCCTTTTCGTAATCACACTTACTATTCCTATTATCATTTTCGCAATGTGATAGTTTAGAGGGCATTTGAGAACACTTTTCAACCCATCACTTCTAGTTGTAGTTTCAAATATCCAATTTAACTTGCTGTTCGAGCTTAAAAATTAGACGAAAGCCTAATGATAAAAAAAAAAAAAATGAAAAAATGAAAAAAGCAAAGACTACTTCCCCAGTTGTTACCTTGTGATTTAGGCTTTTGAAGGAACCTCCATGAGCTTTCGAGCTTAAACCTTGGCATGTAAAAATGTCACATAGGGTAGTCAAGTCAACGTATTGGGAGATCATAACCATGGTTGTTGCAACAAAGGCGGAAGCCCGTGTTTGTCTTGTCCATCGCTAGTTTAGCTCTCTTTCTCCATTCAGAAAAAAAAAATCTCATTGAGAAAATCTTTTGAGCTTATTAACTCTTGGGAAATTAATAATTAGGGTTTTGCTGATTTCCAGAGGGATTCTTTTTCTTCTTAACTTGGTTCTCATTGTTCTTTCATGTTCAATAGCTTTATTCAAATCACTCTGTCTAACAGGCCTAATCAACCTTCTGATCCATCCCACTTAGTGTCGTTTGTGGCAAGTCTTTTTTGTTGCCATAGTTAGAGTACCTATTAAAACATCATCCGTGAGAACTCCCTGGCTGATGTGTCAATCATCCATGGTGTGTAAATCACGCCAAGCAAATCATGCTTTCGTATTTCTAGTATCACCTAGCTGGGGTATTCGTGGTTTCCTCACACGCGGGCTTGTTAGCGATAAATATAAGCAAGCGACACGAATCCAATGACTGGTAAGTGATAACAGGAGCTCCCTCCTCCCCGCGCACCGCCGCTCCACCCATTTTGTTCCTTTCAGGGCAATCCATACTATCCCAATAAAACGCGTATGTACAGTTAGAGAGTTCATTGCCTTATAAGCTAGCCTAAGATTTTCTCCCTAGGCGATGTGAGACAAGAGAGAGACCCATTCCTTACGTACGTCTGGGGACCGAGGTGCGGACGCACCGCCATCCTTCCTTCCCGCACACCGTCACTTGCGCACATTCAGGGACCGAGACGCGGATGCATCGTCATCCCTCCTCCCTGTGCACCGCTGCTTGGGCTGTCACACTACCCAAGGTGTTACAGGCATAGGGTGTAGGAACCCGTAAGAATGGTGATATCAATGCTTTTTTTTCTTTTTTCTCGAGTCATAAATATGACAAACTGGCTCCCATGTCGACGCAGCATCAAGAATACCAACTATTTCTAATACCGAAGTCGTATATGGGCCACGGGGTGCAGCAAGCTTGACTCTCGAGAGTCGAGGTGATACACATAAGCCACTAATTTCATGAACCTGTTACTCCTTGAAGATTTGTCTCGCGTGAGATGGAGCGGGGAAAGTTGCATTTCTAATGCTAAATAATGCCCAACTCACCAGAAAGAAGGCTTTAACACGTGGGTGGTACGAGATCTGCCGCTATCTACGCCAAGCCTATTAAACGTGTGACAACTCAAAATCCGATTGGACAAGTTCCGCCTGTTCATGCAATTCAATGCAAAGATCTTGATGTTGACGCGGCCAATCTCTCGCAGGTGCAAATCAAGAACAGGACCGCAATTGCGACGGACACCCAATTAAACGCCCCGATGGCCGGCATGCTGTGCCGCGTTCACGTGCGCGACACATGTCCAAGGTTACGATCAAGCCTCATGAGGGTTTCTGATCCACGAGCAGGGCATATGGGTCGAATACCGAGGGCCACGTGAATTTCTCCGATGTGCTTTACCATCGCCAACGTGTCCAATGAGGTCGTGCGCGCGCGCGCATAACATCGGACAGCAAGGATCGGCGAGGCGTTACCTGAGCCTGAGAATTCTCTCTTGGGGTCACGGATTTAGGTGGCGGCGGCAGGCAATGGAGCCCTTCTATCTCACAGAGAAGTATCGCGAAAGGTGTGATGTTTACTTTGGGCTTTAATTTCCTAGTTCCTACACTCTCAAATATCTCTGATTGATTGGTCTCGTTGAGAAGCTTTTACCCTAGATGGCCATAGAATTTACTAAAAGTGCCAACAATGGTGGACTCACATTCACTTGAGATTAAGGCTAACGCTTTCCTCACGAGCGCACACAATCATATGAAATTAGATTTACAAGAGGAAAATTATCTAAAAAGTCATAAACCTATGACACATTTATTATTTCACCTATTGAGTCATAAATATTTTCACATTTTGCTAATCAAGTTGACCAAGCCATTTTTTACTTAAAATTGTTGACTTGGACATTAATTGTCCTTTGTGGCGCCGTCGGCGTTGACATAGATTTTTTTTTAATAAATTTTCATTTTTTGTTTTGTTTTTCCTTCTATATTTTCTAATCTTTTCTTTATTTTTTATTTATTTTTATTTTAGTATCGATCGACCCTCGCCCTTGCCCAAGTAGGGTCAGCTCCACTTGTGGTTGTTGCCCCAACAGTTGCAACCCTTGCCCAGCCCTCTCCAGCCATCAATCGTCAAGAGCGACCTCACCCCAACAAGGGCAGCCCTCTTCAGCCCTCTTCAGCCGCCTAAGACTGGCAATTAGCAAAAAGGAAAGAAAAACAGAAAATGAAAAAAAAAATCAAATTTTTTCTTTTAAAAATTTGTTTACGTTAGTGCCGAATGCTACGTAGGATGATCAACACTAATTGGACTGCCACATTAGTATTTTGTGGTCAAAATTGGTTAAATAGACTTAATTGGCAATACATGAAAATGTTTATGACTCAATTAACGTAATTAAAATGTTTAGGACTGAATATGGCCAAAGTACAATAGGTTGAGGACTGATTTAGTCAAATTGCAATAAGTAGGGACTTTTTGGACAATTTTTTTTCCAACTAGCAACGTTTATGCATAGCATATCTAACCAAAACCACACATACATCAAAATCCACAATAGCCGAGTGTCAAAATCATGTGAAAAGTTTGATTAACCTCTATATTAAATTGTCTTTTATAATTGATAATGATGCATTTGACTAAACTAGATGCACTGCTGCGAGGTTTTGGCTAGCTAGGACTCTTCAAGGCCATTGAGCACAAGTAGGTGTAGGGCCAAACAAATCGCGGAAATATTGTTAGAATCGATCTCGAATAAGGAACATGTCCCAACGAATCAGGCCTTTCGTCTGTTTGCACTAGTCTAGTCCAAAGTCGCACTTCTCACCGTGTAATTTTGTTTTTGGTTTTCCTGATGTTTGATCCTGTCGGGTTTGTCGTATACATCCAAAAGCCGAAGAAAGAAAACGCAAGATCAAATAAGCTGTTGGGTCAAAATGTCAAGCTAGAGCTAAGCTTAGTTAGGCATCTCAACAAAAAATCATCAGAAAGTTGTGAAGATCTCGCGCTATTCTGGGAATATAATCTGTGGACATGTGGCGTATGGATCTGTCTAAGCATCTGGTGTTTGTGGTCAGCACTTAATCCGTCTATTGTTTTCACTTCCGACATCAATAACTTTCATAATAAATGAAGCTGAGATCATGACAACGATGCCTTCTCCCAATAATTACAATACACCCATGGGCCCATAGAGCCTCGTATCCCTGAACAAGATGATTAATTATTCAGATCATAAATCTTTATTAGGTGGATTTCGTTGGTATAAAATGCCAAAGAACCAATAGAGAGAAAATTCTTTAAAATAATAATTAAAAAAAGAAAAAGAAAAGAGAACTTGCATGGCTCAAGTCAAAATCTGTAAGTCTCGTAATGTTAGCAACTTATTGGCCTTTGCATACCACGAGTAATTTACACTATTTATGTCATTGAATTTTCCCATGATATAGTCTCTTCAAAGACATATGATAAGATGGTTTTTCCCATAAACATGAGAATTTTTGCTCAAGAGGGAGAAGTTTTACGACCTCTAGCCAACCAAAATCCTAACGACTCAGCATTAACACACTTACTTCGTCCAACCTACTCTTTTTGATTGGAAACATTCGATATAGTATTTTCAACTCTACTTACAGTTTAATGCAGTTTCACTGTGATTTGCACTTATGAAAGTGTTAGAGATAAACAGTATGTTTTCCTAGATTCTCCATATCCATCACGATTTTTGAGAGCAGTCCAACATGTTTGGGAGTCGATTTGAAATATCCCGATGATTGCTCATCAAGAATACCTAATAGGAAAGAGTCTTATTATGGTGGGACACTGAAATGGAAGAAGTCTAGATAAGGAGTCTTATTTAGGAAGAATACCACGATGGAACCAATTCTAGTGATTACTGAATTAGAGGAATTCCAATTAATCTAGGAGATTTCTAATTGGGAGGTGATTCTCAATTAATTAGGGAGGATTCCTAACTTAGGTGGAGGTCTACCACTATAAACAAAAGGGCTTAGGTGGAGGTTTCTATGTGCACCAAAAAATTACTTTGGAGAGATTACAAGAGTTTTCAATAATGTATATAAACAGGAAAGATATTAAGAGTTCATCAAGTGACAATTTGTTTTGTGATAGTTGTGAAAATCTATGGTGAGAGAAACGCCATTAAAGTGTTAATTGCAATCCTTTGATTATAGTGAAGCTGCATCTGAATCAACGTCCTTGATTATAATGGAGCTGTTCTTGAATCAGCATCCACAGTTTTTTCCCACATTGGATTTCCACGTAAAAATTCTGGTGTATCATTTTTCTCGCCTCTTATTTGCTGTGTTATTTACTTTTTTTCTGCAAAGAGAATATATGGCCACAATTGCGCGATTCTAATAGGTAGATTCCATTGCAATTGGTTGTAATTCGACTTAATTTACAACATGATTGTACATATCTCTCTTAATTGTGCATAACCGTGATGGATTATAATTGATGTGGTAATACCTTGTTACCTTAAATAGTCATATAATAAAAATTATAAATAAACTCATATACTATCAATTAATATGTTTAAAGAAATATATAGAAATTTTAAAATTCCCTCTTCTGCATTGTTCTTATTTAAAAAGAAGCTAAAGCTAACTCCTATGATTTATTTACGCTGTCGCTATTTATTTAAAGGATTGCAGCTTGATTCATGGACGACTCTACTACGACCACTAATGGCTCTGGCCATGTGTAAAATAGATTTGACCAGATGGGTGGTCGTCGTCATAAGTCTAAACCCTAGAATTGAACTTAATTTGTCATTCAAGACTGTTCGTATAACAGCAAAACAGTACATGAAAATTTTCACAAAGATGAGTGGGCCGGGGCTTTTCCAGCCTCTCCTTGCATCGCGGGCCTAGATGGAAAAACGCGACAGTACACAGATGGCCACGCATGTAGTAAAATCAGCTTATTTTCTTTTTAATATTTCTAGTCCTAGGAGAAATGATCTTATTACGGAACATATGACTATGGGCATGTGGGGCTGCACTTCCCCAAAAATTAACAGGACACTTGGCTGTGGACAACTGTGAGGAAAGGGATCGGGGGTCACATGATTTCTTGTCTTCTTCGTGGAACAAGACTAGTGTTGGAATTTGGAAATTGATTCTCATTAAACAAATTTGTCTACTCCTCTCCATAACGATCTTGGAATGCATGTATTTTGTCTCGTGTCTTACGTCCTTTTTCACCCGCATGCACCCTTGACAGATGCTTTATTCCGGTGAGAGAGAGAGAGAGAGAGAGAGAGAGAGAGAGAGGACAATATACCGTCGTATAGGACGAATGGAGCATTAATGGTTAAAGTCACGTACGGCCTTGAAATTTCAACTTTTTTAACCACGTCTGTAACCGACAAAAAAAAAAAAAAAAACCACGTCTGTAAGTATGGTAAAAGTACAAAAGCCTACCAGAACAAATATTGATTCATACACTGAATCCATAAAGTGGCGTATCAAATTCTCGTATCTAAACAAGCAACTCATATCCAACTGTCCAACAAGTCTTTGACGTGTGATCTGTTAAACTAATCTCGTGTAATAGTTTTTGCATTGTTAGCTTGATTAATATAGTCATTGAGGATCCATCATGACCTAAGGGGGAAATCAATGAGGATTCATCAAGTAATTTTCTCTCTAACACTTAGTACATGTCATATTTTAATAATTCTACCAGACTACAATGTTCCAATTTAATTTAAAAAGTTAAGTGGCCTAGTTGTTTGTTAGTGAGAAAGTGATTGGGTTAGAGGTTGCTGCTCGCCCTTAACCCTCTTCTCCAAACCTTTGCTTCAACCTTTCCAATGGACTGTTTTATGACAACTTACATTTTAATGGATTATTTAGGCATATAAGATATGCACGAGTTAATGATAATTAGGTACAAAATGGGTGGCTTTTGGCCTTTCTCTACTCCCAATCTTTAATAACCTTTCTCAACCCTGTCGTTGATAATGATTCATTGAAATAATTATCAGTTTGCTAAGACCAATTTATCAAATTGGTATGCTAAGAAATGTAATGGATTAATTGCGAGTGTTGGTTATGTCCTACTTTATTTAAATATATGGTCGCAGTTTGTGATCTTATTGAGTATTGCACCGAATCCTAGATCAATCGAAATATATATTTTGCCTGTCGTTCCATTATAACTCAATTAGAAAAGAAAGGTGAATTCTAGTCTTGGTCCCAGAACTGTTCCCAAACATCACATTTCGGCCCCTCCATCCCCAAATGTCCACATTGTTACCATCAAATTATCAATGTCGCAACTACTCGAAGACAAATTGTTTCTTCCAGCTTGTTCGAGTGAAGTAATGCGTCAATATAAGATGACAAGAATGTCATATCTGAGTCAGCGATATCACAGATAAGTGATATTGATTAACTAGTCTCACACGCAACATGATGGCTAGGGAATGATTAATCCTTAAATTGTCGCGTAAGGAAAGGAATTTTATTAGGTATACTTGCAGTGTAAATAATTCGTATTACTACTGTAAATGTGATATCGATATATGAAAATTTAGTTGCGTAATTAACTATCAAATATAAACGTCTCACCTCTTTAATGATAACGGCATAAAAACTCTTTTTACATCATTAGTGTGCCTAATAAGAGGCTATTTAATACAACCTTTCTACAACAGCTTAGCAATCATTAAGGGTGTTGTACCTTTAATGGGATTTTCATTGATTACTCAATTTTAAAGTGTTGCAACTTTAAAATACGTATTACCAAGCATATCAACGTACTTCACAGCATAGCTACCTTTCAGCCACAGATAACCAAATGGGCTCTAAATCCATTACGAAAGTTAGAATTACAATTTTAAAGTATCAAATCAAGTTTTTCAAGTGTTGGGTAATTTTTTTTAAAAGAAAAAGGAAAAAGAGACTAGATTGAAGATATCGTCAATACAAGAAGGTAATTTTATTTGGTCAGTTGAGGTCAACAGATTTTCATCCTTGCAATTGAATAAATCTATCTCAAATAAAGAGGAAAATGAGGCTTGATAAGATTTGAACTCAGGACCTCCAATTTTAATACCATATGAGATTTTGTGAATCACAGTCGACTGTTCTAAAAATTTAAATTGTTAGATAAATGCGTGGTTTATTATTTAAGTATTTAAATATTTTCTTCAATTTTTCACAACATGGGTAATTTACACTTTTCCATTCAATAAATCTACTCCGATGCACGCAAACCACTAAGCCACTTGCGTTGTTTAAGACTCCAAGGATTGCAGGGTAGCCGACGTAATGCACAAAATTTTTTCAAGTAAAGGATGATATGATTTTTTTGTAGTATAATTTAAGATATAATTATATTTTTCTTTGGTGATACTTCAGAATCTGAATAAAAGAAAAAAAAAATTATTCTCAATAATCTCTCCTTGTCTCGTTGTCCGAACCGGTGGCCCCCTTCTCGTGGTTGCTCTATAAGTAGCCAGCTTTTTTCAGCAGCAAAAGAGCATAAAAAAAATGTCTTTCTTATTGGACACAAGAACTTCCCCATCAACCCATGTTTTATGTCCTGCAATGGAGCTAAAGGATGGGAAGGAGACCCTCGTATTTGATTCCTCCTTGCTTCAAAAGCAACCAAACTTGCCAAAAGAGTTCATTTGGCCACACAAAGACCTTGTTCGCACCCAAGAAGAGCTCAAAGAGCCACTCATAGACTTGTCAGGCTTCCTAAAAGGCAATGAAGAAGCAACTTCCCGAGCAGCTGAGCTCATCAGGACTGCTTGCACCAACCATGGCTTTTTCCAAGTCATCAACCATGGAGTCGACTCGGGCCTCATAAGCGCCGCCCACAATGAGATTGACTCGATTTTCAAGCTTCCCATGAGCAAGAAGCTCGGCATGAAGAGGAGGCCCGGTGGAGTGTTTGGTTACTCCGGTGCTCATGCGGATAGGTACTCATCCAAGTTGCCATGGAAGGAGACTTTCTCTTTTGAGTTTCGCAAGAACGAGAGCTCTGAGCTTGTGGTGGTTGATTACTTCAAATCTGTCTTGGGCGATGACTTTGAACATACAGGGTAAGATAATTTTTGTGGTTATTAATGTTGTTTATATCTATATCTATATCTATATCTATATCTATATCTATATCTATATCTATATATATATATATATATATATATATATATATATATATATATATATATATATATATATATATATATCAAAATAAATAACTCCACAGCCTTAAATACGAAAAAAGAAATTAAAAAAAAATACCTCGGGCTGATCCCAGGTTTTTTAATTTAACCCGATTTAGATACTTTGCATAAATCATGAATTTTCTCCATGTCAATAGGAAAAAATAATGTTGAAAGTGGATCGCCCTATATGCAAACATAGATGAGTTGGTCATAGAAATACAAAATTTAACATCTTGCCAAAATAAAGGTTTAAATTTTCATTCAGTTACTGGTTAATCTCTTCCCTTTTATATCAGAGAACAATGCTTCCTTCAAAGTCATTTTTCCGCTTTTTCTTTTTTTCTTGTGGGGGGCACCCGCTTTTCTTACCTCTTATACCGCTACCAATGCATGCATGGAAAAGTCTTGAACTTAATCATTATAGATTTGCAAAAATAGGTTAACTTTCCATGGAAACATACAGTGAAAAGCAGCACTTCCATTTATAGACGTCTTCACAATTATGATGCCAAAGCCCTTTCATAAATAGATGCCTTACTTAGATGATCGCGGGACGTGACTTTGGTGAGGTCCCCTGGTAATGGAGAAAATTCTGTACACAAGCAACTCATTCATCTTCATCTTTATCTTCATCTTCATTAGCAACTGTCACTCAACCCTAAATACGCACGCGATCTTAATCAGATGGGTGTACCAGAAGTATTGTGAAGCGATGAAGGAGCTAGCACTGGTGATCATGGAGTTACTGGCGATAAGCTTGGGGATCGACCGCATGCACTACAGAGACTTCTTCGAGGACGGGAGCTCAATAATGAGGTGCAATTCGTACCCGCCGTGCCTGAACCACGGGCTCGCGATGGGCACGGGTCCTCACACCGACCCGACATCCTTGACCATCCTCCACCAGGACCAAGTCGGTGGCCTCCAAGTCTTTGCCAGCAACAAGTGGCGAGCCATCACGCCTCGTCAAGACGCACTCGTCATCAACATTGGAGACACTTTCATGGTACTTTGCCACAACTTTTTCCCAACTCCATTTGAAAGTTCTAAACTTTGATAAATCTAGTAATTACTGTTATTTTTGCAATGAGTCGGAGGATTTTTCAAAATACACTCATCGATATCATCATCATCGCTGATTCTTTTCCAAAATATAATGATCATGCGACATAATTTCTGTTGTTTTTCGAATAGTAAAAATGAGCAAAGTAATGACTGACATAAAATATCACGTATTACTTAACTACAGGATTGTAATAAGTCTCATACTCACATGAAAGAATCCAACTTGAAAAGTTCTTGAATTGGAATTAGGTGAGCCTGTTTCCACATCCATCCTGGCCCAATTGTATATCAACGTATTTTGGGCGTGGCTCTTGTTCATCCTATTCTCATTTCCGCAATTCCATTCCTGTTGTTTATAGGGATTTATTGTGATATACATGTGAGAGCGGGTGTTATAAAATACCAAACATGCTTAGGTACGGGATTATAATAGTATTTGTATTAATGTAACTTACTTTCATTTAAAAATTTAACTTTGGGTTTAACTTTCTAACAACCTCAAAGGTCACATGTCTAAAGTTTGGATATGACGAATTTTAGGACTTGCAATATAGATGATGTACGTAAGAGTCCAAAATAGAACGATGAAAAAGTTGCTCATCAATTAGCTTTGCCTCTTTATAATATGTTAAAGTGAACCTATCATGAAAAGAGAAGTTGAAAAAGATACACAGCAAGCCAGGGAAAAAGGCTTGCACAATCCGAGTAATTCTAACTAAAAGTAGTCCATACGGTCCAGTCAAATAAATCATCCCCGGTCGGTTCATATATAGTCGACTTGTGGCGCTATTCTCGTCCGTTCTTGATACTAAAAATTGTGCTTGTATTGGTTCTCGTCCTAGTAATGCAAAATCTATCATTCTTGACAATGATATGACGCGCCACAACTAAAACAGGCAGGATGAAATTGGCCGATGAAGTGGTTATACATCGTTGGGTCAATAACAACGGGAGTAGCTAGAAATAATAATACTAACTTGTCATCGTTGGAACAGTAGTTACCTCGACCTCTACTTTTCGTCTTGTATTTTAGCTGTTCCGCTGAATCATCAGCCAACTTGTCCTTCGACCGTATGTGCTTGCCAATGAACATGCAAGGCGACGTGGGCACTCTTGGGACCACTAGTTCTATTGCCTCCATCACCATAATAATTTAGGGTTTGCTCAAGATGAGAGTGTGATGCGTGAGGAGCTGTAAGAGTGAAACTAAAGCATTACTGAGACAAGAGGAGGGCGAATTGTTTTCTTCTGAGATTTCACCCAAAACCCTTGGACACCATCCATGGTTTCAATATTTGTCGAGTTAGAGTTAGAAAGCCATCTCAACAGTTGTTTTAATGGCAATTGATCGAGAAAGTATTGAGATGCAGGCATTAACGAATGGGATGTACAAGAGTGGCTTGCACAGGGCGGTGGTGAACAGGGAGAGGGAGAGGAAGTCACTGGTGTTCTTCTTGTGCCCGAGAGAGGACCGGATTGTGAGACCCCCACCAGATCTTCTTGGGACCGACAAGGAAGTGCCAAGGAAGTACCCGGACTTCACATGGTCCGACCTCTTTGAGTTCACGCAGACCCACTATCGCAGTGACGTCACTACCTTCCAAAGCTTCATCCACTGGTTCCTATCTCCCAAAGCCTAAATCTCTCTCTCTCTCTCTCTCTCTCTCTCTCTCTCTCTCCCTCTCTCTATGAAATGTTCACCTTGTTGTTCTTCTTGCTAGCCAGCTTTCTCCTTCCTTTTTTTTTATTAGTTTTGGGCATGCATGGGCTTTGGATGCTGTGGATCATCATATGGTTTGTCTTATATGTGTCATCACTTTGTCCCATCTCTCGTCTGTATAGATCCCTCCCAATCCCCCATATTTTGGATCATTTGGGCGGTTATATCATTGTGTGTACGTGTCGGACTCTCTCAGCTTTCTTGCCCCATTATTATATAGTGGTGTTTTTTTCTAGTGCGTGTGTGTAGTGTTTTGTTTACAGGCCTGATTAAGATCGCACAAACGCTTCAGGAGTGTATAACATCTTTCTCGACGGGCAAGGAAAAGAAGAGAAAGTGAAAGGAAAAAATGAAGGGGTTTTTGAAGTTTACGTGTACCCACAATTCAAAAGTCATGGGAGACTTAACTTTTGCAGATCATACTATGTTGATGGCTCATTAGCAACCCGTAAAATGCGAAATAGATATTTCAAAGATCATCTGATCTTTTTTTTTTCTTTTTTTTTTTTCATTTTATCACAGTGTGTAAAGTTTGGTCCCCGTTGAACTAGCGGACAAGAGCAATGGCCCACATTCGTTTGTTCATGATATGCTTGATAAGGAACGATTTGGAAGGGGTCTACATCTGGTTTAATGAACTTTGTCCTAAGGAATTGCAACATGACCCAGTGGCCATCCTCGTGCAGACTTAACCTTATGTCTGTTTCGGCTTGACATGATTGGACACCTTCCATTTGAGATTGAAAATTGCAAACTCGACCGCTATAAAGGGTTAGCGCGTGTGCCCGTGATGATGATTGGAAAAGCTTCAGGAGAAAGTGGTGCCTCACTTCGATTATGGGACATTTGATAATAACTATCTTTTCCTCCGCTATATTATCGAAAGCTGCAGTTCTATTACGCTACTTGAGATGATTTCGCAAGAGAAATTACCAGAGTTTAATCTACCATGAGCTGACACCATTTTTCTAGCAAATTCAAATTGTAATCGATGGATGCTTTAACTATAATAATCGACGATCGTGACTGCAATATTTTTTTTATTAAGGGAAGATGCATAATAATTGACATGCGCAGATGAGCGGTGGACACTAAAATGGGCCCGTTCGATCATTTCTTTTCCAGCAAAAAGTTGTCTGTTGACTACCCTGTTATAAGCTAAGACGTATTCGTGTTTCAAATTGATTACAAAGGATTTATATACAGGTCTACATGTCAATATTAATATATTTTGACACGATATATTGAGCTACATATACCCAGGTTCTAGTATGGACAGGTGTATCCGAACATAAGTTCAAGACTTTACAAGTCTTTGGAAAAATTGAGATGAGGTTTTAATTTTCTAGGCAGTTGACGGCGTAGTAACCAAAATCTGAACTTGAATACCTTCCCTTTGGACCCTTTAATGCCTTGGCAAGCAGGAACCGCAAAAGTATTTGGTGCTTGATTAAATAAAAGAGTTTGGGGATGGAAGAATGCAGTTTAGTCATAACGTTTAACGGATCGGACACAAAAACTAATACTTCAAGATGACCGTTTGCAACTTTAGGGAATCAAATTGGCAACTTTTATGAATTTCATGTAAACGCCATTTGTTATAAACCATCTTCCAATTAGGAAAAACAAGCTGTAAATCATGTCGTATATGAGATAATGCACGATAATCTAGTCCTCTCAACTCGCAACATGTCCAGAGAGTCAACCCCCCCCCCCCCCCCTCTTCTATTTTGAGGAGAATATGCCTCTTGTCTCGCGAAACGTAGCGGTCGAACCTTCAACATTGAGTTCAGCTCTTCGACATGGGATTGAGCTTCCTTGCTCAAATCCATTGAAGTTCTTGGTTTGGTTCAACTTTTACCTTTTAAGTAATGTTTCGAGGCAATCTAAAATATAAGAGACACCGGTCGTATTTCATCAAGGCAAATGTATGCATGAAACTTCTCCTAAACACTTACCCCATATCGCTTGGTTATGGGTTTATCTAAACTTTATACTAATAGGGTCTCTCTCCATCTATTGGTATAGACTTTGGGTTTGACCTTTTGACACAGTATCAAAATCAGGTTTCACCCCCTAGTTTATTTCGTGTGTAAGACTCCCCCGTTTGTTAATTCCACATGTCATTCTCAATCCAGCTTACACATGAGAAAGGGCTTGTCTATGCGGTTTGTCCGGCTTATATCAACTTAAATTTTTGGATTGGATACTCTTGCATTAGTAATACAATTTGATATCATATCTAACCTTTAATAGTCGTGAGTATAACATGATATCGGTTGTGAGTATAATATGATATCATACCATATACCGAGTGAACAAACATAACATAGGTGCACCTTCATAAGACTTTATAATTGCTACATGTCGATATTACATCAACCTAGGTAAACTTCAATCTAAATGTTCAATTGCAAATTTTTACATTACCTGGTCGTAGAAAATGCATAAATTTTCAACAAATCACGTGGTTGGTGTGCTTTTGTCAAAACTCAAGGAAATTCATGTAGTGAATCCTCCTGATCTTAAAAGTGAAACCAAATGAGGTCATCTAAATTGGGAATACAATATATGAAGCAACATATATGTGGCTTCATTGTATTCATTGAGATTCTAGTATGTAGTCATCGCATTACTTCCACAATTTCTTGAAAGTATTTTCACCCGACGATGGACTTCAACAATAAAAAAATCCCTTTTACAAAAAAAAAAAAAAAACAATAAAAAAATCCCTTCTTATTACTTACACATAAAAGAAGAAATCAACTTTTTGAAAGTACATATCTAATAAATATTTACTTTGGTATTTCCCTCATGACTAAAGTCAAATTTTTTTGCAAAGAGAAGCTGCTTGCTTTATCACCCAAATAAAAAATTAGAGCATCATAGAGTGGGACGAGGGAATTCTCTAGAAATAGGTCTTAATATCCAAGAAGATCTCCTTGGTCCATTGGGGATACTATTTTGCGATGGTGGTCGATAATAATATACTTGAAATAGTATTTGGCCCTACAATTTGCTAGTCAGAAGTGCAGAGAGTTTGGTTGTTTGTCACCATCAACAGAAAAGATCTTCTAGCTCGGACCACTTTGGTAATGTTGCGGTCAGCAGCATAAAAAAAGAGAAGATAAGGAGGGCGAAAACAAAATAATATCGTCTAGCTCGGACCACTTTGGCTTACTTGTGGATTCGACTAATGCAGTGACCTAAAAAATATGAGCAGTCATCGTCTGAAAACTAAGATGGTCAAGAGGCAAGTCTTCTATCTACTCTTTTTCCCCTCAAGGTTTTGTTACCTCATCGAATCTACTCATGTAGTTTCCTCAACTTCCCTTCTCACCTTCTAGCCTTTTAACTCTTTTTACCTTCGCTGTGCATAAGGGGGATAGTGCAAGATGATCAATGATTCACATTTCTGAATTCTACAACACCAAATAACCCTTTTCAGAGTTGCCAAGCTGGTTTGTCTTTTGCACAAAGAAAAACCTAAGGGTCTATTTTGTTAGTGTGAATGGTATTCTCTCACTTGATAAATACATAGACCTCAAATGACACCGAGATGGCACAAGCTGAGGGATGTCTAGCTGTGCGGCCCATCGAAGGGACTCGCTTGGAGGTCACGTTTAGAGCGGCCTTTGAATAGAGGAGGGCTGGACAACATTGTGGTATGTCTCATTCCTACCTCTTTTAGCTCTCTCTTTCTACCTTACTCTTTACTTTACTTACATATCAGAGGGTCCTCCGGAGTAAAATCCAGAAAACTTTCCTGTTCGTAGCGTGCGGGTCCGGCACCCACATCGGGCCTTGGGATCGGCCCAACAGCTTTGGCCCAATGTTAGCATCCTTCTAGAATTGCACGTCCTCACCACCTCTAAGCAATTACTCCACACATTCAATCATCGCATGATATACACAATCTGTTCAGAAGTTTATGTTTTTTCTTTCAAATCGCCGTTTCAATCAATGCCTAACAATTTCTGCAATCGGCGATCATGGATGTGGATCTCAGGTTTTAGGCCCAAAATCAACCTACTTGAATGGCTTATGTCCCAGCAACAAGGCCACAATGTACTTGCTCTTTTGCCGAAACGAGGCTTTATAGGCCAACATACTTCAATGGTGCTCAAATCCGTTTGGGCCACAGTATTGAGCAAACCCGTCTAACTAGAGGAACAGTCAAAAGTCATAAAAGAGATCGACAACCAACTTATAATTTTGCTCTACACCAATTCATCTTGACCACTGAGGCCCAATCGACAAACTATGCACCTCCACCAATAGAATTTTGCTCACTCATGATCAACAATATAGAAAGGATTAATCTTCGATACACAGGTCATGTAAGGTCTCTCCTACGTAAGCCAACGCTTATGTTGACTTTTTTCGTTCAAGAGGGATTTTGTAGTTTGGCAATAACGTCGTTAATTTTCAAAACCTTACTCAGCCACTTGGATGAAGCTCCAAAACTAAAGTTCGCACGCCCCTCTTTCGAATTTCGATTTCGATTTTCGGTGACTTGCTTCCGAACCCTAATAGACATGGGGAAAGAGAGAACACGTTTAATTTGCCCCGCCGCCAGATATAAACACTATGAAAGAGGGAGAGAGGTCTTGAATGGATTAGCGGTATATGTGTTCGCTAATAATGTTACGAAAATTAGAGCATACAATGAAGGGTGTAAACGGCTGCTTGTGGAAAGATATTTTTATATCAGCGGTGAATGCTACCTTCGAACTCGACAATTAAAAAAAAAAATGGACATATAAAGACGGTGCCGTTCAGGAGGTGGGCCGGGAGCGAAAAGTGGAAGAGGAAGGAGCGAGAGTAAGGGCGTGTTTGGTAACGATTTTGTTTCCGGAAGCAGATTACGTTAAAGAAATTATTATTTTTTATTCTATTCTCGGGAACAATTTCTAAGCATTTTAAGCCGTTTGAGAATCGTCTAAAATTTCGATTCCGGAATAAAATTGCGTTTGATATCGCGCTTTCATTGATTCTGTTCCAAATCAATTTCTTTTAATTTTTAAATAATTTTTTTTTTTTTTCCTTTATTTCCTTTTCTTTTTTTCCTTTCTCTCCTATTCTTCTTCTTCTTCTTCAAGTGCCTGGCGACCTCACCGAAGCATTGCCAGCTCTCGTCGACCGAGCCTCGCCGGTAGCCGGGCGAGCCTCGCCGGTGGCCGGGCTTGCCTCTAGCGAGCTAGTCGAATCGGTTGCCGGCGACGGCAAAGTGGCAAACGACGGCCGCAGGATGGCGGTAGATGAAGAAGAAGAAAAGAGAAGAAGAATAAGAAGAAGAGAAATAAAGTCTTGATTCTTAGATTTGTTCCCGGGAACAAAAATCAACTTTTTTTTTTTATTATTCTTGATTCTGTTCCAAATCTACTTCCGAGAATAAAAAAATAGAAATTTGTTTCCGGAACAAAAATTTTACCAAACGCGATTCGTTCAAACTACTCATATGAACAAAAACTTATAATCGGTTACTATTTGGATGGTTACCAAATAGGACCTAAAGGGGCGAAGATTTAAACAAAAACAAGGGAAAGAGAAAGGGATCCGAAGTTTCTGAAGAGTGGGGCCTAGAGTGTCCCCGTGGCAACAAATTAGTGGACAAATGTCTGTCCTACCTGGCGCCCAATATGAAAACGTACATTTATTGATTTTTTCCTTATGTACAGGACTCGAACATAGGATGACGTCACTTCCCCAAATCGGCCACATCATCAAGAATTTTGGAAGGCGATGTACGACTAAAAAGCAGTGAAAAGATTGAAAACGAGTATGCAGAAGACGTCGGAGGAGATGACAGAACATCGGACGAGACTACTACAAAAGCAGAACACAAACACAGAAACTCCGGAACCGAACGCAACGGCACATCGACATTATCGGGCGGGCTAGGATGATGTGGGACCGCACGTCGTGTCGCGGCCGAGAAGAAAGCCCGAGATTTCAGCGACGAGGGCTTCAAAGCTTTGGAACAAGCAGGCGAATACGAGACACTTTATGCGTCCGCGCCGGCGAGGAAGAAGAAGTGCCTCTGGACTCTTTACTGCTGGTTCCTTCTCTTTCATGGCTTCCTGCATGTAAGCCATCGCGCTCTCTTTCTTGTGCTTTTTAGAGAGAGAGAGAGAGAGGAGGTTCGGTCTTTGCTTGGATGGAGAGATGGGGTGATCATATTTATAGGTTTAGTCGTTCGGCATGTTTGCTGGTCAAAACCTACATTTCGAGGAAAGTTTAGAGCAGTCTGATACTTTAAATTAATCAAGTCGACGACGGAAAGAAACACCAAATGAATAAAAAAGGTTGGTGATGGACATTAACGAGCTGCTTACGTGAGCGAATGATTCATTGTGGTTTGCGTTCTCCTCCTCCGAGTTCGTCATTTGTGGGTCATTTATTAGCCGCCCACGTGAGCAGATGATCTATGCAGTTTGCAGTTTGAACCGCCTCCTTTTTCCGAGTTGTTAATTGTCGCTTCTTTTCTCAGTTCTTTCTTGTTCAGAAGAAACCGGAAACCATGCATCGGAAGACCGGTTTTAACGATGGCTCTCATTCTTTTATGGAAAAATATTAGATCCTATCTAACACGGTTCAGACACGTAGTTGTATTATGAGAAAATAACATACATAGTCAGTAAATTTTGACTAAATATGCAATTTCATCCCTGAGTAGTTGATTTGTTCAACTTGATTCATGAACTTTAATTCAATATGCAATATTATCATTGAATCTTTAATTTGTTTAATATAATCCATAATTTGTTTGAAAATATTCACTTTAGTCTATGGACTACATGAAAATATCTAATTTTATAATTCTATTAATACAAATTAGCGGAATTTGCTAATTTGACTTCCAATCTGGTAAGTTTAAATGGTGGACAAAAAATAATGTTATAGATGGTTATCCAAGTAATATATTCAACTCATATTCGAATATTTGATTTGTTTAAATCTAGAATAATGGCTACTCAAATTACTTGATGACGTGAATTATTCTAAACGTTTTAATATGAGAATTTTTTCTATTACCGCGATGGGTAAATCATTAACTTTTGGTATGGACAGCTGAATAACTTAAGACTCAATAACTCATTCATGCTCTTTTCAAGATAAGTTGTCCACTTGATTGCTCTACAATTCATCTTGACTGCTAAGCCCCTCCCCGAAATACTAAGCACCTCGAGGAAGCTCGAGCAACACCGGCCTTGGGCAAGCTTGTCCCTCACCTGTGCCGGTTGTCAGGTTGGAAAAGGAAAATGAAAGAAAATAAGAAAATAATAATGATAAAAATTTTGATGTTTTTAAAAATATTTTTTATAAGAACGAACATTCGTTAACCAAGGAACCGAACTCGAGCATTGGGAACTCACACATAGCCTTTACGGACCTAGACTTGAGTGCCGAGGATCAAATTTCGAGCATCGGGGACTCAACCACAGCCTTTATAGACCTAAGCTTGGGTGTAAGGGCATCAAGCTCGGGCACAATGGCTTCGGGCCTAGTGTCAATGGACCCGAGCCCAAGCATCGAAGACTGATTGCCAAGAATTAACATGGGGGTTTCTGTACCTAAGTGTAGAGTTTTGGGTTTTAACGGCGATATCTAGTCATATTTAAAAAAAAAAAAACATATTTTCTAACTTTTCAAAGAATAAATCATTTTCCTAAATTTAAGCATAGATTTTCGGCTAACCAACAAAATATTTTCCTTTGACTTACTTTCCTAAACGAACTAAATGTTAGAAAATGAGGAAAATGTTTTTCACAAAATAAACAGAGTCTAAGACGAAGAAAACTCATTGACTGCACTCTAATTGTACAAGCCTTGAGTAGTCGTCCAATTGATAGAAAAATATTTAGTGATTTATAACCACCATGTCACCAGCCCATGTGGCGTACGTGAGCTTAGTCAGCTCTACTCAGAAGGCGATACATGTCCTTTATATGGATGGGATGGAAAATAAAAAATTAAAACTATAGGCTTTCTTTTCTCTCATCTGGTTGGCAGACTACGGTGATGATGAAAAAGGATTGAGCACAAGTAAAAATAAATGCCTACACTTGATCTCCTGCTTAGAACTCTCTTATCTTTTCAATTTTCAAGGGCTTCTTCACTTGGTCTCTTAGAGAAGAACAACCAGGACTCTCTCTCTCTCTCTCTCTCTCTCTCTCCAGCACGTCCTTATCGCATCTGCGTCCTCCAAGATCCCCCGCCAGTCGCAACTGCTGGGTCTCGAGCTTTTTGGCACGATACCTCCCCCAAGAATCGCGCCGGTCACAGTTGCTAGGTCCCAAGCCCCCTTCGCCTCCAGCACGTCGCCTTCATCGTTGCCTCCAGAACTGCATTGGCGACTACGATTCATCAGCTGACTCCTCTCTCTCTTTCTCATGCACAGACGATCACACCAACGTGCCATGAACGGTGCTAAATCGTCGGCTGTTTTTGACACGGCAATTGAGCATAAGGTCTACGCTAGCATCGGTCTCTTGCGGAAGCCTAGCAACATCTATCGTGCACCATATCTCTCAGCCTCGGCAATTTCTGGGCCTTCGTTCGATAGCGTCCCTATAACAAGTTCGTCATCACACCTCATACCGTCCACTTTAATTTTCTTGATTTTTGGTAAGGTTCACCTTGATGTATGAGCGATCTGGGTTTTGGTTTAATTCTTTTGGATTGGGGTCAAATGATGCCGGGAAGTTGTGTGGACTTCTTTTTTACTGTGATCGCATCATGAATCTAGTTGCGTCTCACTTTATCTCTATCTCAGTTCATTTCAATTCTCTTGCTCATGCTTAAGTTTTCAAAATGTGGTTGAAAGTTGTGCTCTGATGAGTTGATGAATGACGTGATAGCAACATTGTGTGTCCAGGTCTTTGCAACTTTATTTTGAGATTTTTTTTTTTTTTTTTTTTTGGCGAGTTATTTGTATGTTTTCGCTGTTTGAGAGGATTGACTCAAAATGGATGCAAACGCAGGTGAATTGGCTACAACGCGAAGGTTATATGGAGGAGTTCGTTTGCTCATGGCCCTTTGTAAAGTTTTTCAGAGTTATTGCAATTAAGCAGCATCGATTTTCATGGAAATAATTCCAAGCTCTCTTATAAGACATATGTCCCTGGTCAGGTAAAGTGTTTAGGGTCCTCATGTTTTTATCTTCTGAAGGTGTTTATTTGGTTTGTTACGTTAATCATTTTATGCAATGTGAATTGCTAAAATATGACATTCTTTTTAGAATGCTTCCTGTCTATTTGAATTATATAGGTGAATTTTCATGGAAAAGGTTGATCGCTTGTAACCACAAGTCACTACTCTAGACTTTTGTGGTTTCATGCAGGAGCATGTCTGGAGATGAATACCTTAGTGCTTTACCGCAGGCAAAGCTTCTGGAGGACGAATGTCGAAAAGCTTGATTCATTCTCAAACCAATACAAGTAGTGCCATCACGTTTGAATGACGTCGATCTTAACACATTGAAGAATTAGTTAGCACTGATGAGTCCCGGCAGATTGGGAATTTATTTCATTTATTAATTACCATTGCTTCGTACAGTGAAAAGTCTAGTGATGTGGTGGTCGGCTATTGATGCTCTTGCAATGCCTGCTTGTCCTCAGTTATATCTTTAATCTCTCTTGATTGAAGCGAGTTGCCTAATCCTATTATGGGCAATCCCGACTCTGAGAGTGTGCCCAGCCTGTATCGTCTCGGGATGGCAGTGAGATGGTTATTTGGAGGCGAGAATGTATCCTGTTTCCTCCAACATTGAGACTATGTCCAATTTAAATTTTTTGAAAAATTAAGAGACAGACAATGACATGCACCGAGCAAGTCGCTATCTATTGGACAGGCCTAGACCATTTTACGCAAAAGATAAAACAAGATCAAATCCGACCTTGTTGAGCTTAAAATGGAATCCATGGACTTATTGTACCTAAAGATCAACTCAGCAGAACATAACTTCCAACCACATTTCCAAAACTCAAGCACGAGCAAGAGAATTGAAACAAATCAAGATCGCAATAAAGTTAAAAACAACTAGATTCATAACACGATTTCAGTGAAAATGGTATCCACACAACTTCTAGGCGTCAATAGATGCCGTTCCAGAAGAATCAAATCAAAATCCAAATCACGCGCACATTGAGGTGGACCTTACTAGATGATTGAGAAATTTAAAGTAGACGGAGTGAGGTGTGATGATGAACTCGTCAGAGAGATGATCTCGAACTGAGGCTCAGAAGTTGCCAAGGCTGAGAGAGATGGTGCGGCCATGGTAAATGTTGCTAGGATTCCCCAAGAGACCGATGCAAGTGTAGACTTTGTGCTCGATTGCTGTGTCAGTGCCGTCGTGCGTGAGAGAGAGAGAGAGAGAGAGAAGTCAGTTGATGAATCATAGCCGCTGATGGGGCTCTGGAGGCGACAGGGGAGGCGATGTGCTAGAGACAGACGAGGCTCAGGACCTCGCAGCTGCGACCAGTGGGGGGCTCTTGAGGAATGCCTGGGGCGGTGGGGACGTGCTTCGCCAGCAACATCCACCTCACAGGCGCAATTCCATCACCGATCTTTGATGCCACAAACCCCATCACTTCGCACCTTGCCTGCTCGCTCGACTTGTCGGGCAACAAACTGAGCAGCGAGATCCCAGCCAGGATAGGGAGCCGCTCGGACCTGGCGTTCTTCCACGCAGGCTGCAATTCCCTTGCTGGTAAGCTCCCTGACGACTTGTACACTGCGATGTCACTCGAGGAACTTTCTTTGCGTGTGAATCAATCGACGGCCCAATTGACCACGAGATTGGGAATTTGAGCAATCTCAGGGTTCTTAATCTGTACTTCCAACAATTTCTGTGGCTCCATAGCTAAACATTATTGGGAATTAACTGGACCATTGCCCTCTTCATGGAAGAATCACGCGGCAGGACGGTGGGTGACGGAGGTCGACTTCCCGAGCGACCACGAGGCAGTGAGGTGGCCGGGGAGGGAGAGGCGGAGGACGAAGAGAGAGATTAACGGGAGAAGAAATTGAAGTGTGCACACGTGGTGACAATTCATTGGATAATTTTATGTCCCAGTATTCAAGCACCCAATATTTTATTAAGACAGAATAGAAGTATATTGTATGGATCTTTTCCTCATGCACATGAACCGAACGTGACGTCACTTTCCAAAATCAGTCGCCCATGCTACCGAGAATTTTGGAACACCATGTTTAACTGAAACAGTGGAAGATCGAAAACAAGTAGCAGAAGATCAGACGAAAACACACAGCCATTTTCCCGCGCGAAACTACTACAAACGCAGAGCACAAACACAGAACGCAGGAATCGGACGCCACGACAGATCAACAGTATCGAGTGGTCTAGGATGATCTCTTCCAGCAACCCCAATGAGCAAGCGAAGAGAAGAGAGGTGGCTCATCATTGGATGTGGGAGCCCACGTTAGCCTGCGGCCAAGGAGAAGGCCGGAGCTCTTAGCGACAAGGGCTTTACAGCTGCAGAGCAGGCAGGCAAATATGAGACGCTTTACAAGCCCGCGCCTGGGAGGATGACGATGAACAAGCAGCTCTCGCCTCATCGCTGCTAATCCCTTCTCTTCCATTGCTTCCGGCATGGAAGCCATTGCCGCGTTCTTTCCCATGCTGCCTTGCTCCTTGGGTGGAGAGATCTGGTGTTTATATTTATAGGGTTAGTCTTCGGTGGGTGAATACTGAAATGTGTCTCTGGAGTTGGGGCTTCCTCGAAGGATCATGCTTCGGATGGACACGGTACTTCCATATGTTTCAGCGTCAACGGAAGACCAGCGCAGGTAATGTATATAAAAAGATGGAAAATGCAGAATATTATAAACCTACGTAAATATATAATGTTAGGGCCATTTGCGTGTTTTCACAAAATTCGGACCCATATTCTAAAACCCCCGTATTGAGACTATAAAAAGAAAATTCCATCTCCTCCCTACGTCGCTTTACCTACCAATAAGTAAATTAGTCCAATGTATCTGGAATTGTTCTAAAAGAAGGTCATCTGGGAAATGAGAATTTTTAAATTCAGAAAAAAATTTAAAAATTGAAAAAGAATATTAACTTAGCACTAGCCATGCTATGTCGAATGGCCAGAGTCCACGTCATCAATTCCAACCTAAATTCGCTTGATTGACCAAATTGGAAAAAAGTGAAAATGCTTAAGATTAAATTAGTTCAATTAAAAAGTTTATAACTGATTTAGACTTTTTTGGTACTTTTTCTCAATAGAAATACAAATAAAAAAAATGCTGTCAATGGATATTAACGAGCTGCTCATGGGTGGCAAATGATTCTCTGTGGTTTGTTTATTAGTTACTTATTTCTTGGCTGCTCCCGTTAGCAAATGATCTTTGGCAATTTGCACCGTCTCCTTTTCCTGGTTTTTAATTGGCGCTTTCTTTCTTAGTTCTTTCTTGTTAAAAAGAAACTATGACCATGTATAGATTCTACGATTCTGAAGATCACTCTAATTCTTTTATGAAAAAAATATTAGATCCTACCTATGACTAGGAATGAGTGATTCTAGTATTGGTCCAATATCTATTTGAAACTTGGAACTTACCTATCAGAACCAATATCCAAATTTTTGGAACCTAGAACCAACCATGTATACTTTGGAACATGAAACCTTACTGATCACAGGCTTCAGAGTCTACCCAAATTTCACATGTATTCTTAAAATTGAATAATTGCTGTGAATCATCACCTCTGATAACCACACTTTAACTAGGTTTTTCTATCAAAGTTTAAATTCAAGAAAATAAATTCCCCTTTAAAAGAACCAAAAAACATTTTCCCAAATATTTTCCTAGTCTTAGGATCATAGGTTAATGAAACTTTTATTCTTATAAAAATATATATTTTTAATTATTTTTATTTAAAAAATTCTAATTACTATTATTATTATTTCTTTTCTTTTCTTTTAAAAATGAAAAATAATTAAAAATTAAAAGTTCGATTTTTTTCCTGCAATAAAGTCATGAGATTGAAATCATTTTCCAATGAGATTCAAATATCAGAAAATGTTTTTGATCATATGTCATCAAACGAAGGAAAACTAATGATCATTTATCAAATTCAAATAATTATTTGGTCCTACACTTTGCTAGTCAGAAGCAATCGATTCCTAGTCTGGTCCATTTTAATGGAACCGGTAACTTTTTTTCCCCACTAAAGAGTGTTTGTGCACAACGAGAGAGAGTGACAAATCTTAAGATATTAATGAAAGCGACAATGAGTGAAGAGTTATTTGTGCCGTAGCTTGTGATGCCACTAGACGAGATAGAATTTAGTTCACATTTTACTAAATTATTTGAAGAAATAATAATAATAAAAAATATATTTATTTGGTCACAATCAAACCGGTCAAACACTAGTTCCACTTTTAGGAATCGGGAATCAGACCGAATCGTCAGTTCAATCTAATCCAGGTTATTACCAATTCGGGCAATCCGTTTTGCACACTCTAGTAACAGTCACTTATCTCCAACCATTTTGGTAATGTTGTGGTCAGTAGCAGAAAAAGAGAAGATAAGGATGGGGAAAACGAAAGGGGTTTTACTTGATCGTCCTTGTAGCTCTTGGCTGGTTTACTTGTCGATTCAACTAATGCAGTGACCTAAAACTACGAGCAGTCATTGGTGGGAGTTGTGCAAGGGGAAACTACTCCTTTACTTTCGTTTCCCTTTCGAATCTACTCCTTTAGTTTCCTCAACTTCCCTCCTCACCTTGTAGTCCTTCAACTCTTTTTTTATTCCTTCGCTGTGCATGAGGGGGATTGTGCAAGGTGATCACTGATTAACATTTCCGATTCTACAGCAACCAAATAACCATTGCCAAGCTGGTTCGTTTTTTGCACGAAAAGCCCAAGTGGTCTTATTTTGTCACACCAATGGTATTCTCCTGCTTGATAAGTACGTAAATCTCAAATGACACCGAGATGGCAAGCTGAGAGAGAGGCCTAGTCGCACGGCCCGTCGAAGGGACTTTCATGGGGGTCACGTTTAGAGCGGCCTATGAATAGAAGATAGCGGGGCAACAGTGTGATATGTCTAATTCCTGCCTCTTTCAGCTCTCTCCTACTGTCTTACTCCACACGTTTCCTTTATTAACTTACGTATCATAGGGCCCTCCTGAGTAAAACCCATAAAACTTTCCTGTTTATAGCATGCAGGTCCGGCACTCATATCGGGGCTTGGGCTCAGCCCAACTGCTTCAGCCCAATGTTAGCTGCCTTCTAGATTTGCACGTCCTCACCACCAACGATCAAATACTCAACCCATTCAATCATCACATTATATACTCAATCAACCACTTGCATGACTTATGTCGTAGCAACTAGGCCACAACTTAATTGCCCTCTTGCTAACTAGAGGCTATTTTGGGCCAACATACTTCAATGGTGCTCAGATCCATTTGGGCCACAGTACTAAGCAAACCCATAGAACTAGAGGAATAGTCAAAAGTCATAATAAGAGATGGAAACTAACTTATGATGCCATGCACGACCAAAAGAAAGACATCATATATGTAATTACCATATCTTAGTAACCTAAATTCTGTACACGTGCGTCACTATTTTAGTAAATCTTTCTACAAGTTATGCCCTCAGAGAATTACCAGAAATTAACTAATCGGACTAATAAGCATTATCCAAACCCAGAAGTTTATTAGGGTTAATTTTTACCAAAGTGCTCGATTACGGCATGGCCATCGTCATTTGCATTGGAACCCTGTTTTCCCCATACGCCGTTTCGCAGAAGCTTCGTCTGTCTATGCCTTCTTTCCGGGCCCAAAACACCCACCAAACCCCTACACCTCTTTTTTGACATTGCGTCTTCTACTTTTGGATCAACTCATGTCTCTACGCTCTCATTCATGTGCATACATAACCCTTAAATTATCATTTAAGTCATTCTCATGGATCAACTTTTGTGTCGCGTGAAATTAAGAATGGATGCAAAATCATAATATTAAAGCATCCAGAGTTGCGCAAGTCATGTCTCCACAAAAATCCAAGAAGGGATCTATAATTTGAGCCCATTAACAATCTATTTGAATCAACTTTTCCTTAGAAGTTTAAACCATAAAACTAATGACCAGCTAGATAGTATCCATTACTCCTTTTTAATTCTAAAACATTTTATTGTGAAAATTCTTTATAGTAACATGATGGGTAAATCGTCAGCTTTTCATACGAATAGCCAAATACTTGAGATTTGGTAACTAATAGACAAGGGGAAAGAGAAAAACACATATAATTTGCAATACTGACCACATAGAGACATCATGACGGAGGGTGAGAGGTCTTGAATGGATTAATGTTGTATATGCTCACTTATAATGTTACGAAAATTAGAGCATACACTGCCGATGTAAAAAATTAATAAATTGCAGGAGCGGTTTAATCCACCATTGATTGAGAGTATTATTTAACTAACCAATTTCTCGTTACTCATCCAATAAAGGGTGTAGAAGGCCGCTTGTGGGAAGATATTTTCACATCAACGTTGAGCGCCATCTTCGACCTCGACAATCGAAGAAATCGACATATATTTCCTCATCAAAGCTCACTGTCATCAATTCTCACGAAGGGGGAAAAATGTGGATCGAATTACAAGCTTTTACAAGCTTTTGACACATGATAGTCACCGGTCCTCGAATAGTGCCCAGTCAGACATACATTAGTCCACTAATTTGTCGCCACGTGTACATGCGTATCCCACTTTCTTTTCGTTTTCTTCCCTTTGTTTCTCCTGCTTTTCTCTCTGCCTCCGTCTCTCCGTCCTCCGCCTCTCTCTCCCCGGCCACCTCCTGATCGGCACCGTCTCGCCATCGCTCGGGAAGTTGACCTCCTGACCTCCCTCACCCACCTCAGCCTCTCGCGCAACCGGCTGTCCGGCCCCCTGTCCGCCGTTTTCTTCGCCGCCCTCGCTGAGCTCCGAGTCCTCGACCTCGGCTTCAATGGGCTCTCCGGCGAAATCCCCGTCCTTTCCTGCCGTGGGACAGCGCCGTCCAGACCATGAAGTTTCCAACAGCGCCTTCCGCGGAGTCATCCCCTGCCCCCCTTCGATCTTCCATATTGAGTGGAAACCTGACCCACTTCAACACCGGCAACAACCAGCTCGCGGGCGCAATCCCGTTGCCGATCTGTGACGCCACAAACCCCATCAGTTCGCACCCTGTCCGCTCGCTCGACTCGTCGGGCAACGACCTGAGTGGCGAGATCCCCGGCCGGTATAAGGAGCTGCTCGGACCTGGCGTTCTTCGGCGCGGGCTATTCCCTCGCTTGGGAGCTCCCCGGCGGCTCGTGCGCCGCGACGTCGCCGGGAGAAGATGAAAAAAGAACCAAAAAAGAAAAGAAAAGAAAAAGAGAGAGAGAGAGAGAGAGAGAGAGAGAGAGAGAGAGAGAGAGAGAAGAGTGGGGCCCAGGATTTGCACGTGGAACCCAATATTTTATACGAAGAAAAGACTTCAAATATATATTATTTATGTTTTCCTCATGTACAGGAATCGAACATAGGATGACGTCACTTTCCAGAACTGGTCGCTCGTGTCGCCGAGAATTCTGGGCAACGACGTCCGGCTGAGCCGGTGAAAAGATTGAAGACAAAGCAGCAGAAGATGTCGGACGAAATAACACAAACATCAGACGAAATAACACGTAGCCATTTTTCCCGCGCGGAACTATTACAGAAAGCAGAACACAAACACAGATCTCAGGAGCCGAACGCCACAACCGATCGATATCATGCAGCGGGTCGAGGGGCGATTTCTTCTTGCAAACCTAGCGAGTAAGCGAAGACACGATAGGCGACGTTTGATTCGACGTGGGAGCGCGCGTCGCGTCGCGGCCGAGAAGAGAGCCCAAGGTTTTAGCGATGAGGGCTATAAAGCTTCGCAACAGGCGGGCGAATAAGAGACGCTTTATGCGACCGCGCCGGGGAGGAAGAAGCGGCACCTTTCGACTCTTCACTGCTGGTTCCTTCTCTTCCTGCATGTAAGCCATCGTACTTTCTTTGCGGTGCATTTTAGAGAGAGAGAGAGAGAGAGAGAGGCAGAGAGAGAGAGAGAGAGAGAGAGAGAGAGAGAGAGAGAGAGAGAGAGAGAGAGAGGCAGAGAGAAAGGGAGAGTTGGTCTTGCTTGGGTGGGAGATGTGGTGGACTGGTCATATTTATAGGTTAGTCGTGTGGCGTGTTCGCAGGTCGTGATGACATTTCCTGGAAGTTTCGATGTGCTCGTTCCGGCGCCTACGTAAGATAAACGAAGTTAGGACAATTCCACGTAGCATTTTTTTTGTTCTTTTGTGTCTTCGTTAGTCGTCAGCATGAATGTATGGAGAAAGGCAAGGCAAGACCCAAACCCAATCAGAAAACTGGATCCACTCGTTACTATAAGATATGTTGAACAGGAAGAGGAAAGAGCAAACCAAAGATCATAGCCACCTACGTATGAGCAAGTTGGGAGCCTTGGATAAGGCAGCTCGTATAGATTTATAATGGAATTGATTTTTGTTCATTCTTCTATATTTGTAAAATGATGAAAATGGTTTCACTCGGAAGACAACAATCAAAATGGAAAGAGTTTTTTTTTTTTTTTTCGTGTGCAATTTCATTTAAAACCCGCCCATTTATTTCACACTTCACGATATTTTTTTGTTAAACCATGCTTTTTAATGTGAATGATCAACTTTGATATATTGTAAAATTTTATGAAATCACTGTCAATTAACTTTAATATCATATTAAATTTTGTATAATTATTGTTAAAGGTTCAAAAAATTTAAAGCTATTATATGAATATGTGATTTAATATTAAAATATTTTAATAGATATCTTGGATTATTGTAAAAGAAAGTCGGTCAAAAGAAACACCAATTAAAAGGTTGTTAAGGGACATTAAGGAGCCGCTCGCACGAGCAAATGATTCCTTTTGCGGTTTGACCAGTCTACTCTTCTGAGTTGTCGTCATTCGTTCGTTCTTTCTTAGCTGCTCACGTGACCAAATGGTCTTTTCAGTTTGAAACGGCCTCCTTTTGCGAGTTGTTATTTTTTGGTTCTTTCTAACTTCTTTATTGTTGGAAAGAAACTATAGCCATATATAAAATCTACGATTCTGAAGATCACTCTAATTCTTTGATTGAAAAATATTACATCCTACATTTAATATACATTTAATATAGTCAAGACAGGTAATTGTATTTTAGATATATGGTACATGGTCTATGTAACTTTTCTTTTTGATACATAAGTAATTTCTTTTTAGTAAGTAACTAACTTCTCAACGAAGAAAAACACGGGATATATAGAAAAAAAAAACAGTTACACGGTACTGTGGTGGACTGATTATTAAACCAAATTGCAAGTCTACAGCCCACATGACTTAGGTTTTTTTTTTTTTTTTTTTTTGGCATGTAAACTCTCGAATAATCCTACTCCACTTAAGATATGGACCGAGTCTTCCCGGTCGATCCTTGGTAATTCGTGTACAGTACTTGGGCATGTTTAAAAGTGTGGATCCGAAGCACTCTAACACGCTGTGAAACAGTTTTGCAAGCTACAAAATAAGAAACGAATTGCGTAGAAAGAAGTTCGTGTGTAGAAAATGAAGTACTATTTCCCATCATCAATTAGCAAAATGATTAAAACCAAAAAGTTTAGGGGCCTGGGAAGATGGGAACAAACAGCTGCTTCTTATCCTATTATCATACATGGTATCTCACGATGAAGGTACTGGATTAAATAGTCTTTTCCCACAAATTTACAAATGGGACCAAAGTCTTATATCATCATCATTAACAGTTTTGGATCGTTCTCCCTCTTCTATCAAATATCAGAAAGATTTAGACCAGGGTTTGTAATGGGAGCTTTCAGGTACTTTTCCTTTATTGTCAATCAGACGACATCGAAAAGGGATGGCCAACGAACCGATCTCCGAATTAAGTATGTGGAAGCTAATGCACTTTTTGTTATGATTATAAATCAGAATGACATCTTCTCAATCCATCTGTTGGATTGAGATAACTGGTCATGGTGGGGTCTGAACATAATTTTACTCTTGGGTGTAGTGAGAGATTAATTCTTGATTGTACAGTGAGTGGATTTTCTATATATACGGCTCCCAGGAGGATCCCAAGCGAAGTTATATATATGTCATGGACATGCCGGGTCCATATGATCTCCTTTCAATATTCAACGACACATGGTTCATATAATTATATTAGGGGGTATCTACTTTCTGTTTTTTAGTTAGCATAATATTTTGTGTACATACTTCAACGGGTGCTCAAATCCGTTTGGGCCACAGTATTGAGCAAACCCATCAAACTAGAGGAATAGTCAAAATTAAAAAAAGAGATGGAAACTAACTTATGATGCCATGTACGACCAAAAGGAAGACATCAAATGTGTAGTTACCAAATCTTAGTAACCTAAATTATGTACACGTGCGGCACTATTTTAGTAAATTTCTCAACGACAATTTAGATGCTCCAAGATTTACTAAAGATTAACTAACCAGACACATAAGCATTAACAAACCCAGAAGTAGATTTATAGTTAATTTAGAGGAAAGTTGCCGATTACGGCATGGCCATCGTCATTTGCATTGGAACCCCGTTTTCCCCATACGCGTTTCGCAGAAGCTTCGTCTGTCCATACCTTCGTTCCCGGGCCCAAAACCCCCACCAAACCCTTGCGACTCTCTTTTGACCTGGCGTCTACTACTTTTGTCAGCTCATCTCTCTACTCTCTCTCATCCCTGTGCATACATAACCCCATTGAATTATCATCTAAGTTATTCTCATGGATTGACTTCTGTGTTGCATGAACTGAAGGATGAAAGTAATGTCGTATTATTAAGGCATCCAGGGTTGTGCGAGTTGTGCCTCCACAAAAATCCAAGAAGGAGCCTATATATGAGCCCACCAACAACTTTTTAGACCGACCCTCAAAAGTTTAAGACATGAAGTTAATGCTAATTTGGTATTATCAATTCCTCTCAAAAGTTTAAGCCATAAAACTAATGATATTATCAATTATTCCTTTTAACTCTAAACATTTTAATGTGCGAATTCTTTCTATTGCCATGACGGATAAATCGTTAACTGTTCACATGGACAGCCGAATGATTGAAGACTCGGTAACTAATAGACAGGGGTAAAGCACGTATAATTTGTGCCACCTATGACATAGAGACAGAGAGGTCTTGAATGGATTAGTATTATGTATGCTTACTTATAATGTTATGAAAACTAGGGCACACAGTACCGATGTAAAAGAAAAAATTACGTGAGCATTTTAATCCAGCATTGATTAAGGTTTCATTAACTGATCAATTTCTCGTTAATTATCCAATTAAGGATGTAGAAGGCTGCTTGTGGAAATATATTTTTACATCGACTGTGAATGCTACCTTCGACCTCGACACTCGAAGAAATTGACATTTTTTTCCTCATCAAAGCTCATTGCCACTGATTCTCGTGTAAGTATATATATATTACGTGGATCGAATTACAAGCTTTTGACACATGATATGGAGATATCTATCGGTCCTCGAGCAGTGCCAAGTAAGGACCACTAATTTGTTGTCGCGGGTATATGCTCGTCCCACTCTTCAAAAACTTCAGATTCCTTTTTTTCTTTTCGCTTACCCTTTGTCTCTCCTGCTTCTCTCTCTGTCTCTATCTCTCCGACCTCCGCCTCTCTCTCCCCGGCCACCTCCCGATCGGCACCGTCTTGCCGTCGCTCGGGAAGTTGATCTCCTTTACCCAACCCCAACCTCTCGCGCAACGGGCTGTCCGGCTCCCTGTCCGTCGTTTTCTTCGAGGCGCTCGGCGAGCTCCGAGTTCTCGGCCTCGGCTTCAACGGGCTCTCCGGCGAAATCCCCGTCGGGGAGCTCCCCAGGGAGGGAATTGCAGCCCGCGCGGAAGAACGCCGGGTCCGAGCAACTCCCTATCCCTGCCAGGATCTCGCCGCCCAGGTCGTTGCCCGACGAGTCGAGCGAGCGGACGAGGCGCGAACTGATTGGGGTTTGTGGCGTCACAGATCGGCAACGGGATTGCGCCTGCGTGGTGGTTGGTGCTGGCGTTGAAGCTGGTCAGCTTCCGCCCAGACTGAAAGATCGAAGGGGGATGACGCCGCGGAAGGCGTTGCTGGAAAAATCCATGGTCTGGACGGCGCTGTCCCTGGGAAGGATGGGGATTTCCCCGGAGAGCCCGTTGAAGCCGAGGTCGAAGACTCGGAGTTCGCCGAGCGCCTCGAAGAAAACGACACAGAGGGGGCCGGTGAGCCGGTTGCGGGAGAGGTTGAGGTGAGGAAGGGAGGTGAACTTCCCGACCGACGGCGAGACGGTGCCGATCAGGAGGTGGCCGGGGAGGGAGAGGCGGAGGAAGAAGAGAGAGAGAGAAGAGTGGGCCCAGGGTGTGCGCGTGGGCACCCAATATTTTCTCCGCAGAAAAGACTTCAATAAAATAAATATATTATGACCAATAAATAAATATATGATTTATCTTTCCCTCGTGTACAGGAATCAAAACGTAGGATGAGTCACTTTCCAGAACTGGGTCGCTCGTGTGGCCGAGATTTTTGGGAAACGACGTCCGGCTGAGCCGTTGAAAGATTGGAGACAAAGCAGCAGAAGACGTCGGACGATATTGACACAACATCAGACGATAGAACACGCACCCATTTTCCTGCGCTGAACTACTACTAAAACTCAGGACCGAACGCGACAACCGATCGACATTATCGAGCGGGCTTGGGTGATTTCTTCCGGCAACCCCAGCGACCGAACGATGATAAGAGACACGACTTTTGCTTTGTCGTGGGAGCGCAGGTGGCGTCGCGGCCGAGAAGAAAGCCCCAGATTTTGGTGACGAGGGCTTTGAAGCATCGGAACAAGCAGGCGAACACGAGACGCTTTATGCGTCCACGCCTGGGTGGAAGAAGCGGCGCCTCCCGACTCTTCACCGCTGATTCCTTCTCTTTCATGGTTTCCGGCAGGCCACCCATCGTGCTTCCTCTGCCGTGCTATTAGAGAGAGAGAGAGAGAGAGAGAGAGAGAGAGAGAGAGATGAAGCCTGGTCCTGGTGGGTTGAGAAGAAATGTGATGTTCATATTTATAGGTTAGTCGTACTCGCGCGGTATGGTCGCTGGTCGTGATGTATATTTCCTGGAAAGTTCGATGCGCTCGGTTCCGGTACCTACGTAAAATAAACAATTTTAGGACATTTCACATCACGGCCTCTCTCTTACGTTTTCTTTCTTGCCTTCTTGCCTTGGGGGCTGTCAGCATTGCTCTCTCTTCCTCGATATCTCGGATTATTCTAAAAGAAAGTCAGTCAAAGAAACACAAATACAAAGGTCGTCTATGGACATTAACAAGGTGCCCGCCGGAGCAAATTATTCTTTTGCCGTTTGCCGTCTGCTGCTCGCGTGAGCAGATGATCTTCACAGTTTGCACCGACCTCCTTTCTCTAAGTTGTCATTCGTCGGCGCTTTCTTAGTTCTTTCTTGTCGAAAAAGAAACTATAACCATGTAGAGAATCTGCGATTCTAAAGATCATTCTAATTCTTTGATGGAAAACTATTAGATCCTGCATCTAACACAGTCGGGATGGGTAGTTTTCTCTTGGATGAACATTAGTTCTTTTCACACATCCCATATTTAAAAGCGAGGCGATGGTGGGTGATTTTATTTTTAGCATGTCACTAACTCCGAAATGGTGAGAAACGTGTGACATGTACGAATCGGTTACATGAGCATGTTGACTCTTATTATTGCCATCGATCGATTATTAACCCAATTGCAAGTCTAGAGCCCAAAAAATTTTGGTTTTTTTTTTTTTTTTAATTTATAATTGAGGTTTCCACCATGGGCCCCCCGTGTCCAGACAACACCGAAGGGCCGGGCCCCTATACCTCAAGAAAGACTAGTACAGGATCCCATCACCATGACCCCCCACTTAAAGCACTAGCCCCTATAACTCAAGGGAGACTAGCACAGGACCCCACTACTATGGCTCCTCACTTAAGACGTTAGCACCTGGAGATTCGAACTTGCGACCTCAGCGATGAGGAGCAAGCCCTGAACCATCACAGCTGCCTACCGATGGGTTTGTTTTTTCTTTGGCTTGTGAACTTTCAATGGATCCTACTCCACTTACGATTTGAACCGAGTCTTCATCGTGTATCCTTGCCGACATGCCTACAACAATTGAGCATGTTTAAATGCGTGGTCCCGGAGCACTCTTAACATTCTACCTGAAATGGTTTGCAAGCTAAAAGAGAATAAATAATTTGACTATTCAACATAGAAATCGCACGAGAAAAAGTTTGCGCACTTTGGCCGTTACTGATTACGGAAATGTTTAAAATCAAAGGTTTGGGGGCCTAATCAGTCCGTTGATGGGTGTAATTTCCTGTCATTACAATCAACAGCTATTTCATTGTCCTATTATTATACATGGTATATCACAATTAAGTTATTGGTTTAAATTAAGGGTGTGTATGGTCCGGGTGGGCGGTTTCTGACCTAGAACCGGAAACCGCTCACTAAGAACCGGTTCCGAAAAATGGGAATCGGGAACCGCCCGCTAGTTGCATGGATCCACCTGGGAACCGAACCGCCGGTCCGGTCCGGTTCCCGGGTGGATCCATAGAACCGGTCCAACCTCCGCACCTTCCCATTTTCACCCTCCCCGCATCTACTTATTTTGGTTCTCTCAACCATGGTAGTTTTATTCTCCTCAAATACTAGCGTGGTGGCGGCAGCGGTCGCGACCCTCGCGCCGCTTGCGTCCCAACCACCACCACCATCTTCGCCACCGCCTTCGCCGTCTCTCGCTCCTCCCTCGAGACTGATAATGAGGAGGACAATGGGGATGATGAGCCATTCTTAGACTTGGAGTTCACCCTTGTCCTCGAAAATGAGGACCATGGGGGAGGCCTGAGGAGGGGGAGGAGGAAGAGGGGAGGTAGAAGCGGGACAACCCCAACAATGAAGAGGATGATAGTGACAGTGAATGTGGAGGTGGCGATGAGGATGGCGACGACGTGGAGAGAGTTCAAGTTCAAGGGGGGAAAAGAAAATCAACTCACTGTTTCGCCGAGTTCGGACTAAGACTCGAAGGGGGAAAAGAGAATCAACTCACTGCGTCAATTGATGCTTCATAACTACTGGGGTTTACCCCAGTGGCCACCCTTCTAACATGGAATGGGAAGGTGGGGGGTTCGAATCTCTACCTTCTCAGAGGAGGGTTAGGGTGGGGATGAATTAATTTTAAGTGCGGGTTTCGACTCCTACGCTCTGCAAGGAGGCAAAGCAAAAGTCTAAGAGCGAGAGTTAGAATAGGAGTAGAGTATGACTGGCCAAAAAAAAAAAAAATTGATGCTTCATCTCCTCCTCGATAATAATCAGGTTCATCAACTCGAATCCGTTACTTGGCCCTTCCCATGACTTACATATATTTTATTCTGATAAGTCATGGACACTTAGGGTCCATATGATCTCCTTTTCATATTTAACATCACATGTTTCATATGATTATAGGAAAATGATGCACTTTCACTCAATATGCAATATATTCATGAATTTTTAATTTATTCAATATAGTTTATAAACTTTCACCCAATCTATAATGCGGTACATGAGCTTTTAATTTATTTAATGTAATCCCTAAATTTTTAGTACATGTTCATCTTAGTTCCCACATGTTGTCCTTGATCTCGAATTATGGAAGGATTATATTGCATATTTTCATATAATTCGTGGACCACATTAAACATGTACGAAAACTCCAAAGACTATTTTGAACAAATTAAATGTTGATGGACCACATTAAATATTAAGCTAAAGTTCGGGGATCATATTATACATTGAGCCAAAGTAAGAATTGTTTATGTCATTATTCCATGATTATAAGATCTACCACCTGTTTCTCAGTTTGCATGATATTTTGTGTATCTCTTATGATTTATTAGGGATAATAGGTAGATTTGGTGGATTTCCATTTTGTGTCTCTTATAATTAGTTAGATAACTGGTAGATTTGGTAGATTTTCCTTTTTTTTATTATTGGGCAATAACTTGTATTTAGTTTTGAACTCCACCACAAGTAATAGAAGCCACTTACGAATTCTCTCATGGTATCAAAGCAAACAGATTAAAACACACCAGGCATGTTCCCCGTCCTTCGAGATATGGCTAAGGAAGCATTAGCAAGAATGAGATGGATGGACCCTTCCTCACCATCTTATCTCAACACTTCCAATAATCTCGGAAGCATATTTCCATTAATGATGACCCGAGATAACTACACATCATGGTTGAAGGTGATGATAAACATATTGCAGGAGAAAAAAAATTGAGTTTATTGGCTGATCACTAGACTGAATCCAACAGCACTCGAATTTGATGCCTACAACGTCTGTAATTCCATGATAACTTTCATGAATTTTCAATTCCCTCAAAAAGAGTTTACAGGGAACCTTGGCATATGTGGAAAGGCAATGTGGGATGAGCCAAAGGGGAGATTCACTCAAATGAATGGACCTTGCATCCACGACATCAAAATCGAGATTGGGCCACTACAACAAGGAGGGGTCTTGATCGTGGAAACTTATGCTAATTTGAAGGTTTTATGGGATAAAGTCAATGACTATAATGATGTCCCATAATGTACATGTGTTGGAGCTACGAAGTATGCGAAAAAGAATGAGGTGGAGAAGATCCCCCAGTTTCATTTGGGCCTCAATACAAATACTCAACCTTGAGCCACTCCTGTCTTTTGGTAAAGTCTATTTTATGATCACACAGGAGGAGCGGCAACAATTAATTATCTGAGGAAGGGAAGAAAAGGTTAAGTTTGCCCTTTTTCTGGTTGGAAGAGCAGAAAATATACAGTCAAGAAAACCTAAATGTGACCACTATGGGAAGGACGAGCATGAGAAGAGTCATCATTGGAAGTTGATTGGATATTCTGGAAGTTGATTGGATATTCTCCAAATTGGGAGCCGAAGCTCGGTGAACGGCACAAAAAATGAGTGCTCCCACAGTTGCTATACACTTGACACAAACCAGCGACGACGATTCTGGCATTACCATAGCCCTAAATCAACCCCAGCATCGGAGGGCACTCTTGAGCAAAACCCAAAAAGCTTCCTTAATTGCAGCATGCAAGCAGGGGTGTCAAAAATGGGTCAGAAACCCATATTTGAACTCATATGTATTGGAGTGGGTTAATATCATGTCAAATTATGTCAAAATGGGTTTCAAAGTGAAAAAGCCCAAAAAGGAGGGTATGTAATAAAGTCACTTTTGACCCCTTTAATCAAAATACTCAAATTGAGAAAGCAACATCAAATTCGGAAATGGATTGGGTTTGAAAGGGTAAAAAATAAATATGACAAAAATTGACCCATTTACTTCATATTAATTTATTTTTATATAATACAATTTTAGCATTCCATATTCAAACCCAACTTTTACCCAATCCAACCGCTCTCCAATTCTTAGTAATTTACCCCCCTTGACTATGGAAATGTTGTGTCACGACCCTCTTGAGACAGACCTTGAGGGGTCTAATGGATTGCTAGGTCGGTACAAACAACCCTCTTTCTAGATGATGTTTACATTTGCATGGGCTCTCTCAAGCCCTAATGACTAACACTTGGTTTCTCATGTATTACTCATTGGTTTTTAAAATTAGAGTCATTACTAATCTATTCCAGGTCCTTTAGGAGCCAAGTATAACATGGAAGTTCGCCTTAGTTTTGCAAACCAAAAGTTCGGGGTTCGGAAACTTGGCAACACTAGTTATGGTTAACTCCCATAACTAGTACCTTTTCCCTTTTAGTAAAACATATTTCATGCAATCTCTCTCCCTCTCTCTCTCTTTTTCTTTTTCTTTTTTTAATTCCTGAAAGCCTATAAATCTATGTTATCATCTATAAGTACGCTAACAATAAAATTGAATGGTCAATAACAAAGTAAATAAATAAAAACGGCAAAAGAAAGAAAACGGGAAATAACCTGAGGCTTTTTGGACAAAACTATGTAAGACCTTACTATAAAGTCTCGAGATAAGGCCCTGTGAGCTATGCATTAAAATAAACGTATAATAGCCTAATAAATGAAATTTTTTAATCTAGGTGATGATAAGTTAATTCTAAGCGCAGCTAGCAAATAAAAAACTTAACCTAATCCTAGCGTGTAATACAAAAAAGAAAGCCTAAATGCAACCTAAAAAGTTTATATAATAAGTTTATCAGGAAAAAACCAAAATAAGAGAAGACTAAAATATTTTTTGTCCAAAGTATCTAAAAGGTTTAATAAATCTACGGAAAAAAAAAAGAAATACCAGAATACTGTTTAGCCTCCAAAAATTGTAATGAAGAATATTCAGAAAAATAAATGAAAGTGTTCTCGCAGGCTTGGAGATTCCAAATCTGCAGCACACACTTCTACTTCAAGTCTGGATTGTGCGAGATCATCCCCACCAGCGGCTCCGTCGGTGGTGGCCCCTAGTGACGATCACCGGGGATGTGGTTGGTGGTGACATGTCGGACCCGGAGCCACCTTCAACGAAGGTTTGGTTCTCTTTCTCACTCTCGTAATCTTGAGTGCGCGCTTGGCAATAGCAATTAAGCCATCGCCATCTCCAACCGCGGTGGGATGATCCTCCTCAAGCGATGCGAAGTGGTGGTCGAAGCGGATGATCCTCTCTCTCTCCCCACTGATTCTTTTCAGACCCGTTCTGAAGCAGGTCCGGCATCCGTGCCGAGGCTTGGCGTCAACCCAACCGCTTCGGCCCAGTGTCAGTGGCCACAACTCAACTGCCCTTTTGCCAACTAGAGGCTATTTGGGCCAGCATGCTTCAACTTTGCTCCAATTCCATTTGGGCCACGGTATTAAGCAAACCATCGAAACAGAGGAATAGTTAAAAAGTGATAAAAGAGGTCGACAACTATAACTTATAATGTCATGCCCGACCAAAAGAATTACATGAAATATGTAATTACCTAATCTTAGAGAACTGAATTGTGCACACGTGTAGCACTGTTTTAACAAATTTTTCCACAACGATCTATGTGCTCCCAGAATTACCGGACAAATAAACATATCCATGCCCAAAAGTTTATTAGAATTAATTAAGACCAAAGTGCTCGATTACTGTGTAGCTATCGTCATTGCATACCTCAAAGAGGTTTTTCCGTTTATCCCGTTTAACTTTGGTTCCGGGACCCAAAACACCCACCGAACCACCCCCTCCCCCCTCTCTTTTTAGGCGTGGGATCAAAACTACTTTTGACCAACTCATCTCTCTCTGCTGTCTCATTCAATAATTCATATGTATAACCCCAACGAATTATATCTGGGACGGAACTCATCTGAGTTATTCTCATGGACCAACTTACGTGTCGCACGAAATGAAGAACGAATGCAAGATCGTATTATTAGAGCATCCAAGATTGCACAAGTCATGCCTCATGTAACGACAAGAACTTCATGAGGAGAAGATTCAAGAGAGAGCCCATAAGTTGAGCCCATTGATGATGTACATAGATTAACCTCCCGCTCAAAAAAGTTTAAGTCATGAAGTTAATGGCCTAGTATTATCAGTTGCTTCCTTTAACTCTAGCCATCTGATGTGGGACTTCTTCCTTTCACTACAACGGAAAAATCTTTGATATTATATTTGGAAAACTGAATAAGTTAAGAAATCGTTAAGACAATTTAATATTATATTTTCATTCGACCACTAAGTCCCTCCCAAGAAACTAAGCAACTCCACCGATAGAATTTGTTCACTCACAATTGTTATTAAAAAAAAAAGGATTAGTCTTTGATATAAAGGTCTATGATTAAATAACTATCTGAAAATGATGGTAGAAGTCACTTTCGTTTAGAGCATAATAGTTTTTCTTGTGGGACAAGGTTCCTTTTGTTTAGTGAGGTTTCTGAAATAAATTGTCAATTCGTAGATATTATAGAAAATACCAATACTATCACGATATTACAATAGACGCATTATAAAAATAAGTTAAAAAAAGGATTAACATGTAGAAGAAAGAGCATCAATTGGAAGATAAAGCCATCTACCGCGCACCACGTCAAAATTTCTACAAAACACAAAAACCATCGTCACCAGGTAGTAACAGGCTAAGTGAAAACACCGTAGATAGGAGGACAAATTACCACCATTGGAAACATTGGTTTCAGCCGTATTTTACCGTGGACAGAGACATAATTTTTTCAAATGTCCCTGGTGAAAAAGGGGACACTTTTCCAATGGTCCCTGAGGCATTTCGATAAGTAACATCCTTGTACTCTCTCCGAAAGGTCAGATTCGTTGCTGTCGAAGGAGCGCCCTCGCCGATGTCTCGTCGAAGAGAAATCCCAGCCATTGGATGCTTCTGCTTTTTTCCCGTCTCTGCCCGAGACACTAGATGGAAGTCTCCAATCACCATTTTCGCTTGAAAATAAAATCTGGGAAGTCCAGTAGTGCCATGGCTATGGAGTAGCTTTCGACCTTTCGGGTCTCATCGACCGCATGAGGAAGGGAACTTTATCCATGGGTGATTAATTAATGGTATCGGGATTCGGCAGTATCAAATTTTTCGTTTCTTGGGGGTAATGATAATCGGATCTCATCGTCTTCCTCAACCACAATTGGAATTAAGGTGATTGTTACGTGTCCACATAATGGGTTATGGTCCTTTTCCTTGTACTGAACTGTCAATCCTCGTGCTAATTGACACAAACAAAAAATAATGATAAATATATATTTATTTATATGCATACATGTATTGTTACGTGCAGGAATTGAAAATAGGGTGACGTGACTTTCCAAGATCGGTTGATCATACCACCGAGGATGAAAATATGGAACAAACAAGTACTACAGATCAATGTGCAATGTTAAAGGGAGTTGACACTTGGAGATGAGATCGTTTAGAGATATAAAAATATAGATAAAATTGCAGAAGAAGAACTGCCCTCAATTATGTTGTAAACATTATAAACACATGTGTTCCACTACTCAAGGCACCACAACAAACAAACATGTTCACTTTCAATTTTTGCACTATAGTTGTAGTTTCCAAAATCACATCATTGATTTAATTCCGATGTGTTTTTTAGCTATAGTTTCTATATCCGTATCGTCGATTAAATTCAGACATTGCATCTTTATGTCTTTAGACTTTGTTGTCAATTGAATTTCAAGAAAGTTTGTGTACTTTCTGTTTTGTGTGAAGCAAAGTTATTGGTTTCCTACCCATTCCGCGGTGAACGAGTTGATTCGCACTCTGACCCCTCATCCGGGAGGGTAGAGGTTCGAAACTTCTCGCCCCCATTGCGCGACTTAAATGGGGTGCCGTGAGAGGTGAGTCCCCGCACTAATGCCCCCTAGGTTAACGTTGCCGGCTGTACGGCGGTTCCCGGATCATCAGGAAAAAAAAAAAAGTTATTGGTTTCCTTCTATATTTGTGAAATTTCCTGTTCGGAATTATTGAGACTTGTCTCCTCTGATAAGAACTGAAGAACTTAGGAGCCACTTCTAATACTTTTGCAGTAGCTGAGTGCTTGATGTATTTAGTGGCAGAAGTCAATTCCGATGAATCACCTACCTTAATACATAATGTCAGGACAATTTGGGTTCCGGCCTCTCTCTTTTGATGTCCAGGGACGAAACTATTTGCAGGCTTTCATAAAATTCAAATCAAAATTCGAAATGCCTGATGTTACGACTAAAAAATAGAAAATTTATTCTCCCCTTGGTCACTTTACTTACCAAATAGCTAAATAGTTCAGTAGATCTCGAATTGTTCGAAAAGAAGGTTGTCAGCAGAAACACCAATAGAAAAAGTTGTGAATGCAGAGTGACGATCTGCTCACGTGTGGCAAATCATTCTTTGCAGTTTGCAGTTGCGTCGCCTCCTTTTCCCTAGTCATTTGTTGGTTCTTCTTTAAAAAACTGAACCGCCTACCAGAATTATATGTTTAGAAACAACGATTCTGAAGATCACCGTAAATTTTTTACGGAAAGATTTTAGGCGCGATGCTGTATAATCTTTTTCTACATATGCTGACACCGAGATGGGTAATATTATTTTCACATTAATATAGGATATATAGGCTATGTAAATCTTTTGTTTTCCACATATCACATTGTGGGGATGGTGGGTAGTTTGATTTTTAGCAAGTAGCTAGCTGTTCATATCGATAGCGAGAAAATAGGATGTGCAGAGAAAAGTTACTTGGGCATGTCAACTCTAAGTATTCTGACGGATCTATTATTAGACCAATTCCAAATCTAGACCATATTGGCCCAAACAGCTAAGGTTTCTTTCATGCGGATGTCAACTTTCAATCAACCCCGCTGCTCTTTGAGATTAAGGATGGGTCTTTCGCGATCCTTGTGAATGTGTATAGAATACCTAGGCATGTCCAAAAGCGTAGCACCGAATCACTCGTAAGATACTAGGTGAAATGGCCTTGCAAGCTAAAAAAGTTAAGAAATAATATGATTATTTGTGAAAACAAATCAAACGTAAACAACGCATAGAAAATAAATTACCTTTTTCCATTAGTGACTCACGAAATGATTAGAAATCAAAAAGGCGAGGGCATATTGATCCTCATAATCCTTCAGTTGATGAGGGATTTCCCATTATTCCACCAAACGGCTACTTTCTTATCCTCTGATTATACTTGGGTATCTCATGATTAAGACGGGTTTAAAGCATCTTTTTCCCCACAAATTTACAAACGAGACCAAAGTCTCTCATCATCATTCTCAGCCCTTCCTTATTGTTCTCCTTCCTCTTATTTAATTATAGAAAAGAACATGATAAAAACAAAAAGGTTTAAACTTGGATTTGTATTGGGAAATGTGAGGGCCTTTTTTAGATTGTTGATCAAACGACGTTGACAAATATGTCCATCGAAAAAGATCCGCACTGATCGGATACTTTTTACTATGTTTTGGAATCATAAAAGAATATCCTAGATCCGCGTTCTAGATTCAGATAACTCAGATGACTTATGAGAGAGAATGATTCTTAATTCTGATATGAATGGATATTCTATATATAAAGTCAGAGTGGAACCTTCCTGGAAGAATTTGAAATGGAGCTTTTTCTAAAGGCGTCCCTTAATGCTTCATCTCCACTACGGCATTGATTAGGTTCATCATCTCGAACCCGTTGCTTGAGCCCTTCCCATGACTATCATTTTATTTTATTCTAATAAGTCATGTACATTCGTATTCAATAACTCTTGTTTTTCATTTAGTTGTGCATTTGCTTTTTGAGTTTGATTCGTATTCACACAAGAAATGAAAATTCCAATTGAGTTTGTGAAATTGATCTATGATGTTCTATGGACGCTTATTTGATATGACCCACTTGTTCACGTACTTATTTACTTTGTGAGGCCATTTTATAAATCAATTTTGTAGATGATTCTTGACAATTACACCATTATAGTAACCTTCAAATTATGGGTAGTAAAGCACTTTGATAGTCATCTTATTGTGGGTATAAATTTTATAAGCTAATGCCCTCATTTTTTTTTTTTTTTTTCTCTCTTTTTGGTCTCTGTTTAACTACATGAACTATCCTGCAGCATCCCCCTTCCAAGTAAACTCTAGATAGTTGATGCTAGTTCTTAAAAACATGCATTAAATACTGCTCTCTTAGCTTCATTAATTATATCAAAGAAATCTGAAATGTGAGCCGACAAGACTTGGACCAAAAAAATTCCGCGCAGTGGCACCGAACTAGTGGATTATTTAAGTTATAAAGAAATAATATTTTATTTGGGTTTTTGGCTTCTCATGGGTTCCTTATCCATGGGAAAATTAGGAGCCGTGACCGACCGCACAGGTCCAAACAAGCCCACCAATTTGTACTTAAGCTGCACTGGCTGGCCACTAAGGTCACTCATAGATCTAGTTATTATTACCGATTGGTGTGCTTTGAGGAAAGTCAACCGAGTCCAGACATTGGACGAGTGTCGGATACTTTTGTCCCTTTAAAGAAACATCGATCTCGTTGGCTTCCTCCATCCGATAAAAAATTCTACAGACTTGACATCTCTGCAAATCTGGGTTGGTTATCTAGTACCAAATTGGAAATTGAAATAATTGATCCGTGTCCGCACGAAGGTTTCTGGTCCTGTTTCTTATGCTGATTGCGACTGGTACAAACATAAATAAGGCCCCTAGAAAACTAATATATATATCATTGATCCTTTTTCATCTGTGCAGACATTCAACAAAGGTCGACCTGGCTTCCCAAAATCTTTCGGTCATATCACCGAGAACTTTGGGACGCGATGGATACTGAAGCAGTGGAAGATTGAAACAAAGTAGAAGAAGACGTCGGATAAGAGAGCAGTACATCAGTTGAAAAACATGGAGCCATTTTCCTTCACGAAACTGCTACAGAAGCAGAACGCTAACACGGAACTCAGAATCAAATGCTACAACCGATTAACATTATCGAGCGATCTAGGGTTTACTTTCTTTCAACCAGAACGAGGAAGCGAAGATAAGAGAGGGGACTTGTGGTATTATGTGGGAGCCTAGGTTCTGTTGCGGCCAAGAAGAAAGCCGATGCTTCTATCCACAAGGGCCTCAAGGCTTCCAAATAAACAGGCGAACACAAGACGCTTTATGCGTCCGCGCCTGGGAGGATGAAGCGGCAGCTCTTGTCTGCTTGCTGCTAATTCCTTCTCTTTCACAGCTTCTGGCATGGCATCCATCGCGCTTTCTTTCCCGTGCTTCGCGGGGTATGATCAAGATCACCAGATGTTTTGCTCAGCACGAGATGAGTTTAATTAATCAAAACAAACTTAAAAGAGAGAGGGATTTTTTTTTTCCCTCGGGTGTAACGAGAGAGGTGACTCTTGAATCTGGTTATCGTGCATGGTTCTATAAATAAACGCAGGGGAGCCGAACTTGCCCTGAAGCTTCTTCTGCTGCTTGGCCCCATCTCCCATGACTTGGACATATTTTATCCGAAGAAGCGATGGACATTCGGGGTCCATGTGATCTCTATTTTACATTCAATAATTAACTTTTTACATAGTTGTGCGTTTGCTTTCCAAGTTGATAATGTTCTTACGAGGAATGGAAAACTGAATTAATTTTTGAGAATGATTTGTTGTGCTTTTGCGGGCATTGGTTTCATATGGCTCGCTTATTCACATACTTATTGATTTTGTTAGCTCATTTTACAAATTGATTTTGTAAATCATTCTTGAGAATCACACCCTCACTGTAGTCTCCAAATTATGAAGTTCAACAACCCCGTAGTAATCTTGTTATGGATATAAATTTTTAGAGATTAAAGGGTATCAAAAGTCCTAAATTTCCTTTTTTTTCAAAATAATATTGAGTCATAAAATCTTTGTATAGTGCAATCAAGCCCTCTAGTTAATTTCATGCAACTTGACTACGGAAAATGTTGGTATGGCTTTTTTATTAGTTTCTTAAGATATGTGGTGCCAATATGACGCCCAACAAGTGCCACATCAGAAAAATGATTAAAAATTTAAAAAGAAAAGCAAAGATAAAAAAAAAGTACAAAAGAAAAAGAAAAGAAAAGAATATTTGGTGAAGAAAGCCCGAAACTTATACCATTCATCTTCTTCTTTGGCCACACACACGATATATTCTCTTCAAGTGGGGGGAATGAGGAACAGTCCTCTCATTAGATTCGGGCTTTGCATTGAAGAGAACAAATTCATCATGAGACAGATAAAGTAAAATGACTTTTAATATGAATAAATGTGATGCACTAAGTTTTAAGGATATTTTCCCGTTTGTAATTTCTAGTGACTCATGTTTAGGGTTTTTCAAGATTTTGAGGAACTTCTATATTGGCCAATAATTTTCAACTTCTTTTTTCTCTATCTATCCTAATGTCAATTCGAACTAACATTATTCACAATGATTGTGAACACTTTTTTCTCTACTCCCAAGTCATAGGTGCATTTCTCAACCATTTTTCTGATATTCTTGCCCTTGTGATAAGACATCACCGCAAGATTGATTATTTTTTGTGCAATTTCTAGTCGTCATTAATCAAGTGTGCAGTGAGACATAAATAGTTCAAGTTTTGAATAGACTCCATGTATCAGTCATGAGTGCAACCCTAAACTTAAATTTGTGAAAGTGAGTCTTCAAACTTATTTTTTTTTTCACAAAGATACAATTTTATGTAAACTCTAGATATAGTAAATTGTGAGATGTGATTGAAGAGAGGCTATAACTGATTAATAAAATCATGAAATTCGACATGTTCAACAATTGAAAAAGGTTCTTCATCCATCATGATCATCCGAACAAGCATTTGTCCATAATGATCTTGATCAAATTTCCAGGTCGTTAATACATTAGCACTACTAATACCAATATGCTTTGATGTCATTTGCTTCAATGTCATTTAAGTCCCATCTACTCTATGTGCGGTAAACAAATTTTGCTTCTTATCTAAATTGTGATGATACTTGTTGCACCTTTTCAAGTGCTTTAACATAGTAAAAGTATCGTTATCATCACAATGACCATACTTGGCCCCACAATATATACTAAACACAATTTTCCCATTCTTGATTTGTCCTTTACGAAAATTAAGCCAGACTATTGATTTTTGTTTACCAGGAGGGCAAGGGTTAGGTACCTTGCTCATGTTGGGTGCCTCTTTGAGATCTTCTTCACCTTCATATTTTAGTAAGTCAATTATTAGATTCATAGCATCATTTGATTTGTCCACTTCCATTGACATTTGAATAAATCACTTGAATCAAGGAAAACATAGATTGGAGCCATCAAACATAGAATTGAAACACCCACCAAATTTGGCTTTTTTCAAGTTCAAAGCATCCCTAAAATAAGCGCAATATTAAGAGTTTGATAAACCAAGCACAACAAATAAATTAAAGGCTGTCGCGAGGTCTTCCTATCGCATTCATATCATCCACTTTCCAACACAATGAAGTTCAATTACAATGAACGTAATGTAACAAATACATCATAACAGCTACATCATATGGACCTAGTATTTACTACTTTTGGCCTTCACAGTGAGTATTCCCTAATCAAATTCGCCAGCTATATGATATAGTTTTATCAAGCCGAACTTTCACAACAACGATCAACTAGACGCAACCACATTCATCAAAACGTATCCAAACCATACACCTATCAACGCAAACGAGCACTCACATGACCATCTCAGTTCACCCACACCAATCCATCCAGATCACGTCCCAACCCACCGCTCCCCAACGCAAATCACATTGGCAATCGTACCCACCCAAGCAAGTAGCAGCACTTCCATCAATCTCGATTCACACAGATGACACAAAGAATGACGGATACATGAGAGGGCACCGAATAAGGCACCGAATAAGGCTGGAACGACGCAAGCAAAAAGGGGAAATTTCAGAATTGGGTATGAAAGATCGAAGCTTCGTGAACCCAAAAAAAGAAAAAGAAAAAGAGAGAGAGATAGAAAATGAGAAGTAATCTGCACGAACTTGGCAAAGATAAGGAGAGAGAAATCTAACGAAGAGTGTTGGAGATACAGTTTGAAGATTGTGATCGTGGATTGTGATCGTGGCATCGATCAACGGTGAGCGCCATCTTCGACCTTTTTTTTTTTTTTTCTTGACAATCGAAGAAATCGACATTTATTTCCTCATCAAAGCTCACTGTCATCAATTCTCGCGTAAGGGGGGAAAACGTGGATCGAATTACAAGCTTTTGACACATGATAGTCATCGGTCCTCGAGTAGTGTCCAGTCAGACATACATTAGTCCACCAATTTGTCGCCACGTGTACATGCGTGTCCCACTTTCTTTTCGTTTTCTTCCCTTTGTTTCTCCTGCTTTTCTCTCTGCCTCCGTCTCTCCGTCCTCCGCCTCTCTCTCCCCGGCCACCTCCTGATCGGCACCGTCTCGCCATCGCTCGGGAAGTTGACCTCCCACACCCACCTCAGCCTCTCGCGCAACGGGCTGTCCGGCCCCCTGTCCGCCGTTTTCTTCGCCGCCCTCGCCGAGCTCCGAGTCCTCGACATCAGCTTCAATGGGCTCTCCGGCGAAATCCCCGTCCTTTCCTGCCGTGGGACAGCGCCGTCCAGACCATGAAGTTTCCAACAGCGCCTTCCGCGGAGTCATCCCGCCCCCCCCCCCCCCTCCCCCTTCGATCTTCCAGATTGAGTGGAAACCTGACCCACTTCAACACCGGCAACAACCACCTCGCGGGCGCAATCCCGTTGCCGATCTGTGACGCCACAAACCCCATCAGTTCGCACCCTGTACGCTCGCTCAACTCGTCGGGCAACGACCTGAGCGGCGAGATCCCTGGCCGGAATAGGGAGCTGCTCGGACCTGGCGTTCTTCCGCGAGGGCTATTCCCTCGCTGGGGAGCTCCCTGGCGGCTCGGGCGCCGCGACGTCGCTCGAGGGACTTTCTCTGCTTGTAAATAGATTGATGCCTTCTTCATTGAAAGAATCGCGCGCGGCGAGGGTGAGTGAGGGAGGTCAACTTCCCGAGCGACGGCGAGACGGTGCCGTTCCGGAGGTGGCCGGGAGAAGATGAAAAAATAACCAAAAAAAAAAAAAACAGAGAGAGAAGAGTGGGCCCCAGGATGTGCACGTGGAACCCAATATTTTATCAGAAGAAAAGACTTCAGAATATATTATTTATGTTTTCCTCATGTACAGGAACCGAAACATAGGATGACGTCACTTTCCAGAACTGGTCGCTCGTGTCGCCGAGAATTCTGGGCAACGACGTCCGGCAGAGCCGGTGAAAAGATTGAAGACAAAGCAGCAGAAGATGTCGGACGAAATAACATAACGTCAGACGAAATAACACGTAGCCATTTTTCCCGCGCGGAACTATTACAGAAAGCAGAACACAAACACAGATCTCAGGAACCGAACGCCTCATGCAGCGGGTCGAGGGGCGATTTCTTCTTGCAAACCTAGCGGGTAAGCGAAGACACGAGAGGCGACGTGGGGGCGGGCGTCGAGTCGCGACCGAGAAGAGAGCCCAAGATTTTAGCGACGAGGGCTCTAATGCTTCGGAACAGGCGGGCGAATAAGAGACGCTTAATGCGACCACGCCTGGGAGGAAGAAGCAGCACCTCTCGACTCCTCACTGCTGGTTCCTTCTCTTCCTGCATGCAAGCCATCGTGCTTTCTTTGCGGTGCACTTTCGAGAGAGAGAGAGAGAGAGAGAGAGAGAGAGAGATGAGGGTTGGTCTTGCTTGAGTGGGAGAGATGTGGTGGACTGGTCAAATTTATAGGTTAGTCGTGTGGCGTGTTCGCTGGTCGTGATGAATATTTCCTGGAAGTTTCGATGTGCTCGTTCGGGTGCCTCGTAAAATAAAAAAAGTTAGGACAATTCCACGTAGCATTTTTTTGATCTTTTGCGTCTTCGTTAGTCGTCAGTATGAATGCATAAAGAAAGGCAAGGCAAGACCCAACCCCAATCAGAAAACTGGATCCACTCATTACTATAAGATATATTGAATAGGAAGAGGAAAGAACAAACCAAAGATCATACCCAACTATGTAGGAGCAATTGGAGAGCCTTGGAAAAGGCAGCTCATATAGATTTATAATGGAATTGATTTTTATTCATTCTTCTATATTTGTAAAACGATGAAAATGGTTTCTTACTCGGAGGACAACAATCAAAATGAGGAGAGTTTTTTTTTTTTTTTTTTTTTCTCTCGTGTGCAATTCCATTAAAACCCATTCATTTTTTTCACACTTCACGGTATTATTTTATTAAACCTTGCTTTTTAACGTGATGGTAAGAGGGTGCTATTATGGTAAGGCTTGGTAGAAAAACTTGAACTCATGACTAGCTTTAACACCTTATAAGATTTTTTAAGACCATTACTAATTATTTTAAAAATTTAAGTTATTACATGAATGTGTGATTTATTATTTAAATATTTTAACATTTTCCCTCTTATGTGCAATTTGGATGTAATGTCACTTATTATGATACTATGTGAGATTTTTTTAAATTACTGTTAACTGTTCTAAAAGCTTAAAGTTATTATACAAAAATGCGATTTATTATTAAAATATTTTAACAGATATCTTGGATTATGGTAAAGAAAGTCGGTCAAAAGAAACACCAATTAAAGAAGTTGTCATGGGACATTAAGGAGCCGTTCGCGGGAGCAAATGATTTCTTTTGCGGTTTGCCCAGTCTCCTCTTCCGAGTTGTCGTCATTCGTTGGTTCTTTCTTAGCTGCTCCCGTGACCAGATGGTCTTTGCAGTTTGTAACGGCCTCCTTTTCCGAGTTGTCATTTGCTGGTTCTTTCTAACTTCTTTCTTGTGGACAAGAAACTATAACCATTTATGTAATCTACATGAGACAGGTAGTCGTATTTTAGATAAATATTAGCTACATGGTTTCTGTAACTTTTTTTTCTTTTTACACATGATAGGTGAGGGAGGAGAGAGAGAAAGGGAAAAGAAAGTTTTTTTTTTTTGCTGGCAGATATCATTTTCATTTTGTCATACGCAAGTTCGCGTCTTGTTGTTTTTGTTTGTTCTCCCTGTTTTGCTGGCAGATATATTATTCATTTGGCCATTCGCAAGTTCGTGTGGAGAGGGACAGAACCAGCTTAAAATCAGCATGATTGATGATGCACTTCAGGGGTTTGACAAATAAAAAGTCTTCCCATAAAACTAATTTTCTAATCTCACGCTGGTTCTCGTAATTTTGACTTTGTGTAGTTGACACCCGAAGCTAGAATGTTAGGCACGAAACATCAACTACAAATCAGTACCATTTTGCTTCGGGGACGAGGTTTGCAAATGAGGTCATCGATTTTTGGTTTTCTTTGAGGTACGGATTAAGGAATATGAAAACGATTTGCTTCATCATTTAATCTATACTTTCGGATTGGTAAACACTCAACGACTCAGGTACGCAAGACCAGGAATATTCAGTACCTGGAGAAGATACGCACTGCTTTGACTTTCGTTTTTAGCCAAATTTGATATTCTAAAACTCTTCTTGGTTTCTTTTTCATTTAATCAAAAGCTCAAACATTTAGGGGTTGACATATTGTTGTGAATAACACGGAAACTAACAGATCTTAAAATTCAAATCTCACCCAAGAAGAAGCAATTTCCCAAGAAATCACTTATGGGTCTAAGCATCACGCAACTCAACTAAATTAAAACTTAGTGCTATTGCCTATGTTTGTTTCACTCTTTTTCTTATTTCTCAAACTTCTACTTGTTGATTCCACAGATTTATTAGAACGCCCAACCAAAGTTCTGAACACAGAAGCTACTTGATCATGTACTCTCACGTCATAAATATTTAATCATAGAACTAGCTCTGACAATGCAGTCTCCACAAAAATGAGCAACTTTTCATCATATAAATTAGCAAAGCCAAGAGTCTGGAAGTCTAAATCCAGAAGACTTCAAAAGATGTAGCCACGATAACATCCACGATTGACAAGACAACTCCATCTCGATCTTATCCAAAGGATGTAAAACGAAGGCTTCATTTTTTTTCTCCCACTACTCCAAGAACTTTACTTGCGCAGCCATGGTATCCAATCGGTAGAGTTGCAACGAATGGCTGGTGAATTCCTATCCAAGGTTCCAACCAAACACCGCCCCTGCTGCAAAGGATAGTCCAGAACATAAGAAAAATGATGGATGGCATGCAACATTTCTACCTGCAATATCTAATAAAAGGTAGGGCACAAAGGCAGGTACAATACCTTCTTTTCCGGATATAGTAGTAAAAAAGGGTAGTGCAGAATAAAAACATTGAGGTCATGCACATCGAGGTACTAATCAAAGATAATTCATCAGCTAACAATCGTAATAGTCTAGTAATTAGCAGTCTGAAACAGATTCTAAAATCATGCTGCAAATGAAAATAAAAACATTTTTTAACAAGTACCAATCTCCAATTTCGTCAATCATCATGAGAAGTCAATTTCGAGTTTGGCTCAATGGTCGTAGCTAGCAACTTTACATTAAGTTCACAATAAAAATGAGAACTAACGTATCTATTGAAATATAGAAGAGTATAAATATTCTACAACAAAAATTTTCACCTAACTCAAAGATTTCAAATTCTTCTAAGTCCTCCTTAATCAAACACGAAAGTGTCACAGATCATAAACAATCTTGAGCACATATAAAAGTCTCCACTATGCTTGGGGTCAAGGAGCTACGAAATACACCAAGCACACGACCTCCTATGCTAAATGCAGCCTTTGATGCTATAGTCAAGACGGACACGCTAAATGATTTATACGTTTGATTTCTGGGTGGAGGTGAGTGAGGGTGTTCGTGAAGGAGAGTCAAAGCGGAGGACGAGAGAGACGAGAAAGAGCGTTTGATTTATGGGACGAGTCTCTACTATTTAGGGTTTTTTCAAGTCACAGTCCAGGCTATCAAAAAAGCCCAACTCGGCCCGAGACAGGGATTAACACCTGAATTTTAGAGCTCTTACTCAAATTAGAGGAGACTTGAACCGAAAAAAGTTGGCCAAGCCGGGCTTTTTTTAACAACCCTACGTATTGAGGATATGCAAAGGAACCATGAACCGCTCAGAACCAGCGGTTAGCATTCTTGAAACCGTTAAGTACAGATTCTATTATAAGTTTGAAACCATCCATTTGGATTGACCTATATATATATTCACTTTCAGCGAAAGTGAAAGTCATAGAAACAAAACAAACCCTAGCCTAGCTGTAAGAAAAGGAAGAAGGTACTTGCGTTGCATCATTGTTTCTGAGGGTCTTGGGCTCATTTAATTTGTTAGCTTATATGATAGCCTTTTGAGGTTTGCAGCAAGTCGTGTAGAAGCTTGAAAAGTTGCAGATAGCAAGAAAAGATCAATATAACATGCTTCTTTTACCATCTTGAGCATTGGGGAGCTTAGCATGGCTTTTATGGGCCCGAATTCAAGTGCCGAGCCATCAAGTACGGGCACCAGGCCTTTAGGCCTAGCATCAATGGACCCACGCCTAGACACCAAAGACCTGGTCATAATCGCCAGGACTCAACATTGAGGTTTAAATGCTTAAGTGTCGAGTTTCGAGTTTAAACGCCGATGTCTAGTCATATTTTGACTAAGAAAATATTTTTCATTGACTTGTTTTTCTAAACGAACCAAATACTAAAAAATGAGGAAAATGCTTTCTGCAAAATAGTCGGAGCCTAAGACGTATATTCAAAGGAAACTCATTGGCTGCAACTCTAATCGCATAGGCCTTGAGTAGTCGTCTACATGATGAGAAAATATTTAGTGGTTTGTAATCACATGTCATTAGTCCATATGGCGTGCGTGAGCCTTGTCAGCTCCACTCAAAAGGCGACACATGTCCTTTAATGTCGATCGGATGGAAAATAAAAAATTAAAATAACAGGCTTTCTTTTCTTTCTCCTCTGGCTCGTAGACTACGGTGTTAATGAAAAAAGGACTAAGCACAAGCAACAGTAAATGTTGACATTTAGTCTCCCGGGTAAAACTCTCTCTCCTCTTTTCAGTTTTCATGGGCTTTTTACTTCGTCTCTCAGAGAAGATCAACCAAGACACACACTCTCTCTCCCCCTTTCTCCAATACATCCCCACTGCATCCGCCTCCCCAAAGGAGCCTTCGTTGGTCGCAACTACTGGGTCTCAAGCTTAGATCTGTCTCTGGCACGTCACCTCCCCCAAGAGCCCTACCGATCGCAATTGCTAGGTCCCAACCCTCCTTCGCCTCCAGCACTAGGCCTCCATCGTCACCTCCAAAGCTCCATCGGCAACTCCGGTTCATTAGTTGACTCCTCTTTCTCTTTCTTATGCACACATGATCACATTGACGCGCCATGGATGGTGCTAATCCCCAGCTGTTTCCGACACGGCGATCGAGCACAATTTCTACACTCATGTCAGTCTCTTGGGGTACCCTAGCAACGTCTATCATGGTCGTACCATATCTTTCAGCCTCTGTAACTTTTGGGCCTTCTTTCGATGGCGTCCCTCCAACAAGTTCGTCATCACAACTCCCTTCGTCCACTTTAATTCTTTCTATTTTTGGTAAGGTTCACTTCGATGTGTGCGATCTAGGTTTTGGTTTAATTTTTTTAGATTGCCTTCAATTGACATTGAGAAGTTGTATGGACTCCTTTTTACTGTGATTGCGTCATGAATCTAGCTACGCTTTACTTTATCGCAATTTCGGTTTGTTTCAATTCTCTTACTTGTGATTGAGTTTTAGAAATGTGGTCGGAAGTTGTGCTCTGATGAGTTGATGATTGACGTGAGAGCAACATTGTGTGTCCAGTCTCTGCCATTTTATTTTGAGAAATCTCGTGAGTTATTTGTATATTCTCAATATCTGAAAGGATTGATTCAAATTGGGTGTGAACGTAGGTGAATCGGCTACAATGTGAAGGGTACCATGGAGGAGTTCGTTTGTTTATGGGCCATCGTAAAGTTTTTCAGAATTATTGCAAGAATAAAAACATCGATATTCATGGAGATAATTTCACGCTTACGAGACAAATATCCCTGGTTAAGTAAAGTCTTCAAGGTCTTTATGTTTTTATCTAATGAAGGTGTTTACTTGGTTTGCTGCGATAATCATTTTATGCAATGTGGATTGCTGAATTCTGACACTCTTTTTAGGGAAAATGACGCAAATTATTCATGAACTTTCACTCAATGCATAATATGAGTTCTGAATTTTTAATTTATTTAATATGGTCCCTGAACTTTAGCTTGATGTACAGTGTAATCCATGAACTTTTAATTTGTTTCATGTAATCCTTGAAATTTTTATACACGTTTATTTTAGACTATATGAAAATATTCAATATTGTCTCTGATATTAAATTATGAAATGACTATATTGAATATTTTTATATAGTTTAGGGACTACATTGAACATATACAAAAACTCTAGGGACTACATTAAACAAATTAAAAATTTATGGATCACATTGCACATTGAGCCAAAGTTTAAAGATTGTTTTTGTCATTATCCCATTATTATATTGGGGAAGATCTACTAATTGTTTTTTAGTTAGCATGATATTTTTTGTATCTCTTGCGATTTATTAGGGATTATAGGTAGATTTGATAGATTTTTCCTTTTTTATTACGGAAGATCTACTTTCTATATTTAGTTAGCATGACATTTTGTGTATCTTTTAATTAGTTAGATAATTCGTAGGTTTGGTAGATTCCCCTCTTTTTTTAGGGCAATATCTTGTTTTTTATTTTTGCAATCTACGATGAGTAATAGAAGCCACTTATGAATTCTCTCGTAGTACCATAGCAAAGAGATTGAAACGCACTAGGCATGAGCCGCATCCTTTGCTATATGGCTGAGGAAGCATTAGTAAGAATGAGATGATTGACCTTTTTTCACCATCTTATCTCAACACTTCCAACAATCTCAAGAGCGTATTTTCGTGCATGATGACATGAGATAACTACACAACATGATCGAAGGCGATGAGAAACGCATTGCAGGTGAAACCAATTTGAGTTTATCGACAGATCACTAGAGAAAACAAAATCCAACAGCGCCTATATTTGATGCCTAGGACATCTATATTTTCATGATAATTTTCATGGATTTTCAATTTCCTCAAACAGAGTTTATAGGGAACCTTGGCATACGTAGAGGAAGTAAAGGTAATGTGGGATGAGCCAAAGGAGAGATTCACTCAAAGGAATGGACCTTGCATCCACGATATCAAAGTTGAGATTGGGCCGCTACAACAAGGAGGGGACTTGATGGTGAAAAATTACACTAAGTTGAAGGTCCTATGGGATGAAGTCAATGATTACGATAATATCCCATAATATACATGTGTTGGAGCCACAAGTCTGCGAAAAAGAAGGAGGTGGAGAAGTTCTCCCAGTTTCGTTTGGGCCTCAATGCAAAAACTCAACCTTGAGCCATTCATGTCCCTCAGTAAAGTTTATTTTATGATCACGCACGAGGAGCGGCAACAATCGATTACCCGATGAAGGGAAGAGAAAATTAAGTTTGCCGCTTTTTTGGTTGGAAGAGCATAGGAAGGCACAGTCTAGAAAACCTAAATGTGACCACTATGGGAAATACAAGCATGAGAAGAGCCATCATCGGAAGTTGATTGGATAATCTCCAAATTGGGAGCCGAAGCTAGGTGAATGGCACAAAAAAAATGAGTGCTCCCACAATTGCTGTACACTTGACACAAACCAACAGTGGCGATTCTGGCACTATCGTAACCCTCAATCAACCTTAGCATCAGAGGGTTCTCTTGAGCAAAACGCAAAAAAATTCCTTAATTGTAGCATGCAGATAGGGACGTCAAAAATAGGTCACAAATCCATATTTTAACTCATATGTATTGGAGTGGGTTAATATCACGTCAATTTATGTCAAAATGAGTTCCAAAGTGAAAAACCCAAAAAGGAGGGTATGTAATAAACTGGGAAAAGTACAAAAAAAAAATTCCTAAACCTATAATATCAATGTGAAAATGTTTAGGTTTAAATTGTTCCAAATTAAAGATTTATAACTGAATTTGTACTAATGAAATAGATTTACAACTTTTTTGATACTTTTCCCTTAATAAACTCACTTTCAACCCCTTTAATCAAAATACTTAAGTTGAGAAAGCATCATCAAATTGGGAATTGGGTTGAGTTTGGATCGGTAAAAAATGAATCTAACCAAAATTGACCCATTCAGTCCATATTGATATATTTTTATATAATAAAACTTTAGCGACCCATTTCCAAACTTGACCTATTCCCAATCCAACCGCCCTCCAATTTTTAGTAATTTTCCCCCTTAAATATGGAAATTTTTTGACACCCCTCTTGAGATGGACCTCGAGGGGTTTAACAGATTGTTAGGCGGGTCAAATAACCCTCTTTCTAGTTGGTGCTTACCGCTTACCTTTGCATAGGTTCTCTCAAATCCTACCGACTACCACTTGTTTTCTCATGTATTACTCATTGGGTTTTAAAAATAGAGTCATTACTAACCTATTCTAGGCCCTGTGGTAGCCAAGTATAACGCAGAAGCTTGCCTTACTTTCGCGAACCAAAAGTTTGGGGTTTGGAAACTTGGTGATACTAGTTACGGTTAACTCTCATTCCTAGTACCTTTTCCCTTTTAATAAAACATATTCATGCAATCTCTTTTGATTTTTTTATTACTAAAGGCCTGTAAATCTATGTTATCATGTATAAGTACGCTAACAATAAAATTAAGTGGTCGATAACAAAGAATAAATAAAAAAAGGCAAAGAAAAAAAAAGGGAAATAACCCGAGGCTTTTTGGACAAAATTATATAAGACCTTACTATAAAGTCTCAAGATAAGGCCCTGTGAGCTATGCATTGAGATAAACGTATACTTAGCCTAATAAATGAAATTTTTTAATCTAGGTGATGATAAGTTAATTCTAAACGCAGCTAGCAAATAAAAAATTTAACCTAACCCTATCATTTAATACAAAAAAGAAAGCCTAAATGCAACCTAAAAGGTTTATATAGTAAGTTTATCAGGAAAAAACCAAAATAAGAGAAGACTAAAATATTTTTTTGTCCAAAAGTAACTAAAAGGTTTAATAAATCTACAGAAAAAAAAAAATACCAAAATACTGTTTAGCCTCCAAAAATTGTAACGAAGAATATTCAGAAAAACAAATGAAAGTGTAGTCGCAGGCTTGGAGATTCCAAATCTGCAACAAACACTTATACTTCAAGTCTGGATCGTGCAAGATCGCCCCACTAGCGGCTCCATCGGTGGTAGCCCCTGGTGCTGAACACCGGCGACGTAGTCGTGGTGACGTGTCGAACCTGGAGCCACCTTCAACAAAGGATTTGGTTCTCTTTCTCACTCTCGTAATCTTCAGTGCGCCCTTGACAATAGCAATTAAGCCATCGCCATCTCCAACCGCGGCGGGATGATCCTCCTCAAGTGATGCGAAGTGGTGGTCGAAGCGGACGATCCTCTCTCTCTCTCCCCACTGATTCTTTTCAGACCCGTTCTGAAGCAGGTCCGGCATCCGTGCCGAGGCTTGGCGTCAGCCCAACCGCTTCGGCCCAGTGTCAGTGGCCACAACTCAATTGCCCTTTTGCCAACTAGAGGCTATTTGGGCCAGCATGCTTCAACTTTGCTCCAATTCCATTTGGGCCACGGTATTAAGCAAACCATCGAAACAGAGGAATAGTTAAAAAGTGATAAAGAGATCGACCACTATAACTTACAATGTCATGCCTGACCAAAAGAATTAAATGAATTATGTAATTACGTAATCTTAGAGAACTGAATTGTGCACACGTGTAGCACTGTTTTAATAATTTTTTCTATGACGATCTATGTGCTCCGAGAATTTACAGGACCAATAAACGTATCCATACTCAGAAGTTACTAGAATTAATTAAGACCAAAGTGCTTGATTACGGCGTAGCTATCGTCATTGGCATACCTCAAGGAGGTTTTTCCGCTTACCCGGTTTCGCAGAAACTTCGTCTGTAACTTTGGTTCCGGGGTCTAAAACACCCACCAAACCCTTCCTTTTTAGGCGTGCCATCTACCACTTTTGATCAACTCATCTCTCTTTGCTCTCTCATTCATTAATTCATGTGTATAAGCCCAACGAATTATATATAGGGCGGAACTCATCTGAATTATTCTCATCTAAGTAGCATCGACAAGCAATAGGGACACGCAACATAATATAATATAACACATCGACACGTCATTTGTAAAAAGTAGAAAATTTCGACATGTTAGGACACGTTTATATTAAATGAATAATTTTATGTCAATTAATTTGATTCAAATTCACAATTAAATAAATTTGAGAGATATTAAGAAATCTATTCATAGGAAATTTGAAAGATATATATTCATAATTAATGCGTATCCATATTTGGAAACATGTTTTTAACTCTAACAAAAGTTATTGATGAAACTAATGACTAATAAATAATTAAAATTAACTTATTTAAATAAATCTATAATCTTCTACAATGACCAAAATTGATCATCATTCAATATTTAGTATTTTTATTTTTTAAAATCGCTTTGTAACCTCTCTTATTTATTTTTCTGATTAAAAAAAAAAAAAAGCCCCTTGCGGTCCACCCTCAACCCCCACTCTCCAAATTTATTTCACCCCTCGTTTCTTTCCCACGTCTTTTTCCCCCACCCCACCTGTCAGGTTGTCACTTTCTTTATTAAAAATTGAAGTCATCCTCTCATCCACCGACCCTCCCAAAAAGAAAAACGTACCATCAAAATCTTATTTTTTTTTAGTTTCGTCTCTCAAAAACCCTAGCCATTGCCTTTTCCTCCTCGCATGACCCTCTTCCTCTCAGTCTCTACTCTCTCTCGGTCGCCTCATCATAATCACTCGCCGCCTCACCTTCGAGTCTTCCTTCTTCGTAGCTGCAACCTCATCGCCGACCCTCCATTGCGGCATCACAGTTGCGGCTCTCTAGTCGCCTTGGTCTCTACTCTCCCTCTGGCCCTCCCTCGCTGTCACAGCCTTGCCGTCTCTCACGGCCTCACCTCTGCTCGCCCTTGCCTCCACCTTGCATTGTGTTCTTCAACAATTCTCTCTCCCGGACACACGTGTCGGAATATGTCAAGAAAAGTTGACCATGTGTCGGAAAATCCAACATGTGTTGACTGCGTGTCCGAATGTGTCAGATGCGTTAACACGAGTTAGATACGACACAAAAGCTCCGGCAACGTCTCCGTGCTTCATAGATTCTCATGGACCAACTTATGTGTCGCATGAAATGAAGAATGAATGCAAGATCATATTATTAGAGCATCCGGGAATGCGCAAGTCATGCCTCACGTAACTCTAATGACTTCACAAGGAGGAGATTCAAGAGAGAGCCCATAAGTTGAGCTCGTTGATGATCTACTTAGATTCACCTCCCACTCAAAAAGGTTTAAGTCATGAAGTTAATGGCCAACTAGTATCATTAGTTGCTTCCTTTAACTCTAGCCATATGATGTGGGACTTCTTCCTTTCACGGTGACAGAAAAATCTTTGATATTATATATGGACAACCGAATAAGTTAAGACTCAATGATTCGTGTTGTTAAGACAATTCAATATTATATTTTAGTTCGAGATAAGTAAGTCATTCACAATTCATCTTGACCACTAAGTCCCTCCCGAGAAACTAAGCAACTCCACTGATAGAATTGGTTCACTTATAATTGTTAATAGAAAAGGATTAGTCTTTGATATAAAGGTCGATGATTAAATAACTATCTGAAAATGATGGTAGAAGTCACTTTCGTTTAGAGCATAATAGTTTTTCTTGTGGGGCAAGGTTCCTCTTGTTTAGTAAAATTTCTGAAATAAATTGTCAATTCATAGATATTACAGAAAGTACCAATACTATCATGGTTTTACAATAGATGCATTATAAAAAAAAAAAAAAAAAAAGGATTAACATGTGGAAGAAAGAGCATCAATTGGAAGATAAAGCCATCTACCGCGCACCACGTCAAAATTTCTACAAAACACAAAACCATCATCACCAGGTAGTAACAGGCTAAGTGAAGACCCTGTAGAAAGGAGGACAAATTACCACCATTGAAAACATTGCTTTCAGCCGTATTTCACACCGTGGACAGAGAGAATTTTTTCAAATGTCCCTGGTGAAAAAGGGACACATTTCCGATGGTCCCTGAAGCCTTTCGATCAGTAACATGCTTGTACTCTCTCCAAAAGGTCAGATTCCTTGCTGTCAAAAACCGGGGACGTCGAAGGAGCGCCCTCGCCGGTGACTCGTCGAAGAGAAATCCCTGCCATTGGATGCTTCTGCTTTTTTTCCATCTCTGCCCGAGACACTAGATAGAAGTCTCCAATCACCATTTTCACTTGAAAATGGAATCTGGGAAGTCCAGTAGTGCCATGGCTATGAAGTATCTTTCGACCTTTTGGGTCACATCGACCGCATGAGGAAGTGAACTTTATCCATGGGTGATTAATTAGTGGTGTCGTGATACGTCAGTATCAGATTTTTCGTTTCTTAGGGGTAATGATAATCGGATCCCGTCGTCTTCCTCAACCCCAAGTGGAATTAAGGTAATTGTTACGCGTCCACAAGATGAATATGGTCCTTTTCCTTGTATTGAACTGTCAATCCTCGAGCCGATTGATACAAAAAAAATAAATAATGAAATACGTGTGTGTGTGTGTGTGTTGTTTTGTACAGGAATTGAAAATAGGCTGATGTCACTTTCCAAAAATATGTGATCATGCCACCGACAATGAAAATATGGAACAACAAGTGCAAAAGATCAATGCACAATTTTAAAGGGAATAAACACTTGGAGATGAGATCGTTTGGAGATATGAAAATATGGTTAAAATTGCAGAAGAACTGCCCTCGCGTTATGTTGTAAGCATTATAAATACACGAGTTCCACTACTCAAGACATCACAACAAACAAACATTTTCCCTTTCAATTTTTGCACTATAGTTGTAGTTTCCAAAATCACATCATCAATTTAATTCCGATGTGTCATTTAGTTGTAGCTTCTAGATCCGCATCACCAATTAATTTTCGGCGTTGCATCTTTATATCTTTAGACTTTGTTTTCAATCGAATTTAAAAAAAGTTTGTGTACTTTCTGTTCCATGTGAAGCAAAGTTATTGGTTTCCTTCTATATATGTAAAATTTTCCTATTTGGAATTGTCACAAGACTTGTCTCCTCTAATAAAAATAGAAGAACTTGCCCGAAGAAGCCGCTTCTTATACTTTTCTAGCAGTTGAGCACTCAACAAGGGAAGGGGGATGGCACTCTTTGATGAAAGGTATTTAGTCACAAAAGTCAATTTCGATAAATCACCTACCTTAATAAATAATGTCAAGATAATTTGGGTTCCGGCCTCTCTCTCTCTCTCTCTCTCTCTCTCTCTCTCTCTCTCTTGATGTCCAGGGGATGAGATTATTGGCATGCTTTCATAAAATTCGAATCAAAATTCGAATTACCTGATACTACGACTAAAAAACAGAAAATTTATTCTCCCCTTGGTCACTTTACTTACCAAATAGCTAAATAATTCAGTACATCCTCGAATTATTCGAAAAGAAGGTTGTTAGCAGAAACACCAATAGAAAAAGTTGTGACCAGCTCACGTGTGGCAAATCACTCTTAGCAGTTTGCAGTTGCGCCGCCTCCTTTTCCATAGTCATTTGTTGGCTCTTCCTTAAAAACCGAACCGCCTACCAAAATCATATGTATAGAAACAACGATTCTATAGATCACCCCACCAGAATCATATGTATAGAAACAACAATTCTGAAGATCACCCTAAATTTTTTACGGAAAGATTTTAGGCGTGATGCTGGGTAACCTTTTTCTACACATGCGAACGTCGAGACGGGTAATATTATTTCATATTAATATAGGATATATATAGGCTGTGTAAATCTTTTGTTTTGCACATGTCACTTTGATTTTTAGCAAGTAGCTAGCTGCTCATATCGATAGCGAGAAAGTAGGATGTGCAGAGAAAAGTTACTTGGGCATGTGAATTCTAAGTATTCCGATGGATCTATCATTAAACCAAATCCAAATCTAGACCATATTGGCCAAAACAGCTAAAAAAATTTTCACATGGATGTCAACTTTCAATCGATCCCGCTGCTCTTTGAGATTAAGGATGGGTCTTCATCGTGATCCTTGTGAATTTTTATAGAATACTTGGGCATGTCCAAAAGCGTGGGACCGAATCACTCGTAAAATACTAGGTGAAATGGTCTTGCTAGCTACAAAGGCTAAGAAATAATATAATTATTTGTGAAACAAATCAAAAGTAAACAGCGCATAGGAAATAAAATACCTTTTTCCATTAGTGACTCACGAAATGATTAAAAATCAAAAAGGCGAGGGGCATATTGGTCCTCGTAATCCTTCAGTTGACGGGAGAAATTTCCTGTTATTCCACCAAACGGCTACCTTCTTAGCCTCTGATTATACTTGGGTATCTCATGATTAAGACAGGGGTTTAAAGCATCTTTTTCCCCACAAATTACAAACGAGACCAAAGTCTCTCATCATCATTCTCAGCCGTTCCTTATTGTTCTCCTTCCTCTTGTTTAATTATAGAAAAATACATGACAAAACAAAAAGGTTTAGACCTGGATTTGTATTGGGAACTGTGAGGACCTTCTTTAGATTGTCGATCAGACGACGCTGACAAATATGACCATCGAAAAAGATCTGCACCAGTCAGATACTTTTTACTGTGATTTTGGAATCATAAAAAGGATATCCTAGATCCGCCTTCTAGATTCATATAACTCATATGGCTCACGAGAGAGAGATTTTTTATTCTAGTATGAATTGATATTCTATATATAAATTTAGAGTGGAACGTCCTTGGAAGGACTTGAAACGGAGTTCTTTTTGATGACGTCCCTCAATACTTCATCTCCACTACAACATTGATTAGGTTCATCTTCTCGAACCTGTTGCTTGGGGCCTTCCTATGACTATCATTTTATTTTATTCTAATAAGTCATGTACATTCATATTCAATAACTCCCGTTTTTCATTTAGTTGTGTATTCGCTTTTCGAGTTTGATTCGTATTCACACAAGAAATGAAAAATCCAATTTAGTTTGTAAAATTGATATGTGATGTTCGATGGACGTTTGTTTAACATGACCCACTTGTTTGCATACTAATTAATTTTGTTAGGCCATTTTATAAATCAATTTCGTAGATGATTCTTGACAATTACACCCTTATGGTAATCTTCAAATTATGGGTAGTTGAACACTTTGATAGTACTCTTATTGTGGGTATAAATTTTATAAGTTAATACCCTCATTTGGTTTTTTCTCTCTTTTGGGTCTCTGCTTAACTATAGGAACTAACCTGCAGCACATCCTCCTTCCAAGTAAACTCTAGATAGTTTATGCTACTTCTTAAAAACATGCGTTAAATATTGCTCTCTTAGCTTCACTAGTTATATCAAAGAAATCTGAAATGTGAGCCGACAAGATTTGGACCAAAAAAATTCCGCACAATGGCACCAAAACAGTGGATTATTTAAGTTATAAAGAAATAATATTTTATTTGGGGTTTTGGCTTCTCATGGGGTCCTTATCCATGGGAGCCGTGACCGACCACATAGTTCCAAGCAAGCCCACCAATTTGCACTTCAGCTGCACCGACTGGCCACTAGGGTCATTAATAGATCTTGTTATTTTTACCGATTGGTGTGCTTTGACGAAAGTCAACCGAGTCCAGACATAGCATGAGTATCGAGTACTTTTGTCCCTTTCAAGAAACATCGATCTTGTCGGCTTTCTCTATTCGATAATAATTCTACCAACTTGACGTCTCTGCAAATCTGGGTCTGTTATCTAGTACCAAATTGGAAATTGAAATAATTGATCCGTGTTCACATGATGGTTTCTGGTCCTGGTTCTTATGCTGATTGCGACTGGTACAAACATAAATGAGGCCCCTAGAAAACTAATATATATGTCATTGATCCTTTTTCATCCGTGCAGACATTCAACAAGGGTTGACCTGGCTTCCCAAAATCCGTCGGTCATATCACCGAGAATTTTGGGACGCGATGGATACTGAAGCAGTGGAAGAGTGAAAACAAGTAGAAGAAGACGTCGGATGAGAGAACAGTACATCAGTTGAAAAACATGGAGCCATTTTCCTGCACGCAACTACTACAGAAGCAGAACACTAACACAGAACTTAGGAATCAAACGCTACAACCGATTAACATTATCGAGCGGTCTAGGATTTACTTTGTTTCAACCAGAACGAGGAAGGGAAGATAAGAGAGGGGACTTGTGATATTATGTGGGAGCCTAGGTTCTGTTGCAGCCAAGAAGAAAGCCGATGCTTCTACCCACAAGGGCCTCAAGGCTTCCAAATAAACAGGCGAACACAAGACGCTTTATGCGTCCGCGCCTGGGAGGATGAAGCAGCAGCTCTTGTCTCCTTGCTGCTAATTCCTTCTCTTTCACGGCTTCTGGCATGGCATCCATCGCGCTTTCTTTCCCGTGCTTCACGGGGTATGATCAAGATCACCAGATGTTTTGCTCAGCACGAGGTGAGTTTAATTAATCAAAACAAACTTAAAAGAGAAAGAGATTTTTTTCCCTCGGGTGTAACGAGAGAGGTGACTCTTGAATCTGGTTATCGTGCATGGTTCTATATATAAACGCAGGAAAGCCGAAATTGCCCTGAAGCTTCTTCTTCTCTGCTTGGCCCCATCCCCCATGACTTCGACATATTTTATCCGAAGAAGCGATGGACATTCGGGGTCCATAAGATCTCTATTTTACATTCAATGATTAACTTTTTACATAGTTGTGCGTTTGCTTTCCAAGTTGATAATGTTCTTACAAGGAATGGGAAACTAAATTAATTTTTTAGAATGATTTGTTGTGCTTCTACGGACGTTGGTTTCATATGGCTCGTTTGTTCACGTACTTATTGATTTTGTAAATCATTCTTGACAATCACATCCTCACAGTAGTCTCCAAATTATGAAGTTCAACAACCCCATAGTAATCTTGTTATGGATATAAATTTTTAGAGATAAAAAGGGTATCAAAAGTCCTAATTTTTTTTTTCAAAATACAATTTAGTCATAAAATTTTCAAATAGTGCAATCAAGCCCTCCAATTAATTTCATGCAATTTGACTATGGAAAATGTTGGTATGGCTTTTTTATTACTTTGTTAAGATATGTGGTGCCAATATGGTGCCAATCAATTGCCGCGTCAGAAAAATGATTAAAAATTTAAAAAGAAAAGAAAAAAAGTACAAAAGAAAAAGAAAATAATATTTAGTGAAGAAAGACCGAAACTTATACCGTTCATCTTCTTCTTCAGCCGCATGCACGATATCTTCTCCTCAAGTGGAGGGAATGAGGAACAGTCCTCTCATTAGATTCGGGCTTTGCATTGAAGAGAACAAATTCATCATGAGACAGATAAAGTAAAATGACTTTTAATATGAATAAATGTGATGCACTAAGTTTTAAGGATATTTTCCTGTTTGTAATTTCCAGTGACTCGTGTTTAGGGTTTTTCAAGATTTTGAGGAACTTCTATATTGGTCAATAATTTTCAGCTTCTTTGTTCTCTATCTATCCTAATTTCAATTCGAACTAACATTATTCACAATAATTGTGAACACTTTTTTCTCTACTCCCAAGTCATAGGTGCATTTCTCAACCATTTTCCTGATATTCTTGCCCTTGTGATTAGACATCACCGCAAGATTGATGATCTTTTTGTGCAATTTCCAGTCGTCATTAATCAAGTGTGCAGTGAGATATAAATAATTCAAGTTTTGAATAGACTCTATGTATCGGTTATGAGTGTGACCCTAGACTTAAATTTGTGAAAATGAGTCTTCAAACTTATTTTTTTTTTCACAAAGATACAATTTTATGTAATCTCTAGCTATAGTAAATTGTGAGATGTGATTGAAGAGAGGCTATAACTGATTAATAAAATCACAAAATTCGACATGTTCAACAATTGAAAAAAGTTCTTCATCCATCATGATCATCCGGACAAGCATTTGTTCATAATGATTCTGATCAAATTTTCATGTCGTTAATACATTAGCACTACCAATACTAGCATGCTTTGATGTCATTTGCTTCGATGTCATTTGAGTCCTATCTACTCTATGTGTGGCAAACAAAGCTTCTTATCTAAATTGTGATGATACTTGTTGTACCTTTTCAAGTGCTTTAACATAGTAAAAGTACCGTTATCAACACAATGACCATATTTGGCCCCACAATAAATACTAAACACAATTTTCCCATTCTTGATTTGTCCTTTACGAAAATGAAGCCAGACTATTGATTTTAGTTTATCAGGAGGACAAGGGTTAGGTACCTTACTCATGTTGTGTGCCTCTTCGAGATCTTCTTCACCTTCATATTTTAGTAAGTCAATTATTAGATTCATAGCATCATTTGATTTGTCCACTTCCGTTGACATTTGAATAGATCACTTGAATCAAGCAAAACATAGATCGGAGCCATCAAACATAGAATTGAAACACCGACCAAATTTGGCTTTTTTCAAGTTCAAAGCATAGCTAAAATAAGCGCACTATTGAGAGTTTGATAAACCAAGCACAACAAATAAATTAAAGGCTGTCGCGAGGTCTTCCTATCACATTCATATCATCCACTTTCCAGCACAATGAAGTTCAATTACAATGAACTTAATGTAACAAATACATCATAACAGCTACATTAGATGGGCCTAGTATTTACTACTTTTGGCCTTCACAGTGAGTATTCCCTAATCAAATTAGCCAGCTATATGATATAGTTTTATCAAGCCAGATTTTCACAACAACGATCAACTAGACGCAACCACATTCATCAAAACTTATCCAAACCATACACCTATCAACGCAAACGAGCACTCACGTGACGATCTCAGTTCACCTACACCAATCCATCCAGATCGCGTCCCAACCCATCACTCCCCAACGCAAATCACATTGGCAATCGTACCCACCCAAGCAAGTCGCAGCAGTTCCATCAATCCTGATTCACACAGATGACACAAAGAATGACGGATACATGAGAGGGCACTGAATAAGGCTGGAACGGCACAAGCAAAAAGGGGAAATTTTAGAACTGGGTATGAAAGATCAAAGGTTCGTGAACCCGAGAGAGAGAGAGAGAGAGAGAGAGAGAGAGAGAGAGAGAGAGAATGAGAAGTAATCTGCATGAACTTGGCAAAAACAAGGAGAGAGAAATCTAACGAAGACGTACCCTCATTCTCTTTCAAAAACTTGGCCGAGACTGAGAGGGTTTTATGGGGATCGTCTTCTCGGTTCTTGCAAGAGTTTCGAAGTAGCGGTAGCAGAGAGCGAGTGCAAACTCGAATAGGAAAGCATCGACAACCATGCCAGCTAAGTAGAAAAGAGGTTGAAACTCGAAGGGGGCTGATGTTATGCGGGAGATCCTTAACTCTGGTGTGAGAGGTGAGAGGCCTGAGCTGAGACACTCGAGCAAGAGCCAAGTCGCGGAGTTAGTTGCCGAGAGTGATGTGCAAGGTGAGAGGGAGAGTGTCGTCATTGAGCACAATAGAGATGCAAGTAAGAGTGAGGGATTGAACGATGGAGGGAAATTGAGAAAGTTAAGTTTACTAAGAAATTATATTATAGTTGGTCTGATTCCCACTTTGGAATCGAAAACTGGATCTATCGGCCACCAATTCCAATAATAGGAACTAGGAACCAAACCATTGCTTGTGGGAATCGCCTAGAACTAGCCCATCCAGTCCAGTCCGAGCAGTATCTAGTTCAAGCAATTTTTGTTGCACATCCTACGAAAGCAACGTGAATGGCATGGAAAAAAGAGTGCTCCCGCAAAGGTTATACACTACACATAGACTGGGAACGGCAGTTATTGTTAGTTGTGTTCACTCCTATATGGAGGAAGCTCAATGAGTTACAAACCCAAAAAGGGCTTGAGCCCATATGATAAGTCATATAGAGAAATAGGGTTTCTCACTATCTTTAAAGTGGTAGCCGCAAAAAGACGTAACAAAAAAAAAAAGAGAAAGTAGAAAATCTGGGGTTGGAGTAAAGTCTGATTTACATCAAGCTGGCATTGGAAGTCAATTCGTGGTTTGATTGAGTTGAAATTTTGTCAGCATAATCGTGGCGCAATCTTCTCGAATCTGAACGGTTTAATTTTCGTTTGAAGCTCCCTACATTAGGTTTTTTGTGGATTGATCAAAACCTGCGTTTTTTGTCAGATTTATCCTTAATCTCTTGTGAAATTTATGTGTATTGTCAAGAATTATGTTCTTGAGGTCTTTACTGCTATGTACCTCTAGTATTTGCTAGAGAAGAACATTGTTCACCCAATTTTGTTGATAGTGAAGATTTTCAGGTGGACTCCAGTCCCGTGATTTTTGATCTCCTCACATCGATAAGGTTTTCCACGTAAAAAAATCATCTTGTGTTCGTGTGCTTGGTATTTATTTTACTCTACTATATCGATTCCTATTAAGTTTACACAAGAGGAGAGATTATTTTATTCCGCTGCGTTAATTCGATATTGTTCAAATTGTTACTATTCTCTCATCAGAGTGGTATTAGAGCTTCTGGTTATTACTTGTTTTTTCTGCCTTGTGTTAAACAATGAAAATGAATACGAGTAGAATGGTTACACTGAATGGTTCGAATTTTCATATTTGGAAAGGGAAGATGGAAGACCTTTTATATGTAAAAGATTTTTATTTGCTTATATTTGCCGAGGAGAAACGGGAGAATAAAACTAATGCTGAATGGTCTATTTCATCGTCAAGTGTGTGATTATATTAGGCAGTGGGTGGATGATAATGTTTTGAAACATATTATTGAGGAAATACATGCACGCAGTTTATGGGATAAGCTCGAATAGTTATATGCTCGGAAGACTAGGAATAATAAGTTATTTTTGATAAAACAGATGATGGCTCTGAGATATCAAGATGGTACTCGTTTGACTAATCACTTAAATTCTTTTCAATGAATTATAAATCAGTTGGCTGCGATGGGAATCAAGTTTGATAATGATATACAAGCACTATGGTTGCTTGGTACTTTGTCGGACTCATGGGAGACATTCCGAACATCTTTGTCTAATTTTGCCCCAGATGGTACGATTACCATGGATTTGGTCAAGAGTAGTATTTTGAATGAAGAGATGAGAAGGAAGACACAAGGATCATCCTCTTCACATTCCGATACCTTGGTTGTTGAGAAAAGAGAAAGAAGTGAGTCTCAAGATCCGAGAAATAGAGATATAAGTCGAGATAAAAGCAGAGGTAAATATAATAAATTTGCTAATATTGAGTTCCATTATTGTCATCAGAAGAGATATATTCAGAGTTTTTATTGCCAATTAAAAAGAGAGAAACAAAAGGAGAAAGGTAAAGAGAAGAAAAGTGATGAAGACAGTGATGACAATCATGCTACTGCACTTAAAGAAGACTTTCTCATCATTTTTTATGGTGATGTGGTGAATTTTGTATCTCATGAGACCAGTTAGATAATTGATAGTAGTGCATCTATTCATGCTACATCTCGTAGGAATTTCTTTACATCATACAGGTCAGGTGGCTTCGGATCTGTGAAGATGAGAAACAATGGGTTAACTCAAGCTGTAGGTATCGATGATGTGTGCCTAGAAACTAGCAATAACACAAGGTTAGTACTAAATAATGTTAAACATATACTTGATATCCACTTGAATTTGATTTCTACAGGCAAGTTGGATGATGAGGGGTATTGCAGCACCTTCAGTAATGGTCAATGGAAGCTCACCAAAGTTCTCTTGTTGTGGCTAGAGATGAAAAATATTCTTCATTGTACATTATGCAGGCAAAGTTGTCCATAGACAAAATAAATGCAGTAGACAGTGAAGATGCAACTGAGTTATGGCATAAGAGGCTCATTCACATCGGTGAGAAAGGTTTGTCAATATTGGTCAAGAAGAAACTCCTTTTAGGATTAAAAAGTTTGGCGCTAAAGAAGTGTGCTCACTGTTTAGCAGGAAAACATAACAGAGTTGCATTTAAAAGCTCACATCCTTCAAGAAAGTCAGGTATACTGGATTTAGTGCATTTTGATGTTTGCAGTCCTATGAAAACATCACTTTGTGGCTCTCTTCATTTTGTTACCTTCATAGATGATTTTTCAAGAAAAATTTGGATTCATACCTTGAAAACTAAAGATCGAGTATTATATGCTTTTAAGCAATTTCAGGCTTCAGTTGAAAGACAGACTGGAAAGAAATTGAAATGCATCAGAACTGATAACGGAGGAGAGTATATTGGACCTTTTGATGAATATTGCAGACAACAAGGTATTCGACATCAAAAGACACCTCCCAAGACGCCTTAGTTAAATGGCTTAGCTGAGAGAATGAATAGAACACCGATTGAAAGGGTAAGGTGCTTACTTTCACAGTCAAAGCTACCTGAATCCTTTTGGGGTGAGACTTTAAGTACAGTTGTGCATGTATTAAATCTTACTCCATGCGTTCCTTTAGAATTTGATGTTCCTAAAAGAGTTTGGACAGACAAAGATATTTCTTATGATTATTTGTGTGTTTTTAGGTGCAAAGCATTTGTGCATATTCCTAAAGATGAGAGGTCTAAATTTGATGTGAAAACACGACAATGCATATTTTTTGGTTATAGACATGATATGCTTGGCTACAAATTTTAAGATCCGATTGAAAAGAAAATTGTAAGAAGTAGAGACGTTGTGTTTATAGAAGATCAAACAATAGAGGATATTGAGAAAGCAGAGATAATTTCAGCACCACAGATTAGTGATAATTTGGTTAATTTGGATTCGGTTCCTCTTACAAATATTCCTACACAGGTTGATGAAGAACAGCAGGAAGTCAATGTTCTAAATAACGCACATATTCCTGAATATGTTGAAACAAATAATACTATTCCTGAATCAGAGGCTCAATTAGATGTTCCACTGGATGTTCCAGTTCGGAGATCCGTTAGAGACCAATGACCTTCTACCAGGTATTCTGAAGATGAGTATGTATTATTGACTGATGCAAGTGAACTAGAGTGCTATGCAGAAGCAATAGAAGATGAGTACAAAAGCAATTGGTTTGATGCTATGCGAGGTGAGATACAATCATATTATGATAATCATACTTTTGAGTTGGTGAAGTCACATAAAGATAAAAGAACTTTAAAGAACAAGTGGATATATAGGTTGAAGCAAGATGAATATACTTCACAACCACGGTACAAAACTAAATTGGTTGTTAAGAGATTCGGTCAGAGAAATGGTATTGATTTTGATGATATATTTTTTTCGGTAGTGAAAATGTCTTCTATCCGTGTGGTACTAGGCTTGGCAACTACTCTAAATTTGGAAATTGAGCAAATGGATGTCAAAACAGCATTCCTACATGGTGACTTGGAGGAAGAGATATACATAGAACAACCTGAGGGTTTTTAAGTGAAAGGAAAAGAGAATTATGTATGCAAATTGAAGAAAAGTCTCTATGGCCTAAAACAGGCACCGAGGTAGTAGTACAAAAAGTTTGCGTCAATTATAACAGAAGAGGGCTATAAGAAGACTTCCTCGGATAACTGTGTGTTTGTCCAAAAATTTTCTGATGATGACTTTATTATTCTCTTGCTTTTTATTAATGATATGTTGATTATTGGCAGGAATGCTTCAAGAATTGAGTTATTGAAGAAACAGTTGAGCAAGTCTTTTGTCATGAAAGACTTGGGTTCGGCGAAGCAGATTCTTGGCATTAGAATTACCCGAGACAAAGATGCTAAGAAGTTGTTTTTGTCGCAAGAGAAATATATCGAGAAGATTCTTCAGAAATTTTACATGAACAAGGCTAAAGTGGTTAGTGCTCCTCTTATTGTCCACTTTAAGTTAAATATGAAGCAAAGTCCTACGACTGATAAAGATAAGAAAGATATGAAAAGTGTTCCATATGCCTCTGTAGGAACCTTAAGAGGTGTTTGGCAAATTTTTATTTTTGTTTCCCGAAACACAATTTTTGTTCTTTTGTTCCGGGGAATAAAAAAAGAACAGAAACGCGTTTATTTTTTTGTTCCCGGGAACAGATTTGGAACAAAAACAAGAAGTAGAAAAAACTTGTTTATTGTTCCCGGAAATAATTCCGAGAAACACTTCTTCTTTTTTTCTTTATCTTTTTTTCTCATTTTTCCTTTTCTTTTTTCTTCTTCTTTTTTCTTTGGCCGGCGACCTCGCCGGAGTGTCGTCGGCCCCCGGCAAGGCTCGCCATGGCTGGGCGAGGCCACTGGCCAAAAGGAAGAAAGAAAAAAAATTAAATTAAAAAATTAAAAGAAACAAAAAAATTATACAAGTTTACAAAACGTGTTTCTATTCCTTTTCTATTCCAAGAACAGAAATTTTGTGCAGTTATTAAACGTGTTCTTCTGTTAAAAAATTGTTCCCCGGAACAAAAATAGTTTTTTCTATTTCTATTCCCAAGAACAATTTTTGAACAGAAACGTTACCAAACGCAACCTTAATATATGCGATGGTATGTACACGCTTAGATTTGGTGCACGCAGTTGGCGTTGTTAGTCACTATTTGTCAAATCCAGGTAGAGAGCACTAGAATGCAGTAAAGTGGATTATGAGGTATCTTCGGGGAACTTCAAATTTGAAACTCAATTTCGAGACTAGGAACCTTGAGTTAGTTGGATACACAAATTCCGACTTGGCAGGAGATATTGATACTCGTAAATCTACTTCTGGTTATTTGATTTCTTTTGCGAGTGGAGCTGTGTCATGGAAGTCAAGATTGCAGAAATGTGTTGCACTTTCTACAACCGAAGCTGAATTTATTGCAGCGACTGAAGCTAGTAAAGAGGTGCTATGGATGAAGAAGTTCTTAGAAGAACTTGGATTCAAGCAAAAGAGGTATGTGTTATTTTGTGATAATCAAAGCGCAATTTATCTTGATAAGAATTCATCTTTTCATTCTAGATCGAAACATATGAATGTTAGATATCATTGGATAAGGGATGTTCTAGATAAAAAGTTGTTGGAACTTAAGAAAATTCATACGGATCATAATTGCTTTGATATGATGATGAAGACTCTACTAAGAGAGAAACTTGAACATTGCCAATTGATAGTAGGGATGGTGAATAAATCCACATTGTCGTGAGGGGGAGATTTGTTAGGTGGGTTCACTCTTATGTGGAGGAAGCCCAATGAGTTGTAAACCCAAAAAGGGCTTGAGCCTATATGATAAGTCATATAGAAAAATAGGATTTCTCACTATATTTAAAGTGATAGCCGCAAAAAGACATACTAACAAGAGAAAAAAAAAAGAAATCAAAAAATCTGAGATTGGGGCAAAGTCTGATTTACATCAAGCTAACATCGGAGGTCGATTTGTGGTCCGATTGAGCTGAAATTTTGTCAGCATGTTCGTGGCGCAATCTTTTCAAATCTGAACGATTTAATTTTCGTTTGAAGCTCCCTACATCAGGTTTTTCGTGAATTGATCAAAACATGCGTTTTTAGTTAGATTTATCCTTGATCTCTTGTGAAATTCATGTATATTGTCAAGAATTATATTCTTGAGGTCTTTGTGCTATGTACCTCTAGTATTTGCTAGAGAAAAACATTGTTCACCTAATTTTGTTGATAGTGAAGATTTTCAGGTAGAGTCTGGTCCCGTGGTTTTTGATCTCCTCACATCAATGAGGTTTTCCATGTAAAAAATTGTCTTGTGTTCATGTGCTTGGTATTTATTTTACTCTACTATATCAATTCCTATTAGGTTACACAATAGGGGAGATTATTTTATTCCGCTACATTAATTCGATATTGTTCGAATTGTTACTGTTCTCACATCAGTTATGACACTATCGTAGCCCTTAATCGAACCCTGCATTGGAGGGTCCTCATCAAAACCCAAAAAATTGTCATTTGCATCATGTGATGTCAAAATGGGTCACAAACTAGTATCATGACTCATATTTATTGGAGTGGGTTGTATATCACCTCAAATCGTGTCAAATTATGTAATAAACATACTTTCAACCCCTTTAATAAAAATAGTAAAGTTGAGAAAAAAACAATGGACCTGTCAAATTGGGGACTGTGTTGGGTTTGGGAGAGTAAAAAATGGATATGATACAAATTGAGCCATTTAATCTATATTGATCTATTTCAACGTAATTCAATTTTGGCGTTCCATTTTCGGATCTGAGCCATACCCAATCTAGCTGTCCTCCAATTCTGAGTAATTTCCCCCTTGAATAGCGCTTAGGCCATCGCCATCTCCAACCGCGGTGGGATGATCCTCCTCAAGCGATGCGAAGTGGCGGTCTAAGTGGATGATCCTCTCTCTCTGCGCTGATTCTCTCAGACCTGTTTCTCGTATTTTGGCCTTTCAGATTCGCACTTCATCACCACCTATAATCAATAACAGGGGACAACCCAACATCCTCATCCAACCATCCAAGCGCCAGATGCTATATGCCATGTGTTCAGAAGCTTATGTTTTCTCTAAAATCAGCATCGCAATCATTGCCTGAATGTGTTCAGCGATCAGTCATCATGGGATGGGGATCTCCCGTCTTTAGGCCCAAAATCAACCACTTTACATGGCTTATGGCCTTGCAACAAGGCCACAACTCAATTGCCGTTTTGCCAACTAGAGTTATTTGGGCCAAAATATTTCAACGTTGCTCCAATTCCATTTAGGCCACTGTATTAAGCAAACAATCGAAACAGAGATAGTCAAAAAGCGATGAAAGAGATCGACAACTATAACTTATAATGCCATGCCCGACCAAAAGAAATACATGAAATACGTAATTACCTAATCTTAGAGAACTGAATTGTGGACACGTGGAGCACTGTTGTAATATATTTTTCTACGACGATTTATGTGCTCCTAGAATTAATAGAGGTTAACCGTACCAATAAACATTTCCATACCCAAAAGTTTATTAGAATTAATTAAGACCAAAGTGCTGGATTACGATGTTGCTATCTTCATTTGCATACAACCCTCAAAGAGGATTTTTCCGCATACGCCGTTTCCCAGAAACTTCGTCTGTAACTTTGGTTCCGGGGCCCAACACACCCACCGAACACCCCCCTCCCTCCCCTTCTTAGGCGTGCCATCTACTACTTTTGATCAACTCATCTATCTCTTCTCTCTCTCGTTCATCCATGTGCATAACCCCGACGAAATGTCTGGTGCGGAACTCATCGAGCAACTCTCATTGACCAACTTTAGCATCGCATGAAATGAAGTACAAATGCAAGATTGTATTATTAGAGCATTCGGAGTTGCGCAAGTCATGCCTTGTATAAGTCCAATACCTTCACAAGGAGGAGAACTAAGAGAGAGCCCATAAGCGGAGCCCCTTGATAATTTACTTATATTCACCTCTCACTCAAAAAAGTTTAAGTCATGAAGTTTTAATGGCCAACTGGTTTTATCGGTTGCTTCCTTCAACTCGAGCCATCTAATGTGGGACTTCTTCCTTTCACCATGACGGAAAAAAATTTAACCTTTTAAATGGACAATTGAATAAGTGACTCAATGACTCATATCATTACCACAATTCAATATATATGTATTTTGTTTGAGATAAGTAAGTTATTCACACCAATTCATCTTGATTACTAAGTCCCTCCCGAGAAACTAAGCACCTCCACCTATAGATTTTGTTCACTTATGATTGCTAATAAAGAAAAGCATTAGTCTTTGATACAAAGGTTGTGTAAGGTCTTTCTTGCATAATTATTTGAAAAATGATGGTAGAAGTCACTTTCCTTTAGAACATAATAGTTTTTCTTGTGGGACAGGTTCCTTTTGTTTAGCAAATTTCTGAAATAAATCATAAATCGTAGATATTACGGGAAGTGTCGATTCCATCATGATTTTATAATAGACACATTAAGACATAAAATTAACATGTAGAAAAAAGAGCATCAATCGAAAGATAAAGCCATTTACCGCGTGCCACGTCAAAATTACTACAAAACACAAAACCATCATCACCAAGCAACGACAAAGTAAATTGAAGACACTGTATAAAAAGGAGGACAAATTACCACTATTTGGAAACATGCTTTGAGCAATAATTTACACTGAGGACAGAGACATTTTTCATAATGACTCTGGTGAAAGAGGGGACACTTCTCCAATGGTCGCTGAGGCCTTTCGATCAGTGACATCCTTGTCCTCTCTCGAAAAGGTCAGATTGCGGGAAAAAACAAAAAACTAGGGACGTTGAAAGGCCGCCCTCGCCGATGACTCGTCTGATAGAAATCCTTGCCATGGACGATTAGGTAGATAACCCCCGATCACCATTTTCAAGTGAAAATAGAATCTGGGAAGTCCAGTCACGCCATGAGTGTCGAGTACCTTTGGACCTTTCAAGTAACTTGGACCGGACGAGGAAGTGAACTTTCGGTCTCATGTCGAGGAGGCCGACCCTAGCCTGGGCTAGGGCGAGGCTTGTCCGGCCTTGTCGTTGCCCAAGCGGGGCTCGCCAGCCTCGCCCTCACCCAAGGGAGGCCTGATGAGGGGGGCCTCACCTAGATGGCTAACGCTTACCCTCGCCAGCCATGGCTATGGCCAGTGGAAAAAGAAAAGAAAAAGAGAAGAGGAAGGTAAAAAAATTTCAAAAATTTTATTTAAAAATTCGATAAATTCAAAAAAAATATTAAAATATTATTAAAAATTTCCAAATCAGCACCTACCACGCCATGTAGGATGATTGGCATCAACGCCAGCCATTTCCTATATAAATTGGTCAAATTGGTATCAATATAGAAAGGGTTAGGACTAAAATAGTCTAATTGACAAATTTGGGATTGAATTGGTACTGATGCTATAAGTTTATGATTTCTTTGGTATTTTTCAATTGATATTTCATAGCTGAAATCCCCATAGAACCTGTCAGGTTTAAAAAATCAAAAAACGACTTTCAGTGAGAGATGTATTTTGTAGAAGTCAATTTCGATATAACACCAATGTAAATACATAATGTCGGGACAATTCAATCACGGCCTCTCTCTTGCTTGATGTCCCCGGACGGTCTGGGACGATTTGCGTGTTTTCATAAAATTCAAATCCAAAATTCGAAGTACCTCTTGTTAAGACTGGAAAACAGAAAAAGTTATTTCTCCCCGTTGGTCACATTACTTACCAAATAGTAAATTAGTTCAGCACATCTCGAATTATTCTAAAAGATGCAGCCGAAAGGAACACCAATAAAGAAAAAGTTGTGCATGGAGATTAACGACCTGCTCACGTGTGGCAAATCATTCTTTCCAATTTGCAGTTGGTTTCTTTCGTAGCTAGATGCTCACGTGATCAAATGATTTCTTTGCGGCTTGCGGCGCCGACCAGAACTACGTATAGAAAGAAACGACGATTCTCAAGATCACCCTAATTTTTTTATGGAAAGATATAAGGTGCGATACTCTGTTACCTTTTCTACACATGCTAACAGCTAACCCCATCTAGACAGGTAATTTTTTGAACAAGATCCAAACAATAAAAAATATTTTCGATCATGTATTACCAAACAATAGGAAACTAATCATTTTTCTAAAAAATAATTTTCTAGAAAATATTTCCCTTTATAATGAAATTTTCCCCTAAACAAATCCATCTTTATTTCGTATTAATATTGGGTATATCGGCTGTGTAAAACTTTTGTTTTACACTTCCCATACCTGATGTCGTGGAGATGGTGGGTAGTTTGATTTTTAGCAAGTAACTAGCTGCTCATCTCAATTGTGAGAAAGTGGGATGTGTAGAGAAAAGTTACTTGGTCATGTCAATTTTAAGTATTATGATGGATCCACTATTATACCAATTCCAAATCTAGATCATATTGGCCCAAACAACTTAGGCTTTTTCCATGTGCATTTCTCTTTGAGATTAAGAGCGGGTCATCATCGTGATCCTTGCGAATGCGCATAGAATACTTAGGCATGTCCAAAAGCATGGCACCAAAGCACTCGTAACATACTACGTGAACTGGTCTTGCAAACTAAAAAAAATTAAGAAATAATATGACTAATCATGAAATAAATCAAACGAAAAGAGCGCCTGGAAAGTAAAATACCTTTTTCCATTAGTGACTCACGAAATGATTAAAAGTCAAAAAGGTTGCGGGCTGGTTGGTCATCCTAATTCTTCAGTTGATGCGGGAAATTTCCTGTTATTCCATCAAACGGCTGCTTTCTCGTCCTCTTGATTATACTTGGGTACCTCATGATTAAGACACGGGTTTAAATCATCTTTTTTCCCCCACAAATTTACAAACGAGACCAAAGTCTCTCATAATCATTCTCAGCCGTTCTTTACCGGTCTCCTTCCTCTATCATAGAAAAGAACGTGACAAAACCAGAAATGTGAGGGCCTTTTTCTAGATTGTCAATCAAACTACGTTGACAAATGTGGCCATGAAAATGATCCCCACCGATCAGACACTTTTTGCTATGATTTATGAAAAGGATCTCTTGGATCCGCCTTCTAAATTCAAATAACTCATTCGACTCATGAGATAGAGTGATTCTTGATTCTAGTATGAGTGGATGTTCTATATATAAATTTAGAGGAAGGATCAGAAACAAAGTTCTTTTTAGTAGCGTCCCTTAATGCTTCATCTCCACTGCAGCATTGATCAGGTTCATCATCTTGAACCTGTCCATTTATATTTTATTCTAATAAGTCATGTACATTTGTATTCAATACTCCTGCTTTTCATCTAGTTGTGCATTTGTCTTTTAAGTTGATTCATATTCGCACAAGAAATGAAAAACCTGATTTAGTTTGTGATATTGATCTGTGATGTTCCGTGGACGTTTGTTTGATATGACCCACTAGCTTGCATACTTATTGATTTTGTTTGGCCTTTTTTACAAATCAATTTTGTGGATCATTCTTGAGAACTACACCCTTACAATAATCTTCAAATTATGGGCAGTTCAACACTTTGATAGTAATCTTATTGTGTGACGGCCCAAGCGACGGTGCATGGGGAGGAGGGATGGCGGTGTGTCCGCGCCTCGGTCCCTAGATGTGCGCAGGTAGCAATGCACGGGGAAGAGGAATGGCGGTGCGTCCGCGCCTCGGTCCCCGGACGTGCGCAAGCAGCGTGCGCGGGGAAGAGGGATGGCGGTGTGTCCACGCCTTGGTCCTCGAACGAGCGCAAGGAGGGGGCACGTCTCCTATCCCATATCGCTTAGGGGGGAGTCCTGAGTTAGTTTATAAGGCTTAGATCCTCTAATCTATGTAACGAGTTTTAAAGCCGTAAGAACTCAGTGTCCAAAGCGGACAATATTACACAGTGGGGCCCGGGTCCTTACATATTGTGGGTATAAATTTTATAAGTTCATACCCTCGTTTGCTTTTCTTTTCCCTTCTCTTCTGGGTCTAAGTTTAACTCTAAGAACTAACCTGCAACACGCCTCCCTTCCAAGTAAACTCCACATAGTAGATGCTACATCTTAAAAACATGTATTAAATGTTGCTCTCGCTAGCGTGAGCTCTCTTAGCTTCACTAATTATATCAAAGAAATCTGACATGTGAGCCGACAATATTTGGACAATAAAAATTCCTCGCACTCGCACCAAAATAGTAGATTATTTAAGTTAAAGAGAAGTAGTATTTAATTTGAGGTTCTTAGCTTCACTAATTATATCAAAGAAATCTGACATGTGAGCCGACAATATTTGGACAATAAAAATTCCTCGCACTCGCACTCGCACCAAAATAGTAGATTATTTAAGTTAAAAAGAAGTAGTATTTAATTTGGGGTTCTCCTGAGGTCCGTATTCATGGGAAAGTTACGAGCCGTGCCCAACCAAATAGGTCTAGACAAACTCACCAATTTGCAAGGGAAAGCGTAAAAAAAGTCATAAATCTTGTATATTTATGTCAATTTAGCCCTAAATATTTTGATTTAATATGAATTGAGTATTAAATCTTTTGATTTAATACCAATTATGTCCTTTTAGCTAATTTTGACCAGATATTCGATGCAGACGCAGGTCGGCTAACATAGCATTGTCTGTGCTAACATTGATAACTTTTAATAATATTTTAGCATTTTTTTTCAATTTATTTATTTATTTTCCTTTTCTTTTTCTTTTTTTCCTTCTTGTCCTTCTTCCAACTGGTTGCCGGCCTTCAAAGGCTACGAGGGCAGCCTTGTGCTAGGCTAGGGAGGGTCGAGCCCTCGCTAGTGGCTAGGCAAGGCTTAACCTTGGCCAGCACTCACCTCTGGCTAGTCACTGAGGTCCGATGACTAGCAAGAGGAGGATGGAGAAGAATGAAAAAAGAAAACGAAAAAGATAATAATTAAATATATAATTAAAAAAAATATTAAAATACAATTAAAAATTATTTTTGTCATCACCAGTCATGTCATTTTAGCCGACCAGCATCCACATCAATAATATCTAGTTACAATTAGTCAAAATGACTAAATTGACACTAAATCACAAAAATTGGACTAATTTAGTATCAATGCAAAAAGTTCAGCTTTTTTCTGACATCTTTCTCTCAACTTACATGCAAGCTGCATTGGCTCGAACCGTTGGGTCTCTACGATCATGAATAGATCTTGTTATTATTACCGATTGGTGCGCATTGAGGAAAGTGAACCGACTCCGGTGAGTGTCGAGCAACTTTGTCCCTTTTAAGAAACATCGATCTCGTCGGCTTGCTCAGTCCAATAAAAAATTCTACTAACTTGACGTCTCTGCGAATCTGGGTTTGTTTTCTAGTTACCAAATTGAAAATTGAAATAATTTATCTGGGTCCGCATCATGGTTTCTGGTCCTTTTTTCTATGCTGATTGCGACCGATACAAACAAAAACATGGCCCCTGGAAAACTGAAAAAGTAAATACCTTAATATATATTATTGATCCTTTGTCGTCTGTGCAAGAATTCAACGTAGGTTAACGTGGCTTCCCAAAATCTGTCGGTCATATCACCGAGAATTTTGGGACCCCATGGACAATTGAACCGGTGAAAGATTTAAAAACGAGCAGTAGAAGATGTCAGATAACATGACACGACATTAGATTAAAAAGATGGAGCCATGAACTACTACAAAAGCAGAACGCATACACAGGATCCGGGAATCGAACGCAACAACCGATTAACATTATCAAGCGGTCTTTACTTTCTCTCGACCGGATTGAGTAAGCGAAAATAAGAGAGGTGACATGTGTTTTTTTATGTGGGAGGCTGGGTTCTGTTGCGGCCAAGAAGAAAGCCGATGATTCTACCCAAAAGGGCCTTCAGGCTTCCGAACAAACTGGCGAACACGAGGCGCTTTATGCGTCCGCGCCCGGGAGGAAGAAGATGCAGCTCTTGTCCCCTTGCTGCCAATTCCCTCTCTTCCATAGCTTCCGGCATGGAAGCTATCAGGCCTTCTTTCCCGTGCTTCGTGGGGTCTGATCAAGATCGCCCAGATGGTTTTTTTCAGCGCAAGGCGAGTATAGTTAATCAAAACAAACATAAAAGAGAAAGAGATGTTTTTTTCACTCGGGTGTTAACGAGAGAGCCATTCTTGAATCTGGTTATCGTGGATGGTGCTATATATACACGCAGGGGAGAAGAACTTTCCATGAAGCTTCTTCGGCTACTTGACCCCACTCCACTTGACTTCCATGATGCTTTATTCTTAGAAGCCATGCACCTTCTGGTTTCATAGGATCTCCTTTTTATATTCAATTATTGATGTTTTATATGGCTGTGCGTTTGCTTTTCAGGTTGATTTCATATTCTTATGAGAAATGGAAAACCAGATATAATTTATTAGATTGATTTGTGGTACTTTTGCGGACATTCGTTTCATATGACTCGCTTGTTCATGTACTTATTGATTTTGTCATGTCATTTTATAAATCGATTTTGTAAATCATTCTTGACAATCACATCCTCACAATAGTCTCCAAAGTATGGAGTTCAACAACCCCATAGTAATCTTGTTGTGGATATAAATTTTTAGAAAAATAATGTCTCAGAAGTTCTAAAACTTTTTTTGAAAATGCAATCGAGTCATAAGGATTTCAAATTGTGTAATTAAGGTCTCCCGTTAATTCCATGCAATCTGACTATGGAAAATGTTGGTGTGGCTTTTTTATTACTTTGTTAAGATATGTAGCACTGATGTAGCACTGATATAGCACCAACCAAGTGTCATGTTAGAAAAATGCTTAAAATTTGAAAAAGGAAAGAAAATATAAAAAAGTAAAAAAGAAAATGAATAATTAGTTGATAAAGACCAAAACTTATACCGTTCATCTTCTTCTTTGGCCCTACTCACAATATCTTCTCTTCAAGGGGCGTGAATTATGAACAGTTCGTCCCATTAAACTTGGGCCTTGCATTGAAGAGAAAAATTTCATCATGAGACAGACAAAGTAGGATGACTTTAAATATGAATAAATGTGATGCACTGAGTTTAAATAAGATTTTCCCACTTGTGATCTCCAGTGGCTGCTGTTTCGGGTTTTCGAAGATTTTGAGGAATTCCTATATTGGTCAATAATTTTCAACTTCTTTTTTCTCTATCTATCCTAACTTTAATTTGAAGTAGATTTGAATTCGTAATGCGGCGGTTCAAACATCCGATGCTTCAAATCATGGCGAACTATTGGAAGAATCTTCCTGAGTAAATGCTAAAACACATGGCACAGAAGATAGCTGTGGAGGACATGATCAATTTCACCGCACTGTTGCAAATGGCTTCGTACTAGGGTGGATGGCGACGAGTTCTCCATAGCTGATGTCCGTGGAGAATTAGCAGAGGAAAGGGAGCGACTTCTATAGCTCCTCAAAGCTTGAGCATCAAAGAAAGAAAGAATGAAAGAAAAAGATGAACGATGAGTTTTCAAAGCTTGAGCATCGAAGAAAGAAAGAAAGAAGTTTAAGCTTTGGTCTTTATTCACTAATTGTTATTTTTCCCCTTCTTCTTTATGTTTTTCATCCGTATCTTTTTCTTTTTTCAGTATTTTCTTGACGTGGCATTTGGTGGGTGTGAGATCAGTGCCAAGTCAGCTAAATTAGATGGAATTTAACAGAGAGATTTAATTGCAGTATAAATTTTAGTATTCGATTGCACTTTTTGAAAGTCTTTGAATTCAGTTACATTATTATGATAAGTTTTAGTATTTATGATGCACTTATTTTTAATTTTTGTTACTTAATGCCCTCATTTGTTTGCCTTTTCTTTTGGACCTCACCTGCAGCACATTCCCCTCCCAAGTAAACTCCGGATAGGTGATCCTATTCTTAGAAACATGCATTAAATAGTGCTCCCGTTTGAGGAAACTAAATCAAGAATCTGAGTCACTTTTTTTAATAAATATTTTTTGAAACTTTTTCAAGCATCCGACTAATTTTTACAAGATTTGAATCCCTATTCCTTTCAGATTGGGTAATTACCGCTATTCATCTAGTGTCGGATCTATTTATGGTCAATGCTAATCTAAGAAGATATACATTGGAGCTCTGGCCAAAAAAAGTATCTTTGCTCTGCAGCACCGTTCAGAACTCGGATCTCGTCCCTCGAAGCATCTCGGACTCACGTGATGCCAAGGATGGGAGTAATTTTCACCCTTCTCTCATGCATCTACTTTGCTAACTATGAGGATTTAACCTCAAGGCGGTCCTTGTTGATTCGCACGATATTCCACGTGCCCCATCCTACTTGGATAAGAGTGCATAAGTTTTAGTGATTTCACCTTTTGGACTGTAAACATCTACGCGTAGGATGCAACACTTAACTATTTCACATGACAGCATGACATTTGTGTTGCTTTCCCACAACTCCATTTTCATCTGGTCAAAAGGCCCATTGAAATTGGAGCAAGAGTCTTTGAGTTCTTGTAAGTAGAAGAAAAAAAGGGAAGCTAGCTAGATTGATTCATGAAGTTATTATATGTCACCTATTAAAATTAGTTTGATTTACGTCGAGTCCCCCTAAGAAAATGCAAATTTTTATGTCAATTTGATGTTCTAATGGATTATGTTCACCAAATTATTCATGAAATGAGTCCATCTAATATTTTTCTATTGACCATTTTGGGTAGGAAAGTTAGCTGGAGAACCCAAGTACTCTGGCTTCTTGTTTTTGCATGAGAGGACAGTGCTTCAACCACCACCCACCTGTGTAGCTTACAAGTGCTCATTGTGTGTTGTGGCAGAGAAAGTATATCTGACGTTCCAACTGCAACGATGATCATCCAAAATCACATTCTGTCGCAATTTGGTAATTCGACTGAGACGAACTGTTATGGATCAATCGCAGTGAACTTTCATAACATTGGAGGTAATTTTCATTAAATTGGTAGTGACTTTTCTTAAAATTACTCGACAAAGCTTTACTTGAACACGAGGTGACGGATTCTCAGCTAATTTGTACTTATTTGATAGGAGGATTCTCCTACCTTCTTTCTAAATGAATTCCCAGATTGCTCAAGTGGAACATCCGTGCAAATGGGCTCCTGGAGGAGAGAATATGCCATAAACATAACCAAAAAGTGGCCAGCGGCGGCAATAGCCCCCACCACTCATAACAGGCGTTCCTGCCTGGCTAATTCATCCCCTCCATTCAGAGGAAGAACTTCACCCCACTATTCCTCTCAAACCATCTTCAATTGATTTTCGTTTTTCGTAGGCAATTGTTCTCCACGCGCAAGGTTCATCTGCTATATCCTTGATGTACTGCACAAGAAGCATTGAATGAAAAAATACCAACAGCATTCAGTTTATTTGATTCTTAACCTTGTTTCGTAATGAAAATACATATTTTAAGCAGCTGATTACTCGCGGACTCATGATCACGATGAGGCAAGCTAAGCTATGGCCTTTGTAGTCCCTACAGAAATCTAAAACTTCACTAGCATTGTCTCTTGAGAAGTCTAGCACTTAACAAGATACCCAGACTGATAAATATCAAATGCATTCGCATCTCTGCATTTGATTTTTCTTGGATTGATTAGCCAAATCTTCATCAGAGCCGAGAGAATCAAACCGGCTTAATCAGCTGTGGACACCCTTCTGCCGTTTCAGTATATTTCTAGGTTCTGAAGGCAAAATCAATCTCTGATTCAACCTTCATGTGCAGGTGGCAGAGGAAATCAGAAAACACATGTTCTCTGCCTTCGCATTTTGCCTTCTGTTCCGGTGAAAGGAAAAGGCCAGCAACCCAGGAAAGAATCGCTGTCATGGTTCCTGCATAAAGGTAGGAATTGTGCGCTTTCACAACTGCTGGTAAGAGTACAATTTCTTACTAAAATGTAAAGCTTTAATTTCAAATTGAACAAACAAAATTGAAAGTAGATCTAAAGGTTCGAACTGGTATAGTTCCGTTGGAAACATTTTCTGTTATTTGCAGACCAAATCAGCTTGTTGTGCAAGACTCAATAACAGGATCGCTATCGGTGAAGAATCGAACTGGAAATTCTGCTTTGGGACTCAAAAAAGGTACCATCTTTCTCAATAAATTAATTATAAAAAAAGAAAAAAACAAACAAACAATGTGCAGTTTCTACAATAAAGCTTAACTTTTCTGGCAATATGCTTAGGATGTTACTCAGCAGAAGAGTGAATAACCAAAAATCCACAAATAGAATGTCATATTGAAAAAAACTCTAGTTCTTACCTGCTTTTATAGCTGTTGCTCCTGCTGGTACTGCTTTCAGTTCTATCTCGACTGCGACTCCCCTGATCTCCTGCAACAGGACTTGGGTTAATCCTAGACACCGTGTCCAAAGACCTCTGATCGAGCCCTTCGAACAACGTCCTCGGCGAAATCTTCAACCTGCTGTTCCGTGATGTTGCGGGTTTCTTACTCAATGCCATGAAAGATGGGAAAAACATCTTGATCAGGAAAGTTCCGGTTTCCATGCTATTACATCTTGACACCTGATGATGCTGATGACTAGTGGTCCTCGGGACTTTCTTCCTCTTCTTCCTCTTCTGGTTTTTGTTTGACTCTGCCTCAGCACTTGGAAACTCAAATTCTTCCTCTTCCTCCTCTTGATTCTCCTGCAAAGCAATCCAAGTTTAATTATTTGTCTTCCAATTACAAAACGTCATCTCCCTAATTAGCATAATTGTTTCCCCAGATTGGTTTCAAAGCATATACAACAGATGAAGAGCACTTATTAAAAACATCGGTATGTTACCATGTTATGTCTACTATGTGATTACAGATATAAGATCAGATTTCAATATTGCACAAGAAGCGAACCAAACCAAACTGAACAGAGTCCACTACTAATACCTGCAATGGTAGCTGCTTATCCACAATATCTTTGAGGGAAAGCTCGTAACTCGACTCGGGCAAGTTCCGTATCATCTCCATCATTTCTCTTCTTCCTTCTTCGATCCTGCGAGTCCTCGATGAAGGAGAGAGATTGCTGTAGTGGTGATCTTCGGCAATACTTACCGACATCTTTTGGAGCTTCCTCAGAGTCGGTGGGTCAGGATCACAGTTTCTGCTGTGGTGGTTTCTCATTTCACCCGGGAAACTCAAGATCTCTGCTTTTCTCAAGATTGTTGTGGGATTTGGAAGTGAAAGAGAAGACGTGGTTCTGAGCAGACGTGCCTTGAGAGATAGACACGGAATTAATGGTTGTTGGAGAGTGATGTTCATGGGAAATAGGACGTGCGTGCCATGAGCGGAAAAGCCGAAGGACTAAAAAAGCAATAAATACCAACTCCATAAATGGTGATCGATACATCTAAAATTTATTATGTGAACAACCCATTCAATCATCACATTCAATGTGTTCAGAAATTTTAGGTTTCCTTTCAAATCGTCATAGCAGTCGTTGCCCAAAAAGCTTCTGCAATCGGTGATCATGGAAGTAGATCTCAGGTTGATAGGCCCAAAATCAACTACTTACATGGCTGATGTCCGAGGCTCCTAGGAACAAGGCCACAACTCAAAACTGCCCTCTTGCCAACTGGAGTCTATTTGGGCCAACATACTTCCGTATTGCTCAAAACCCATATGGGCCGCAGCATCAAGCAAACCCATCGAATTAGAGGAGTTGTCAAAACCGTACCCACTGGCTCGATTTTCAATTTCTATACGAAAGAAAAAGATGAATAACATATAAAATTAATATCATGAAAAACCCCAAATTGATACACCTGTGATAAATTTATCCCAAATTAATCTTCTTGACCATAAAAAAACCCAAATTAATATAATTGTGATAAATTTACCATAAACTAATTTTTTGACCGTAAAAAATCCAAAATTAATATACATATGACAAATTTACCATAAATTAATCTTTTGACTACTAAAAACCCAAAACTAGTACATCAATTAATTTTCATTCAATTGAAGTAATATTGTGAAAAATCACAAATGGGGGGTGCTAAACCCCAAATTGGTACAATTGTCGACTTCTACTAGGGGTAAGCGATTTTAAGTTCCAACTACCCGCTAAATAGGTTCCTTATTTTTTAAAACCTGGAACTTGGAATCTACCATGTATACTTTGAAATCAGGATCCTACCCTGTCATAGGTTTCAAAATCGATTCCAAGTTCTACTCATATTCTATCTATATTATTAATTGAACAATTGCAATGAATCATTACCTTAAATTACCATCATTACTATTACAATCCACTGATCACAACTTATATTTAGATATATGAAAAATATGAAACATTGACAAAGTAGAAGACTCCGTCATAAAATAGAATTTCAAACTAGTAGTTACAAATTATACACTCATCTTCTTTACCAAAAAAAAAAAAAAAATTATATACTCATCTTCAAACGTCATAGAATATTGCAGAATCATGCGAAAACATAGATTAATAAAAACACAAAAACTTATTTCAAGTTCCAACTTCCACCTATTTTGAACGTGGAACCTACTTGTCGAAATAGATTCCCCATTTTTTAAAACTTAAAACCTAACATACATACCTTAGAACATAAAACGGAATAGGCTCCCACCCATCCAGTCCTTCACTTTTAGGTTCTACCTTGAAACATGCTCACCTCTAACTGCCACGTGTTATCCAACTAGGCAATTAGAAACGATGGATAAATGTTTGACATGTCTACCAATTTGGGATTATTGATGTTAAAAAAAATAATAATTTTTGGTAAATTTGTCACACGCATATCAATTTAGGGTTTTTCGTGGGATTAACCATACCACATGTTACATTCAGTGATTTTGCTAGGGTATCCATTTTTAAGTTTACTAGTGGCCATTTATAGTTGACATTTAAGTATAGAAAAAAGCACCAAAAACCATCACGCCGACACATATCAATCCTTTTCCATTCCAATTTGGTGCTAGATATAATACCGAGAGATGTAGAGATGTCATCGTTTAAAAAATATTTTTGGATGGAGGAAGACTAGGGAATCAAGTGATCTTGATAACTTCTGCTACATTAAATATGACCTATAGGAAAAGTTTTGTTCCCTCCATGGCAATTAGGGGTGAGCGGGTCCAGGGTGGGTAGGGTCTAGACCTGGACCCTATTCCCTACCTTGTTATAACCGGTTCTCCTTTTTTGGACCATGTTCCATACCCTGTTTTCATTGGACCCTGTTCCCGGCCCACTTTGTTTTTCCGGTCCCGAAACAGGGTTGACCCTGTTTATATTGGAACCTGTTTTGCATAAAAATTAACCTTAGAGAAGCAAGTCTAGATGAGTTATCTGCTGAAACAAAAAGGCCGGACCAAGCACATCCTTCGACTAAACTCATTGGGAACATGTATAAAATTTGGACTCCCATTGAAAAAAACAACCAAGTATATAATTCGACCATCTCGCATCCCCATATCCCACAAAATACATCGAGTTTCTCATATTCCAGTAATATACAAGCTAGCAATTTAGCCAATTAACTAGTTGTAATACAATTTTTGGCTGATCACATATCAACCTTGTCCTTCATGTGCTCAATCTTCTTCTCCTTCTTCGGCCTTGCGTTCCACGTGGTACAAAATCTCTGACAAAAACCTAAAATTCATATATAAAGAAAAATCAACAAGAATCCATACTCTAGGATTTAATAAAGTCTATTTACTTACCACAAAATTGGAGTTTTGACAAAATGAAGTTTATTTTCCAATGATAATGTCCTTGGTAAGACAATCCAAATCTATAAAAAAGAAAAAAGAAAAAAAGAGAGATTAAATAAGGCATGCACTTAATAGATAGTTATGCGAATGAATTACAAGATACAAAGAAATATATATAACTTACCCACCTCAAATTGTTCCGCATTCTCGATGCACTCTTCAACATTAATTGGCACGCGAACAGCTCTCAACCAATCTTGAGTACAAATTAAACCTTCCACCACTCTAGGAGTCAAAGAACTTCGAAAGCCATCAAGTACACGTCCCGATGTACTAAAAGCCGACTCTGAAGCAACGGTAGTCACGGGAATAGACAAAACATCTCGAGCCATCAAAGATACGATTTCATACTTTGACCCAGTACTCTTCCACCACATCAAAAGATCAATATTAAGGATATCTTCACTTTCAGCTTCAAGATACCGATCAAGCTCAGATTTATTTTCATCCAACACTTTTTTCTTCGCATGGAGAAAGCTTTTGTGCCAAGCATCGAATTCACAATCATTGTCATCAATATCAACATTAGAAGCACTACTACTGTTACTCACACTTGAATCACCAAATTTTCCTTTACTAGAAGAGCCAACAAAAGATCGCTCATAAAATTTATACAAATTCTCCAAGGCGACCTTCACTTTATCATGCATCTCATCAATTTTTGCTTCATCATCATAGATTTGTTCAAAACAGAACTTTACATAATTCAACTTCTTTGTAGGATCCAATGCAACCGCAATCAATGCCATCATATTAACTTTATCCAAACTCCCATAATACTTGTCAAACTTCTCTTTCATTTTTAAACCCATAGCTTGAAGCTTTAGGTCTAAAAAATTCGCCACATTATTTAAATACTTGTACAACTTAGCTATCTCCTCAAAATAATGATTTGAAGTAACATATGAACTACCTGACATCCTTTTGGTTGCATCATAAAACTGTCTCAGAAATTTAGAAAGAATGATGGCATTTCCCAATCTTCATTTTCAGAAGGATCATTGTCAATTTCCCTTAGGAAATATATATCTTCTTCTTCCATTCTTTTAAAAGCTTTCTTGAACTTTATGGCAGTGTCTAGCATCATGTAAGTGGAGTTCCATCTAGTGGCAATATCAAGATAGACCGAACCATTGTATGCAATCCTCTCACTCTCAATGCAACCTTTGAATGTCTTAGCTCTAGCCGGAGAACTCCTCACATACCTAACCATGTTTCGGATGCGTGCAATAGAATCACGCACCTCATTCAATCCGTCTCTTACTATCAAGTTAAGTATATGAGCAGTGCATCTCATATGTAAAGCATCACCATTCAAAATAAAAAATCCTTCTTCTGAAAATTTTTCTTTCAAATAACTAACGGCCATATCATTTGAACTTGCATTATCCACTGTTATTGTGGACACCTTCCTTTCTATTCCCCAATCATAAATACATTTCCCCACCATTTTACCAATCTTCTTACCCTTGTGACTATGCATCATCACAAAATTGATTATTCTTTTTTGCAACTGCCAATTTTCATCAATATAATGTGCAGTAAGACACAAATAGTTCAAGTTTTGAATGGAACTCCACATATCCGTTGTGAGTGCAATCCTAGATTTAAGCTTACCAAAGTAAGCTTTCAAACAAGTCATTTCACTCAAATATAACTTCATACAATCCCTTGCCATTGTAAATCGTGAAAGATGATGGAAAAGAGGTTGCAATTCAGTAACAAAATCCCGAAAACCAACACGCTCAACCATGGAAAATGGCTGCTCATCAATAATAATCATTCGAGCAAGCATATGCCTACAACGTTCTTGGTCAAACTTCCATGTCGTTAAGACACTATCACTAGTAGTATTTTCTCCAACCTCGCCAACTACACTTTTGTCACGTGATGCAAACAACATTTGCTTTTTATCTGTGCGAGGATACTTTTTGCACTTTCTCAAGTGCTTCCACATAGTAGAGGTTCCATGATCAACATTATACACATAATCCATCCCGCAATGAATGCACTTCACCTTAACTGTTTTCTGTGTTTTCTCATCTATAATTCTCGAAAAATGATCCCAACAATCTGATTGATTAGCTCGCTTTTTACCCGAAGCAGTATGAGAGTTAGGTACCCTCACCTTGTTTGTCGCGCCCATGGTTGCAGATTCCACTTCATCAGCTCCATGGAATGGCAATTCCATGAGTGGACTCATTTCATCATGTCCCTCTACTTCCATTGATATGTCTTTGTCTTGATCCATTAACTGAAAACTGAAAAAAAAATATATATATAACATTAGGATTCCACAAAAACATATTAGTTTTCATAGTAAATCAAATCTCTCAACATAACTTTGGAGATAGAAAGTAATTCATTCATCCCAAGAAGTCATTCGCAGTTGGATTTATAATGTATTTCACACTTTTATGTCTAAAAGTTATCACGAACAATGCATCAACGACATCGACCAAACACAACAGTATCCAAATAAACTCTAAAAAGCACCTCATATATGTCAAGTTATAAAGTACAAATGTCAGGGAAGAGATTGCACCCATTTCAACTGAAATGAAGCCTCCAATCTCAAGATGGTCCAAACATTTTTGGAACCCATACTTACAACAGTTAAAACTAGTGCATGATTCCAAGCCTTAGGTTTCTCCTTCTACTTATTTTCAGATTTATAATGTATTTCACACTTTTATCTTAGTAAATTTTTTCTTGGAAGGTCTCGCTTTGTCTTGGAGTATTCTCCTAATTGTTTTGGGCATTCACTCCCATTGTTTTCTGGCAGAATATTCTGATAACTGATTTCTACTAAAGTGAAAGACTGGACAGAAGGTAAACACTTAATTTATTTACTTATTAATGTATCTTTAGCTTATACTGAATTTTGAACAAAGCAAATGCCCCTAGAACCTGCCCCAGTCTCTGGACCGAATGCCTGTTGCAGATAACCATGGAAGAACACACATCTCTAGTGATAAGCCAGGCATCACAAAGATAATGCATTCTAACTAAAGCATTGACAAAGATATCTCATCTTTGGATGCAGATTTAAGGACAGAAATAATACTAGTGTGAAAAAAGAATAAAAAATGACTAATGTTACACGATGGACAGCACAATCGGAATGGCTTGGATCCCGGAAAATGAACGAAGCACTCCCACTTATCGGTTTGGACTTCAAAAAAGAGGTGCTCGCAATATAATTAACTCATTCGTCAAATTATATTTAACTTAGTCAAAGATATCTCATGCTGGATGCAGATTTAAGGACAGAAATAATACTAGTGTGAAAAAAGAATAAAAAATGACTAATGTTACCTGATGGACAACACAATCGGAATGGCTTGGATCCCAGAAAACATAACAGAAGCACTCCCACTTATCAGTTTGGACTTCAAAAAGAGGTGCTCTACAATATAATTGACTCATCCATCAAATTATATTTAACTTAGTCAAAATAAAAACATTCTCAGGTAAATCATGCAGTAAGTAGAAGCACCAGCTAAGCGATTATTGTGAAACATGTCATTTTGTAAGATTTTAAGTACAAGCTAGATATCACTACAAATGAGTGCAGTCACCAGACATCAAGCGAGTTGCTACTACCACCATTGGGCTCAGTTCCAAAGCCATGGCTAATGGAATACAAATTGATGCAGGAGGTTTTCCCATGACAGAGTTATGAATTTTGTAATCTATTTAGGTAGTCTGTGTGATAATATTAGTTTCAATAAGTGGTAACACAAGGCATGCCACTCCCAATGAAGTCAATGGCAAATCTAAAATGCATCTTGTAATCTGCATAATCAAGCATTTCAAATGCCCATGGCAGAGACCGAAGTTCTTAAGGCCAAATGGCAAAATCTACCAGGCAATCAACGTCGATACGTTAAGGGCTCAAAACTTGGAAACTTGGCCATACCATGTCATCCAAAATTCCAAATAACATAAACAGCTATAGAGAAGCTTCATTTCAAGCAAAGAGAGAGGTAAACCTCGGAGCAGATCTGTCGGGCGTCGAGCAGAGGAGGGCCCAAGAAGAAGGGCGTGTGGGCTTCGCAGGGGAGGGCAGCGCAGGCGAGGCGCTGCAGTAGGGGGCTCGGCGGGACGCGGCGACGTCGGGTCGACGCAGATCAGCACAACAGTGGCTTCGACGGGCTACTGGTATCACGGCTGGTGAGGGCGGCAAGGATCGACGCGGCTTTAGCTGGCGTCAACGAGCAGAGCAGGGGGGCGTCGTTCGGGCAACGGTAGATCGGCAGCAGGGGAGCTCGGGAAACAACGCGCAATGAGACAAGGTGGGTTTGCGGACGCGAGATTTGCGGGTCAGGGGCGTCGGCGAGGCAACAGCAGCAGGTGGAACGGTGAGATCGAACGGAGGCGGCGTCGGTGCTCGGGTGCGAGCTCGGCGGGGGTCAGCGGCTTCGCGGGCAAAACCAATGGAGCTTGGCGGGGGTCAGCGGCTTAGCGGAGCTTCAGATGACCGGCGGAATGGCGGCGGTGGTGCGAGCGCGAGGGGTGCGACGAGAGCGGCAAAGGCGGCGTCGGTGCTCGGGTGCTTCGCAATTTCGGGAGGTAAAGATAGAAAGGAGAAAGAAACATATTAGGTTTTGCTTTTAGCCTTTTACCGCGTGCGTTTTGGGGGCTTCAAACCGGTTCCCAAACCGGTCCGGTCGATCCGGTTCCCAGGTGGGTAATCCCTCGGAATCGGTTCCCGGACCGATTCAAACAAGGTCTGATTTTTGGGAACCGGTTCCCGGACCGGTTTCAACCGGAACCAGTTCCCGACCCTGTTTTCCGGGTGGGCCGATCCGGGAACCGGGTTGACCCGGACCGATTGCACACCCCTAATGGCAATGTTACTTCAAAGGGATAAATAAATGTACTGGATGCTCATGATATGATTGGACTCAATTGACTTTCCCGAAGGGAAAAAAATTGCACATAGTCATTAACAGTGAAAATTTTCTAATAAAGGTGAAAAAAAATTGCCCTTTTCTCAAAAGGAAATTCAGAGTAAACCTTATTTCAAATAAAAACCTAAAGTAGCCAAGTCAATCGAAACTTGCCGGCTAGCCAAATGTTTACCAGTTGAGCTCCAACCCTCATTTGAGATTGACTAGGTCATTTTAGGCTCTCATTTAAAATAATATCTATTTGGACCATCTTTTTAAAATTGGCTTTACTTCAAACCTTTATATTTTGGACCATCTTTTTAAAATCGGCTTTGCTTCAAACCTTTACTTAGAATTTTCCCCGCTAATAATAACTAGAGTTATACATGAGTACTAGTGAGCTGACTTTGAAGCCATTGCAGTTAAATGTAAATTGGTGGGCTTGTCAGACCAAAAATAAAAATAAAAATTGGTGGGCTTGAACAAGACAAGTTATTGCAGATTCAGTTGGCCCAGTGCTCTTGTAGGCCCCACACGACTTAACGGATGTCATGCATTGCTCTAATAAGATTTGCATGCAGCTAATAATTTTCCTTTGAATAAGTCGTTTTAGACTACAAGCTCGAGTCGACCCAGTTGGAGTTCTTCTATCGCTAGCCCGTGTGAAGCCGGTTATTTGATTAATGTTCATATGTTTTCCCCATTTCATAATAATGGATAACAATGAGCTTTATAAGGAAATAAACATCAATTTTCGTATTCTCAATTTTCGAGATCGAAGGTAGTCTTCACCGCTAATGGAAAAATATTTTCCACAAGTGACCTTATAAACCCTTTAATTGATGGTTAGTGAGAGATTGGTTAGTTAATAGAATCCTCAATCACCAGTTGATTAGACCGTTTATGAGGGACATTTGAAAAATGCCTCTATCCACTGTGCAAAATATCGTTGAAAGCAATGTTTCATACTGCACGGGAGCTGATCCATGCGGATAACTTGATGATTTTCGGACCAGATTAATCCATATTGGGCTTAATATGCATATGAAGGCATAGAGGAACTTTCTTGCAAAATGGAGTATCGGCAAACTTGGAGAAAATGACGCTTCTTTTGATCATTGAAGTATCATAACTTGATCCACACGGTGATGTCAAAAAATTTTTTTTGATTACTGAAGTGTCATAACTTATACATGAAGCTTACTTAAATGCCATAACTCTTTTTTTCAATCATCTGTGAGCCAAATAGCTTTTCAATTAATCATTTGAGCGTCATAACTTTCTAAAAAAGTGTAACATAGGTGCCATGCGCAAAAATCCAGCAATTTGGCCTTAATTAATTCAAATAAGCATCCCACTTTGGATATGCTTGTTGGTCCGGTTAGTTAATTTCAAGTAATTTCTAGAGCACATGACTTGTTGCAGCAAAAGTTTACTCAACCAGTGCCACACATGTCCAAAATTTAGTTTTCTTAGACTCAGTATATTTTACAAAAAATTTATTATTTGAAAAATATTTTACTAAAAATAATCATTTATATTGCTGAAATAGTCATTAAATGAATAATGTCTTTATTATTGCATTATTTTATATTTAAATATTTTCGTAGATAATAAAAATATATTACATTAATTTATTTTTAAAAGTAATACAAGCATTGATCTTTAAGAATATATTTTTAAATTATTCATATTTTCGTGAAAGAGGCGCACCATATGATAATTACGTATGCCACGTGTATTTTTTTTGGTCTAACATGGCGCGGTAAGATTAGATAAGGAAGCTGCACAATAAGCAGGCCCTGATGGGCGCGTGAAGTTATGGATCCCATTTTTTTTATCACTTTTGAGTCAGGAACCCTAGGATGAGGTCACTTTCCGAAATGGGTCGCTCGTTTTATCGAATATTACAGGACACGACGTATAACTGAACTGGCGAAAGAATGAAAACAAAGTATCATAAGATATCACGATTGCCAAAACATAAACATGGTATATATGAATTAGCCTATACACTGTGAAGACAAATACGGGATAAGATGACACAACATCAGACGAAAAACACGCAGCCATTTTCCCGGCTCGATGCCACTGCACAATCAGAGCACAACACAGAACTCAGAAACCGAACGCAACAACAAACCCACATCATATATAGCCATCGAGGATGAAATCTTCTGCAACCCCAATGCGAAAGCACAAGATAAGAGAGGTGACTTGTGATTTTTACGGGGGAATGTGCCTTGCGTTGCGGCCGAGAGGAGAGCCGAAGACTTGACCGACAAGGGCCTTAAAGCTTCGGACCAAAGAGGCGAACATGAGACGCTTTATGCCTCCGCGCCTGGGAGGAAGAGGGAGCACCTCTTGTCTCTTCACAGCTAATTCTTTCTCTTTCACAGCTTCCTGCACGAGAGCCATCGCGCTATCTTTCCCTTGCATTTTAGAGAGAGAGAGAGAGGAGGTTTGGTCTTGCTTGGGTGGGAGAGCCGTGGTGTTTATAATGTGTTGAGTCTCCCGGCATGTGTGGTGGGTGGAATGTGCTTCCAGGGAGGAGGTTTCCTCGAATGTTCCATGCAGGGGATGCTCTCAGCTTTCTTTTGCTCGATTTACCTGAACACCGGAAAGAGAATCTTCATCCAGAATATAATAAGCTGCGTACATTAAAAAAGTTGTCAGTGGATACTAACGAGCGGATCAAGTGATCAAATCTTTCTTAGGAGTTTGCACCGCCTCCTTTTCCTAGTTGCCATTTGTGGGGTTCTTTCCGTGAGAGGGAGAGCTTTATTTTGGATAAATATTAGGTACACAAAATTATTTAATTTTACACATTACACATTTCATACGATTGAGATAGTGGATATTTTTATTCTTAAGAAGGAGGTAGTTGCACATTGATACATAGAAAAAAACTATACGGCCATGTCAACTCTAAGTATTACGATCTGCCTATTATTAGGCCAATTGCAAGAAGAAAATAATGGCCCGAACAGCTTAGGTTTTTTCATTTGCATGTTGGCTTTCAATCAAGTCCTACTCCACCGAAATTCTAGACCGGGTCTTCACGATTGATCCTTGCCAATGCGCATGGAATACCCGGGACGTTCTCAAATAGTGTAGTACCGAAATAATCACGGCACACTGGATAAAATTGATTTGTAAAGCTGAAAAATAACAAATCATTCGACTACTCGTGAAAAACAATCACCCTAGAAAAGTTAGCGCATAGAGAATAAAATACGTTTTTTATTACTGATTAACGAAATGATTAAAGTCAAAAAGATTAGGGGCATATTGGTCCTAATACTTCAGTTGATGACGGGGGATAATTTCCTGTTATTCCACCAAACAGCTACTTCTTGTCCTATTGGGGGACATGGTATCTCATGATTCAGATAGGAGTTTAGATAATCTTTTCCCACAATTCATAATTGGGATGGAAGCCTCTTAACGTTATTCTGATACTATAAGCATTGTGGGATCTGAAAAGGGTCACCTCGATCTACCTTTTTGATTCAGATAAATCCAGGGGCTCATGGTGGGGTCTGATCAAAATAATTTAGAGAATAAAGAGAGAAAGAAATTAAACCTACAATATATACATATACATATACATATACATACATACTCACATACATACATATATGTATGTACATATAATGCAATAGAGAGAGAAACTAAACGTCGGCGTTAAAAATCCTGAACGTTTTTTAATTAATTAATTAGAGGGAGATTAAACCTTATAGTAACAAAAAGAAAGAAAAGCATTTTGAAAGGCCGAGCATCTTTTAATTAATTAATTATAGAGAGAGAGAGAGAGAGAGAGAGAAATTAAACCTTATAAAAACACGAAAAAAGAAAAGCGAGAGCATTTTTAAATTTGTGCTCTCGCTTTTCTTTTTCGTGTTTTTATAAGGTTTAATTTCTCTTCTCTCTCTCTCTCTCTCTCTCTCTCTCTCTCTCATCAGTTAATTAAAAAATGCTTTTGATGTCTCTATGTGGCTGGGGGCACTGGTTCAAAAAAAAAAAACATGTGTGTGTTCTTTTCCCCCATGTCGATTAGGGTTCGGAAGCGCATTGATTTTGTCAGAAATCGAAATCGAAAGAGAGTTGCGTTTAACTTTAGTTTTGAAGCTCCGTCCGAGTAGCTGAATAAGGTTTGAGCCCCAAGTCTTTTCCTGAGTGTTCGTGCCCTAATTTTTGCAATTTGAAAACCCATGATGGCTGTGTGTGTTCATTGTTTCATTCTTTTCACCATTTCGATCTTTAAACATATACTTCAGTTGTATATTCTGCATTAAAGAACACGGATGAACCCTCAAATAATACGCTTCTCGGTGGAGAAGAGAAAGACCCATTTGCTCTGATAATGGCGTCCCTTTGTTTGATTGAACATTTCCAAGAGAGAACTACTCTAGATCTCCCCGAGAGTAATGTTTTTCAGTTCTTCAATGCAATCTTTTGCTTAATGGTGAAGCCCCTTAATGAACCCGGACCCAGCAAACTTGGAGCACTTCAACAGGCGAATTTCCGATTCTTGTTTGATTTTACAGCGTTGACCGTCTCTTTAGCATCCGAAATCTGTGGGCCCATTTGATAATCAAATTGATCGAACAAGGAAATATATTTGAAGATAGCAACGTAGAAGGTTCTCTATGTGTACTCTTCTGAATGTGCTATTGATTAGGATCCAATAATGACAACTTTTCATTAAGTTCATTTCTTCATATGCACACTTTTATTTTTAACCTTCTCCACGGAACCTAAAGCTTAGTCCATGAAAGGAAATTGAGATACTTGGACCCTGGAGAATTAACAAGGCGAACTACTAGTTATCAAGTACAAGACTATGTGTGCTTTGCAACGTGAAGAATTAGGAAAAAGCATGAACAATCGGTCAAATCTAAAAGAAAATTAATAATAGCCTAAGAAAACTAACTCCCTTAAGTATATAAATTTTCTTATCTTTATATATTAAAAGTTATCCAGCATAATAAAAATTATTAATCTCATAATAATAATTATTTTCTTATGGTAAAAGATATTAATTATATTCAAAGTTACCTCATTGTATTCTGTAAATACCAATCACATATTTGCTTTTCTATGTTGAAGATGAATAAGCAACTTGAAAGTTACTTTGATTTAAAATTAAATCAATAATACTTAGTGAAGGTTAGTACTATAAGAAATGTTACTAACCCCATATAAATTGTTACTTTCCTATATTAGAAGTTATCCACCATATTGAAAATCAATGCATCTTCATTATATAAGGGATTTACTAATTAAATGTGAATATTACAGCTTAAAGATACTAAGCTCAATTAAAATCACTTTTTAATTTCAAAGAACATACTTATGACATCAATAAAATAGCAAATAAATGTTACTAACCACATAAAATTTGCAACTTTTCACTATGAGTATATTGAAAATTTCTTCATTCTATATGAAAATTACCAATTAAGGATCAATATTACGAGAAATGAAAAGTCACTAACCACGTCAAATGTCTTACTTTTAGATTTCAACTTTACAAAACATATTGAAAATTACTTCGAGTTGAAATGATACCGGTCAGTACATATGAATATTACTTCCTTTTGGTGCTTTTATGTTATGGAAAAAGTAGCTGCTTGCTTTATCCATAATAAATAAATGAATAGATAAAGGGGCACCATAAATTGGGATGAGGGCAACTTTTAGATCTCCAATAAGATCTCTTTGCTCCATTGGTAATACTATTTTGGGACGGTGGTCAGTAAAATTTTACTTGAAATAGTATTTCGTCCTACACTCTTTGCTAGTCAGACGTGCAGATGTTTTATCCACATAAATGGCTCAAATTCTACCATCTCAACCGACTCACACTAACCCCATGCTCACCTGTTGCCCTAACAATATCTTCAAACCAAAACCAATCTATTACACCACCAAACATACCCTTTCCCTACCCCTGGATCCCACGTGTGCCACGCAAGTGTTGAAACATCCAGAACGGTGACAAGCCATGTCAGACAAGTTCAACACTCTTGTCCGTCAAGACACATCGGAGCTGGTCCCTTAAATTCAACACAGAATGTAGTAAGTTGTAAGTAGGTTTTTCCACTCAAGAGGAATCCATATGAAAGGATAGATCGTTACAAAACATGATTAGTTGCCAAGGTTTCCATCAACATCTCGGAATTGATTATAAGGATATCTTTAGTCCTGTGGTGAAATCGATAAGTATTTATCTCATTCTCGCTCTTGTAGTTACCAACTGTTGAAAACTTTTGCAATTTGACGTTAATAATGTCTTGCTTCATGATACACATGAGAAGGGAGTTTATGTGTCTCAACCTCCAGGCTTTGTGACATCATGTTTGGGTTGCTTGAACAAGTCTATCTATGGTCCTAAACAAGCACTGCCGGCATAATATAGAGAGCTTAGTTTTTGTCCCGTAGATCTTGAGTTTACTTAATCACAGTCTGATATCTATTGCAATAAGGATGTTTAGTTTTCGTTTTTTTCTTGTATATGTGGATGATTTCCTTGTTACATGCAATGATTACATGAAGTTAATGCAGTATTGAAGCCTTATGGTTTCAATTCTTTATCAAGTATTTCAAGTCCCTTCACCACTTCCTTGAAGTCAAGCTATTTCCATGACTACGGGCTATTTTTAAGCCAACACCCACATGGCAGATTCATAAGAAGTTGCCACACCCCTTGCAACATGATTTACTTTATGACTTGATGATGGCTCCCCCTCCATTAATGTGACTGAGCATCATAGTCATTGATGCTCTACAATATCTCTCTATGAGTCGCCTCGATATCGCCTTCGTTGTCAACAAACTTGTGTAGTCCATGCATCGGTTGTCCACTCTTCGTTGGGTGGCCACCAAATGGTTTCTTTGCTATCTTAATGGCACTTCATATTATGGCCTACTTAATCGGAAAAACAACTTTTCTTCCCTTCATGCTTACTCCAATGCAAACTAGGCCTGTGACAAGGGCAATTTCTCCTCTACTACGTTTTACTTAAGTCTACATTAGTGGTAATCTTCTCTTATGGCAGTCTTGCAAACAACAATCAGTGGCCTGCTCTTCCACTGAGACTGAATATCGAGCCATCGTTGAATTTGCTTAGGTCCTATCCACTCTTAGTGAGCTCGGTTTTCATCCCCACGCCACCAGCAATCAAAGCTACTTATCGAACTTGGTCTTTCACTCCCGTATAGAGCATGTAACCAAAGATTTTCATTTTATGCGGGAGTGGGTTACTATGGACCTCTTACGAGTTTGTCATGTCTTTATTAAAGGTCAATTGGCAAAACTCCTAGCAAAGGCTGTGTCAAAATAGAGGGTCATTAATTCTCATCCATCATGCAGGGGTGAAATATAAAGATGAAATTCCCAATTCAGAATTTAAACTGTAACTCCTAATTTTATTTTGATTTTGATTCTGTAAACAAACACCTGTGCGTGTATCGTACCCCAACTCAATGAAACTTATCATTTTGATCCTGCAATTCATCTTGGTTATAGAATCTACTTCTTCAATTTTCTGAACTTTCCTTCTTGCTTTTTTTTTAGGCTGTGGATGGTCAAGATTTGAGTCTGTATAGAATAACAAATTATCATATATGGTATTTAACAACATTCTCTGGACCAAGTAAATCCGCATACATCCTGATAATATGCCGGATGAGAAATCGGGCATAGGGGGATAATCCCAAATTGGATATAAAATTTTAATATATAAAATTAACAATTCCCACACCCTATGGAAACCCCACCTCAGGCAAGACTTACCGTCCGTGGCATTATTCACCGGTTGCCACTCGCCATCACTCCAATGGCTATCCACAGTTACTGTCCTCACTCCAGCTTTCTTGAGTATCTTTATCGGTGCCTTTGCCCACAACTCACTCGGAAGGCTAGCGCTCTTCACCTCATCCATGGCTCTCCCTCTTTTGCATTTGGTTTTTCAACTTGTTGACACCTAAATTTTGATTAGGTTTTTAATTAGGCTTTAGTTTCTTTATTTATGTATTTTGCCTCTTTTTCGGATAAATAGATAATAACAAGAGAAAACAACAAAAAAATTTCAATAAAAACAAAAAGAAAACAAGAAAAACAAAAAAAGAAGCAGCCCATTGGGGCTGGGCCTTCGCGCCCAGCCCCCTCTTCTTCTTTCTCTCACGCAGGCCCCCATGGCCCGGCCCGCGTGACTAGCCCGGCCCCTTCTCTTCTTCTTCTTCTTCCTTCTTCCCTCTTCTTCTCCTACGCCTCTGCAACTCACGCACACAGAGGATGCCGACGCGCGAAGGACAACCTACGGTCGAGGAGGGTAGGCCGACGTTGGCCGGAGATGACAGATCTCAGGCGCCATTGATGGTTGCCTTCAATGCCGAGCACGCTTTGCTGGAAAAGCTCGGATTTGACGCCGGTTCGGCCGCACCCAAGGCCGCTCGGTGCGCGAAGACCGGCGGTCGAAGCTTCGTCGACCGACCACCCCCTTGCCTATAAATAGCAAGCCACAAGCTCCGTCGAAGGACACGGCGAACTCGGAGATCTTCCCTTGAGAGACTTCAGGGGAAATCGAAGAGCGAGCACGCGAGAGAAATCCAGTCGTCTGCTCAAACGACCTCCCTCCGAGAGACTTCGGGGGAGGCCGACGGCAAGCAAACCCGGAGAGAGAGCGATCGAAAGTGAGCGAGCGTCGCAAGCTTCCCCCGAGAGACTTCAGGGGAGGCCCGAGCACTCGCAAGCCCAGATCTGAGGGAGAGGGAAGAGATCGGAGCCGGAGAGAGGAGGTTCCGGAGGACAAGATCTAAGAAGCCGAGGACCCACCGTCGCGACCGTCGCTGCCCCGTCGCGTCTGTCACTCTGGGCAGCCGCCTCCACCACCAACGACGCCGTCTCGCCGACCAGCAATGCCGCCGCGCCATACCCTCTCCACAGACAGGTATCAACCTCGCTTGGCCGTCGCCGTTTCCGCTCGAAACCCTTCTCGCTGCCTCGAGCCACCGCGGGATCCAGTCTTCGGTCGCGCTCTATCCGACGTTTCCCTCTGCATCTCCGCCCGTCACCGCCGCCGTGCTGGCACACCGTATCCTCCTACCGTTGCTGTCCTCTGTATCGCCGCCGTCGTCGACGCTGATCCGCCGTCCCAGCCCGTTCGTCAGCGCCGCGTCCAAGCGAAAAAGGGAGGAGGCGTCGCGTCGGGTCACGACCTGGGTCGGACCCGAGTCGGCGACCGGGTAGGGTTTCCGCCTAGGTCGGGCCTATAAGCGTGGGCTGAGTTGCGTTGGGCTAGAATTTTTGTGAAGTGGACCAAAAAAATAGGTTTGGGCTTTTATGCTTAAAAGAAAAAAAAGTGAGTCGGGCCTGCAACGCAGGCCCGTTCGCGTTCTGGGCAAACGGCCCGGGTCGGACCCAACCCGAGGATTCGACCCGGTTCGTTTTTATATTTTTATAATATAAAATAATATTTTAAAAAATATATAATAAAAAATCAACAAATAATTTATTTTCAAAAAAACAAAAAAACCAAAAATATCCCATATTTTCCCAAAAAAGCCAAAAAGTCAGAAAAAGCCAAAAAATGATTTATATTTTCAGAAAAAGATCAAAAAAAAAAAAAAAATGCTTTTTATGTCAAAAGAATGAGAAAAAGACCCAAAACATGTTTTTCCTCTACAAATGAACGGAAAATCCCTCAAAAATCCAAAAAAGCCTTAGGATTTAAACAAGATTAGGTACTGAAAGGGCATTAGTAATTAACTAGTGTAATCAAGTCTCCAATCCTAATTTCTCGGTTGCAGGCAGTAGTATTTCTCCCGATACTTCGCTTGGGTTTAATCGACCCACCCCAAATTGATTGATTAGTAATTTACTCCGTTTTAAAATTGACTTACAGGTTAAAAACTTGGACTATTAAAGTCGTGAATTGGTGGACTTGGGAGAGTCCGAGCTAAAATAGATATAGCCGAACCATTAGTCTCCGCCGACGCCCGTACCCGATTGCGGGCGCCAAAAAAAAGAGGTCGCGACACAACTTTCTGCCATCGCCGAATCATCTCTCGATTCCTCTCGGTACCTCACTTCTGATTACTCATTCTTAGCCTCCATTGCTTTATGATTTCTATCTTGATTGACTCTGAACTTGGCACTCACCATGTGTTTGATGAAACACCAGAGAGATCTTCCTTGCCTTCAGTTAAGCATTTTGTCTAATGGAAGAGGTCGCCCTCCTCCATTTCGCACTATAGCTCTCCCTCCTCCATCACTCCCTCCCTTCCCCCCCCCCCCCTCCCGGACTGCACTAGCACCACCTTCAAATCCTATCATAGGTTCCACTAAACATATAATAAGTTTTCTACAATCCAGAGAATATTTAGAGGATTTTGAATCCCCCCTTATCCTATCCTATCCTATCCCAATCTGAATCAAAATGTTCAAACACAGCCTTATAGTATATTAACAAGGATTGCGTAGGATGATCACTGATTTTCATATCCAGATTCTACAATACCAAATAACCATTTTCAAAGTTGTTGCGTTAGTTCAGTTTTGCATAGAAAACCCAAGCGACCTTGTTACACCGTGCCAATCGTATCCTCTTGATTGACAAAGACCTAGATCTCTAAAGACACGAGATGGCAGAGGCTCATTAAAGGGATTCACGTGGAGGTCACGTTTAGAGCAGCCTATAAATAGAAAGGGAAGGACAACATTGGTATTTCTCATTCCCACCTCTTTCTGCATTCATCTTCATGTTTCCTTCGTTAATTAAAGGGATAAATTTTCTAGAAGTCCTCAAACTTATCGCAAAAGTGCAATTAAGTCATAGACTTGCAGAAAATTTAATCAAGTCATAAAACTTGTCACATTAGTGTAATCAAATCCTTCCGTCAACACCGTCAACTTAACTAACGAAAAATACTGACAAGGCACTTTTAAATTAATTTCTCTCTTCTACGTCATATTTATTATTTATTATTTTATTCTAAATTAGTTTTAAAAACCAGAAAAGAAAAGGTAATGTTTTTAAATAAAAAAAAAACTAAAAGTAAAGAAAGAGAGGGGTATAAGGGGCAATTCACTGGGGAGGTGCTACTGCCACCACCACCCATCACTAGAGGGGCCAACGATGAGGGTGGCTAGCCCTCGCCAGGCCAAGGCAATGCCTCACTGGCCTTCGGCGTGGGCCGGCGACTCTCACTAAGCTCAAGCTCAGGCGCCTAGATTTAGGTGATGCCAACCCTCACCTAGGCTCGGCAACCATCACCCACCCTAGGTGAGGTGTCATCAGCCCCAAGTGAGGGCCAATGACCCTCTTTAGGCTCAGGTGAGGCCTTGTTAGCTTTTTCTTGGGATTAGCAAGGCTCGCTCAGATCTGAGCTAGCCCGGCGTCTACTTAGGGAGAGCAAGCCTCACCAGCCCTAAGCAAGGCCTTGCTGGCCCTGAGCGAAGGTCAGCAACCATTGTTGGGCTCGAACGAGCACTAGCGACACCTCACCCAAGTGAGCGATGGTTGCTAGCCTTAGGGAAGGGCCGGTGACGCCCAAATCTATGCACCCTCACCTAACAAGGGTTGCTAGCCCTCACCTAAGGCCGGGCAAGGGTTGGCCACCCTCGCCATTAATGGCCCCTCCAGCGATGGGTGGTGGTAGTGGCAGTGGCAACGGTGCCCCACCAGCCAACTACCCCTTTAGCCCTTCCCTTTATTTTCAGTTTTTTTTTTAATAAAAAAATTAACTTTTCTTTTTTGGTTTTTAAAAAAAATAAATAATAATATTTGAATAGTATAATGATTAAAAAAATTTCACATATGAGAGACAAATTAATTTAAAAATGCCACGTCAACATTTTCCGTTACTTAAGTTAACAATTTAACAAAAGAACTTGATTGCATAAATGTGAAAAATTTTAGAACTTGATTGTACTTTTCGTAAGTTTTAGGATGTAATTGTACTTTCTCAACAAGTTTTAGAACTTTTAGTAAACTTATCCCTTAATTAAATGTATGAGAGTCCCCTGAATAAAATCTAGAAATTCCCTTGTTTGTAACTTACAGATTCGGCACCATGTTGAGGCTTGCAGTCAGCCCAACCACTTCGGCCCAATGTCAGAGGTCTTCGTTAGTACCGCGGCCAGGGAAAAAGGATTTTAGGTGCTCTCACTAGTCATAAAGCAATATTCTCATCCACACATTCAATCATCAATTGCTAAAATGCTACGCGTTCGGAAATTCATATTTTCTTTCGAATCATCATTACGATCATTGCCCAGAAAATTCCTGCGATCCCCAATCGTGGTCGTGGATTTCAGGTTTTTTAGGCCCAAAATCCACTATTTGCATGGCTCATGTCCTAGCCACAAGGCCACAACTTCACCGCCCTCTTGCCATCCATTTGGGCCACGGTATCAAGCAAACCCATCGAATTAGAGGAATAGTCAAAAGTGACGATGGCAATGGAACCCTCAAACACGTTTTCCCGCTGCTCCCAGAAACTTCCTCTACACCTTCGTTCCCGGGCCCAAACACCCACCAAACCCATTTCCCTCTTCCTGGGCGTGGCGTGTACTACGCTTGATCAACTCACCTCCCTATTGTCACCTTCATGTGCACAAGCCCATTGACTTATCTGGTGCGAAACTCATCGACTTACTCTTATGTACCATCCTCTGTTTGCACGGCATGAAGAACGAATTTAAAATTGTATTATTAGAGCATTTGGGGTAGCGTAAATCATGACTCCGCAAAATGTCTAATGACTTCATAATAGAGAGATCCAAAAGGGAGTCTATAATTTGAGCTAATGGACAATCGATTTGGATTCACCTTCATTCGAAAGGTTAAGCCATAGAGTCAAGTTAATGACCGTTTAGATATCATCAATTGCTTCTTTCAACTCTAGATATTTAATGTGAGAGGTCCTTTCGTATGTAAGCCGACGCTTGTGTTGACCTTTTAGCCAAAAGAGGCAGTGTCGCGGACGAAGGCGACCCGTCCGTGTGAACTACCTTAAAACGTCTAAGTCCACTCGTCTTGGCCGATTGCTTCGGTGTGGTCCTCTATCGTACCTAGGAGTCCATCTATTATATGCTGTCATCACGTGTTCATTTCAATGTCGCAAGATCCATCCGGAGCGTTATAAATCTAAGACACAAACCGTTCGAGAAAATTGACATCTATTTCCTTATCAAAGCTCGTGGGCGGACAGTGATGGTGCGGAGGAGGCTTCCTTGAAGGTTCGCGGGAATGTCGTTGGAACTTTTATTTTTAACCAAGTCATCAACGGGAGACCTATACAAGGAAAAAATTGTATGAGATGGAAAAGATTAGTCCCACCAAGATATAATAAAATCGATATCCAGGATATCGTAACCTACATAATTAAAAAAAAAAAAATTATGTTGGAACAATTTACATCACAACCTTTCTTGTACATGATATCTGTCAACGGGACGATTTACGTGTTTACACAAAATCCGAACCAAAAGTTCAAATACCTAGTGTCACGACTTAAAATATGAAAAAGAAAAATTACCTGGTCGCCTAATTTTTGAATTAGTAAATTAGTTCAATATATTTCGAATGATTCTAAAAGAAAGTCCGTCAACAGAAACGGCAAATAAAGAAGCTGCCGATGGTGAATCACGAGCTGCTCGCCTAAGCAACATGATTCTTCGCGGTTCGCACCGCCTCTTTTTCATAGTTGCCGGTCGCTGCTGCTTTCTTCCTTGTGCGCACCGCCTCTTTCTCCATGTCAAATTTCACATCAATCCTACTCAACGTCGAGATTGGGTCTTTACATGGTGGACCCCTTGCCACTTGCCAGTGCGCGTTGAAAACTCGGGCATGTTTACAAGCACTCGTAACATATTTTGTGAAGCCGTTTAGCAAGTTAAGAAACAAGATCTACAGAAGGAAACATTAAAAAATAAAAAAGACTTAAGACTTTGGGAACTGTCCAGTGCTTTTCCTTTATTCTCGATCGGACGATGTCGACGATATTAGGATGGATCACCAATCAGTGTGGCAGTTCGGAATCATTTTGCTAGGGTTTAGGAATCAGACAAGTTGTCTCCTCGGTCCACCCTTTGGATTCAGATCAATTAGAGGGCTCATATGACAGAGAGAGAGAGATTCTTGATTCTGATTTTGACCGCGTGTTCTTCGTATACATGCAGGAGTGATGTACGTTCCTGGAAGGTTCATCCTCTTCACGAATCCCTGACTCTTACACCCTCCCCATGACTTCTTCCATTTATTTAAATTCTGATAAGTCGTGTATATTCACATTGGATGACTCATATAATATGTGCATTTGGTTTTCAATTTGATTCATATTCATACGAAAAAGGGAAACCCTAGTTTAGTTTTTTAAATTGATAGGTGATGTACCTAAATTTTTGTTTGATATGACCCACTTATTCGCTTTTATTAATTTTGTCGGGCCGTTTTGTATGTTAATTGTGTGTAATTGTTCTTGTCATAGTACAATCTTATACAATATGGATATGAAGTTCAACACCCGCATAATAATTTTGCTGTTGATATAAGTTTTATAAGTTAATGCCCTCATTTAATTTTATTATTTCCTTTTGGATCTCAGTTTATCTATAAGAGCTGATCTGCACCACATTCTCCTTCCATGTAAAATCCAGATAGTTGATGCTGCTTCTAAAAAAAACATGCATTAAACGTTGGTCCCGTTGGTTTAAGCTTCCTTAGCTTCACTAATTAAGTCAACGAAAAATGACATGTGAGCCGACAAAAATGGCCCCAAATATTCCCCCCACATGCAGCGAAATAGTGTGTCATTCAAGTTAAAGAGAAATAATGTTTTATTCTAGGGGTTTTGACTTTTCATGCGGTCCCCCATTGGGGGGAAATGATTGGCTGTAGCCGGACCATACAAGTCTAGTGCATGTCAATGGTTGGACATGTGGACCCCACGTGGGGCCGACAAGAACATTAGGCTAACTAAACTCGCTAAAACATATCGAGCTTACTATTTTGCACTGAAACTGTACTGGCTTGAATTGCTGGGTCATTAGGGTTTTTTTTGCTAGTCCTACTTTATACCTACTCTAACTCTCATTCTCAAACTTTTGCTTTGCCTCCTTACTGGGTTATTGGGGTTTTTTTTTGTTGGTCCTACTCTATGTCTACTCTAACTCTTACTCTCAAACTTTTGTCATGTCTCCTTGCAAAGCGCGAAAGTCGAAACCCACACTTGAAACTAAATCGCTTCTATTCCAACCCCTTGAGAAGATGGGGATTCAAACCCCTCACATCCCCTTTCCATGTTAGAAGGGTGGTCACTGAAGCAAACTCTAGTAGTTGGTCACTAGGATCATGAATAGCTTTTCTTTTTTTACCAATCAATGCATTTGTTTTTTCTTTGCGCAAGTTACCACGAGCATAGTGTACTTTTGTACCTTTTGTGATAAACCTTCCCCAAAGGTGGTTAATAAATGCAGCAGAATTTACCTGGATCAATTTTCTTTTTTAGGGGGTCAATTATAATCAATTTTGTACTCCTCCTCCATCCAAAAGTAACTTCTAAGACACGACATGCCCACATCTCTCGATTTCTCGTATAGTACCTACCCAATTGAAATTGAAATGATTGATCCATGTCCACATGGTCCTTTTCCCTATACTAAATGTCCAAGATCGATGCTGATTGCGAACAGATACAAACAAAAACATGGCCACTTGAAAGCTAAAAAAGGCAAATACCCTTCTGCAAAGACCGAATAAAATACATAATATTCATCTTTTTCTTTTGTACAGGAATTGAAAATCAAGCCTGCGGTACCGTAGAATGAAGCGGCATAGTACAGCTGAAGCACCAAAAGACGGAAAACAAGTGGCAGAAGATGTCGGCCAAGAAAGCGGATCATCGGACGGAAAAGACGGAGCCATTTTCCCGCCGAAAACTACTACAAAAGCAGAACACGACAACAGAACTCAGGAAACGAACTCAACTACCCATTAACACTATCGAGCGGTCTAGGATGACTTCTTCCTGCAACCCCAACGAGGAAGCGAAGACAGGGGAGGTGTCTTGTCATTTAACGTGAGGGTGCACGTCGCGGAAGGGCTAAGAAGAAAGCCGGAGGTTTGACCGACGAGGGCTTTGAAGCTTCGGAACAAAGAGGTGAACACGAGACGCTTTATGCGTCCACGCCGGGGAGGACAAAGAGGCGGCTCCTGTCTCTTCACTGCTGATTCCTTCTCTTTCATGGCTTCCTGCATGGAAGCCGTCAGGCTTTCTTTGTCGTGCTTTTAAGAGAGAGAGAGAGAGAAAGAGAGAGAGAGAGATGAGGCCTGTTCTAGGTTGGGTGGGGAGATGGGGGTATTTATGTAGAATTTGTCTTTGGGCAAGATGGGGTCGACTCCGTTTTGGTGGAGGTTTCCTTGAAGGTTCCTCGGACTAAGATACCGTTTTTCGATTAAGTCGTGGACGGAAAGACCCGTGTTAAGACTTAAAATGACAATTTACCCCCTCCCCGTTCACTTTGATTATCGATTAGGAGAAGAAGGTCGTCGACCGAAACACCGATAAAGAAGTCGTCGCTGGAGATTAACGGACCTGCTCACGTGGGTGCAAATCATTCCTAGTTGTTATTTGTTGGCTATTTCGTAGTTCTTTCTTGTTAAACTAGAACACGTATTAGGCAGTACGACTCTGTAGACAACTCTAACTTGTTTTGTGGAAAAGTACTAGGTACCCAGGGGATGTGATCCTTTTCTCACTCATCCTATACCTAACACCGTCCATCATCAAGACCGGTAGTATTACTTTGGATACACATCGGATACATAGGCTGTGTAACTCTTTCGATACCATTGAGCTGATGGATGCTTTATTTTTTAACATATAACTGACTGTTCAACTTAATGGTGAGGAACGTGGAATATATAGAAAAAAAAAGTTACACGGGCAATGTTAACTCTAAGCCTTACAATGAGCCCTAATATTAAACCGATTGCCGGGTCTAGACCATAATGGCCCAGATAGCTTAGCTTTTCTCATGTGCATGTCAACTTTCAATAAATCCTACTCCTCTTAAGATTTAGAATGGGTTTTCATGGTCGATCCTTGCCAATGCTCGGATAATTTTAATAGCATGGCATTGAAGCATTCCCAACATGCTATATGAAATGATTTTGCAAGCTAAGAAAATAACGTACAATCTAACTATTCAGGAGAAAAAGTTGGCGCATAGAAGATTAGATACTTTCCACAATTGATTAATGAAAGCCTAAGTCATTATTCTCAACAGTTATCTATCATTCTCCCTCCTCTGTCAATATCAGCACAAAAAGAGAAAAAGCATACCAAAATCTGGAAGATTAGACCTGGATTTGGCTTGGGAACAATCAGGTCCGTTTCCCTTACTGTCAATGAGACTACATTGACGGAACTCATTTATTCTTTTGAGTGTAACTAGACTAAGAGTATATGGCGAAATATCCTCGCATAGAATAATATCCGGCGTTCTTCAAAAAGATGAGATTTTGAACTTCATTGGATGATAAGAGCTACAAAGGGCAAGAATTTAGAAGCACGACTCCAAAAGTTATCCTTCTTACCAACCATGCATTGTATTTGGATAGAGCGCAATCATAGAATTTTCCAAAATATTTTGTCGGTAACTATATGGAGGCTTCCCACCTCCATATTCTTGCATAATTAGCTGCGTTTGTAATGTTGGGATGCTTTTAAGCCTCTTTACTTCTTCAGATTAATGACATTTACATACTTATACCCAAAGAATAGAAAAAAAAAATGAGATGACGTTGACAAAAAGGACCAAGGATCACCCATCAACATGTGCTGGCTAATCTACCTCTTGTCGTGATGAGTTGATGTTCTGGATACACACGCAGGGAAGCGGGAGGCCGAAGGTTCCTTGAAGGATCCTAAAGCGGACTTGCACGCGACGGCGTCAGTCAATGCTTCCTCGTCCACCCCCAATCAGCTCAGAATACGTCGCTTGACCCTTCCCACGATTTCGCTCTGTTTTATTCTAAGAAGTCATCAGCACCCGTATTTAGCAACTCGTGTTTCATATTTATTGTGCGTTTGCTTCTCACATAAGAAATTGAAAAAAACTGACTTATAATTTGTGGAAATTGATCTGTGATGTCTTGTGGGGATATTTTGTTTGATATGACTCTCTTGTTCACATGCTTATTGACTTTGTCGGTTCACTTCATGAATTAATCTCATAAATCTTTTTTTACTCTTATGCCCTTGCACTTGATCTTCGTATCATGGGTATGAAGTTGAACGCCCCCTTTAGTAATCTTATAGTGGATACAAATTCAATAATTTAATACCCATTAAGTAAACTCCAGATAGTTGGTTGATACTACTTCTTAGAAGCTTTGCTTTAAACATTGCTCTCGCTTGCGTAAGCTTCCTTAGCTTCACTATTTAAATCAAGAAAAAATGACACGTGAGCTGACCAAATTCGTCCAAAACAGTCCGAGCACTCGCACCGAGAATGTGGGCTTCTTTCTTATTTAAATTAGAAAAAAGACAATATTCTATTCGTGTTTTGACTTCTCATGGATCCTTGATATACATATACTAAGGGACAATAAATTACTCGAGAGTCCAAATTACCTCTTAGTCAAGCTTATTTCAACTCTTCTTTTTCCAAAAATAATTACTTTTTTTGAAATTTATTTCAAGTATCCGATTGATCTTTATAAGGTTTGAATCCTTCGTCTAGACACTGAATATTTACCAATCTTCATCTAATGTATGACCTGTTTACGTTGCCAATCTAAGAACGTAAAGATTGTAATTTTGGCCAAACCAGTAACATAAACATTACAAATCTTGTTAGAGAACTTACTGTCATACATCCCTTTCATCCCCTAAACCCTCCCAATTGATTCTCTTTGCCGTCTCGTTGGACCTTTTTCTAATTATCTTGATTGAGGAAATGATAGAGGTTTTCTTCTCACAGTCAAACTCAATAAACGATAATCAGAAATATTAGGCTCAACAAATCTCATAAGATGGTAATTTCAATTGTGTCGTCAAAAGATCCTAGACTGAAGTGAATTCAGATTCAGTAATCACTTATATTCCTATGGGCTAGGGCCTGTAATGCACTACTAGGATGGGCTAGAAGAAAGGGTGCAACACTAAAAAGCCCAACCAAGCCCAACATGAACCTTTCTTTTCATTTCTTCAATTTCAAAAACTGATTTGGTTTTTGAAATTGATATTGGATGTTCCCTGGATGTTGGTCTGATATGACCCACTTGTTCACATTCCTTATTCATTTTGCCAGGCTATTTTATAAGTCGTATAATCTTTCTTGTCTAATTCAAGCTCATAAATTGTGGATATGAAGTTCAACGCCCTCATAGTAATTTTATTGTGTGAAGCCGGTTATTTGATTAATGTTCATGTGTTTTTCCCCCTTTCATAATAATGGATAACGATGAGCTTTATAAGGAAATAAACATCAATTTTCGTATTCTCAATTTTCAAGATCGAAGGTAGTCTTCACCGCTAATGGAAAAATATTTTCCACAAGTGACCTTATAAACCCTTAAATTGATGGTTAGTGAGAGATCGATTAGTTAATAAAAGCCTCAATCACCAGTTGATTAGACTGTTCATGATGGACATTTGAAAAATGCCTCTATCCACTGTGCAAAATATCGTTGAAAGCAAAGTTTCATACTGCACGGGAGCTGATCCATGCGGATAACTTGATGATTTTCGGACCAGATTAATCCATATTGGGCTTAATATGCATATGAAGGCATAGAGGAACTTTCTTGCGAAATGGAGTATCGGCAAACTTGGGGAAAATGACGCTTTTTTCGATCATTGAAGTATCATAACTTGATCCACACGGCAGTGCCATAACTTTTTCTTCGATCATTGAAGTGTCATAACTTATACATGAAGCTTACTTAAATTCTATAACTCTTTTTTTCGATCATTTGTGAGCCAAATACCTTTTCAATTAATCATTTGAGCATCATAACTTTCTAAAAAAGTGTAACATAGGTGCCATGCACAAAAATCCAGCAATTTGGCCTTAATTAATTCAAATAAGCATCCCACTTTGGATATGCTTGTTGGTCCGGTTAGTTAATTTCAAGTAATTTCTGGAGCACATGACTTGTTGCAGCAAAAGTTTACTCAACCAGTGCCACACATGTCCAAAATTTAGTTTTCTTAGACTCGGTATAATTTACAAAAAATTAATGATTTGAAAAATATTTTACTAAACATAATCGTTTATATTGCTGAAATAGTTATTAAATGAATAATGTCTTTATTATTGCATTTATTTTATATTTAATATTTCGTAGATAATAAAAATATATTACATTAATTTATTTTAAAAAGTAATACAAGCATTGATCTTTAAGAATATATTTTTAAATTATTCATATATTCGTGAAAGAGGCGCACCATATGATAATTACGTATGCCACGTGTATTTTTTTGGTCTAACATGGCGTGGTAAGATTAGATAAGGAAGCTGCACTATAAGCAGGCCCTGGTGGGTGCGTGAAGTTATGGATCCCATTTTTTTTTTATCACTTCTGAGTGAGGAACCCTAGGATGAGGTCACTTTCCGAAATGGGTCGCTTGTTTCATCAAATATTACAGGACACGACGTATAACTGAACCGGCGAAAGAATGAAAACAAAGTATCATAAGATATCACGATTGCCAAAACATAAACATGGTATATATGAATTAGCCTATACACTGTGAAGACAAATACGGGATGAGATGACACAACATCAGACGAAAAACACGCAGCCATTTTCCCGGGTCGATGCCACTGCACAATCAGAGCACAACACACAACTCAGAAACCGAACGCAACATTAAATCCACATCATATATAGCCATCAAGGATGATTTCTTCTGCAACCCCAATGCGAAAGCCAAGATAAGAGAGGTGACTTGTGATTTTTACGGGGGAATGTGCCTGGCGTTGCGGCCGAGAGGAGAGCCGAAGACTTGACCGACAAGGGCCTTAAAGCTTCGGACCAAAGAGGCGAATATGAGACGCTTTATGCCTCCGCGCCTGGGAGGAAGAGGGGGCACCTCTTGTCTCTTCACAGCTAATTCTTTCTCTTTCACAGCTTCCTGCACGAGAGCCATCGCGCTATCTTTCCCTTGCATTTTAGAGAGAGAGAGAGGAGGTTTGGTCTTGCTTGGGTGGGAGAGCTGTGGTGTTTATAATGTGTTGAGTCTCCCGGCATGTGTGGTGGGTGGAATGTGCTTCCGGGGAGGAGATTTCCTCGAATGTTCCATGCAGGGGATTTCTCAACTTTCTTTTGCTCGATTTACCTGAACACCGGAAAGAGAATCTTCATCCAGAATATGATAAGCTGCGTACGTTAAAAAAGTTGTCAGTGGAGACCAACGAGCGGATCAAGTGATCAAACCTTTCTTAGGAGTTTGCACCGCCTCCTTTTCCTAGTTGCCATTTGTGGGGTTCTTTCCGTGAGAGGGAGAGCTTTATTTTGGATAAATATTAGGTACACAAAATTATTTAATTTTACACATTCCAATTTCATACGATTGAGATAGTGGATAGTTTTATTCTTAAGAAGGAGGTAGTTGCACATCGATACGTAGAAAGAAACTATACGGCCATGTCACCTCTAAGTATTACGATCTGCCTATTATTAGGCCATTTGCAAGAAGAAAATAATGGCCCGAACAGCTTAGGTTTTTTCGCTTGCATGTCGGCTTTCAATCAAGTCCTACTCCACCGAAATTCTAGACCGGGTCTTCACGATTGATCCTTGCCAATGCGCATGGAATACCTAGGGCATTCTCAAATAGTGTAGTACCGAAATAATCACAGCACACTGGATGAAATTGATCTATAAAGCTGAAAAATAACAAATTATTCGACTACTCGTGAAAAACAATCACCCTAGAAAAGTTAGCGCATAGAGAATAAAATACGTTTTTTTATTACTGATTAACGAAATGATTAAAGTCAAAAAGATTAGGGGCATATTGGTCCTAATACTTCAGTTGATGACGGGGGATAATTTCCTGTTATTCCACCAAACAGCTACTTCTTGTCCTATTGGGGGACATGGTATCTCATGATTCAGATAGGAGTTTAGATAATTTTTTCCCACAATTCATAATTGGGATGGAAGCCTCTTAACGTTATTCTGACACTATAAGCATTGTGGGATCTGAAAAGGGTCACCTCGATCTACCTTTTTGATTCAGATAAATCCAGGGGCTCATGGTGGGGTCTGATAAAAATAAACTTAGAGAATAAAGAGAGAAAGAAATTAAACCTACAATATATACATATATATATATATATATGTATATGTATATGTATATGTATATGTATATGTATATGTATATGTACATATAAATAATAGAATGCAATAGAGAGAGAAACCAAACGTCGGCGTTAAAAATCCTGAGCGTTTTTTAATTAATTAATTAGAGGGAGATTAAACCTTAGTTACCTTATAGTAACAAAAAGAAAGAAAAGCATTTTGAAAGGCCGAGCATCTTCTAAGAGAGAGAGAGAGAGAGAGAAAGAAATTAAACCTTATAAAAACACGAAAAAGAAAGCGAGAGCGTTTTTAAATTTATTGATCGAAAGTGCTCGGCCTCTCTCTCTCTCTCTCTCTCGAATCAGTTAATTAAAAAAATGCTTTTGATGTCTCTATATGGCTGGGGGCATCGGTTCAAAAAAAAAAAAAAAACACCATGTGTGTTTTCTTTTCCCCCATGTCGATTAGGGTTCGGAAGCGCATTGATTTTGTCAGAAATCGAAATCGAAAGAGAGTTGCGTTTAACTTTAGTTTTGAAGCTCCGTCCGAGTGGCTGAGTAAGGTTTGAGCCCCAAGTCTTTTCCTGAGTGTTCGTGCCCTAATTTTTGCAATTTGAAAACCCATGATGGCTGTATGTGTTCATTGTTTCATTCTTTTCACCATTTCGATCTTTAAACGTATACTTCAGTTGTATATTCTGCATTAAAGAACACGGATGAACCCTCAAATAATACGCTTCTCGGTGGAGAAGAGAAAGACCCATTTGCTCTGATAATGGCCTCCCTTTGTTTGATTGAACATTTCCAAGGGAGAACTACTCTTGATCTCCCCGAGAGTAATGTTTTTCAGTTCTTCAATGCAAGCTTTTGCTTAATGGTGAAGCCCGCTAATGAACCCGGACCCAGCAAACTTGGAGCACTTCAACAGGCGAATTTTCGATTCTTGTTTGATTTTACAACATTGACCGTCTCTTTTGTATCCGAAATCCGTGGGCCCAATTGATAATCAAATTGATCGAACAAGGAAATATATTTAAAGACAGCAACGTAGAAGGTTCTGTATGTGTATTTCTCTTCTAATGTGCTATTGATTAGGATCCAATAATGACAACTTTTCATTAAGTTCAATTCTTCATACACTTTTTTATTTTTAGCCTTCTCCACGGAACCTAAAGCTTAGTTCATGAAAGGAAATTGAGACACTTGGACCCTGGAGAATTAACAAGGCGAACTATTAGTTATTAAGTACAAGACTAATGTGTGCTTTGCAACGTGAAGAATTAGGAAAAAAGCATGAACAATCGGTCAAATCTAAAAGAAAATTAATAATCGCCTAAGGAAACCAACTCCTTTAAGTATATAAATTTTCTTATCTTTATATATTAAAAGTTATCCAGCACAATATAAATTATCAATCTCATAATAATTATTATTTTCTTATGGTAAAAGATATTAAGCATATTCCAAGTTACCTCACTGTATTCAGCAAATACCAATCACATATTTGCTTTTCTATGTTGAAGATGATTAAGCAACTTGAAAGTTACCTTGATTTAAAATTAAATCAATAATAACATATTAATTAGTGAAAGTTAGTACTATAAGAAATGTTACTAACCCCATATAAATTGTTACTTTCCTATATTAGAAGTTATCCACCATATTGAAAGTCAATGCATCTTCATTATATAAGGAATTTACTACTTAAATGTGACTATTACAACTTAAAGGTACTAAGCATAATCAAAATCACTTTTTAATTTCAAAGAACATACTAATGACATATTGATAAAACTAGTAAATAAATGTTACTTACTACATAAATTTTGCTACTTTTTTTTTTTGTAGAAGGTAAGAGATATATTGACTTTAAACCAAAGAGTTATACAACTATACAGCAAAAACTCGGCACCAAAAACTTGCACTCACGAAGACAAACAAGTCAGAGTGAGTGGAAGGGTAGGGGGAAGCCACAAACTGCACAGGAGCATAAACAAGCCAAACAATGGCTAAAAGCAACCAACACAGAGGATACAAGGAAAGGGAGAACAAGGAAACCCTTACAACAAAACAAGGAACAAGGCAAGCGTGAAAAAGGACGCCAGTGAACAGGGAGAAGGGTAGAGGATCCTAACTCAAAGATTGGTAGATAGGAACGAGCCCACCGCTGAAGTAGCTTCCAAAGAAACCAGGTGCAGCCTCGTCTTCAACTTCAGCGACACCAGCAAGACCTTCCGGGTAGTAGAGGGTTAGGAATAACCCCCTACTCAACTAAGTCCTTCGCCAAAAAAGGTAGAGCATGCAAGAGAGGTCAATCTGCCAAAATAGATGGGTTGAGAGACCAACACCGCAACAATCTTCGATTTGTAAAGGTGGGAGGGACCTGGTGAAAGGACAAAGCTTTGTCCCTAATAACCTTTTCAAGGCGCTTTTTCATTGCCAAAAGGGAGGGAGTCCTCTCCCGGAAGAGTATGTTGTTCCGCTCCTTCCAGGTGCTACTTTTCGCTATAAGTATATTGAAAATTTCTTCATTCTATACGAAAATTACCAATTAAGGATCAATATTACAAGAAATGAAAAGTCACTAACCACGTCAAATGTCTTACTTTTAGATTTCAAATTTACAAAACATATTGAAAGTTACTTCAAGTTGAAATGATACTAGTAAGTACATACGAATATTACATCCTTTTGGTGCTTTTATGTTATGGAAAAAGTAGATGCTTGCTTTATCCATAATGAATAAATAAATAGATAAAGGGGCACCATAAATTAGGATGAGGGCAATTTTTAGATCTCCAATAAGATCCCTTTGCTCCATTGGTAATAGTATTTTGAGACGGTTGCCGGTAAAATTTTACTAGAAATAGCATTTCGCCCTACGCTCTTTGCTAGTCAGACGTGCAGATAGTTTATTCACATAAATGGCTCAAATTCTACCATCTCAACCGACTCACGCTAACCCCATGCTCACCTGTTGCCTTAACAGTATCTTCAAACCAAAGCCAATCTATTACATCACCAAACATACCCTTTCCCTACCCACGAGTACCACGTGTGCCACGCAAGTGTTGAAACATCCAGAATGGTGACAAGCCGTGTCAGACAAGTTCAACACTCTTGTCCGTCAAAACACATCGGAGCCGGTTCCCTGAATTCACACAAAATGTAGTAGGTCGTAAGTAGGTTTTTCAACTCAAGAGGAAACCATATGAAAGGATAGATCGCTACAAAATTTGATTAGTTGCCAAGGTTTCCATCAATATCTCGGAATTGATTATAAGGATACCTCTCGTCCTGTGGTGAAGTCGATACTATTTATCTCATTCTCACTCTTGTAGTTACCAACTATTGGCAAATTCGGCAATTTGACATTAATAATGTCTTGCTTCATGATACACATGAGAAGGGAGTTTCTGTATCTCAACCTCCAGGCTTTGTTGATCATGAATTTCCACATCATTTTTGGGTTGCTTGAACAAGTTTATTTATGGTCTTAAAAAGCACTAGGGGCATAATATAGAGGGCTTAGTTTTTTTCTCGTAGATCTCGAGTTTACTTAATCAAAATCTGATGTCTATTGCAATAAGGATGTTTGGGTTTCTTTTCCCTTGTATATGTGGATGATCTCCTTCTTACATGCAATGATTACATGACGTTAATGCAGTATTGAAGCCTTATTGTCTCAATTCTTTATCAAGTATCTCAAGTCCCTTCACCACTTCCTTGAAGTCAAGCTATTTCCATGACAACGGGCTATTTTTAAGCCAACATAGCTACATCCAGGACATTCTATCTTGCACCCACATGGCGGATTCATAAGAAGTTGCCACACCCCTTGCGACATGATCTACTTTATGACTTGATGATGGCTCTCCCTCCATTAATGTTACTGCGTATCAGTCATTGATGCTCTACGATATTTCTCTATGAGTCGCCTCGATATCGCCGTCACTGTCAACAAACTTGTGCAATCCTTGCATCATTTGTCCACTCTTCATTGGGTGGCCACCGAATGGTTTCTTTGCTACCTTAATGGCACTTCATATCACGGCCTACTTAATCGGAAAACCAACTTTTCTTCCCTTCATGCTTACTCCAATGCAAACTAGGCCTATGACAAGGGTAATTTCTCCTCTACCACGGTTTACTAGCCTACATTAGTGGTAATCTTCTCTTCTGGCAGTCTCGCAAACAACAATCAGTGGCCTGCTCTTCCACTGAGTTTCGAGCCATCGTTGAACTTGCTTGGGTCCTATCCATTCTTAGTGAGCTCGGTTTTTCATCCCCACGCCACCAACAGTCAAGGCTGTCTCAAAATAGAGGGTCATCAATTCCGATCCATCATGCAGGGGCGAAATACAAAGATGAAATTCCCAATTCAAAACTCAAATTGTAACTCCTAAATTAAGCTAGCAGCCCACTAAACTCAATTGCATATGTTTAGTTTGTTTGTTTTCTATTTTCTTTTATTTTGATTTTGATTCTGTAAACAAACACCAGTGCATGTATTGTACACCAACTCAAGGAAACTTATCATTTTGATCCTGCAATTCATCTTCATTATAGAATCTACTTCTTCAATTTTCCAAACTTTCCTTCTTGCTTTTTATTTTTTTAGGCCGTGGATGGTCCAAATTTGAGCCCAAATAAGATAATAAATTATCATCTCCGATATTTAGCGACATTCCCTGAACCGAATAAATCCGAATACATCCGAATAATATGCCGGATAAGAAATTGGACATAGGGGAGATAATCCCGAATCGGATAGAAAATTTTATAAATTAACTTAACAATTCCCATGCCTTAAAGAAACCCCACCTCAGGCAAGACTTACCATCCGTGGTGTTACTCACTGGCAGCAACCCACCACCACTCCAATGGCTGTCCATCATGACCATCCTCACTCTAGCATTCTCGAGTATCCTCACTGGTGCCCTTGCTCCTGGCTCACTTGGAAGATTAGGACTCTCCACCTCATCCATGGCTCTCCCTCTTTCGCAATTGGTTTTCCAACTTTCTATCATGACTGAATCATCTCTTGGTTCCTCTCTCTAACTCACTTCTGATTACTCATTCTCAGCCTCCATTACTCCATGATCTCTCTTGATTGACTCTAAACTCGGCGCTTACCGTGTGTTTGATGAATCAGCAGAGAGATCCCCCTTGCCTTCGGTTAAGAATTTTGCTTAATGGAAGAGGTCACCCTAGGATATAATAAGTATTTTTATAATCCGACGGATATTTGGAGGATTTTGAATCCCTCTTTATCCTATCCTATCCCAATAAATAATCAAACGCAGCCTGATAGTATATATAAGGGGGATTATGTAAAATGATCATTGATTTTCATTTCCAGATTCTACAATACCAAATAACCATTTTCAGAGTTGTTGGGTTAGTTCGGTTTTGCAGAGAAAACCCAAACGATCTTGTCTCACCGTGCCTATCGTAGCCTCTCAATTGATAAAGTCGTAGATCTGTAATGACACAATATGGCAGAGGCTCATTGAAGGGACTCACGCGGAGGTCACGTTTAGAGCAGCCTATAAATGGAAAGGGAAGGAGAACATAGCGGTATTTCTCATTCCTACCTCTTTTAGTTCTATCTTTCTGCCTTACTCTACACGCTTCCTATATTAATTTAAATATATGAGAGTCCTCCTGAATAAAATCTAGAAATTCCTTTATTTGTAACATACAGATTTGGCACCATAAAGAGGCTTGTGGTCAGCCCAACCGCTTCGGCCCAATGTCAGTGGCCTTCTGGTACCGCGGCCAGTGAAGAAGGATTTTTAGTTGCTAACATAAGTCATAAGCAATATTCTCATCCACACATTCAATCATCAAATGCTAGAATGCTATGTGTTCAGAAATTCATGCTTTCTTTCAAATCACCATTGCGATCATCGCCCAGAAGATTCCTGCGATCTGCAATCTTGGTCGTGGATCTCAGATTTTTTAGGCCCAAAATCGACTATTTGCATGGCTCATGTCCTAGCAACAATGCCACAACGTCATTGCCCTCTTGCTAACTAGAGGCTATTTTGGACCAACAGTATTAAGCAAAACCATCAAATTAAAGGAATAATCAAAAGTGACAAAGGAGATCGATAAGTTACTTAATGTGCCATGTATGCCGTATGTCATTACCAAATCTTAGTAAACAAACATTTGTACACGTGTAGCACTGTTTTAGTAAATTTTTCTACGACAATTTATGTGCTCCAAGATTTACTAGAGATTAACTAACCAGACCAATAAGCATCATCCGAACCCAGAAGTTTATTAGAGTTAATTTAGACCAAAGTGCTCGATTACGGCATAGCCATCGTCATTGGCACGGAACCCTCAAACACGTTTTTCCGCTTCCGCCGTTTCCCAGAAACTTCCTCTACACCTTCGTTCCCGGGCCTGATACACCCACCAAACCCTTCCCCTTTTTTTGGCATGGCGTGTACTCCGTTTGATCAACTCATCCCCCTCCTGTCACCTTCATGTGCCCAAGCCCAATGACTTCTCTGGTGCGAAACTCATTGACTTACTCTCATGTTCCATCTTCTGTGTCGCACGAAATGAAATTAAGAACAAATTCAAGATTGTATTATTAGACCAGCCGGGGTTGCACAAATCATGTCCCCGCACCAATAACATCATAGTAGAGAGACCCAAGTGGGAGCCCATAAGTTGAGCCAATCGAGAATCGATTGGAATTCAACTTCACTCAAAAGTTTAAATCATAGAGTTAGTGACCAATTAGATATCATCGATTGCTTCTTTTGACTCTAGACACTCAATGTGAGAGGTCTTTCTTACGTAAGCCGACGCTTATGTTGATCTTTTAGCCAACAGAAGCAGTGTTGCGGACCAAGGCGACAGTCTTTATGAACTCCCTCCAAGAGGTCTAGGTCCCTCATCTTGGCCGATTGCTTTGGGTGTGGTTCTCTCTCGTACCTAAGAGTCCCCCCACCAGATGCCGTCAACACGAGTTCATTTCATCATCGCAAGGTCCATACAAAGCGTTATGAATCTAAAGCACATACCGTTCAAGGAAATTGACATATATTTCCTTGTCAAAGCTCGTTGTCATTCTTTCTTTTAAAAGACGAAATAGAACATGCCAAGGGTCGATCAACTCCAACTGGTCAACTCGGGCTTTTAGTCTCCAATATTTATTCAAGATAAAATTGCTAGCTGCACCCGGACTATATAAGTATGTGCATATCATCTGTTGCATCGTATGAGGCCCACGTGCAGCCCACAAGATCATTAAGCCAATTGAACGTGCAATAACTTCTCTAATTCAGGCTCACCAATTTACACTTAAGTTGCGCTAGCCTGAACAGTCGGTCTGTTAGGGTTACGAGTAGCTCCAGTTATTATATTATCGATGTTGCATTTTCTCACCTTCCGGGAGAGTCAACCAAAGTCCACTCAGATCATGAGCATCCAGTTCCTTTGTACCTTTCAAATAACATCGACCGCAGCAAGGAAGAAAACTTTCCCCGGATGGCATTAATTAATGAAGCAAAAGTTATCAGGATCGATTTTCTAATTTTCGAGGGGCAACGATACCAATCTCGTCGTCTTCCTCCATCGAAATTGGAAATAAAATGATTGATAAGTGGACACGCGATAATTTCCGGTACTTTTTCTTATAAATAAACGTCACTTCCCCAAATGGGTCGGCCGTATCATCGCCAATTTTAGGACACGACGAACAACTAAAGTAGCGAAAGATTGAAAACAAGTAGCAGATGATGTCAGATGACATAACACAACATCAGACAAAAAAAAAACACAGCGATTTTCCTGCGCGAAACTACTACAAAAGCATAACACTACACAGAATTCAGGTGTCCCAACGCAACTACCGATCAAGGCTACCGAGCGGTCTAGGCGAAGATGACAGGGGCGACTTGTGATGTGGGAGTGCACCTGGCGTTGCGGCCGAGAAGAAAGCCGAAGATTTTAGCGACGAGGGCTCTAAGGCTTCGGAACAAGCAGGCGAATATGAGACGCTTCACACGTCCACGTCCGCGCCTAGGAGGATGAAGAAGCAGCTCTTGACTCTTCACCGCTAATTCCTTCTCTTTCATAGCTTCCTGGATGGCAGCCATGGCGCTTTCTTTCCCGTGCTTTTTAGAGAGAGAGAGAGAGAGAGAGAGAGAGATGTGGGTAGGTCTTGCTTGGGTGGAGACGTTTTATTTTGTATGTTCTAGGGTAAGTCCATTGGGCAATTTGGCGGGCTGACAGTGACTGTGTGGAGGAGGCTTCCTTGAAGGTTCGTGCGAATGCATTCGATGCTTCTATAGAACCAAGTCGGCAACGGAAGACCGATAGAAGGGGAAAAAATGCGCAAGATGGAAAACATTAGTGACGTCAAATACAATGAAATTGATATCCATAATATCATTACCTACATAAACAAAATAATGTTAGGATAATTTGCATCACGGCCTCTCGCTTATTGATGCCCCCGGATGGGTGATTTACATGCTTTCCAAAAAAAAAAAAATCCAAACTAAAAGTTCGAATATCCTGTGTCACAACTGAAAAAAGAAAAAAAAAATTATCGCCTCCCTGGTCGCCTAATTGATCAATTAGTAAATTAGCCCAGTGTAATCTATAATTATTCTAAAAGAAAGTCGGTCAACGGAAACGCCAAATAACGAAGTCGTCGATGAAGATTCACGAACCGCACCGCCTCTTTTTCCTAGTTGCCGGTCGCTGCTTCTTTCATCCTTGTGCGCACCGCCTCTTTTCTCCTCTCTCGTGTCACGTCAAATTTCACATCAATCCTACTCAACATCGAGACTGGTTCTTTATGGTGGACCCCTTGCCAATGCGCGTGGAAAACTCGGCCATGTTTATGAGCACTCGTAACATATTATATGAAGCCGTCTAGCAAGTTAAAAGACAAGATTTGCAGAAGGAAACATTAAAAAATCCGAAAGATTTAGACCTGGGTTTGTATGCATTTTGCTACAGTTTAGGAATCAGAAAAGGTATCTCCTCGATCCAGCTTTTGGATTCAGATCAATCAGAGGGCTGATGAGAGAGAGAGAGAGAGGGTGATTCTTGATCCAGGTTTGACTGGCTGTTCTTCGTACACACGCAGGAGTGCTGAACGTTCCTGGAAGGTTCATCCTCCTCTCGAATCCCTGACTTGGCACCCTTGCCATGAATTCTTCCATTTTTTTTTTTATAAGTCACATACATACATATTCGATAACTGATATGGTTTGTGCATTTGGTTTTCAAGTTGGTTCGTATTCATGCAAGAAATAGGAATACTAATTTATTTTTTAAATTGATATACGATGTACCGTAAATGTTTGTTAAATATGACTCACTTTTTTGCTTACCTTATTGATTTTGTTAGGCCATTTTATACATAAATTTTGTGTAATTATTCTTGTAATTGTACAATCTTATAGAATATGGGTAGAAAGTTCAACACTCACACAGTAGATTTATTGTTGATATTAAGTTTTATAAGTTAATATCCTAATTTTATTTTATTATTTCCTTTTGGATCTCAGTTTAACTATAGGACCTACCCTGCAGCACATTCTCCTTCCAAGTAAACTCCAGATAATTGATGCTACTTCTAAAAAACATGCATTAAACATTGCTCCCGCTGGTTTAAGCTTCCTTAGTTTCACTTAATCAAATCAAAGAAAAACGACACGTGAGCCGACAAAATTGGCCCCATAACATTCCACCCACATGCACCGAAATAGTGTGTTATTCAAGTTAAAGAGAAATAATGTTTTATTTTAGGATTTTTGACTTTTCATGCGGTCCCCAATTGTGGGGGAATGATTAGCTACAGCCACACCAAATAAGTTTAGTGCGTGTCAACCGTTGGATGTGTGGACCCCACGTGGGGCCGACAAGATCATTGGACCAACTGAACTCGCAAGAACATATCAAGCTCGCCATTTTGCACGTGAATTGGCTCGACCGGTTGGGCCGTTAGGGTCAAGAGTAGATTTTATTTTTTTACCAACCAATGCATTTTTTTTTTGTCTATGCAAAAGTTATCACAACGATCATGTACCTTTGTCCCTTTCGAGATAAACCTTCACCAAAAGTGGTTAATTGATATAGTAGAATCTACTGGGATCAATTTTCTTTTTCAGGGGGTCAATGATAATCAATCCCGTCCTTCTCCTCCATCCAAAATAAGTTCCAAAGGAAGACATGCCTACATCTCTCGGTTTCTCGTCTAGTACCTACCCAATTGAAACTAAAATGATTGACGTGTGTCCACATGGTCCTTTTTCCCTATACTATGTCAAAAATCAATGCTGATTTCGACAGATACAAACAAGAACATGACCACTTGAGAGCTCAGAAAGCAAATACCCTGCCGAAAAGACCGAATAAAATACATAATATTCATCTTCTTCTTATGTACAGGAATTGAAAATCGAGCCTGTGGTACCGTAGAATGACGTGGCATTCCAAAGCGGCAAGTTTTGGACACGACATATGTACTATGTACAGCTGAAGCAGTGAAAGACTGAAAACGAGCGGCAGAAGATGTCGGCCGAGATAACGGATCACCGGACGGAAAAGACGGAGCCATTTCCCCGCCGGAACTTCTACAAAAGCAGAACACGACAACAGAACTCAGGAATCGAACTCAACTAACCATCAACACTATCGAGCGGTCTAGAATGACTTCTTCCCGCAACCCCAACAAGGAAGCGAATACAAGGGAGGTGACTTGTGATTTGACGTGGGGGTGCACGTCGCGGTGGGGCCAAGAAGAAAGCCGGAGGTTTGACCGACGAGGGCTTTGAAGCTTCGGAACAAAGAGGCGAACACGAGACGCTTTATGCGTCCGCGCCGGGGAGGACGAGGAGGCACCTTCTGTCTCTTCGCTGCTGATTCCTTCTCTTTCATGGCTTCCTGCATGGGAGCCATCGGGCTTTCTTTTGTCGTGCTTTTGAGAGAGAGAGAGAGAGAGAGAGAGAGAGAGAGAGAGAGAGAGATGAAGCCTGGTCTTGGTTCGGTGGAGAGAGGGGGTATTTATGGGTCGGCTCCATTTTGGTAGAGGAGGTTTCGTTGAAGGTTCCTCGGACAAAGATACTATTATTCGATTAAGTCGTCGATGGAAAGACCCCTGTTGCGACTTACAATGACAATTTATCCCCTCCCCGTTCACTTTGATTGTCGATTAGGAGAAGAAGGTCGTCGACCGAAACACCGATAAAGAAGTCGTCGCTCGAGATTAACGGACCTGCTAACGTGGGTGCAAATCATTCCTAGTTGTTATTTGTTGGCTATTTCTTAATTCTTTCTTGTTAAACTAGAACTACGTATTAGGAACTACAACACTGTAGACAACACTAATTTGTTTTGTGGAAAAATACTAGGTACCCAGAGGATGTGATCCTTTTTTTCACTCATCCTATATCTAACACCGTCCATCATCAAAGACCGGTAGTATTACTTTGGATACACATCGGATACATAGGCTTTGTAACTCTTCCGATACCATTGAGATGATGGATGCTTTATTTTTTTATATATAACTGACCGATCATCTTAATGGTGAGGAACATGGAACATATAAGAAAAAAAAGTTACCCAAGCAATTGCCGAGTCTAGACCATAATGGCCCAAACAGCTTAGGTTTTCTCATGTGCATGTCAACTTTCAATAAATCATACTCCACTTAAGATTTAGAATGAGTTTTCATGGTTGATCCTTGCCAATGCTCAGACAATTTTAATAGCATGGCATTAAAGCATTCCCAACATGCTATGTGAAATGATTTTGCAAGCTAAGAATATAACGTACAACCTGACTATTCAAGAGAAAAAGTCAGCGCATAGAAGATGAGATACTTTCTACAATTGATAAATAAAAGCCTAAGTCTCTAAGTCATTATTCTCAACAGTCATCTATCATTCTCCCTCCTCTATCAATATCAGAACAAAAGAAGAAAAAGCACACCAAAATCTGGAAGATTAGACCTAGATTTGGCTTGGGAACAATCGGGTCCTTTTCCTTTACTGTCAATGAGACTACGTTGATAGAACTCATTTATTCTTTGAGTGTAACTAGATTGGAAGTATATGTCGAAATATCCTCGCATAGAATAGTATCCGACGATCTTCAGGAAGATGGGATTTTGAACTTCATTTGATGATAAGAGCTACAAAGGGCAATAATTTGGAAGCACGGCTCCTAAGTTATCCTTCTTAGCAACCATGTATTGTATTTGAATAAAGCGCAATCATAGAAGTTTTCAAAATAAGTTAATTGAGATGCATCTTCTTTTGGCTAGAAAACATAATATTGTCAGAGGTAGGGCTTCATTTTTTCATAATTGCAGACCCTTCCAAGCAAATATTTTGTTGGTAACTATATGGAGGCTTCCCACCTCCATATTCTCGCATAATTAGCTGCGTTTGTAATGTTGGGGATGCTTTTAAGCCTTGTTACTTCTTCAGATTAATGACATTTACATACTTATACCCAAAGAATAGAAAAAAATGACATGACGTTGACAAAAAGGGCCAAGGATCACCCATCAACGTGTGCTGGCTAATCTATCTCTTGTCGTGATGAGTTGATGTTCTGGATACACACGCAGCGGTGCGGGAGGCCGAAGGTTCCTTGAAGGATCCTAAAGCGGACTTGCACTCGACGGCGTCAGTCAATGCTTCTTCGTCCACCCCCTATCAGCTCAGAATACGTCGCTTGACCCTTCGCACGACTTCCCTCTGTTTTATTCTAATAAGTCATCAGCACCCGTATTTTGTAACTCGTGTTTCATATTTATTGTGCGTTTGCTTCTCACATAAGAAATTGAAAAAAACTGACTTATAATTTGTGGAAATTGATCCGTGATGTCCCGTTGGGATATTTTGTTTGATATGACTCGCTTGTTCACATGCTTATTGACTTTGTCAGGTCACTTCATGAATTAATCTCGTAAATCATTTTTTACTCTTATGCCCTTGCGCTTGATCTTCGTATCTTGGGTATGAAGTTGAACGGCCCCTTTAGTAATCTTATAGTGGATACAAATTCAATAATTTAATACCCATTAAGTAAACTCCAGATAGTTGGTTGATACTACTTCTTAGAAGCTTGCTTTAAACATTGCTCTCGCTTGCGTAAGCTTCCTTAGCTTCACTAACCAGCTGCCTTCATCCTAGGTTACTGGGCTAACAATCGTCGAGAGGTCAGCGCAACAGAGCCATGTCCGGCCTGGGGGTGGATAGAGCAAACCTATTAGGACCCCCAGCGGTTTACCCTTCCATTTTTGTGATCCGGAATGGGAGCTCCGATAACCGGGGCCTTTGTTTAAGGTCCTTAAGCTGGACCAGATACTACTTCTTAGAAGCTTGCTTTAAACATTGCTCTCGCTTGCGTAAGCTTCCTTAGCTTCACTATTTAAATCAAGAAAAAATGACACGTGAGCCAACCCAATTCGTCCAAAAACATTCCGAGCACTCGCACCGAGAATGTGGGCTTCTTTCTTATTTAAATTAGAAAAAGATAATATTCTATTCGTGTTTTGACTTCTCATGGATCCTTGATATACATAAACTAAGGGACAATAAATTACTCGAGAATCCAAATTACTTAATTATCCCCAAAATGGAGCCTCTTAGTCAACCTTATTCCAACTCTTCTTTTTCCAACAATGATTATTTTTCTGAATTTTTTTTCAATTATCCGACTAATCTTTACGAGATTTGAATCCTTCGTCTTCCACACTGAATATTTACTAGTCTTCATCTAATGTATGACCTGTTTACGTTGCCAATCTAAGAACGTAAACGTTGTAGCTTTGGCCAAACCAGTAACATAAACATTGCAAATCTCCTTAGAGAACTTACCGTGTCGTACATCCCTTAATTGCATCCCCTAAACCCTCCCAATTGATTCTCTTTGCCGTCTCGTTGGACCTTTTTCTAATTATCTTTATTGAGGGAATGGTATAGGTTATCTTCTCACGGTCAAACTCAATAAATGATAATCAGATATATTAGGCTCAACAAATCTCATAAGATGGTAATTTCAATTGTGTCGTCAAAAGATCCTAGAGTAAAGTGAATTCAAATTTAGGCTATGTTCGTTTCGCAAAAAATAATTTTCAAGAAAACGTTTTACGAATTTTCTGGCGTTTGTTTAACAGAAAATGAATTACTTAAGGAAAATATTTTCCATAAAAGAAAAAAAGTTTTATAAATTAGGAGAAAATGATTTCCACTTTTGAAAAGTGGAAAATATTTTCCTCACTTGATCTCTCTTATCTCACACCTCTATAAATCCTCACTTCCTCCTCCCTCTTCTTCCTCTTCTTCTTTTCTTATTTTATTCGAATTATTTTTTAATTTTCTTTTTCTTTTCTATTTCTTTTCTAACCGGCCGAGAAAAAAGAAGATGGAAAACAAAGAAAAGAAAATGAAAAATGAAAAAATAATTTAATAATCGATTTAAAAAAAACAAAAATAATTAAAAATCGAATTTTAAAAAATAAAATCAATTTTAAAAAATAAAATAAATGAAAAAGAGTATATGAAGGAAAATATTTTCCTTACCGAATAGCAAAAAATATTTTCCACTTCATTTTCAGATTTCATCCGAACACCAGAAAATAATTACATTTTCCTAAAAATTACTTCTTGGAAAATATTTTTCCATAAATGCCACATTTTCTGCGAAATAAAGGGGGCATTAGTAATCACTTCTATTCCTATGGGCTAGGCTTGCGATGTAATACTTGCATGGGCTAGAAGAAAGGGCGCAACACTGAAAAGCCCAACCAAGCCCAACATGAACCTTTCTTTTCATTTCTTCAATTTGAAAAACTGATATCTGATATGACTCACTTGTTCATATATCTTATTCATTTTGCGAGGCTATTTTATAAGTTAATTTCGTATAATCATTCTTGTCAAATTACAAGCTCATAAATTATGGATATGTCAACGCCCCCAAGGTAATTTTATTGTTGATAAGTTATATAAGTTAATACCCTCATTCGTATTATTATTTTCTTATGCATCTTGATTTAACTATAGGAACTAGCCTAGAGCACAGTCCCCTTCCAAGTAAACTCTGAATAGTTAATAATACTTCTTAAAAATAGCATTAAACATTGCTCCTGCTTGTGTAAACTCCATTAAATTCACTAATTAAATCAAAGAAAATGACACATGAGCTGACAAAATTGGGCTCAAAACATTCTACGCACCCCCACCGAACACCGAAATAGTGGATAAACAAAGTAAAAGAGAAATAATATTTTACTTTGGGGCTTTAGCTTCTCGTGAGATCATTAGTCGTGGTAAAACTTTTTGCTTTACTCGAATTGTATAGATCCGGTGCATGTCACCCATTGAATCATGTAGATTTACATGAGGCTCATAAGATCATTGGGCCAACTGAGCCCACAATAACATTTCAAGCCCACTAAATTTGCACGTGCAATAGCTTGAATAGTCGAGTTGCTTGGGTCCCGTATAGCTCTAATTATTATTACCAACCGAAACTTTTTTTTTTTTTTAATCTTTGGAAAAGTCAACCGAGTCCAATTATACCTTTGCGCCTTCTAAGCAACATCAACCGCATAAGGATATAAACTTTCCCCATAGGTAATGAATTAACGTAGTAGAATTTATCGGATTGATTTTCCCCTTTTTTTTAGGGTGAGCATAGTTCTAGGATAAAATATGAAACTTGAGAATTGGACCAATGGAAACTTTTCCGCTTCCAAATTTTAAGATATGCAGGGTAGATTCCAGATTCTGAAAATTGTTAAACCTATTTTGACCAATAAGTTTTAGGTTATAGGTTGGAACCTAAAACCTGTTAGGACCTAAAATGAGTTTTGTATTTTTTTTTTTATCTAGGTGTTACGTGATCATATGGTATTCTATGGCATTCGATAATTAGTGTATAATCTAAAGCTATTAGTTCAACTTTCATTTTATTATTAAGACTTTTACTTTATTAATGTTTCGTAGTTTTCATGTGTCTAAATATAAATTATGATAAGTAAATTGTAGCAATAAGTGGCGGTTGTTACCCCTATAATTGTTCAATTAATAATAAATGTGGAATCTGGGTAGACCCTAGAACTTATGATAGGATAGGTTTCAGGTTTCAAAATATACAGGATATGTTCCAGGTTTTAACAAATAAAAAATTTATTTAATGAATAAGTTCTAGATTCCAAATAGAATTTTTATGGAACCTAGAATACAAAACTTGGAACTATGCACTCTTAGTTAGTGATGATCGATCTCGTCATCCTTATCCATCCAAGAATAAGTTCTGAAGCTGGACATGCCTATATCTATCAGTTTCTCGTCTAGTATCCAATTGGAATTGAAATGATTGATGCGTGCCCACATGATGGTTTCTCGTCCTTTTTTCCCATACTAAACTGTCAAAAATTGATGCAGATTGGGAATGATACAAACAAAAATATGGCCACTTGAAAGCTGATAAAGCAAACTGCCCAAAAGACCGAACAAGATACATATTATTCATCTTTTTCTTATGTATCGAGCCTGTGGTACCATAGGATGACGTGGCTTTCCAAGATGGATTCCCTTGTTTGTAACGTACAGATGCGGCCCCATATCGATGCTTGCGGTCAGCCCAACTGCTTCGGCCTAATGTCAGTGGCCTTCTAGTACCGCGGCCGGTGAAAAAGATTTTTAGGTGCTATCATAAGTCATAAAGCAATATTCTCATCCACACATTCGATCATCAGAAGCTAAATTGCTATGTGTTCAGAAATTCATGTATTCTTTCAAATCAACATTGCGATCATCGCCCAAAAAATTCCTGTGGTCCGCGATCATAGTCTTGGATCTCAGGTTTTTTTAGGCCCAAAATCGACAATTTGCATGGCTCACGTCCTATCAACAAGGCCACAACTTTACTGCCCTCTTGCCAACTAGAGGCTATTTTGGACCAACATACTTCAATGGTGCTCAAATCCATTTGGGCCACGGCATTAAGCAAACCCATCGAATTAGAGGAATAGTCAAAAGTGACGAAAGAGATCGGTAACTTAATGTGCCATCGTCATTGGCATGGAACCCTCAAACACATTTTACCGCCTATGCCGTTGCCCAGAAACTTCCTATACACCTTCGTTCCGGGCCCGAAACTCCCAGCAAACACCTTTCCCTCTTCTTGGGCATGTCGGTGCTACGTTTGATCAACTCATCTATGTTACTCTCACCTTCATGTGCACAAGACCAATGACCTATCTGGTGCGAACTCATGGACTTACTCTCAAGTACTGCCTTCCGTGTCGCATGAAATAAAGAATGAATTCAAGATTATATTATTAGAGCATCCGCGATTGCGTAAATCATGACTCCCTGAAATTCTAATGACTCCATAGTAGAGAGATCCGAGTGGGAATCCATAAGTTGAGCCAGTCGACAATCGATTTGGATTCACCTTCACTCGAAAGTTTAAATCAGAGTTAATGATCGGTTATTTATCATCAATTGCTTCTTTCGACTCTCGACATTTAATGTAAGAGGTCTTTCTTACGTAAGCCGACACTTGTGTTGAATTCTTAGCCAACGTATGCGGTGTTGCGGAAGGACGCAACCGTCTACATGAACTCCCTCCAAAAGGTCTAGGTCCACTTATCTTGGCTGATTGCTTTAGTGTGGTTCTCTATCGTACCTAGGAGTCCGCCTATTATATGCTATCAATACGAGTTCATTTCATGGTTGCAAGATCCATACAAAGTGTTATGAATCTAAGACACATACCTTTCGAGAAAATTGACACATATTTCCTTGTCAAAGCTCGTTGTCATTCTTTCTTATGAAAGACAAAATAAGAACATAAATCAGCCTACAGATTTAGGCATAACACACGCCAACCAAGTCAACTTGGGCTTTTAGTCTAAAACACTAATTCAAGGGAACATAATTGGCTATACCCTGGTTGAATCATATAGATCAGTGCATGTCATACATTTGAATCATATGGATTTCACGCCAGCCTCATAAATGATCATCAAACCAAGTCCCAGTCATATGATATGACCAGCATCCAGTACGTTTCTACCTTTCAAGTAACATCGACTGGACAAAGGAAGTAAATTTTCCCCATTTGTCATTGATTAATGTTGCAGAGGAGTAAAGATAATCAATCTTGTCGCTTTCCTCCCGCCAAAATTGGAATAAAAAATAAATGATACTTGTCCACATGATGATTCCGGTCCTTAGAAAACTGAAAAGGCATGAACGAAAGTATATATATTGCATATAATTGATCTTCTTCTTATGCACAGCAACTGAACATAGGATGAAGTCACTTTCCCAAATGGGTCGCGGCCACATCACCGAGAATTTTAGGACACGACGTGTAAACGAACCGGAGAGAGATTGAAAACTAGCATTAGAAGTTGTCGGATGTCATAACACAACATCAGACGAAAAACACAGCCAATTTCCCGCGCCACATTACCACTACAAAAGCATAAAACAACACAGAACTCAGGAACCGAACACGGCTACCCATCAACGCCATCGTGCGGTCTAGGCGAAGACGAGAGCGGTGACTTGTGATGCGGAGTGTATGTTGCAGTGCGGTGGAGAAGAAAGCCGGAGATTTTAGCGACGAGGGCTTTACAGCTTCGGAACAAGCAGGCACATATGAGACGCTTCACGCGTCCACGTCCGTGCATGGGAGGATGACGAAGCAGCTCTTGACTCTTCACCACTAATTCCTTCTCCTTCATAGCTTCCTGCATGGCAGCCATCGCGCTTCCTTTCCCGTGCCTTTTAGATAGAGAGAGAGAGAGAGAGGGAGAGAGAGAGAGAGATGAGGCTTTGTCTCTGCTTGGGTGGGAGAGATGTGATTATTTATATGTTTTAGGGTTAGTCCTTCGGACGGTTTGGCGGGCGGACAGTCATCGTGGGGAGGAGGGCTTCCTTGAAGGTTCGCGCGGATTCATTCGATGCATTTATTTAACCAAGTCGTCAACGGAGTACCGACAGAAGGAAAAATAAAAATTGCACAAGATGGAAAAGTTCAGTGAAGCCAGGCATATTAAAATCGATATCCAAAAAGTCGCGACCTATATAAATAAAATAATGTTACAGCAATTCACATCACAGCTTTTCCTGAACTTTGAGGTACGTGGACGAAGCGATTTACGTGTTCTCAACAAAAATTCGATCTACACGATTCGTTTAGCAAACACCAATGGACGAGTTTTCGATGGAGATTCAGGGGCTGCTCACGTGAGCAAAATGATTCTTCGGAGTTCGCACCGTCTCTTTTTCCTATCTCTCACGGCAAATGAAACATTTTTCAATATGAGAGACCGTCTCTTTCATGGTGGACCCTCGCCAATGCGCGTAGAAAACTTGGGTGTTTCTAAAAGCACGGGAGCACCGAAATGGTAGGTTATTTAAGTAAAAAAGAAATAATATTTTGTGCTGAAGTTTTTGGCTTTCCATGGAATTCCCAAGCGGGGAAAATTATTAGCAATACCTAGACCATATAAATCCAGTGCATGTCATCTATTTAATCATGTGGACCCCACATGATCATGGACCAACTGAACTTACAATAACATTTCAAACCTATTAATCTACACGTAAGATACACTTGCTTGAACGATTAGACCGCTAAGGTCAAGAAAAGTTCAAGTAATTATTGCTGGTCGATGCAATTTTTATTTTCAATCCGAAAGCCAATCAAGTCCAATCATACCATGATCATCGTGTACCTTATACCTCACAAGGTAAGCTTTCCCCGTAGGTGGCTAATTAATATAGCAGAATTTATTGGGATCAATTTTCCTTTTTTGGGGAGTCGATGATAATCAATCCCGTCCTCCTCCTCCATCCAAAAGTAAGTTCTGAAGCACGACATGCCTGCATCCCTCGGTTTCTCGTCTAGTAACTATCCAATTGGATCTAAAATGATTGATAGGTGTCCACATGGTCCTTTTCCCTATACTAAATGTCAAAAATTGATGCTGATTGCGACAGATACAAACAAGAACATGGCCACTTGAAAGCTCATAAAGTAATAGAGGTGAGCATTGATCTAGGGTCAATCTTAGACCGATCCTGGACTGGCTCGATCTTACTGGTCCTAGTTTGGTTCCCAGAAGGACTAGGTTGGTCCTTGAACCTGATATCCCTAGACTAGTACTGTGCAGATTGGTTTTCGATCTTAGAAGTTTAGGATCAGTCCAACCTAAATTAATCATAAATGTATATATTATATATAATATATCTAAAATATATTATATATTATATATCTAATATATTATTTATAATGCTTTATTACGAGTATTATTGATAGATAATTACAAGAACTTCCAATTTTGTCCCATATATTTACGAGCGATCTTAATCATTTTTATGGTTTTTTGGTTTTAGTAGGTGTGAAATTTCTATTGTTGATTTATCTTAAATTTGTTGAATATGTATCAATATTTATGAGTTGGTTGCACAATACCGTATTGTCGATGGATATGTAATTTGAAATGATAGATTTGCCTTTTTAGGGAGTATAAAAAATAAAATAAAAAAAATTATTTATTGGTCCCAGATTGATTCTGGAACTCGACTGAACCCATTAGATCGGTCATTGATTTCAAAAATTGAAGATCAATGCTATGTGAATTAGTTTTAGGATTAAGGGGTGAATCATTTCAATTCGGACTATGCTCATTCCTTGAAAGTCAGTAAGTACCCATGCCTGAAAGACCGAATAAGATACGTAGTATCCATCTTTCTCTTTTGTACAGGATTTGAATATCGAGCCTGCGGTACCACAGGATCACGTGGCTTTCCAAAGCGGCAATTTTAGGACAAGACGTATGTACTACGTACAACTGAAGCAGCAGTGAAAGACTGAAAACAAGCGGCAGAAGATGTCGGCGGAGATAACGGATGATCGGACGGAAAAGACGGAGCCATTTTCCCGCCGAAACTTAGTACAAAAGCAGAACACGACAACATAATTCAGGAATAGAACTCAACTACCCATCATCACAATGGTCTAGGATGACTTCTTCCTGGAACCCCAACGAGGAAACGAAGAAAAGGGAGGTGACTTGTGGTTTGACGTGGGGGGCACGTCGCAGTGGGGCCAAGAAGAAAGCCGGAGGTTTGACCGCCGAGGACCTTGAAGCTTCTGAACAGAGAGGCGAACACGAGACGCTTTACGCGTCCGCGCCGGGGAGGATGAAAAGGCAGCTCTTGTCTCTTCACTGTTGATTCCTTCTCTTTCATGGCTTCCTGCATGGGAGCCTGGGGCTTTCTTTGTCGTGCTTTTGAGAGAGAGAGAGATGTGGCCTGGTCTAGGTTGGGTGGAGAGATGGGGATATTTATGAAGAATCAGTCTTTGGGCAAGATGGGGTCGAGTCCGTTTCGGTGGAGGAGGTTTCCTTGAAGGTTCCTTGGACTAAGATACTGTCATTTGATTAAGTCGTGGACGGAAAGACCCGTGTTCCGACTTAAAACGACAATTTATCCCCTCCCCATTCACTTTGATTATCGATTAGGAGAAGAAGGTCGTCGACCGAAACACCGATAAAGAAGTCGTCGCTGGAGATTAACGGACCTGCTCATGTGGGTACAAATCATTCCTAGTTGTTATTTGTTGGCTATTTCTTAATTCTTTCTAGTTAAACTAGAACTATGTATTAGGAACGAGAAATCTACTGACGATTCTAATTTGTTTTGTGGAGAAATACAAGGTATCCATATGAATCTAACGCCATTCATCAAGACTATAATATGGTGGATGGTTTTATTATTAACATGTAACTGAGCGTTCATCTCAATAACAAGAAATGTAGAATATATAGAAAAAAATCACATGGACATGTCAACTCTATGTATCATGATGGACCTCCGAGTAAACCAATCGTGAGCCCAAACCATAATAACCCAAACAGCTTAGGCTTTTTCATCTGCATGTCAACTTTCAATAAATCCTACTCCACTTAAGATCCAGACTGACTTTTCTTGGTCAATCCTTGCCAATGCTCGGACAATTTTAATAGCGTGACATTAAAGCATTTGCAACACTATGTGAAATGATTTTGCAAGCTAAGAAAATAACAGACGACTAAAACATTCAGGAAAAGAAGTCGGCCATAGAAAGTAACATAATTTCCATGATTTATAACCAAAACCCAAGTCTCTCTCTAGTCATTACCCTCAACAGTTCTCTATCATTTTCCCTCCTCTATCAACATCAGAACAAAAAGAGAAAGAGCATAGCAAAATCTGGAAGATCAGACCTGGGTTTGGCTTGGGAACAATGAGGTCCTTTTCCTTCACTGTCAATGAGACGACGTTGAAAAAAAGGGCCAAGAAAAAGGGTCACCCATCAACATCTGCGGTCTAATCTTTCATGTCGTGATTAGTTCATCGAAAAGGATGTCGTGGTTCCACCTTTGGCTCCCGAAGGTATTGACTCTTTACCCTGGTTTCGGTCGATGTTCTGGACGCACACGCGGCAGGGGCGAAGGCCGAAGGTTCCGTGAAGGATCCCCAAGCGGACTTGCACTCGACGGCATCAGTCAATGCTTCGTCCTCGTCCTCCCTCCATCAGCTCAGAATACGTTGCTTGACCCTTCCCACGACTTCCCTCTGTTTTATTCTGATAAGTCGTGCGCACCCGCACTCGGTAACTCGCGTTTCATTTTGTTGTGCGTTTGCTTCTCACACAAGAAATTGAAAAACTGACTTATAATTTGTGGAAATTGATCTGTGATGTCCTGCAGGAATGTTTTGTTTGATATGACTCACTTGTTCGCATGCTTATCGACTTTGTCAGGTCATTTCATGAATTAATCTTGTAAATCATTTTTACTCTCACGCCCTTGCGCTTATTATGGATATGAAGTACAACGCCCCCTTTAGTAATCTTATTGTGGATAAAAATTCAGTAATTTAATACCCATTAAGTAATCTCCAGATAGTTGGTTGATACTACTTCTTAGAAACTTGCTTTAAACATTGCTCTCGCTTGTGTAAGCTTCCTTAGCTTCACTAATTAAATCAAGAAAAAATGACACGTGAGCCGACCAAATTGGTGCAAAAACATTCCGAGCACTCGCACTGAGAATGGGGGCTTATTCCTATTTAAGTTAGAAAAAATATAATATTCTATTTGTATTTTGGCTTCTCATGGATCCTTGATATACATAAACTAAGGGACAATATATTACTCGAGAATCCAAATTACTTAATTATCCCCAAAATGGAGCCTCTTAGTCAACTTTATTCCAACCCTTCTTTTTCCAACAATAATTATTTTTTTGAACTTACCGTGTCGTACATTAGTTATGTTTACGTTGCCAATCTAAGAAGGTAAAGATTGTAGCTTTGGCTAAACCCAGTAACATATACCTTGCAAAGCTCCCTAGAGAACTTACCTTGTCGTACAACCACTGGGGGTTCGCCCAAGTGGCCACCCTTCCAACTTAGAAGGTGGAGGTTGGGAGTTCAAATCCCCACCTTTTCAGTGGGAATTGGGGTGGGGACGATTTCATTTCATGAGTAGGTTTCGACTCCCACGCCTTGCAAGGAGGCAGGGCAAAAGTCTGAGAGTGAGTGTTAGAGTAGGATTAGAATAGGACTAACCAAAAAAAAAAAAAAACTTACCTTGTCCTACATCTCCTAATTGCGTCCCCTAAACCCCCCCAATTGAAACTCTTTGCCGTCTCGTTGGACCTTTTTCTAATTATCTTTATTGAGGGAATGATATAGGTTATCTTCTCACAGTCAAACTCAATAAATGATAATCAGAAATATTAGGCTCAACAAATCTCAAAAGATGGTAATTTCAACTGTGTCGTAGAACGATCCTAGACTAAAGTGAATTTAGATTCAGTTAATGACTACTATTCCTATGGGCTAGGACCTGCAATGTACTACTTGGATGGGCTAGAAGAAAGGGTCCTACACTGAAAAGCCCAATCAAGCCCAACATGAACCTTTCTTTTCATTTCTTCAATTTCAAAAACTGATATCGATATGACTCATTTATTCACATACCTTATTCATTTTGCAAGGCTATTTTATAAGTTAATTTCGTATAATCATTCTTGTCAAATTACAACCTCATAAATTATAGATATGAAGTTCAATGCCCCCAAGGTAATTTTATTGTTGATAAGTTATATAAGTTAATACCCTCATTCGTATTATTATTTTCTTATGCATCTCATTTTAACTATAGGAACTAACCTGGAGCACAGTCCCCTTCCAAGTAAACTCCGAATAGTTAATAATACTTCCTAAAAATAGCATTAAACATTCTCCTGCTTGTGTAAACTCCACTAACTTCACTAATTAAATCAAAGAAAATGACACGTGAGCTGACAAAATTGGGCTCAAAACATTCTACGCACCCGCACCGAATACCGGAATTGTGGATAAACAAAGTAAAAGAGAAATAATATTTTACTTTAGGGCTCTAGTTCTTGTGGGATCATTAGTCGTGGTAAAACTTTTTGCTTTACTCGAATTGTATAGATCCATTGCATGTCACCCATTGATCATGTAGATTTACATGAGGTTCATAAGATCATTGGGCCAACTGAGCCCGCAATAACATTTCAAGCCCACTAAATTTTAACGTGCAATAACTTGAATAGTCGAGTTGCTTGGGTCCCGAATAGCTCTAATTATTATTACCAACCGAAACTTTTTTTATTTTTTTTAATCTTTGGAAAAGTCAACCGAGTCCAATTATACCTTTGCGCCTTCTAAGCAACATCAACCGCAGAAGGATGTAAACTTTCCCCATAGCTAATGTATTAACGTAGTAGAATATATCGGGATTGATTCCCCCCCTTTTTTTAGGGTGAGCATAGTTCTAGGGTAAAACATGAAACTTGAGAATTGGACCAATGGAAACTTTTCCGATTCTAGGTTTTAAGATATGTAGGGTAGATTCCAGGTTCTGAAAATTGTGAAACCTATTTCGACCAATAAGTTTCAGGTTATAGGTTGGAACCTAAAACCTATTAGGACCTAAAATAAGTTTTGTATTTTTTTTTCTCTTGGTGTTGCGTAATCATATGGTATTCTATGGCATTCGATAATTAGTGTATAATCTAAAACTATTAGTCCGACTTCCATTTTATTATTAAGACTTTTACTTTATTAATGTTTCATATTTTTCATATGTCTAAATATAAATTATGGTAAGTAAATCGTAGCAACAAGTGACGGCTATTAAAGGTAATAATCCCCTATAATTGGTCAATTAATAATAAATGTGGAATCTAGGTAGACCCTAAAACCTATGACAGGATAGGTTTCAAGTTTCAAAATATACAGGATATGTTCCAGGTTCCAACAAATAAAAAATTTATTTTAACAAGTAAGTTCAAGATTCCAAGTAGAATTTTTATGGAACCTAGAATACAAAACTTGGAACTATGCACTCTTAGTTATATGATGATCAATCTTGTCATCTTTGTCCATCTAAGAATAAGTTCTAAAGCGGGACATGCCTATATGTATCGGTTTCTCGTCTAGTATTCAATTGGAATTGAAATGATTTGATGTGTGTCGACATGATGGTTTCTTGTCCTTTTTTCCCATACTAAACTGTCAAAAAATTTTGTAGATTGGGAATGATCAAACGAAAATATGGCCTCTTGAAAGCTGATAAAGCAAATGCCCTGCCCAAAAGACCGAACAAGATACATATTATTCATCTTTTTCTTATGTATCGAGCCCGTGGTACCATAGGATGACGTGACTTTCCAAGATGGATTCCCTTGTTTGTAATGTGCAGATGCGGCCCCATGTCGATTCTTGCGGTCAGCCCAACTACTTCGGCCTAATGTCAGTGGCCTTCTAGTACCGCGGCCGGTGAAAAAGATTTTTAGGTGCTATCATAAGTCATAAAGCAATATTCTCATCCACACATTCGATCATCAAAAGCTAAAATGCTATGTGTTCAGAAATTCATGTATTCTTTCAAATCACCATGTCGATCATCGCCCAAAAAATTCCTGCAGTCCGCGATCGTAGTCGTGGATCTCAGGTTTCTTTAGGCCCAAAATCGACAATTTGCATGGCTCATGTCCTATCAACAATGCCACAACTTTACTGCCCTCTTGCCAACTAGAGGCTCTTTTGGACCAACATACTTCAATGGTGCTCAAATCCATTTGGGCCACGGCACTAAGCAAACCCATCGAATTAGAGGAATAGTCAAAAGTGACGAAAGAGATCGGTAACTTAGGCTGCGCATGGTAACCTTCCCCAGCCCAAGAATTTCTATTCTTTTGTTCCCCGGAACAAAAAAAGAATAGAAACCCGTTTGATAACGGCACATTGTTTTTTTGTTCCTGGGAATAGAAACTTAGCCCGGGAATGGTTTTGGAACAGAAACGAGAAGTAAAAAAAAGTTACTTCTCGTTCCCGGCCAAGAATTCCCAGGAACAAAAATAAGAAACAAATTGGGCTAACCCTAATTTCACTTTCACGATCTTCCATTTTCACCTCTCCCTTCGTCCGCTTGCCTCTCCCCTCGTCCGCTTGCCTCTCCCCGATCTCATCTCCAGTCGCCTCTCTCCGGTCTCGTTGCCGCCGGTCTTGTCGTCGCCTCTCTCCGGTCTCGTCGCCGCCGGTCTTGTCGTCGCCGGTCCTGTCGTCAGCAGTCTCGTACTCCGGTTGGGTCGCCTCTCTCCGAGCCGGTTGCGTCCAGTCCCGTCGCCTCCGCCTCTCTTCGGTGTTGTCAATCCCGTTGTCAGCAGTCTCGAACATCACCCACTCCACCGCCTGGAACCGCCTCCAGATTTTCATGAGTCCCGTCGCCTCCTCCTCCTCCGCCGCCGCCACCGCGGTTTCGGTTCTTTCTTTCTTTTCCCGTTTTCGCGCTCTCCGATGGTGCGGTCATCCTCTCCGTTCGCGTCGTCTCTCGTGGCTGGATTTTCGTTCGATTGCGCCTCGGTGCTTGTCCACATGCGTTTGCTCTGGTTGGGATTGTCCGGTGCGTGCTCTCCGAGTGCCGCTTTGCCGGAGCGTGTCGCATAGTGCGGCGTTGTTTTAGCGGACGTTAGGTCAATGAGATTTGAGCCTGCCGAATCGGCGGATAGGAGATGTTAAAGAGGTTTTTCTCCGTTCGACGTTTGATGTCCGTTTCTGAATCGCATCTGCTGATTAGAGCTTTTCCTATTATCGTCTGTTTGTGGTATTGGCAGTGGAGGATTACAACGTGACACTCCGGTTGGGTTGCCTCTCTCCGAGCCGGTTACGTCCAGTCTCGTCGCCTCTGGTCACCTTTATCCGGCTCGCATCGCCTCTGATCGCGTCACCTCGTGATCGTCTTGCCCTAAATCAGGTTCGTTGCTTTGATTCCTTCTCTTTGTACATGTTCTAGTTTTTTGAAGTTGAATCCATCGCAACGGTGCCATTGCCTCCAATCGCCTCTCTCTGATCCCACCGCCTGCAGTCCCGTTGCCTCTGGTCAAGTTTCTCCGGCTCGCATCACCTCTGGTCGCGTCGCCTCGTGGTCGTCTTGCCCTAAATCAGGTTTGTTGCTTTGATTACTTCTCATTGTACATGTTCTAGTTTTTCTGAAGTTGAATCTGCCGCCTGCAGTGCCATCGCCTCCGATCGCCTCTCTCCGATCCCACTGCATGCAGTCCCCTCGCCTCTGGTCAAGTTTCTCTGGCTCAGGAAGGTAGAGTGGATACCTGGACCTAATGGTTCGGGATATGCATGTTAAATGAAGGAAAGCTTCATTTCTTGGATGTAGAGAAGCATGTTGCGCCTTATGCACATATATTTACTGAATTTTATGGTTCAGGAAGTCTGATGAGTGAGTCCATTGGAATGCCTCTTGAGCTTGGTGTATTCTGGGAATGTCCTTTCTTTGTATGTCTCTTTGAGATGCTATTATCTATCATGACCGTGTCTGTCGTCCTAAACTTCTTGTAATGATGCTTCAAGTGATTTATAAGGTTGAGGTCTTGAAGCAAGACCGAGTGAGAGGAGGATTGCTGAGTTGGGAGTTGACTTTTCCTTGATATCAAGTTATTAAATGTGGTGTGGAAGAAATGCATTGCCAGAAAAAAAAAATGATAGGATGAGCTATTTTTCCCAAAGAGAAAAGACAAGTCGACTCGGATGACACACGTTAAAAAAATTTGTTCATGGGACTTCTGCCTTTTCAATGTAAGCTCGTGCTTTGCCAAATATGGCAAACACATAATTATACTTCATATTAATCTGTTGCTAGGTTAACATGCCTAAGAAATTATTTATTTTTTCCCTCATAGTTGTCCTAGTTGTCATCTTCATCTTAATCATCTAAAAAACCTTAACCTTGAGTTTTTCAAACTCTATCCTAGCCTTCTTCTCCTGACAAAGAAATATTATGAAAGATTATACATAGGCATCTTTATGTTGCTTTCAACTTGCATAAATTTTCATGTGCTGTCTAATGATAGGCTGTCTCTGGGATCTGCATTGTGTCATGCTGGTGATTGTGTTGATTTTCTCTTCCTTGTGTGTATCATGAACTTGAGGTTGATTGAGCTTGATTTGTATTAATCTGCAATTTCGTATCTTTATGATGGACTTACTGTTTTGGCTGAAATGAAGTGCTAGATGAATTTTTTTGACCTCAAGCCCTTCTAGACATAAAAAATACACTTCTAGAGCTTCGATTTGATATGTCGTACGCCCATAATGGATGTCGTTTGGTTGCTGAAAAACACATTTGAAATCTGTCAATTCTGCAGTAGTTTCAGCTTGATTTGTGTTTACTGACTTTGCTGTTTTCCTGTTTTGCTAGTTCTGTTTTGCTAATTTTGTTGGTTCTTTGTTTGCTGATCTTGCTGGTTCTTTGTTTTGAGGAGCAAATTGTCTTGAAAAAATATACAATAATGGAATAAAACATTTGAGAATTCAAACATTGCACTGAATAGCTACCCAATGTTTATGCACCGAATAGCTATCCAATGTTTAGAGCTATAATGACATTTTGATGCTTGTGTCTTTCTTTAGTCTAAAAGATAGTGATGAGAAAAGAAGGCAGCAGCATGTTGCACTTTCTTTTTAATTGTCTTGAACTCATATGATGTTCAACTAGTGAAGGTTACATGGCATCTCAAAAAGAGGCATTCACCGCAAAGTGAAATGAACCTTTAACCAACTTGTTCGTCAGTTTGTTGGTAGAAGAGGTCAAAAAAGGAAATCGCACCTCTTCTACTTTCAACAAAGCAGGGTGGAATAACATACGGATAGAGTTCAACAAACGAGTAGAACTTCAATATACTGCAGTACAGTTGAAGAATAAGGTGAACAAATTGAAAAAGCAAGTATGCTAGTTTCAAGAAGCTTCTTTCACAATCCGGATTTGGCTGGGATAATGTGAACAAAAAAGTTGTTGTTGATGATCCAAGCATATGGGAATCTCATATCAAGGTATGATTTAACATTTGATCATTTTCATAGCACTATATATGTACATCCAATATGTTTAATTGTATTGCTGATATATGTCATCATTGTGAAAATTGCAGGATAATATTGAGTGGGTGAAATTCAAGAAGGATGGGTTTCCTCAATATCTTGATTTGTGTATTGTATTTGGTGATACATATGCTACCGGGGACTATGCAATAGGAAATGCCGAAGATTTGGTGATGTCGGATGAACTTAACATTGGTGGTGATGATGCAGACAATGGACCAGAGGACTTTGGTGCACGGCATGTTAATGAGGAAGATTTTATGTCGACATAACTCCTACTCCAGTTCATGACAAACATAGGATGGATAAAACTCCAAATACTAAGAGGAGAAGGAAGAGTCAATCATATGATGTTGCTAACACCTGCAAAGCCTTGCAAGAGATGATCAAAAGTAGGGTTAATCAATTTGTGAGTGGTTCTGTCAACTCACAAGTGACATCACCACCTATAGACCCATTCTCCATATCTGTGGTGATTGATACCCTACTTGCCATGCCTACATTGGACCCAGATCTCTATAGCAAAGCAGTGGAGCGAGCCTGCGATAATGCCATTTGGAGGGAGGCTTTTATCAAAACCCCAACTGAAATGAGATATGGACTTCTCCAACGTCTTTAGTGGATGTTAGGAAATGTGTCGTGGATTGCATGGAGTTTTATTAGACTATATTTTTTATGTTGTTGGTTGTTATTTTGTTGTTCAAGATATTGACGTTGAGACTTTTGCATTTGTGTTGCGGTTTGGATATGATGGATTGTCCTGAATTTTTATATTTGATTTGCCTTTTCACTCTATTACTTACGTTATTGGTTTCTATTGTTTTTTATTTTTATTTTTACATATATCTATATTAATTTTCTTATATTTGTGTAATGGCATAGGTACTATGGAAGATGAATCAAATAGTGTGTCTAATGAAGAGGTAGCAGCAGTTGAATGGTATTTGGATGACTTTGATATTGACATAATAAAAGCATGGTTATCTCTTGTTAATTTGGACATGTGTTTGCATACGAGAGAGCCTATTAGGGATAATAAATTATCAGGAGCTAAATGGGTAAGGGAAATTGTTTATGTACATTCAGATAGGATATATTAAGCATTCAGGTTAGAGAGACATGTTTTTCTTAACCTATGTGATCTAATGAAGGCAAGAGGCTGGCTGAAAGATACTCGATATGTAAAGGTAGATGAACAAGTTGGGATTTTCTTATCTATGGTTGGTCACAAAAACACAAATAGAGATTTATGTGAGAGATTTCAACGTTCGGGACAAACAATTAGTAAGTTCTTCACTCTGGTATTAAAAGCGTTTATCAAATTATCAAAAGAGATTATCAGGCCGTCTTCTTTTGATATTGTTCCAGAGGAGATTCTTATCGATCCTAACCATGCACGTTACTTCAAGGTATGATTTTAATATCAATTTTACATTATTAAAATATATATAGTTGATAATATTGTCTAACGCTATAATTTCATAAAATCACAGGGCTGCATTGGTGCTATTGATGGCACCCACATTAATGCATCCGTCCCTATATCAAAACAAATCCCATTTAGAGGCAGGAAAGGGACTACCACTCAAAATGTGATGTGTGCTTGTTCATTTGATATGAAATTTACTTTCGTATATGCTGGGTGGGAAGGATCTGCCAATGATTGTCGGGTTCTCTTAGCAGCACTCGAGACTCCTCGATTGCAATTTCCTCGACCACCACCAGGTATTTGTTTTGTCCATATTAAGTGATTTTCTTTATGATTGTATAGCTATTGCATATCATAACAAATTTATGTATATATTCTTGTAGGGAAATACTATGTAGTAGATTCTGGTTATGCATTACTTCCAGGATTTTTAACTCCATTTAAAGGTGAACGGTATCATTTGAATGAGTATAGGGGTAGAACGAGACGGCCCAGAACAGCAAAAGAATTGTTCAACCATAAGCATTCTTCATTGAGAAATGTTATCGAGAGGTCATTTGGGGCATTAAAAAATCGCTTCTCCATTTTGAGACACATGCTTCCATTTTCAATTCGAAAGCAAGCATATATTATAATCGCATGTTGTACTCTTCATAATTATATTCGCGACCAAGACAAGATGGACAGGAACTTTGCCCTTTATGGAGATCCGGATTATCCACTTGGATCTACAGAAGACGAGTCCTAAAAATAGCATTAAACATTCTCCTGCTTGTGTAAACTCCACTAACTTCACTAATTAAATCAAAGAAAATGACACGTGAGCTGACAAAATTGGGCTCAAAACATTCTACGCACCCGCACCGAATACCGGAATTGTGGATAAACAAAGTAAAAGAGAAATAATATTTTACTTTAGGGCTCTAGTTCTTGTGGGATCATTAGTCGTGGTAAAACTTTTTGCTTTACTCGAATTGTATAGATCCATTGCATGTCACCCATTGATCATGTAGATTTACATGAGGTTCATAAGATCATTGGGCCAACCGAGCCCGCAATAACATTTCAAGCCCACTAAATTTTAACGTGCAATAACTTGAATAGTCGAGTTGCTTGGGTCCCGAATAGCTCTAATTATTATTACCAACCGAAACTTTTTTTTTATTTTTTTTAATCTTTGGAAAAGTCAACCGAGTCCAATTATACCTTTGCGCCTTCTAAGCAACATCAACCGCAGAAGGATGTAAACTTTCCCCATAGCTAATGTATTAACGTAGTAGAATATATCGGGATTGATTCCCCCCCCTTTTTTAGGGTGAGCATAGTTCTAGGGTAAAACATGAAACTTGAGAATTGGACCAATGGAAACTTTTCCGATTCTAGGTTTTAAGATATGTAGGGTAGATTCCAGGTTCTGAAAATTGTGAAACCTATTTCGACCAATAAGTTTCAGGTTATAGGTTGGAACCTAAAACCTATTAGGACCTAAAATAAGTTTTGTATTTTTTTCTCTTGGTGTTGCGTAATCATATGGTATTCTATGGCATTCGATAATTAGTGTATAATCTAAAACTATTAGTCCGACTTCCATTTTATTATTAAGACTTTTACTTTATTAATGTTTCATATTTTTCATATGTCTAAATATAAATTATGGTAAGTAAATCGTAGCAACAAGTGACGGCTATTAAAGGTAATAATCCCCTATAATTGGTCAATTAATAATAAATGTGGAATCTAGGTAGACCCTAAAACCTATGACAGGATAGGTTTCAAGTTTCAAAATATACAGGATATGTTCCAGGTTCCAACAAATAAAAAATTTATTTTAACAAGTAAGTTCAAGATTCCAAGTAGAATTTTTATGGAACCTAGAATACAAAACTTGGAACTATGCACTCTTAGTTATATGATGATCAATCTTGTCATCTTTGTCCATCTAAGAATAAGTTCTAAAGCGGGACATGCCTATATGTATCGGTTTCTCGTCTAGTATTCAATTGGAATTGAAATGATTTGATGTGTGTCGACATGATGGTTTCTTGTCCTTTTTTCCCATACTAAACTGTCAAAAAATTTTGTAGATTGGGAATGATCAAACGAAAATATGGCCTCTTGAAAGCTGATAAAGCAAATGCCCTGCCCAAAAGACCGAACAAGATACATATTATTCATCTTTTTCTTATGTATCGAGCCCGTGGTACCATAGGATGACGTGACTTTCCAAGATGGATTCCCTTGTTTGTAATGTGCAGATGCGGCCCCATGTCGATTCTTGCGGTCAGCCCAACTACTTCGGCCTAATGTCGTGGCCTTCTAGTACCGCGGCCGGTGAAAAAGATTTTTAGGTGCTATCATAAGTCATAAAGCAATATTCTCATCCACACATTCGATCATCAAAAGCTAAAATGCTATGTGTTCAGAAATTCATGTATTCTTTCAAATCACCATGTCGATCATCGCCCAAAAAATTCCTGCAGTCCGCGATCGTAGTCGTGGATCTCAGGTTTCTTTAGGCCCAAAATCGACAATTTGCATGGCTCATGTCCTATCAACAATGCCACAACTTTACTGCCCTCTTGCCAACTAGAGGCTCTTTTGGACCAACATACTTCAATGGTGCTCAAATCCATTTGGGCCACGGCACTAAGCAAACCCATCGAATTAGAGGAATAGTCAAAAGTGACGAAAGAGATCGGTAACTTAGGCTGCGCATGGTAACCTTCCCCAGCCCAAGAATTTCTATTCTTTTGTTCCCCGGAACAAAAAAAGAATAGAAACCCGTTTGATAACGGCACATTGTTTTTTTGTTCCTGGGAATAGAAACTTAGCCCGGGAATGGTTTTGGAACAGAAACGAGAAGTAAAAAAAAGTTACTTCTCGTTCCCGGCCAAGAATTCCCAGGAACAAAAATAAGAAACAAATTGGGCTAACCCTAATTTCACTTTCACGATCTTCCATTTTCACCTCTCCCTTCGTCCGCTTGCCTCTCCCCTCGTCCGCTTGCCTCTCCCCGATCTCATCTCCGTCGCTCTCTCCGGTCTCGTTGCCGCCGGTCTTGTCGTCGCCTCTCTCCGGTCTCGTCGCCGCCGGTCTTGTCGTCGCCGGTCCTGTCGTCAGCAGTCTCGTACTCCGGTTGGGTCGCCTCTCTCCGAGCCGGTTGCGTCCAGTCCCGTCGCCTCCGCCTCTCTTCGGTGTTGTCAATCCCGTTGTCAGCAGTCTCGAACATCACCCACTCCACCGCCTGGAACCGCCTCCAGATTTTCATGAGTCCCGTCGCCTCCTCCTCCTCCGCCGCCGCCACCGCGGTTTCGGTTCTTTCTTTCTTTTCCCGTTTTCGCGCTCTCCGATGGTGCGGTCATCCTCTCCGTTCGCGTCGTCTCTCGTGGCTGGATTTTCGTTCGATTGCGCCTCTGGTGCTTGTCCACATGCGTTTGCTCTGGTTGGGATTGTCCGGTGCGTGCTCTCCGAGTGCCGCTTTGCCGGAGCGTGTCGCATAGTGCGAAGCGTTGTTTTAGCGGACGTTAGGTCAATGAGATTTGAGCCTGCCGAATCGGCGGATAGGAGATGTTAAAGAGGTTTTTCTCCGTTCGACGTTTGATGTCCGTTTCTGAATCGCATCTGCTGATTAGAGCTTTTCCTATTATCGTCTGTTTGTGGTATTGGCAGTGGAGGATTACAACGTGACACTCCGGTTGGGTTGCCTCTCTCCGAGCCGGTTACGTCCAGTCTCGTCGCCTCTGGTCACCTTTATCCGGCTCGCATCGCCTCTGATCGCGTCACCTCGTGATCGTCTTGCCCTAAATCAGGTTCGTTGCTTTGATTCCTTCTCTTTGTACATGTTCTAGTTTTTCTGAAGTTGAATCCATCGCCTGCAGTGCCATTGCCTCCAATCGCCTCTCTCTGATCCCACCGCCTGCAGTCCCGTTGCCTCTGGTCAAGTTTCTCCGGCTCGCATCACCTCTGGTCGCGTCGCCTCGTGGTCGTCTTGCCCTAAATCAGGTTTGTTGCTTTGATTACTTCTCATTGTACATGTTCTAGTTTTTCTGAAGTTGAATCTGCCGCCTGCAGTGCCATCGCCTCCGATCGCCTCTCTCCGATCCCATCGCATGCGGTCCCTCGCCCGGTCAAGTTTCTCTCGGCTCGGGAAGGTAGAGTGGATACCTGGACCTAATGGTTCGGGATATGCATGTTAAATGAAGGAAAGCTTCATTTCTTGGATGTAGAGAAGCATGTTGCGCCTTATGCACATATATTTACTGAATTTTATGGTTCAGGAAGTCTGATGAGTGAGTCCATTGGAATGCCTCTTGAGCTTGGTGTATTCTGGGAATGTCCTTTCTTTGTATGTCTGCTGAGATGCTATTATCTATCATGACTGTGTCTGTCGTCCTAAACTTCTTGTAATGATGCTTCAAGTGATTTATAAGGTTGAGGTCTTGAAGCAAGACCAGAGTGAGAGGAGGATTGCTGAGTTGGGAGTTGACTTTTCCTTGATATCAAGTTATTAAATGTGGTGTGGAAGAAATGCATTGCCAGAAAAAAAAAATGATAGGATGAGCTATTTTTCCCAAAGAGAAAAGACAAGTCGACTCGGATGACACACGTTAAAAAAATTTGTTCATGGGACTTCTGCCTTTTCAATGTAAGCTCGTGCTTTGCCAAATATGGCAAACACATAATTATACTTCATATTAATCTGTTGCTAGGTTAACATGCCTAAGAAATTATTTATTTTTTCCCTCATAGTTGTCCTAGTTGTCATCTTCATCTTAATCATCTAAAAAACCTTAACCTTGAGTTTTTCAAACTCTATCCTAGCCTTCTTCTCCTGACAAAGAAATATTATGAAAGATTATACATAGGCATCTTTATGTTGCTTTCAACTTGCATAAATTTTCATGTGCTGTCTAATGATAGGCTGTCTCTGGGATCTGCATTGTGTCATGCTGGTGATTGTGTTGATTTTCTCTTCCTTGTGTGTATCATGAACTTGAGGTTGATTGAGCTTGATTTGTATTAATCTGCAATTTCGTATCTTTATGATGGACTTACTGTTTTGGCTGAAATGAAGTGCTAGATGAATTTTTTTGACCTCAAGCCCTTCTAGACATAAAAAATACACTTCTAGAGCTTCGATTTGATATGTCGTACGCCCATAATGGATGTCGTTTGGTTGCTGAAAAACACATTTGAAATCTGTCAATTCTGCAGTAGTTTCAGCTTGATTTGTGTTTACTGACTTTGCTGTTTTCCTGTTTTGCTAGTTCTGTTTTGCTAATTTTGTTGGTTCTTTGTTTGCTGATCTTGCTGGTTCTTTGTTTTGAGGAGCAAATTGTCTTGAAAAAATATACAATAATGGAATAAAACATTTGAGAATTCAAACATTGCACTGAATAGCTACCCAATGTTTATGCACTGAATAGCTATCCAATGTTTAGAGCTATAATGACATTTTGATGCTTGTGTCTTTCTTTAGTCTAAAAGATAGTGATGAGAAAAGAAGGCAGCAGCATGTTGCACTTTCTTTTTAATTGTCTTGAACTCATATGATGTTCAACTAGTGAAGGTTACATGGCATCTCAAAAAGAGGCATTCACCGCAAAGTGAAATGAACCTTTAACCAACTTGTTCGTCAGTTTGTTGGTAGAAGAGGTCAAAAAAGGAAATCGCACCTCTTCTACTTTCAACAAAGCAGGGTGGAATAACATACGGATAGAGTTCAACAAACGAGTAGAACTTCAATATACTGCAGTACAGTTGAAGAATAAGGTGAACAAATTGAAAAAGCAGTATGCTAGTTTCAAGAAGCTTCTTTCACAATCCGGATTTGGCTGGGATAATGTGAACAAAAAAGTTGTTGTTGATGATCCAAGCATATGGGAATCTCATATCAAGGTATGATTTAACATTTGATCATTTTCATAGCACTATATATGTACATCCAATATGTTTAATTGTATTGCTGATATATGTCATCATTGTGAAAATTGCAGGATAATATTGAGTGGGTGAAATTCAAGAAGGATGGGTTTCCTCAATATCTTGATTTGTGTATTGTATTTGGTGATACATATGCTACCGGGGACTATGCAATAGGAAATGCCGAAGATTTGGTGATGTCGGATGAACTTAACATTGGTGGTGATGATGCAGACAATGGACCAGAGGACTTTGGTGCACGGCATGTTAATGAGGAAGATTTTATGTCTGACATAACTCCTACTCCAGTTCATGACAAACATAGGATGGATAAAACTCCAAATACTAAGAGGAGAAGGAAGAGTCAATCATATGATGTTGCTAACACCTGCAAAGCCTTGCAAGAGATGATCAAAAGTAGGGTTAATCAATTTGTGAGTGGTTCTGTCAACTCACAAGTGACATCACCACCTATAGACCCATTCTCCATATCTGTGGTGATTGATACCCTACTTGCCATGCCTACATTGGACCCAGATCTCTATAGCAAAGCGGTGGAGCGAGCTGCGATAATGCCATTTGGAGGGAGGCTTTTATCAAAACCCCAACTGAAATGAGATATGGACTTCTCCAACGTCTTTAGTGGATGTTAGGAAATGTGTCGTGGATTGCATGGAGTTTTATTAGACTATATTTTTTATGTTGTTGGTTGTTATTTTGTTGTTCAAGATATTGACGTTGAGACTTTTGCATTTGTGTTGCGGTTTGGATATGATGGATTGTCCTGAATTTTTATATTTGATTTGCCTTTTCACTCTATTACTTACGTTATTGGTTTCTATTGTTTTTTATTTTTATTTTTACATATATCTATATTAATTTTCTTATATTTGTGTAATGGCATAGGTACTATGGAAGATGAATCAAATAGTGTGTCTAATGAAGAGGTAGCAGCAGTTGAATGGTATTTGGATGACTTTGATATTGACATAATAAAAGCATGGTTATCTCTTGTTAATTTGGACATGTGTTTGCATACGAGAGAGCCTATTAGGGATAATAAATTATCAGGAGCTAAATGGGTAAGGGAAATTGTTTATGTACATTCAGATAGGATATATTAAGCATTCAGGTTAGAGAGACATGTTTTTCTTAACCTATGTGATCTAATGAAGGCAAGAGGCTGGCTGAAAGATACTCGATATGTAAAGGTAGATGAACAAGTTGGGATTTTCTTATCTATGGTTGGTCACAAAAACACAAATAGAGATTTATGTGAGAGATTTCAACGTTCGGGACAAACAATTAGTAAGTTCTTCACTCGGTATTAAAAGCGTTTATCAAATTATCAAAAGAGATTATCAGCCGTCTTCTTTTGATATTGTTCCAGAGGAGATTCTTATCGATCCTAACCATGCACGTTACTTCAAGGTATGATTTTAATATCAATTTTACATTATTAAAATATATATAGTTGATAATATTGTCTAACGCTATAATTTCATAAAATCACAGGGCTGCATTGGTGCTATTGATGGCACCCACATTAATGCATCCGTCCCTATATCAAAACAAATCCCATTTAGAGGCAGGAAAGGGACTACCACTCAAAATGTGATGTGTGCTTGTTCATTTGATATGAAATTTACTTTCGTATATGCTGGGTGGGAAGGATCTGCCAATGATTGTCGGGTTCTCTTAGCAGCACTCGAGACTCCTCGATTGCAATTTCCTCGACCACCACCAGGTATTTGTTTTGTCCATATTAAGTGATTTTCTTTATGATTGTATAGCTATTGCATATCATAACAAATTTATGTATATATTCTTGTAGGGAAATACTATGTAGTAGATTCTGGTTATGCATTACTTCCAGGATTTTTAACTCCATTTAAAGGTGAACGGTATCATTTGAATGAGTATAGGGGTAGAACGAGACGGCCCAGAACAGCAAAAGAATTGTTCAACCATAAGCATTCTTCATTGAGAAATGTTATCGAGAGGTCATTTGGGGCATTAAAAAATCGCTTCTCCATTTTGAGACACATGCTTCCATTTTCAATTCGAAAGCAAGCATATATTATAATCGCATGTTGTACTCTTCATAATTATATTCGCGACCAAGACAAGATGGACAGGAACTTTGCCCTTTATGGAGATCCGGATTATCCACTTGGATCTACAGAAGACGAGGTTGTAGATGATGCATCACATGATGAGGCGGCTGAGATAAACATGATCAGGAAAAATATTGCAAATGTGATGGCAAGGGATCACAATATGCAAGAGATTCCATGACTTTTTATTTCCGACTTTTTGCGACGTGTTTTTTGTTTTTTGGTGAAAACTTTTGCGATGTGTTTGTAAACTATTATGAATACATTTCTATTAATAGTATTAAGGTCATCCAATTCTATCTCCATGAGCATAAATGCCATTGAATGTATCATAAATGTGGACAAATAGAAGAGAAGCAAATGGTAAGCTATTGTATAGTTGACACTTCAAGACCTACAAACCGCCGTCCGAAGCTTGTATGCTAGTCAAGAAAGAAAAAAAGCAAAAGAGGAGAAGAAGAACACCTCCCTTTATCAAAATTAGCCAAAACCTTATAACGACAGCAAGGTAATTCGGAAGAAGCAAGGTAAAAAGTAACATCAAGATGGGATGCATCGACGATTCAAAATGCAAGAGAACGAGGTCTTTACTAAGTGTTTTAGGAGCATACTATGAACTAAATGCATAATGACAACAAAGCCACGCCATGCATGAACCATTCCAACAGTTGGAAATTTCCAACCCCAACCCGACATCCATGTCAAGATTAGAAGAGACTAAAATCCCTAAGCCACGCATGCACTAGAATTACAATTTTTTTTTAAAGAGTAAAAACTTAGTCCCAAGGAAATGAGCATAAATTAATTTGGCTGACAATATCACGTGTGCTTTTTTCGCAATATTTGCTATACCAAACATTAAAATTCGCAAAAAGAAAATATATTATTGAGAATTATAGTTCAAAACATCAGTTTGTGAATACTGATTCCAACAAAGCGCTACATAAATTCAATACGCTATAAAACATAAGTAAAGATCCTCACACATAGATATAAAATAATAGCTCACGTTCCATTACAATACCACCTATGTTACAAGCATATTCGACTAGAATGCTTACACCTAATCAAATGTATTATTAATCTAATAATATTTTGATCTTGTCAATTTTTATGTAATATCTAATTTATTCCTTTTTGTTATTTTTAATTTTTTTAAAATAAAATTTGGAATAGAAATTTTGTGCAGTTACCAAACGTATTTCTGTTCTTTTTCTATTCTAGAAATAAAACTTTTTTGCAGTTATCAAACGTGTTTCTGTTATTTTTTTGTTCCAGAAATAAAAATTTTGTACAGTTATCAAATGGGTTTTTTTGCTCAGAAATTGTTCCCCAGAATAGAAATAGAAAAAAACTATTTCTGAAAAAAAATTGTTCCCCGGCCAAGAAATGTTACCATGTGCAGCCTTAATGTGCCATCGTCATTGACATGGAACCCTCAAACACGTTTTACCGCCTACGCCGTTGCCCAGAAACTTCCTGTACACCTTCGTTCCGAGCCTGAAACTCCCACCAAACACCTTTCCCTCTTCTTGGGCATGTCGGTGCTACGTTTGATCAACTCATCCCTGTTACTCTCACCTTCATGTGCACAAGACCAATGACCTATCTGGTGCGAACTCATGGACTTACTCTCATGTACTGCCTTCCGTGTCGCATGAAATGAAGAACGAATTCAAGATTATATTATTAGAGCATCCGCGATTGCACAAATCATGACTCCCCGAAATTCTAATGACTTCATAGTAGAGAGATCCGAGGGGGAATCCATAAGTTGAGCCAGTCGATAATCGATTTGGATTCATCTTCACTCAAAAGTTTAAATCAGAGTTAATGATCGGTTATATATCATCAGTTGCTTCTTTCGACTCAACATTTAATGTAAGAGGTCTTTCTTACATAAGCCGACGCTTGTGTTGAATTTTTAGCCAACGTATGCGGTGTTGCAGAAGGACGCAACCATCTATGTGAACTCCCTCCAAAAGGTCTAGGTCCACTTATCTTGGCTGATTGCTTCAGTGTGGTTCTCTATCATACCTAGGAGTCCGCCTATTATATGCTATCAATACGAGTTCATTTCATTGTCACGAGATCTATACAGAGTGTTATGAATCTAAGACACATGCCTTTCGAGAAAATTGACACATATTTCCTTGTCAAAGCTCGTTGTCATTCTTTCTTATGAAAGACACAATATGAACATAAAATAGCCTATAAATTTAGACATAACACACGGCAACCAAGTCAACTCGGGCTTTTAGTCTAAAACACTAATTCAAGGGAACATAATTGGCTACACCCCGATTGAATCATATAGATCAGTGCATGTCATACATTTGAATTATATGGATTTCACATCAGGCTCATAAATGATCACCAGGCCCTTGAGGATAGTCAACCAAGTCCAGTCATATGATATGACCAGCATCCAGTACGTTTCTACCTTTCAAGTAACATCGACTGGACAAAGGAAGTAAATTTTTGCCATTTTTCATTGATTAATGTTCCAGAGGAGTAAAGATAATGAATCTCGTCGCTTTCCTCCCTCCAAAATTGGAATAAAAAATAAATGATACTTCTCCACATGATGATTCCGGTCCTTAGAAAACTGAAAAAGCATGAACGAAAGTATATATATTGCATATAATTGATCTTCTTCTTATGTGCAGCAACTGCACATAGGATGAAGTCACTTTCCCAAATGGGTCGCGGCCACATCACCGAGAATTTTAGGACACGACGTGTAAACGAACCGGAGAAAGATTGAAAACTAGTATTAGAAGTTGTCGGATGTCATAACACTAACATCAGACGAAAAACACAGCCAATTTCCCGCGCCACATTACCACTACAAAAGCATAAAACAACACAGAACTCAGGAACCGAACACGGCTACCCATCAACGCCATCGTGCGGTCTAGGCGAAGACGAGAGCGGTGACTTGTGATGCGGAGTATATGTTGCAGTGCGGTGGAGAAGAAAGCCGGAGATTTTAGCGACGAGGGCTTTACAGCTTCGGAACAAGCAGGCACATATGAGACGCTTCGCGCGTCCACGTCCGTGCATGGGAGGATGACGAAGCAGCTCTTGACTCTTCACCACTAATTCCTTCTCCTTCATAGCTTCCTGCATGGCAGCCATCGCGCTTCCTTTCCCGTGCTTTTTAGAGAGAGAGAGAGAGAGAGAGAGAGAGATGAAGCTTGATCTTTGCTTGGGTGGGAGAGATGTGATTATTTATATGTTTTAGGGTTAGTCCTTCGGACGGTTTGGTGGGCGGACAGTGATTGTGGGGAGGAGGGCTTCCTTGAAGGTTCGCGGATTCATTCGATGCATTTATTTAACCAAGTCGTCAACGGAAGACCGGTAGAAGGAAAAAATGAAAATTGCACAGGACGGAACAGTTCAGTGAAGCCAAGCATATTAAAATCGATATCGAGAATATCGCGACCTATATAATTAAAATAATGTTACATCAATTCACATCACAGCTTTTCCTGTTTAAGGTATGTGGACAGAGCGATTTAGGTGTTTTCAATAAAAATCCATGGACAGAAATGCCAATGGAGATGTTGCCGATGGAAATTCAGGAGCTGCTCATGTGAACAAAAATTCTTCGCAGTCGCATGGCCTCTTTTTCCTATCTCTCACGGCAAATGTTATTATAATCAAGATTAGAGACCGGCTCTTTCATGGGGGACCCTCGCCAATGCGCGTCGAAAACTTGGGTGTTCTTTAAAGCATGGCAGCTAAATGACTCGTAACCTACCGCGTGAAATGATATTGCAAGCTAAAGAAAACAAGAACCGGTCTATTATTCGTGAAAACAAGATCACACGAAAAAAGTTGGCGCATAGAAAATAAAATAATTCTTTTCCGTTATTGATTAACGAAATGATTTAGCTTAAAAGGTCAGGCTCATATTGGCCCTAATCCTTAATTTGATGGGGCGATTTCCTGTTATTCCGACAGACAGCTATTACTTATCCTATGATTATACTTAGTTATCTCGAGGTTAAGACGTGGGGTTAAATAATCTTTTCCCGCAAATTTCTACAAATGGGACCAAAGTCTCTTACCGTTGGTTCTCAGCCGACCTTTGTCATTCTCCCTCCTTTATTTAATTACAGAAGAAAACATTAAAAATTCGGTAATATTTAGACCTGAGTTTGTGTTGGGTATCGTCAGTTCCTTTTCCTTTTTTTCTTTTTCTTTTTTAAATTCTCGATCAGACGACGACGACAAAAATGGCCAACGGAAAGATGACCGATCAATATGTGGTAGCTCGTATACATTTTTCTCTGATTAAGGAATCAGAAAAGGTATCTCCTCGATCCACCTTTTGGATTTTGGATCAGTCAGGGAGTTCATGAGAGAGAGAGAGAGAGAGAGAGAGAGAGAGAGAGAGAGAGAGAGAGAGATTCTCGATTCTGGTTGACCGCATGTTCTTCGTGTACACAGAGTTGTGTCGAACGTTCCTGGAAGGTTCATCCTCTCGAATCCCTAACTTGACACCATCCCCGATTCCCCATGACTTCTTCCATTTATTTTTATTGTTATAAGCCATGTACGTGCATATCTGATAACTCTGGAATAAGAAGTTTTAAACCTTATTACAAAAATACAAGTCCTAAAACTTTCAAAAATTACAATCAACGGAATGACTTTATAGACCAATACAACAATTATAAAAATTTGATTGCACTTCTTAAAAATTTCAGGACTCAAATACACTTTTGTAATAAATTTTTCGACTTAATTGCATTTTATGATAAGTTTTAGGATTTTAAATGCACTTGTCGCATATAACTCATGTTTCATATAGTTTATGCAATTGCTTTTCAAATTGATTTGAATTTGTATAGGAAATAGGAAAAGTAATTTATCTCTTAAAATTGATATGGGATGTTCTGCGGATATTTGTTGGATATGATCCACCCGTTCACATATCTTATTGATTTAATCAGGCCATTTTATAAGTTCATTTTCAAAATCATTCTTGAGAATTACACCCTTACACTAATCTTCAAATTGTGGGCATGAAGTTCCACAGCCCCATAGTAGTCTTGCTGTAAGTCTAGATTTTATAAGTTAATAACCTCATCTGTTTTTTTGGTTTATTTTCTTTTAGGCTCTCAGGTTAACTAGAGGACCTAACCTGCAGCAGATTCCTTTTCTAAGTGAACTCCAGACGGTTGATAACTACTTCTAAAATATGCATTGAAAATTGCTCCCCATAGTCCAAGCTTTCTTAGCTTCACTAATGAAATCAGAGAAAAATGACACGCGAGCCAACAAAATCGAGCCCAAAGTATCCTGCGCACTTGCACCGAAATAGTGGGTTATCTAAGTAAAAAAGAAATAACATTTTATTTTGAAGTTTTTGACTTTCCATGGAGTTCCCAATCAGGGAAAAACATTAGCAATACTCGGACCATATAAATCCAGTGCAAGTAGTCCGTTTAATCGCGCGGACCCCACATGATCATTGAGTCAATTGAACTTGCAATAACATTTTAAACCGACTAATCTTCACGTAAGCTACACTTCCTTGAACGGTTAGACCGCTAAAGTCAAGAATAGCTCAAGTAATTATTACTGATCGATGCAATCTTCTACTTTCAATCCGAAAGCCAATCAAGTCCAATCATACCACAATCATCGTGTACACTTGTACCTTTCGAGGTAAACTTTTCCTGTAGGTGACTAATTAATATAGCAGAATTTATCGAGATCAATTTTCTTTTTTCGAGAGTCCATGAAAATCATCCTCCTCCGTCCAAAAGTAAGTTTTGAAGCACGACATGCTCACATTTCTCGATTTCTCGTCTAGTACCTTCCCGATTGGAACTAAAATGATTGATGTGGCCACGTGATCCTTTTCCCTATATTAAATGTCAAAAATCGATGCTGATTGCGACAGATACAAACAAGAACATGGCCACTTGAAAGCTCAGAAAGCAAATACCCTGCCGAAAAGACCAAATAAAATACAGAATATTTATCTTCTTCTTATGTACAGGAATTGAAATGAAGCCTGTGGTACCGTAGAATGACGTAGCTTTCCAATGCGGCAAGTTTAGGACACGACGAATGTACTATGTACAGCTGAAGCAGTGGAAGACTGACTGAAGCAAGCGGCAGAAGATGTCAGCCGAGATAACCGATCATCGGACGGAAAAGACGGAGCCATTTTCCCGCCGAAACTACTACAAAAGCAGAACACGACAACAGAACTCAGGAATCGAACTCAACTACCCATCAACACTTTCGAGCGGACTAGGGTGACTTCTTCCTACAACCCCAACGAGAAAACTGTTGAAAATTAATCCAGAGAAAGCAAACCGTTTGTTATAATCAGAACATCAATGTAAAGAAAATGATAACAATTTTATAATATCCTTCATTTTTCCAATCTTGGAGAAGAATAAAATAAGATATAATATAAAATTGAAGGTGAGGTACGGATATTCGAATATCCTTAAGGCGATTAGTTCCTGCCAATGGTGCTCCGCAGATTCACGAACTATGCCTCCCAAAATACAACACATCGAGCATGTTTGGATTAGCACTATACAAACAGAACTCAATCGAATCGTTCAATTGAACCAGCATACTTAGAAAAATCAGAAGAGTAGAAAAGTATATCAAAGCCTTTTTTTGAATCGAGTTGGAAAAATCAAAACCAAAAAACCGTAAAAACTAAATGAAGCTCTATGCTCCCATCTATTTATAAAGATTTTTAGTTCATGTACAGAAGAGATACATGAATTAAATAGACGCATGTATCCACGAAATTCATGAATCAGGAGATACATAAATTCAAGAGATTCATGAATCCAGAAATACGTGAATTCAAGAGATACGTGAACTCTAAAAATACATGAACTAAAAGATACATGAATCTAGGAAATTCATGAATTCAATAGATACGTGAACATAAAAATTTAGGAAGTTCATGAATCCAAAAAAGATACATGAATAGAAAAGACATATCTTAATTTATTTGCTTTCGTTAATCCATTAACCATAATTATAACTATAATTATAACAGAAGCGTAGACAAGGGAGGTGACTTGTGATTTGACGTGGGGGCGCAGTTCTCGTTGCGGCTGAGAAGAAAGCCGGAGATTTTGCTCACAAGGGCTTTGAAGCTTTGGAACAAACAGGCGAACACGAGACGCTTTATGCGTCTGCGCTGGGGAGGATGAAGAGGCAGCTCTTGTCTCTTCACTGCTGATTAGGGGTGTCAAAAAAACCCGACCTGAACACGAAACATGTATTATACATGTTTCGTGTTCGGGTCGTGTTCGGGTCACAAATATAAAACAAGAAAATAAATGTGTTTCAACCCGAAACAAGTTAATTCTAAGTCCAAACACGCCAAAAACACAAACACTTTAGCCCCAAACACAAACAGTCGAACACAAGCACTGAAGCACATACCTCGTCTCCGCCTTCTTCTCCGACGAGTGCGCCTTCTCGTGGAGTCCGCTGCCGCCCTCCGATCGACGCGCCTTCGCCTCGCCGTCGCTGTAGCCACCCCTCGCCTCCGCCTCGCCGACGCCGGAACCCTTGCCGTCGCGTGCGGCTGACCATCGTCAACGGCTCGGGGACTGGGTTCGCTCGGTGAGTCTCTGGAAACTCGATCGCTAGTGAATGTTTCTAATTTTTCTTCCTCGATGATAGTCAGCGATGATCAGACCAAACTTAGTGTTTTGGTTTTTTGGGGCAAAATCTGAGATTAGAACGGTTTTGTGGGTTCTGCTCATCTTTAACTTTTGTGTTCCATTTGCCAATGGATACTCTTCATCTCTCAGATGAGACATTTTCATGGGTTGTGTTTTTTTTTGCTCCTAGTTTCGCCTATAATGTGCTCTGAGATCGCCGTCTGGATGTCTTTTTGCCGATAGATAATCTTTGTGTTCCGTTTGCCAAACTTATTTCGTCTTTTTCCGCTCCTGGTTTCGACTGTGGACGAGAGATCGCTCAGATGTTCTATGTCCATTTGCTAACGGCGTTTGGATCGATGACTCGTTGCGTCTCGGGCCTTCTTCAAACGGGTGGTGGTTTTGGTTTTTTGGGACAAAATCTGAGATTAGAACGGTTTTGTGGGTTCTGCTTGTCTTTAACTTTTGTGTTCCATTTGCCAATGGATACTCTTCATCTCTTAGATGAGACATTTTCATGGGTTGTGTTTTTTTTTTGCTCCTAGTTTCGCCTGTAATGTGCTCTAAGATCGCCGTTTGGATGTCTTTTTGCCGATAGATAATCTTTGTGTTCCATTTGCCAAACGTATTTCGTCTTTTTCCACTCCTGGTTTCGACTGTGGACGAGAGATCGCTCAGATGTTCTATGTCCGTTTGCTAACGGCGTTTGGATCGATGACTCGTTGCGTCTCGGGCCTTCTTCAAACGGGTGGTGGACGCGTCTTATAAGGCGGCCACTAATCTTGCTAATTTCAAAACCAAGGCCAGTTCTCGCTACTTTGGTTTAGAAGGTGCGGAGAGGTTGAGAGTTACCGTGCTTGGGTATTTTAAGCAAAGTAGGTATTCTACCCACTCGATCGCTTATCTTGTTGATGAGTCTCTGGAAACTTGATTGCTTATCTTGTTAAAATGAATGGTTGGTGAGAGCGTGAATGGGGAATTCTGTGGATAGGCTTCGGCGAAGCGGTTCAGGGTGACGGGGAGAGGGAAGATTGTGCGGAGGAGACAGTGGCAAAAATTCAAGATCCTAGTACACTTTGGATCGATATGCATCCCCACTCCCTAGAAAGACAGTGGCAGAAATTTTTACTGACTAGATGTATAACTTTTCTACAGCTTACGGTCTTTCTTACATTCTCCATGTTGGCCCAACATATCCTTTTAGAGAGATGTGAGTTCGGATTTCCAATTGTAGATTGTTTTTGGTTATGCTTATTGAGTTTGTGCCAGTGTCTTTCTTGAAAATGTCCGTGCAGCATGCTCCTTTACATCCATAAACATATCCTTTTAGATAGATGAGGCAATATCACTATTTTGCCGTTGTAAAGTAGAAGGGAGCATAATTCTTGATGAAATTGCATCAATTTCAATACTTGGTGTTTGTGGAACTTTAGGGTCTGATAGGATGGGTGAGCAGATTCACTGCCATGTTCTTAAATCTGGATTATTTTCAGATTTAGAGGTAGCAAACGCATTGATCAGTATGTACTCAAAGTGTTGGAATATGGATGCTGCTAAAAAAGTCTTTAACATTATGCCTGCACATGACATAGTTTCATGGAATGGCTTGATTTCGGGGTTCATTATTCACAGGCGGGGAGATGATGCCCTCACTGTCTGGTCAAACTTACACAATGCGGGGATAAAACCTGACAAGATCAGCATCCTTTTAGTTATATCAGCTTACAAATATACAAGTGCTCACTTAGCTTTTCAATTCACTACTTCATGTTTTATGTATCATATTTTGGCAATAACTATTTAAAGCTAACAAATGCAAGTCAAAACATGCGGTATATGCTGCTAAGCTAGTTCGTGGATTTGGGTTTCCTTGTGATGTATTAGATTTATCAGACTGTTCAAATAATTTGCTTTTTTTAGACAGATTATGTGACCATAAGAAACTTTTTGAGGTGATGATAAGAGAGACCTGTTATCTATTGTGAACTGAAGATTTCTACATACACTAAAGATGATTGTACTAAAGAGTATGATTTTTCCCTTAGCTTCTCATATCACCATCTCTTTTTCTTTTTCCTTTTTCTGCAGGGAAGTCTCGGGGACATCAAGTCTAACCTTGTGAGGCCAATCAAATGGTAAAATGCAGGGACAGCCAAATAGAGAGAACATCAAAAGCCCCCACTCTCCACACACATGAGTAGGCTAGTGCCTATATCCTTGTTCAGCAGGGGAAAAGTAAGGTGAAACCGAAACTTCAGAGATATTCAACAGCATTGCCGGTGATTTTTCTCTCAGCCCTTAAATACCATCTTCTAGGATTGCTAGATGTCTTCAGCAGGGGATTCTAATGTCACAAATAGAAGGAGGAGATCTACAATGTGGGAGCATTTTAAAGAGATTCCTAATCAAGAAAAGGCTGAGTGTTTATATTGTGGCGCCTTTATTGGTTGTGCTAGTGGTCAAGGGACTAGCTCAATGCATCATCATCTAGCTAGATGTAAGGAATATCCATATGCAGACGCTGGAAAAAGGCAAAGAAGTGCCTCGAGTCAAGTTGTTGGGGGTAGTAGTTCATCAGGTCCTTGGAAATTTGATCAGGATGCTAGTAGAAAAGAACTAGCGATCATGTTTATTCTTAGTGAATTGCCTTTTAAGTTGGTAGAGTATGAGGGATTTCATCGATTTGTGAATAGAATTCAACCAAAATTTTTAATCCCGTCACGCAATACATTGAGGCATGATTGTTATGACTTGTACATGGAGGAAAGAAGCAAATTGAAGAAATATTTCTCCGAGACATCTCCTAGAGTATGTCTAACAACTGACACATGGACATCTTGTCAAAACTTAAGTTATATGTGTCTGACTGCTCATTTTGTTGATGCTGATTGGAAATTGCAGAAGAAGATATTAAATTTTTGTCAGATCTCAGGTCATTCTGCTGAGATAATAGGAAAAACAATTGAGAAATGTTTGACTGATTGGGGGATCCACAGTGTTTTTTCTATCACTGTAGATAATGCTAGCTCAAATGACTTGGGAGTTCAATACCTGAAAAAGATACTTAATTCTTGGAACTCTCTGTTGTTAAGAGGTGAGTTACTCCATATGAGGTGTTATGCACATATATTAAGTTTGATTGTTAGAGATGGGTTAAAAGACATAAACGATTCAATTGCTAGAATACGTTCAGCCGTACGTTACGTGAGATCTTCTCCTAGCAGGCTAAGAAAGTTCAAGGCTTGTGTTGAGTTAGAGAATATTGAGTCGAAGAGTCTTGTATGTTTGGATGTGGAAACTCGTTGGAACTCAACATATTTGATGTTGGAATCAGCTTTAAAGTTTGAAAGAGCTTTTAGCAATATGGAATTTCGGGATAGCAAATATGCTCAAGAGCTTTCCAAGGGGAAAGGGTTGCCCACTAGTGAAGATTGGAATTATGCACGTCGCTTTCTTCCTTTTCTGAAGTTGTTCTTTGATACAACTATAAAAGTTTCAGGTTCTTCTTATGTCACTAGCAATAATATGGCGAAGGACGTGTATGGGATTTATATGATGATTGAGAGATATTGTGGAAATGAGGAGCAAAGCTTGCGAGAAATGGCTCAAAGAATGAAAACGAAATTTCGTAAGTATTTTGGCAATGTAAACAACATTAATCTCACTTTATTCATTGCTTGCATATTTGACCCACGACATAAGTGGGACTATGTGAAGTGGATGATTGGTCATGTTTATGAAAGCAAGGAGGCAGAAACTTTACAAAAGAAAGTGATAACATCTTTGACATTATTGTTTGAACAATATCGCACGGGTGTATGCCCTCAAAGCAACTTGAGGCTAAAGAGCACAAGGATGGTAAGCATGTCAAGATCCCCAGTGGTTGGTGCTGATATTATGACTGAAATGTATTTTAGTCAAACTGGACAACAATATTTGGATGAAAAATCAGAACTGGATAAGTACTTGGAGGAGGCATGTGAACGTTATAACTTTGAATTTGATATATTAAGTTGGTGGAAGGGGAATTCATCGAGATATCCTATACTTTCTACTGTTGCTCGAGATATTTTGGCCATACCCATCTCGACTGTAGCATCGGAGGCGGCATTTAGCACGGGAGGTCGTGTGCTCGATGTGTTTCGTAGTTCCTTGACCCCAACCATGGCGGAAGCTCTTATATGTGCTCAAGATTGGTTACGATCCGCGCCACTTTTACGTTCAATTGAGGAGGACTTAGAAGATCTTGAAATCTTTGAGTCGGGTGAGAAAATATGATTGTAGAATATTTGTACCTTTCTTTATTTTAATCTATATGTTAGTGTTCTCATTTTCGTTGTGAATTTATTGTAAAATTGCCAAATACGACCACGGAGTCAAGCTCGATGTTGACTTCTCTCGATGATTGACGTCTTAGAGGTTAGTATTTTATAATATGCAACTTGTGTAAGTCCTACTTCTCTTTTTGCACTCCTAACAATGCTGCCTTTCCTGAATTTATTATTGGAAGCTTTGGACAGAAAAGGTTATCTTTTCACTTGAAGATCCCATGTGGCCAAGAACGAGTCTTTGGTCTTTAGGGTGGATTTGGCCACTGCAATGAGGTTCAAGATCATGGTTTGGAAGACCAAGAGGTATAAGGTAATAGTGGGTGCTAATGTGACTCTCAATGATCAGGCTGCTAAGAACACCGGCAAGAAGAACAAGGATGTCAAACTAAAGTCTGGGGTGGGTAAGAATTTAGGGGGTTGTTGCTTTTGGCAGGTGGGGACTTCTGTTGTTGCTTTAGCTTTGATTTTGCTTGACTAAGGGCTAAGTTGGACTCTCCCTTGTGTGAGGAAGGTTGAGAATGAGATTAATTTTCTGGTATTCCTGGATAGTGGGCAGTGCTGGTTAGTGTTTGCATTAGAAATGAGTGCTAGTTAGCGTTTGGAAGAGGGAAAAAAATCATTGTTTTGGGATGGTTTCGTTGAATGAAGATTTGAATGAATCATGGTGTTTGGATCTTATGATATGTAGTCCTTATGATATGTAGTCCTTATCCTTCATTACATTGAGTTCTTTGGGGTTGTTCAGATTCCTGGTCTTTGCAAACAGAGTGAATTTTGTTTGCCTTCTTAAAATTCTCGCGTGAAAGACTGCATTGGGAGGAGAATCTGGTTTTGTTAATTTTTGTGTATCTTTGGTGTGTGTCGGATCAATTATAGATCCGGGGAAGTTACGTAAACTCAACTGTTTGGTGTGATAGCTTACACTTTACTTAGCCTGCAAATTGAGCACAGCGCCCTATTATCACAGAAGAGATTGCTGACAAGACAGCGGGTATGAAATTGAGTAAACGAGCAAAATTGAGAAAGATTTCGACATCATGCTGAGCTGTTGAAGATTCTATAAGAACCAGCCCCTGTTTAGTACATTAATCATGCATACAACTTGGAGAGGTCCTCTGAGAATGCTTTTCTGATGATATCTCTCTTGAGCTTGAGAGCTGCTGTAACTAGGCCAGATTCGGGAGTCCATGGATTTGGAAGCAATTTAATCTTTGCGGGGATATCGAATTTCTCCAAACGTGCCTCCTTGGCTGCCTGTCAATTATGAAGTAATAGAAGAGATTAGGAACAGGATAGGAGGAAGTGAATCCACTCAAGGAAGGGGCCGCATTGTCATTCTTGAAAGCTCATTATGTATATCAAACAGGCTAATCAGTCAAATGAAAAAAATCTTCTATAATGATATTCTTAAGCTGCACTATTGCTCATTATACAAGATTGCACGCATGAATAAAACCCAGCTTAAAATTGAGTCCCATTGACTCACACTTAGTATGTCCATGCATAGCCTACCACAAGCTAATTAATATGGCCTAAGAACAGGAAATTACTACATGGAGCTTCTAGTTTTTATCCCTCCATCTCTATCTGGCCAATCTCACCATGCAAAATCTATATCTAGCATCTTTTTTTCAGTTATAAAACAAAAATTCATTGATAAAGAACCAAGAGGGTGCGAACCACTGAACAAGGAAGACCCGGAAACCCGACCCGACCCGACCCGAATTTCCTATGCGAGTTTAATGTGTTTCGGGTCGGGTCGGGTCGGATAACATCGACCCGACCCGACCCGACCCGTTTACACCCCTACTGCTGATCCCTTCTCTTTCATGGCTTCCTGCATGGGAGCCATCGGGCTTTCTTTGTCCTGCTTTAGAGAGAGAGAGAGAGTGAGAGAGAGAGAGAGATGAAGCCTGCTCTTGGTTGGGTGGAGAGATGGGGTATTTATGGGGTCGACTCCGTTTTGGTGGAGGAGGTTTCCTTGAAGGTTCGTTGGAGTCGATACTGTCATTCGATTACTTAAAACGTCATTTCATATTTCCCCCGTTCACTTCGAGTATCGATCAGGAGAAGAAACTCGTCGACCGAAACACCGATAAAGAAGTCGTCGCTGGAGATTAACGGAGCTGCTCGCGTGTGGCAAATCATTCCTAGTTGTTATTTATGGATCTCTTTCTTACTTCTTTCTTGTTAAACTAGAAATACGTATAGGAACCAACTCTAATTTGTTTTATGGAAAAATATTAGGTACCCATATGGATTATTTTGGATAAATATTGGGTACATATGCTGCATAACTCTTCCAATACCAATAAGATGATGGATAGTTTTATTATTAATATATAACTTATCGTTCATCTGAACGGCAATAAACTTAGAATGCATAGAAAAAAAACAAAATTCACATGGGCTTGTCAATTCTAAGTATTATGATGGACCTATTACTAAACCAATCGTGAGTCCAAACCATAATAATCCAAATAGCTTAGGCTTTTTCATTTGCATGTCAACTTTCGATAAATCCTAACTCCACTTAATATTTAGAATGGGTTTTCATGGTCGATCCTTGTCAATGATTGGACATTTTTAAAAGCGTGGTACTAAAGCATTGGCAACATGCTATGTGAAATGATTTTGCAAGCTAAAAAGATAATATAGGACCTGACTATTCAGGAAAAGAAGAAGTGGGCACATAGAAAATAAGATACTTTCCACACATTTGTAAATAAAACCTAAGTCTTTGAGTCATTATTCTCTACAGTTATCTATCTTTCTCCCTCTATCTATATCAGAACAAAAAGGGAAAAAAAAAAACATAGCAGAATCAGAAAGATTAGACCGGGGTTTGACGTGGGAACAAATCAGGTCCATTTCCACGACTGTCAATGAGACGACGTTGACAAAAAGGGCCAAGAATCACCCATCAACATGTGCTGGCTGATCTACTTCTTGTCGTGAATAGTTGATCGAAATGTCGTCGCTCCACCTTTTGGCTCCCGAGGGAGTGAATCTGGACCCTGGTTTCGGTTCATGTTCTAGACATGCGCGCAGCGAAGGCGAAGGTTCCTCGAAGGATCCCTAAAGCGGACTTGCGCTGGACGGCGTCCGTCAATGTTTCCTCCTCCTCCACCCCCATCAGCTCAGACTACGTTGCTTGACCCTTCCCACAACTCGTGTTTTCATTTTGTTGTGCGTTCGCTTCTCATACAAGAAATTAAAAAACTGACTTAGGCTCCATTAAATGTTTTCCAAGGAAATCATTTTACAGGAAAATGACAATATTTTTCAATGTTCGGCCGAAACTTGAAAATAAACTAGATAATATTTTCTGCCATTTAATAGGGAAAATTTGATTTGACTTTCCTCTCTGCACTTGCTGATCTGGCGAGGCCCAAGGCTAGTGAGCTCAAGGGCGAGCTCGAGCTAGCCACTCGTCAAAGCCCAAGGCTAGTGAGCTCAAGGGTGACGTCAATGCTCGCGCTCGCCAATTTGGCAAGTGGCTAACTGAACTCACCTATGATTGGTCACCCACGTTACCATGGTAGGCAACCAACCAAGAAAGAAGATTAAAAAGAAAGAAAGAAATAAAGAAACAATTAAAAAATTCGAACTTTTTAAAATATAAAAAAGAAAGAAGAGTGGGCTAGCAGGGCTCTGCAAGAGTGTGAGATAAGAGAGAATGAGTGGCGAAAATGGTTTCCTCTACTTGAAAAGTAGAAAGCATTTTCCCCTATTTTGAAAAACTTTTTCCGTTGATGGAAAATGTTTTCCTTTATTAGTTCATTTTTCATGAGACTAACGCTACAAAATTTGATAAACGTTTTCCTAAAAATCATTTTTGCAAAACAAAGGGAGCCTTAATTTGTATAAATTGATTAGTGATGTCCCGTGGATGTTTTGTTCAATATGACTCGCTTGTTCACATGCTCATTGACTTTGTTGGGTCATTTCATGAATTAATCTCGTAAATTATTGACTCTGACGCCCTTGCGCTAATCTTGGTATCGTGGGTATGAAGTTCAACGTACCCTTAGTAATCTTATTGTGGCTACAAATTCAATAATTTAATACCCATTAAGTAAACTCCAGATAGTTGGTTGATACTACTACTTAGAAACTTGCTTTAAACATTACTCTCGCTTGTGAAAGTTTCCATAGCTTTCCTAATTAAAACAAGAAAAAATGACACGTGAGCCAACAAAATTGGTCCGAAAACATTCCGAACCCTCATTCCGAGAAAGCGGGCTTCTTTCTTATTTAAGTTAGAAAGAGATAACATTCTATTCGGGTTTTGGCTTCACATGGATCCTTGACATACATAAACTAAGAGGCAATAATTTACTCAAGAATCCAAACTACTTTATGATCCCCAAAATAGAGCTGGTGCATTTGATAATCATTTTATTCTTGAGAAAAATTTATATTTAGAAATGATTTTTTTAATCTGTTTCTTGGAATAATTTCTGAATATTTGAAAGTGCTTGGTAAACTATCTAAAATTTTTATTCCCGAATAAAAATATATTTGGTAGGACTCTTAATTTTTTTTTTGTTTCTTTTAATTTTTGAATACTTTTATTATTTTTTTCTTTTTTCTTTTTATTTGTCCTTTTATCTTCTTTTTCCTCCTTCTTTGTGGCCAGTCGCCGGCCGCTACCATGGCTGACGATTGGATAAGCGAGATCTGGCTAGCTCGTCGGAGCCTCACCAGGCTAGGGCGAGGTTTGACGAGCTCGCTGGAGGCTCACAATAGCTAGGTGAACTCGCTGGACCTCGCCTAGTTGGTCACTAACGATTGCTAATGGCAGCGGTAATCGATGACCGATTGGGAGGAAGAAGAAGAGAGAAGGAGAAAAGAAGAAAAGAAAAGGGTTGAGCTTGATTTTGAAATCATTTCTGAAAACAAGAAGCAACTTATTCTACTTTTTGATTCTGTTCAAAATATATTCCCTGGAACCAAAAAAAAATGGAGTTTTGTTTCCAAGAACAAAAAATTTACCAAATAGATTTATGTTTTTTTTTTTGGTTCTAAGGAATAAAAGAATAGAATAAGACACTATTTGGAGTGTTGCCAAATAGAGCCTTAATTGACCTCTTTGCAACTCTTCTTTTTCTAATAATAATGATTTTTTTCGAGTATCTAACTAATCTTCACAAGATTTGAATCTATTGTCCTCCACATTGAATATTCACCGATCTTCATCTAATTTCTGACCTGTTTATGGCCATTGCCAATCTAAGAAGGTAAACATTGTAGCTTTGGCAAACTAGTAACATATACATCACAAATCTCCCTAAAGAACTTACTATGTCATACATCTCCTAATCGCGTCCCGCAGACTTTCCTAATTGAATCACTTTGCCGTCTTGTCGGACCCATTTCTAATTATCTTTATTGAGCGAATGATATAGGTTCTTCTCACGGTCAAACTCAACAAATGATAATAAAAAATATTAGGCTAAACAAATCTCATAAGATGGTACTTTCAACTGGGTCTTGGAACGATCCTAGGCTATAGTGAATTCAGATACACAGTAATCACTTCTATTCCTATGGGCTAGGGCCTGCAATTAATACTTGGATTGGCTAGAAAAAAAGGGTGCCACACTGAAAAGCCCAGCCAAGCCCAAAGTGAACCCTCAGTTTTCAGCTCTTCAATGTCAAAAAATGATTCAGTTTTTGAAATTGATATTTGATGTTCCCCAGTTGTTTGTCTGATATGACCCACTTGTCCACATACTTTATTTATAAGTTGAATTCGTATAATCATTCTTATCAAATCACAACCTCGTAAACTATGGATATGAAGCTCAACACACCATAGTAACATTATTGCTGATATAAGTTTTATAAGTTAATTCCCTCATTTGCATTTTTATTTTCATTTTTATTTTCATTTGGATCTCAGTTTAACTATGGGAACTAACCTGCTGCGTAGTCCCCTTCCAAGTAAACTCCGAATAGTTAATAATACTTCTTAAAAATATGCATTAAGCATTGCTCCCACTTGAGTAAGCTCCATTAGCTTCACTAATTAAATCAAAGAAAATGACACGTGAGATGACAAAATTGGGCCAAAACATTCCGCGCACCGATAAACGAAGTAAAAAGAGATATTTTGGGGTTTCGGCTTTTCGTGGGATCATTAGTCATGGTGACTTTTGCTTTACCCTGATCCTATAGATCTAACAAATATCATCCATTAAATCGTATGGACATACTTGGGGCCCATAAGATCATCGGGCCAATTGAGCCTGCAAAAACATTTCAAGCCAACTAATTTGCACGTGAGGTACACTGACTCGAGCTGCTCAGGTCACGAATAGTTCTAATTATTATTTCCAACTAATACATTTTTTTTTATCTCTGGAAAAGTCAACCGAGTGCAATCGTACCGTGAGTTTTGGGTACCTTTGTACCTTCCAAGCAACATCGACCGCACATGGATATAAACTTTCCCCATAGGTGATGAATTAATGTAGCACAATATATCAGGATCAATTTTCCTTCTTTTTTTTCTTTTTTCTTTTGTTGGGGGGGTTGGGAGTTAACGACGATCAATCTCATATTCCTCCTCCATTTTAGAATAAGTTCTAAAGCGGGACATGCCTAGTTACCTACATCTCTCGGTTTCTTGCATCTCTCGGTTTCTTGTCTAATATCCAATTGGATTTTTTTTTTTTTTTTTTGGGTAAGGTACCCAATTGGAATTGAAATGATATGATTTCTTGTTTTTTTTTTACTATACTAAACTGTCAAAAACTGATGCTGATTGGGACTGATACAAACAAAAATATGGCCATTTGGAAGCTGACAAAGCAAATACCCAGCCCAAAAGACCGAACAAGACATATTGTTCATCTTTCTCTTATGTATCGAGCCTGTAGTACCATAGGATGACGTGGCTTTCCAAGATGGATTGCTCATATCACCGAGACACGATGTACAATTGAACCAGCGAAGGATTGAAAACAAGTGACAGAAGATGTCGGATGAAATTACGGAACATCAGACGAAAAAAACGGAGCCATTTTCCCGCCTAAAACTACTACAAAAGCAGAACAAGACACAGAACTCAGGAACCGAACGCTACTACCATAAACACTACCGAGCGGTCTAGGATGATTTCTTCCTCCAACCCCAACGAGTAAGCGATGACAGGGGAGGTGACTTGTGATTTGATGCAGGGGTGCACGTGGCAGCGCGGCCTAGAAGAAAGCCGAAGATTTTACCCACAAGGGCTTTGAAGCTGCGGAACAAGCAGGCGAACACGAGACGCTTTATGCGTCCGCGCCGGGGAGGTTGAAGAAGCAGCTCTTGCCCCTTCACTGCTGATTCGTTCTCTTTCATGGCTTCCTGCATGGAAGCCATCGGCCTTTCTTTGTCGTGCTTTTTAGAGAGGGAGGGAGGGAGAGGGAGGGAGGGAGGGAGGGAGATGAGGCCTGGTCTTGTCGGGCGGAGAGATGGGGAATTTATACATATGGTCGTTAGTCTTCGGTCGTCTGGTCGGTGGAATATGCGTGTTGGTGGAGTTTCCTTGAAGGTTCCCGCTAACTCGATCAAGTCGTCAACAGAAAGAAGGGTTAACGAAAATGCGTATGACGACTAAGAAAGACAATTCATCCCCTCCGCCGTCACTTTGTTTATCAATTAGTACATTAGTTCTGTACATCTCTGAATTATTCTAAAAGGGGGTCGTCAACGGAAACACCAATAAAGAAGTCTGTCGATCGAGATTAACGGCCTGCTCACGTGCGCAAGTGATTCTCGTGCGCAAGTGATTCTTCGCAGCCTGCGCCTTCCTAGTCTGTGGGTTCTTTCTTAGTTCTTTCTAGTTGGAACTAGAACTACGTGGCGAAACCATAGACCCTGGAGACGAATCTAATTCGTTTTATTGAAAAATAGTAGGTACAGAGACGGTGTAACCCCTTTTTTACACATCTCATATCTAACATGATGGTTTTGTTTTGGATAATATCAGGTACATAAGCCGTGTAAATCTTCTGATACCGTTGAGATGGTGGATAGTTTTATTTTTAAAAAGTAACTAAACGATTCATCTCAACGGTCAGAAACATAGAATGAATGGAAAAAAGAATTACATAGACATGTCAACTCTCGTGTTGCAATGGACCTATTATTAAACCAAGGGCGAGTCTTGACCTCAACGGCACAAATAGCTTCGGTTTCTTCACGACATTTCAACTTTCAATGAGGGATACTTCACTTAAGATTTAGATTGGGTTTTCACGGTTGATCCTCGCCAATGCTCAAATATTTATAAAAAGCATGTTACCAAAGCATTCACAACATGCTAAGTGAAATGATTTTGCAAGTTTAAAAAAATAACAATCAATCTAATTCTTCACGAAAGGAATCATAGGGAAAAAAAGTCGGCACATGAAAAAGAATGTACTTCTCACAATGTATAAATGAAACCTAAGTCTCTAATCATTATTCTCAACAGTTTTTTCGATCATTCTCCCAACATAACAAAATCTGAATAAGATTAGACCTGAGTTTGCCTTGGGAAATATGAAGTCCTTTCCCTTTATGGTCAATGAGACGACCTCGACAAAAAGGGCCAATGATCACCCATCAACAGGTACCGGCTGATGTACTTCTAGTTCTTGTCACGATTAGGGAAAAGGATGTCCTCGACCGAGAGAGCGACTCTTGATTCTGGCGTTCGGTTGATGTTCTGTATCCACCACCCAGCAAAGCCGAAGGTTCCTCGAAGGATCCCCAAGCGGACTAAGTACTTGATGGCGTCAATCCACGCTTCCTCTCCTCCACATCAACTCGAATACGTTGTGTGCTTGACCCTTCCCACGACTTCCGTTTATTTTATTCTAGTAAGTCATGAGCATTCGTATTCCACAATTTGCGTTTCATGTTGTCGTGCATTTGCGTCTCAGACAAGAAATTGAAAAACCGATTTACTTTGTGGAAATTGATCTGTGATGTCCCACGGATGTTAACTTGATATGACTTGTTCTTCATGTACTTATCGATTTTGTCGGGTCGTTTCTTAAATTAATGTCATAAACCATTCTTGACCATTGCACCCTCACGCCAATCTTCAAATGGTATGAAGTTCAATGGGACAATTGTCCAAAAAGTCTTAAACCAATTGCGCTTTTACCAATTGAATCTTAAATCTTTTTCAATTCTTGCCAATAGAGTCCATCCAGCTAATTTTAATCGGAAATTGCTGACTTAGACACCGGCGATGCCACGTAAGGCTATCGACGCTGATGTGGATAATTTTTAATAATTTTTTTTTGAAATTTTTATTTTTTTATTATTTTTTTTCTTTCTTTTCTTTTTTGCTTCTTCTTCTTCCTTTTGCCAGTGGCTGGCCACCGACCATGCAGAGCCGATTGACCTCGCTTGCTACAAGCGAGGTGCAGCTAGGCGAGGGCGAGCCCTAGCGAGGCTCGCCCTCACCCAAGCGAGACTTGGGGTGAGTCCCGGTGAGGGATCCCTTCCCAGCTTTGGTGAGGTTGCGTTGCCAGACGAGGCTGACCTCACCCAGACCAGGAGAGGCCAACCCTCACCCAAGCTAGGACGACCTTGCCTGGGTGAGGTCGACCCTTGCCAAGCCTCGCCCAATTGTGCCTCACCTGTGGCGAACGAGGCCAATCGGATCGGAAAAAGGAAGAAGAAGAAACAAAAAAGAAAAGAAAGAAAAAAAGAGAAAAAGGAAAAAAGAGAGGAAAAAAATTAGAAAATAGCAAAAAATTAAAAATATATATTATTAAAATTTGTTAACATCAGCGCTAGCAATCTTATATAGCACCATTGGCTTCCACGTCGGTAATTTTCGACTAAAATTGGCCAAATGGACTCAATTGACAAAAAGTAAAAATATTTAGTACTTAATTGGAAAAATTAAAAGTTTATGACTAAATATAAAAAAGCAATAGGTTTAGCACTTTTTGGACAATTTTCCCGAAGTTCAACATCCCCACAGTAATCTTATCGTGGACACAAATTTAATAACTTAATAACCTCATTTGTCTCTTTTTTTTTTTTTTTTTCCTTCCTCTTCTTTTGGATCTCAGTTTAACTAGAGGACCTAACCTGCAGCAACTTCCTCTTCTAAGTAAACTCCAAGTGGTTGATACTTCTTCTTAAAAACATGCATTAAACGTTGCTCCCGCCAATGTAAGCTCTCTTACCTTCTCTAAATAAATCAAGGAAAATGACAAGGGAGCCGACAAAATTGGGCCGAAAACGTTCCGAGCAGTGACACAAATAAAGTTCGGCTTCTTTTTTAATTAAGTTTAAAGAAATAATATCCTAATTGGGTTTTTGGCTTTTCATGGAATCCTTGATCTACATAAACTCAGGGACCATAACTAACCCAATAATTCAAGCCACATACATATCCCCAAAAACGAGCCTCTTAAGTCAACCTCTTTCCAATTTTTTTTTTTACTTTTTCGAGCATCCGAGTTATTTTTACAACAATCATTCTTCCCCCACATCGAGTAATTACTCTTGATCTAATGTCCAACCAGTTTATGGCCAATGCTAATCTAAGAAGATCCATTTTGAGTGCGTTCGGGAAGACTTTTGGGGAAAGTCCTTGAGAAAATGTAAAGGCCTTTGAGCTAAAGGGGTTTTTGGAAATGCAAATTATGTTTGGTAAATCGTATTTGTGAAAGTCCATTGTAAAGTATATTTGAGCAAAATAGTGTTTGAACAAATTAACTTTGCAAAAGCCTTTTGTTATTAAAAAAAAAGGAAAAAAAATGAGAATTGGTTGGTTACTGCCGGCGAGGGCCAGGCAGTTCGGTGAGGGGCAGGCAAGCGGTCGGCGAGGGTCGCGGCGACCCCGATCGCAACCAGATCGTCGCGACTAAATCGCGCGATCCCGATTGCACGATTTGGGTTGCCGGAGGTCGCGCAGCCCATATCTAGGTCATGGTGACCTCCGGTGAGCTAGATTTGCGCGCGATTTGTATTGCCGGAGGTCGCGCGGCCCAGACCTAGGTCGCGGCAACCTCCGGTGACCTAGATCTGCGCGCGATTTGTGTCGCCGGAGGTCGCGTGACCCAGATCTAGATTGCGGAGACCTCCGGTGACCCAAATCTGCCGGGGGTCGCAGCGTCGCCGAGGTTACAGCGATCGCGTGACCTTGCTGCGACCTAGATTTGGGTGATCGTCGGGAGTTGCAGTGGTCGCGGCGACGCAACTCGCAAGGGGTCGCTGAGGTCACGCGACTAGCCGCCGACGGTTGCCGTGACGCACCGGCCTCTTGCTGACCTCTGTCCAGCTCGTCGTCGGCCATGGGTAGCTCCGCGCAACTTCATCGGCCAACCTCAACAAAGAAGAAGGTGAATAGTCACGAGGACAAAACGAGAAAAACGAAATGTTAGCGAGGACATTTGTAGAAGAAATTTTTTTAACTTACTCTCCCTTAGCCTTCTGAGAAGGTCGAATGCCCAAGGCAGCCCCCAACCTGCCTTGGGCTTTCAGCCTTGGGAAGGCTTGCCTTTGGCAAAGGTAAGTCAAAAAAAATTTGCCAAACACTGAATATTTGGCCCAAAGGCCTTTAGAGGGCTAAAGATCCTTGGCAAAGTGGTTGCCAAACGCAGCCTTTGTAGCTTCGGCCAAAATAAGTCCAGACCAAATAATGTATATATTACTTGTGTCGTATCCTCTTTGTTGTCTAACCCTTTCTAATTATCTTATTGATTGAAGGATGTTTCTTCTCAAAGCCAGACCCAACAAATAATTCTAAAATTATGAGGCTCAATAAATCTCATAAGATGGTAATTTCAATTATGTAGTGGAGCGGTAATAAACAAAAGTCAATTCAGATTCATTCAGTATAGCCCCTAGGCCCTATCCTTGGGTGCTAGGGCCTGCAGTGTATATGGATGGGCCAAAAAAGGATGCCACACTGAAAAGCCCAACTAAGCCCAAAATGAACCCTTCTTTTCATTTTGTGTTGTTTCATATATTCACAAGTTCAAGCAAGGGAACCCTGTGGCCCTGTGGCCCTGTTGCGTTGCCCTGTCTTACAGGAAAATTACCGTCCAAGTTGTCCTCCGGCCAGTAGCGGCGTTGGTTGGGGACCTTTGCTCCACGAGTCGGATTTCCTCCCTTGCAGCTTCCTAGACTCACCTGATGCCAGGGATGAGAGTTTCTTTTCACTTCTCTCACACCACTACTTCACTATCAGCTAACCATGGGTATATAGCCTCAAGGTGATCGTTGTTAATTCTTACCGTATTCCACGAGTCCTGTACTACTTGGGTTAGAGTGTACAAGTGACAGTGATGCTTTTGACTATAAGACCCTTACCATCTGAGATTCAACACTCCACTATGTCACCTACGAGTACAAGAGCGCTTCTATTGCTCTCCGATGACTCCACTTTCACTTGGTCTAGATGCCCGAAGAAGAAGAAGAAGAAGAAGAAGAGGAGGAGGAGGAGGAGGAGGGAAGGGTCTAATAAATTATGTTAATCACATATTAAAAAGTTGTTCAACCCATGCCGTGTGCGACTAAAAGAATGCAAATTTCCATGTCGTCGACTCCATCCGGCTCATAATAAATTAAATTAGTCCATGTCCTGTCACTCTGGCCAGGAAAGGTAGCTATAGGTAGCTAGAGAACCAAAGTACTAGGAATGTCATTCTGCATGAGTTGACAGTGCTTCCACCACCATCCCTTGTGCAAGCTTAGATTAGTATTCATTGCGTGTTGTAGCAGACGAGACTATGTTTGATGTTCGAATCATATTCGGTTGAAACTCGGTATAAATCAATGTGTCAACCGTATTGCACAGGTGCTTGATCTTCCGGATAGCAAAAGGAGTGTCTGTATCGTCTCCTCCATCTCATGAGTAGCCTTATGCACCCTTAATTGGATGGTTGGTGAGAGATTAATTAGTTAATCAAATCCTTAATCAACGGTTGATTAGACTGCTTATGTAAAATTTTCTTTACATTTGCAGTGGACTCTCTAATCTTTCTAACTTCATTAATAAAGCTGCACAATAAGCCTTTCGAAAAAAAGGTCCCTTTTTCACGAGGGACATTTAAAAAAATGCCTCTATCCACAGTGCAATACATCGTTAAAATCAATGTTTCTTGCCGAGCTAATTAGTCCTCCCTTTCGGAGTGTCTTCAGTGAGCTTGTTGCTGCTTGGTGATCGTTGGTTTTTTGTTTGAAGTGATTTTGACGGAGCGCGCGGTAAATGGTGTTTCCTTCCAATAAATGCTCTATTTTTTTTTTCCTTTTTTTTGTCGTATTGTCATAATGTATATATTATAAACTTAAGATAATATTGGCACTCTCTACAGTATCTACAAATTTATGATTCATTTAAGAAAGTTACTGAACGAAAGGAACCTAACCCACAGGAAAATATAATTTGATAAAGGAAAGTTACTTCTATCATCATTGATATAGATATGGTATTTAATTATCAAAAGCATAATTTTCTATATCAATGATCAACGGAAATGACTTATGTAAGAAAGACCTTACACAACTTGTGTATCAAACATCAATCCTTTTAAATTGGGGCATAAGTACATCGGAAGTTTTCAAAGTTGTAGTAAAAGTGCACTTAAGTCTTAAAATTTTGAAAAAAAAAATGTAATTAAGTGTTAAAACTTGTCCAATTAGTCTAATCAAGTTCTTCCCTTAATGCTATCTAGATTGAAAGATTGAAAATGCTAACCTGACATTTTTTTTTAATATAATTCAAGAACACGTGGCGCTAATGTGATATCAATTAGAGTCCACATCAATAATTATATAAAAAATTGGGAAATTTTCAAATAGAAGCCTCCTCAAATAAGGAGCTAAAGTGCACATTCTGTCAAATAAGAGCCTGAAGTGGTCATCTTAATCTCAAATAAGGGTTTGATCTCGCCAATCGCTAGCCAATCAAGGGTATTTTTGTTAAAAGACAATTTTAATTTTAATTTTTCTCTTCTTCTTTTTTTCCGACCCTCGCCAGCACTAGCCACGAGCAAGTCGACCCTTGCCCAAATTTGGTGAGGGCTGAGCTCAACTAAGGCCCACAAGGTCGGCCTTGCCCAGGGCGAGAGAAGCACACTACGGAGAAGCGTGAAAAGCTTGAGGTGGGGACAGAGGCGTCAAGGAAATTCCAAAGCAAAACATGGAACCTACAACACAAACCCTAAGATGACCTCACTTTCCGAATTCGGTCGCTCAAATCACCGAGGGTTATGGGACGCAGACGTATAGGTCAAACAGAACCAGTGAAAGGTTGAGAACAAGTAGCAGAAGATATCACGATTACAAAAACAATGACCAAAAACATTCACGTATTTTATTTAAATGACGGCGTACGCGGAAATGGGAAAACGTAACATGAATTATGGTCCATATCCATACACTGTGGAGACACATATAAGATGACATAACAGAACGTCAGCCGGAAAACACGCAGCCATTTTCCAGCTCAGACACTACTACTACTGCTCAAGCAGAACACAACCACAGACGTACACTACACCGCGATCTGGGATGATTTTTTTCACGACCCCAGCGCGTAATCGAAGGTAAGAGAAGGGACTTGTGACTTTACGGCGGAATGTACGTTGCGTTGCTGCCAGGAGGAGAGGTGCTGCTGCCAGGAGGAGAGCGTGGCGTTTTACCAACAAGGGCTTTAAACCTTCGGACCAAATAGGCTAACATGAGACGCTTTACGCGCCCGCGCCTGCGAGGATGAAGAAGCAGTTCTTGCGGCTTCACTGCTAATTCCATCTCTTTCCCAGCTTCCTGGTTGGAAGCCATCGCGCTTTTTCTCCCTTGCCTTTCGAGAGAGAGAGAGAGAGAGATAGAGATGAGGCCTGGTACTGCTTGAGTGGATTGACAGAGACAGGTGTTTATAGTGTTTGTTTGTAGTGTTTCTCTCGGCGTGTTTCGTGGGTGATGTGCAACTGGCGAGGAGGTTTCCTTTGCATGTTTAGTGCTTTGGAACGTCTGGATTCATTTCCTCGATAACTGGACACCGGAAAGACCGGTAAAAGAATTTGAGAGTATCTTCATCCAGAGTACGATAACACGCGGACACAAAAAGAGGTTATCGGTAGACACCAACGAGCTGGTCAGGTTGCCAATTCATTCTTTGGAGTTAGCACCGCCTCCTTTCCCTAGTTGCTTTCTGTGGGTTCTTTCCTTGAGACGGAATGTCACTATTTTGGATGAATATTAGGTGTACGGACCGTGTAATTTTACACATTGCACGTCCGACACCATTGAGTCTTCATGGTTGATCCTTGCCAGACAATTTTTTAAAGCGTGGTATCAAAGTTCAGTGTGATGAAAGATGACAAACAATCCGACTATTTAGGGCTGATACTACCAAAAGAAAAAAAAAACTTAAATCGATACATTTGTGACAAATTTATTTCAAACTGATTTTTTTACCATTAAAAAATTATAAATTTCTATATCTATGACAAATTACCCTTCATTAATTTCCATTGAATTTTACCGTTAAATTGTTAACTCATATGTCACGTAATAATTGATAGGTGTATTTATTTTAGATTTTTTATTAATGTATTAGTTTGTATATTTTCATGGTATTAGTCAAATTTAGCAGAAAAATAGAGGGATAAATTTATCAAAATTGTACTAATTTGGAATTTATTAGGATAAATATCTCAATGATATATCAGTTTTAGGATTTTCATGATGTTATCCCGACTAGGAACAAAGCTTTGCAAAAAGTTAAGGTGGCGATGATGTTATCCCGACTAGGAACAAAGCTTTGCAAAAGGTTAACGTGGCGAAAATGAAGCGCGCTTTCATAATTGATTAACAAAACGAAAAGGTCAAAAGAGGGACGGTGCATGTTGGCCCATTCCTACTATTTTAACAAAAAGAAGCTCCCTCATGTTCTATTATCGTACATGGCATCTTATGATAACAAGCTGGTTCAGACTGAAAACAACATTCCTACAAAGTCTCTGTAGTTATCCATCTGCCATCAGTCCCTTGTCGTCGTTCTCCCTTCTCCATCAGATCATCAGAACCCACTCAAGTTGGGGGAGACTGTCAGGTGCTTTTCTCTCATTGTCAACCCGATGACGTCGATGACGTCGACCGAGAATAGGCCAAAGGAGAAGATCCTGCGCGGTTGTGTGCTGGATCATCTACTTAACGTTGTGATTAAGGAGTCAGGAGAGCATCTCCGCCGCACACCTGTTGCGGGTGCGATGAGGGAGCGATTCTTTTATACTGGTTTGATTGGAAATGAAGGAGCATCCAAGTGCGAGTTATCAATCGACGGCTTCTGTTAATGCTTCATCTCCACGGCAATCTTAAAGGAATCCGTCAACTTTCCATTGATTCCAAAAAGTAGTATTGTTTCTCAGAAAAGTAAGGAAGGAATAATATTACTCTGGCGTTTTTGGCTTCTAATGTGATGGGATCCAAAACCAGGGGCGACAGCCGTTTTACTTTTGGAAATGAACATTTTTTTTAATTACCTCTTTCAAGCATCCAACCTACCTTCCCAGTATTTGAACGCATCTTTATCCTCGTTGGGGGGTAATTACCGCGAGTATCTAGCCTCACTACATCCGACATGCCTGCTACCTAAATCAAGAATGTATAATCTATGATGTTGCTTTTGACTACTGAACTCTTACCATCTGGGACTTGGATGCAGCACTCCAACGTTTCACCTAAGCATGACGCTTGTGCTGCTCTCTCGCAACCTGGTTTTAAGGCTGATGGAAATTAAAGCAAGAGTCTTCCAAGCCTTGTAAGTGACCAAAAAAATCAAGGAAGCTAGCTAAATTTGGCTGGTCTAAGCAGGAGAGAGTTCTATAGTCATTATATGTGGAGAGTCTCATAAATTATGTCAAATCCATATAAAAAAAATGGTTCAACCCTCAGTCAATCCCGCTAAGAAAATGCAAATTTCCTTGTAGATTTGACATTTTCATTGATTCTATTCATCGAATCATTCATAAAATGAGTCCATTTAATGTATTTTTTTTAATCAAGCCATTTTGGGAAGGAAATAAGCTAGAGAACCAAAGTACTAGGAATGTTGTCTTGAGAGAAAGCGCTCTCACCACCACGCCCTCATGTAGCTGATCAAGCAAATGAGAGTATGTTTGATGTTCCAACTGCAAGGATGACTATCCAAAATCATATTCCGTCCAGATTCGGTACTTCGACTAAGACAAATTAATAGGATCGATGTTCCAACCATATTGCACAAGAGCTGGATGTTCCAGACAACTAAAAAGAGCGTGTGTTCCTGTCCAGAAGAGCCGCACATTCCAGGGATCCTTTGGATGTAGGTGTTCTAATTCCACGAATAAGAAAAAAAAAAAAAACCGGATCTTTCTACCTTGTTAGACCCATGTTGAGCAATCCGATCAAGAAAACCCCGGTGCTTTCCGACTTGAAGATCTTTTAATTAGTCACCAGAACCTTTTAGAACTCGTTAGTAATTTCTCAATTACAAAAGTAGCATTTGGTAATTCCGGAAGATAGTTAATAAAAAATTTTATTTTATAAGTATTAACTAACTAATTCAGTAAAATTCTCCACTGTAGAAATTTCTTAATATACTAAGTAACTTTCATTACATTGGGAATTTTTCCGAAAATTACATGACAAAAGTTACTTAAACATCAGCAAATGGATTCTCAGTTAATTTGTATTTATTTGATCTTAGTGTTTTCCTTTCCTGAGGACATTCTTAAGGATAATATATGGACTAAAATAAACGATGCCAATAGTGACATAAGGGATATTCCCATTTGGAAGATGTACCAATATGGCTAAGTGGGGTCTTTTGTGAACATGAGAAAAAAAATGTCAATTATATATTATATGGTTACTAGCACTTGAATAAATTATCTATCTATCAACTGAAATAGAATTTGGTACTTGAAAAACTCGCAGTCTTGTCAATAGTTCTTAATTGACTCAGAGCCATCATGATATTTTGTACTTATCTTGGGTAATTGTTTGATTTGCCCTTTAGTCCCTTGTGCTGAACCTGTTAAGTAGAGAATTCTTTCTCCCTTTTTGTCTTTATCATTCGGCTTTTCACGTAAATTTCCAGTATGTATCAATAATATAGTGTGAGCACTTGCAATATTCAGATAATATATCTTTTTTTTTTAAAAAAATTGACAACCTCCTTTCTATGATGACGTGGCATTCTGTTGACCATTGGATGGTTTAAAAGCCGATGCTAATGTGGCTTGATATGGCTATAGGATTTGGCCGCATGGATGGGCAAATAATCGCCTCGAACCCTTGCTTCCTTGCTTCTGATTTGGGCTGTCAGTCCGAAACTCTCTAGGGTTTCCTTCCTCTTCCTAGTGAAATCCAGGCACCACAAAATTAGACGCAAGGGCTGCTGGAGTTCATTGCAATGGTCTCGCCAGAGCAGCAAGTGTCACGCTCTCTCCACCTGCACATATTCGGGCGTGGCTAGATGTTTTTCTCTTCTTGGACGGCCAGTTGGTAGATTCAACCGACCGGCAAGATGGGTTCCATGGCAAGCATCTACGACTAGAAAGGTGATTAGCTCTCATTCAAGATTAGGAGAATTTGAGTCACTTTTTTCTTGTTCTTTGATGGCTTGGTATTGTTTGAGAGTCGCCTCGGGTCCCTCGAGTTGTTCTCAGCTGCCTCGAGCTCATTTCACAGAGCCAAGAGCTTGTTGAAGCAAGCGGTGACCGAGAGCTTCCCTTGCTTCAACTCTGGCAAGGCTTGGTGGAGTGAGAAGATCTTGGCTCGGTTGAGCTTCCCGTACATCTTCCAGATATTGTCCCACATGGTTTTCGACCTTGGGAGCTACACAGTTCCTAATCCATATCCGAACGGGTTGGTTACAGTTGTGCTAATATTGTTATACTTAGTCGTTGGTTGGAAAAGATATAGTTTCGTCAAGGAATTCTCTTTGTTCCTTCGCTACTAGAGCTCACTGGAAATCTCGAGCCAAAGTGGAACGGTTTTCTAGTCCAGTGAGTTGTTAGTTGATGAGTCATATTTTCGGTCCATCGGCCGATGATATATAGAGTGGGTCATCGGGCTTTGGTGGTTGGAACGGCATAAGGCGGAAAACAGGGTTGAAAACCTAGGTAGAAATTTGTCCTTAAACCCGTTGGAGTCAATTTGGGTCTATGACCCGGAGACGAATAGCCCGACCCACTATTCAGGTTGGTCCTGAGAACAGAAGGAACCGGCCCACCTCCACTGAGCTGAGCTTCAAGGGCGGAAGTTGCTTCTTCTCTGGATGACCGTGTTGGACCCATGATTGATCTAGCCCAGCAGCCCATTGGCCTTGACCTGGAAACTAGTGGACGAGGGGCCACTTGACTGGACCGAGATATTAAACAGGACCAATAAGGTATTGGATGGAAGACCACTCCTCTTGAATCGAATCAATTAGATCTGAAGTCCGGTTTTGGGGTGAATTGGGAGCTTCTTCCAATGCATATATGCCCGGATCGCGATTTTCATCAGAAATTGGTATCGTTGATAAATAAATAGGTGGATTCCTACCTGAAGTGCAAACTTTGTTTTGCGTATTTGCTACAAGTTAGAAATCTCTCTAAAAGCAATCCAGAAAACTTTACAGAAGATAGGTCAGAAAAGAATACTCTGATATCATGACCGAAATCAAGGAAGAGATGATAAAAATCAAATAGGATTATGGGAGAATTATAATTGTATTTTTCAATATATCTTGCACATATACATAAAAATATTCATAATACAAGAAGAAACAAATAGGAAAAATTATACAACATTGTTGTGGAATATGGACAAGCGAATCAAATAAAATAGTCGGAAGGAAGGAAATGAAATCGGACACCAGATTTACGTGGTTCGGTCCGAATATCGAAACTTACGTTCACGAGGAGAGCAGTATGAAATTCCACTATAGAAACAAGCGATACATCGAAGATTATAATCACTCGAGCACTTAAACACACTCTCAGTGTTTCTCAGCCCCAAATTAAACCCAAAAAACTCATATAGTATTCACCGACCAAAAAAAAAACTCACATATTATTTAGCCCATCATAATTCCTAGTGAAATCTCACTCGAAAAATTAAATAAATTCTACTTAAAAAAATTTAACTAGCTAAAAGACTCGGGTATAATTTACAACGAGAAAATTCCTCCCTGCCGAGAGCTTCTGCCTTTTCTCCGGGAAGGCTCACGACTTCTCTCTCCAGCTCTACCTTACTTCTCTTCTCCGATCCTCCTTTTATAGGAGAAACAAGACAGAAATGTGAACTCATTCAGGCGCCCACAATCAGCACCGACGCCCACCAAAATTCATGGGCACGCATGCACACTTTGCATGGGAACGCATTTAATGAGGCAGAAAACATGCGCCCATGATCTTTGAAGATAATCATAAAAAAGGATGGCCCCCGTCTTCCAAGATCATGTCCACGACGTTCAACTCCTTCAATTAATGTTTTACCCTTTCTTTCCTTTTGTCGGCTGCAGCTGAATGAAATAGCAAAGGAAAGAAACAAGGAGTTAATGAAAGAAGACAAAATAAGCCTACAACTTTTTACTTTGGCCTTAGTCTTCAACGTCCATTGATCGCCATGCATGCACATCTATGTGCATGCAATTAAAGAGGTAGAGAAAATGGACTCGGGAGGCGTGCACATCTTTGACAAATATACACGTGCAGAGGGCGTTCATGCTTTGCTTCTTTATTGTCAATTTGCACCAGACTTTGATCAACAAATGCTCCTCGTGTGTATCGAATCTCAATCGAGACACAATTTTAACATAATATTATGTTTTCCTATTTTACTGATATCCAATTGCGGATTGATTGAATCAATTAGTTCGAATATAAAGAATCAGAATCAGATAGAATCCTATCTTCAACAGTCAGAGCCATGTGGATTCGCCAGCTGCACTCCCTCCTATCCCGTCTTGTGAGGTTGATCGACCCTGGACTGGTCTCGTCGTTGGAAGATTGGCTCAGTGCAGAGGAAGCGTGGCTGTGGTGCTTGCTTGAAGGGTTGGGCGAGCGACCATAGCTGGCGGGCTGAGATGGTGCTGCTGCAGGTGTGCCACGGAGATGGATCCGTGGGCGTATCAGTCACGGTGGCGGGAAAATGGGCTTCGCCACAACTCGTGAAGGTTGCTAGGACGCCGGAAAAACCTGCAAAGTGACCATAACTGTGCCCCTTTTCTTCGAACGTCTGCGTGTGCAAGTATTGAAGACTTCAAAGTGGGCGTGTTCTCTGTATGAACTGTCTGGCTCTTTCTGACGAGTTCTTCTTCTGTGTGTTCCTCTCTTCTCTGGCCGATTCCCCAAACTGGTGAAAAATAGTGGTGGTTAGGCTTCTTGTTCCCCAATCCTATCATGGGGTTGACTCTCTTAATCCTTGTGGGCTTATTTTCGGTCACATTAAAAAAACAATGGGCTTGACTTTAAGCTCAAAGCCTTTTATCAAGTCTAACTCCAATGGAATTGTATGGCATCGACCCATTTAATTAAATTAAGTTTAGAATCCAAACCCATTCAACGAGTTTCCAAATTAAATGGGTTGATCCATGGCGGCCAAGCCCAACGCACATTAACTAGCCAGCCGGAGAGTTCCCTTCTCAAGTGGAAGATTGAGGACGAGGAGAGGAATGTCCTCCCCGTCGATGGCGGTGATGACGGGGACAGCAAATTGCTAATGCGGGCACGTCGGAGAAGCCGGCGGAAGAAATGCCTTGCTGTGTTTGAGGAAGCTCGCCGCGGTGCTCTGGTGGTTGTGGCTGACAAGGGCCGAGGGTCACAAGTGTGGAGACAAAGGTGGTGGCATTTGAGATGAGGATGGGTATCGGGTAGAGAGGAGCAAGATGCAAAAACGAGGAAAGGGGAAGCGCACGAGAAAATGAGCTAGGGCTATAAGAAAGTCAAAATGATTTTCCCCAATTTTAGAGAACCTTTTGGAGTCAACAGAAATTATTTTTTTTACCCATTCATTTTTCTTGGGCCAAACATTGGAAAATTCGGAAAACTTTTCCCTCAAAGTTATTTTCTACGAAATAAATGGAATCTTAATTTTTTAGGAACGGGGTGTCGGCAGGACATTTTCAATGGTCACATAAAAATCATGATAGCTAGCCGTAATCGAGGACTTTGCTCTTAATTGATTATAAACTTCTGCTTTTGGACTTTGTGTTGGTCCAATCAGTTAATTCCTAGCAATTTCCAGAGCACACGACTTGTAGAAAAATTACTTAAACCCTGCTCCCCGTGTCCAAAAATTGGTTAACCAGGACTTGGTAATTACATATGGTTAGTGTTTTGCTTTATTCTGGGTGGAGCCTTGCAAAAAGAATCTCACTTTCTGTGGGAGGTGGACGCGCTAATCTTAGATGCTCGAGCCCAGTTAGCCATTTTAGCAACATCACGGGGACCCATTGTGATGGAGCAACAATCATTGGATAGCTAAAGCTCAAACATTGAATACTCTTCCTTGTTTCTAATTATTCCCCCGTCCCCGTCCCCGTCCCCAAAATGCCTCTTTGGGACCTATTGTGTTTTGATGTCATTTCTTTGGGCATTTTGTTTAGAGAAAATTCCAAATAAGAATCCGAAGTGAATTTATTTTCTCAGATAAGGACCCAAAGTAAACTTTGTGTCAAATAAGAACCCGAAGTGGATCCATTGTTTCAAACAAGAACCCAAAATGAATTTTGTGTCAAATAAAGACCTGATCAAGTTAATCTCTATTAAAGACCTTAGCTCACCGGTAGACATTTTCCGACAATTAAAATAGGGACAATTTTGTCAGAAATTTGTGATTGGAAAAAAAAGAAGGGTAAATTCTAAATTAATTACGTTTAGGTTATTCATTTAGATGTTTACGTTTTCTTCTTTCTTCTCCCCCGCTGCTCCTTAACCAAATCACTGACCGGTCATCGACTCGATTCTCGTCGCTCCTTGCCTTGCTTGACCGGCAGAGAATTTGGGTCTCCGCAAACAAACAAAGAAGCATCTAGTTTTCTTCTTGTTTTTGTATTCCCACCTCAACCGGCGGAGAATTTGGGTCTTCAACTTTGCAGAGAATGGGTACAAGGAATGGAGAGAACTTCGGTCTTTGACTTTGCAGATGATGGGTACAAGGAACGGGAAGACCATAGAAAACCTAGGGTTTTTTTTGTTTCTGTTTTAGGAATTGTTAATTTTCCCTAGATTTTTTTGGGACAAAATTGCCCCAAACTCCGGTCATTGGAAATGTCACATGCTTGATAGCCGGTGAATATTTGGTTGACAAGTCCTTAGTTGGAATTAATTCAACCACTTCGAGTCCTTATTTGAGACAATGAGTCTACTTTAGGTATTTATCTGATACAAAATTCATTTTGAGTCCTTATTTGAGAAAATTGGCCTACGTTAGGTCCTTATTTGAAATTTTCCCTTTTGTCTAAGAACTCTTGACGATAAATAAAAGTATCTTTCCAACCAAAAAAAAAAAACATATGGTATGTGTTTCTTTAGGAAAATTGTCCCAAAAATTATAAAATCTTTCAATTGTGCCAATTTGTCCCAAACATTTTGACTACTATTTAGTCTTAAACCATTTATTGATTTGTCAATTTAGTCATTTCGATCAATTTTGGCTAAAAATCATTGACGTGGCGATCTAATTGGTGTCGGTCATGCTCAAGGGCAATCGTGGACAATTTTTGCATATTTTCTTTATAAATTTTCTATTTTTTTCTCCTTTCCTTTCCTTTTTTTTTTTATCTCCATTAAACTTAGGCGAGAGTTGCTCTCACCAGCCTGCCTCGGATGAAGGATGCCTGCACCTAAGTCACCGAGGATCGTCCTTGCCAGCCCAAGGGAGGACAGCTCATGCTTAAGGCTGAGGACCTCTGCTAGCCATCAACGAGGCTTAATAATGACCGGCAAAGAAGAAAAGGAAAAAACCATAAAATTGAAAAAAAAAATGTAAAATGTGTTCATGTCAATGCTTGCCATCCCATTAGGACAACTGGTGCTGATTACTCTATCACGTCAATAATTTCTAACAAAAATTAGCTTTAATAACTAAATTAGCAAATCATCAAAAAGTATTAGCAAGTTGTCAAAAGATTAGGATAATTTGATACAATTAAAATATTTAAAACTTAATTAGACGTTATTAGTAGATTTATGATTTTTTTTTATAATTTTTCCCGTTTCTTTTAATGGTAGATGGCCTTATAAGTTAGTTAATACAGATGCGTGATAAACAAGCCCAGGTCCGCACGTGTAAGTCGTGGATCCCTTTCATCACCTTTGAGTCGGAACCCTAGGATGACGTCACTTTCCGGAAGCAGTTGCTCAAATCACCCAAGAATTATGGGGCACGGACGTACGACAGAACCAGTGAAAGGCTGAGAACAAGTAGCAGAAGACATCACGATTGCAAAAACAAATAGCCAAAAACATTCACGCATTTCATTTAAATGATGGCGTACGCAGAAAAAAGATGCCAAAACGGGAATCACGGTACATATCCATACACTCTACAGACACATCGGACGAGATAACAGAACTTCAGCCGAAAAGCACGGGGCCGTTTTCCAGCTCGACACTGCTACTACACAAGCAGAACATAACAGCAGATGTACACTATATAGCCATGCAGGATGATTTCTTTCGCGGCCCCGACGCGCAATCAAAGATGAGAGCGGTGACTGGTGATTTTACAGGGGGAATGTACGTTGCGTTGCGGCCGACAGGAGAAGGGCTTTAAAGCTTCGGACCAAATGGGCTAACATGAGACGCTTTACCCGTCCGCGCCTTGGAGGATGAAAAAGCGGCTCGTGTTGCTTCACCGCCAATTCCATCTCTTTCCCAGTTTCCTGGTTGGGAGCCATCGTGCTTCTTGCCGGTGCTTTTCACAGAGACAGAGAGAGAGAGAGAGAGAGAGAGAGAGAGAGAGAGAGAGAGAGAGAGATGAGGCTGGGTCTTGCTTGGGGGACGGACCGGTGTTTATTGGGTTTCTTTCGGCGTGTTTCGTGGGTGATGTGTGACATTATCAGGCGAGGAGGTTTCCTTTCATGGTCATGCTTTCAGATTATGAGATTTAGTGAAATTACTATCAATTATTCTAAAACTGTTCTTAAAATTTAAAGTATTTGATGAAGATATGGTTTATTATTTATATTCTAATATTCCCGTACATTGGACTTTGACCTTAGCCTAAATCATGGAAATACGCAATCGGACAAGCAAATTTCACGTGGACATCTGGATTTTTGCCCTTGGTAAGAGAGACACTGGAAGGATCATTAAAAGAATTTGAGAGTATCATTATCCAGAATACGGTAACACATACACGAAAAAGGGTTCTCACTGGACACCAACAAGCTGGTCAGATGATCATTTCATTCTTTGGAGTTAGCACCGCCTCCTTTCCGCAGTTGCTATATGTGGGTTCTTTCCATGAGATGGAACGTTACTATTTTGGATGAATACTAGGTACACGAACCGTGTAATTTTACACATTGCACGTCAGGCACCATTGAAATGGCGGATAGTCTTCTAACTACTCATCGATTTGTAGGGGCAAAAAAAAAACATATGGTATGTGTTTCTTTAGGAAAATTGTCCCAAAAATTATAAAATCTTTCAATTGTGCCAATTTGTCCTAAACATTTTGACTACCATTTAGTCTTAAACCATTTGATGATTTGTCAATTTAGTCATTTCGACCAATTTTGGCTAGAAATCATTGATGTGGTGATCTAATTAGTGTCGGTCATGCTCAAGGGCAATCGTGTACAATTTTTGCATATTTTCTTTATAAATTTTCTATTTTTTTCTCCTTTCCTTTCTTTTTTTTTTTTTTTATCTCCATTAAACTTAGGCGAGAGTTGCTCTCACCAGCCTGTCTCAAATGAAGGATGCCTGCACCTAAGTCAACGAGGATCGTCCTTGCCAGCCCAAGGGAGGACAGCTCATGCTTAAGGCTGAGGACCTTTGCCAGCCATCAACGAGGCTTAATAATGACCGGCAAAGAAGAAAAGGAAAAAGGAAAAGGAAAAAATCATAAAATTGAAAAAAAAAAATGTAAAATGTGTTCATGTCAATGCTTGCCATCCCATTAGGACAACTGGTGCTGATTACTCTGTCACGTCAATAATTCTAACCAAAATTAGCTTTAATAACTAAATTAGCAAATCATCAAAAAGTATTAGCAAGTTGTCAAAAGGTTAGGATAATTTGATACAATTAAAATATTTAAAACTTAATTAGCCGTTATTAGTAGATTTATGATTTTTTTGATAATTTTTCCCGTTTCTTTTGATCGTAGATGGCCTTATAAGTTAGTTAATACAGATGCGTAATAAACAAGCCCAGGTCCGCACGTTTAAGTTGTGGATCCCTTTCATCACCTTTGAGTCGGACCCCTAGGATGACGTCACTTTTTCCGGAAGCAGTTGCTCAAATCACCCAAGAATTATGGGACACGGACGTATGACAGAACCAGGGAAAGGCTGAGAACAAGTAGCAGAAGATATCACGATTGCAAAAACAAATGGCCAAAAACATTCACGCATTTCATTTAAATGATGGCGTACGCAGAAAAAAGATGGCAAAACGGGAATCACGGTACATATCCATACACTCTACAGACACATCGGACGAGATAACAGAACTTCAGCCGAAAAGCACGGGGCCATTTTCCAGCTCGACACTGCTACTACAAAAGCAGAACGGAACAGCAGATGTACACTATATAGCCATGCAGGATGATTTCTTTCGCGGCCCCGACGCGCAATCAAAGATGAGAGCGGTGACTGGTGATTTTACAGGGGGAATGTACGTTGCGTTGCGGCCGAGAGGAGAGCCTGACGATTTTACCGACATGGGCTTTAAAGCTTCGGACCAAATGGGCTAACATGAGACGCTTTACCCGTCCGCGCCTTGGAGGATGAAAAAGCGGCTCGTGTCGCTTCACTGCAAATTCCATCTCTTTCCCAGTTTCCTGGTTGGGAGCCATCGTGCTTCCTGCCGGTGCTTTTCACAGAGAGAGAGAGGGAGAGAGATGAGGCCGGGTCTTCCTTAGGGGACAGACCAGTGTTTATTAGGTTTCTTTCGGCGTGTTTCGTGGGTGATGTGTGACATTATCAGGCGAGGAGGTTTCCTTTCATAGTCATGCTTTCAGACTACGAGATTTAGTGAAATTACTATTAATTATTCTAAAATTTTTATGAGATTTTGACCGGATAAATACTGATTGCTCTTAAAATTTAAAGTATTCGATGAAGATGTGGTGTATTATTTATTTTTTAATATTCCCCCTCACCTGGACTTTAATCTTACCCTTAAACATGGAAATATGCAATCGGACAAGCAAATCTCACGGACATCTGGATTTTTTCTCTTGATAAGAGAGACACCGGAGGGATCATCAAAAGAATTTGAGAGTATCATTATCCAGAATACGATAACGCACACGAAAAAGGGTTCTCACTGGACACCAACAAGCTGGTCGGGTGATCATTACATTCTTTGGAGTTAGCACCGCCTCCTTTCCCCAGTTATTATTTGTGGGTTCTTTCCATGAGATGGAATGTTACTATTTTGCATGAATAATAAACCGTGTAATTTTACACATTGCGCGTCTGACACCATTGAAATGGCGGATAGTCTTCTAACTACTCATCAATTTGTAGGGGGAAAAATGTTAACGTGGGCAAGTCATCTCCAAGTACTGCGATGGATCTATTATAAAACCAATCGCATGTCTAGAAGATAATGACCCAAACAACGCGGTACCGAAGTACTCCCGGTTGGGATGTCGGTTTTTTCACGTGCATCACATCTTTTAATAGATCCTGCTCCACTTAAGATTGACATTTTGATCTTCATGGTTGATCCTTGCCGGACAATTTTTAAAAGCGTGGCATCGAAGTTTTGCATGATGAAAAATGACAAATGATCCAACTATTTAGGGTTAATACTAGAAAAAAAAACCTTAAATTTAGTGCGTTTATGATAAATTTATCTTAAATTAATTTTTTTATCATAAAAAAATTTCAAATTAGTACATCTCCGACAAATTTATCATTCGTTAGTTTTTATTAAATTTTACCATTAAGTTGCTAAGTTGAATATCAAGCAACAATTAACGGATGTATCACTTTTGGATTTTGTCCTCCATTTGTCATAGATGTATCGGTTTGTATTTTCTCATGTTATCAATCAAATTTAACGGAAACTAACAAATTAGTAAATTTATCATAATTGTATCGATTTGGAGTTTTTTATTATGATAAATTTATTAATGGTGTATTAATTTTTGGATTTTCATGGTGTTATCCCAACTATGAACAATGCTTTGGAAAATCTAACATGGCAAAAATGAAGCACGCTTTCATAACTGATTCATGAGACGAAAAGGTCAAAAGAGCGACCCATTCCTGCTATTTTAACAAAAAGAGGCTCCTTCACGTTCTATTATCGTACATGGCATCTTATGACAACATTGCGGGTTTAAACTGGAAAACACAATCCTACAAAGTCTCTCTGTCCTTGTCCATCTACCACCAGTCCCTTGTCATCGTTCTGCCTCCTCTAGCAAATCATCGGAACCCACTCAAGTTGGGGGGGACTAATAGGTGCATTTCTCTCTGAAAGAAGATGGAGTATCGAGAGAAGATCAAGAGAATTCTGGAGAAATTGTATTTCATTGTCTTGTCTCAATGTACAGTGTGCTGTAAATATAATACAAGGTTGGTGTAATAAAGGCAAGAAAAGGTTTGTATAAACGATTGACATCAATTCCTAACTAATTTATGCACAAATATAATCGAGTATGATTCCTTCTAAGTATAACTTCGGAATCCATCTTATGCATATCTTCCAACACTCCCCTTCATGCTGGTGGCTGGTAGATGTCCAAGACGCCAAGCTTGCTTAACAGATATGCATGTTATCTCTGACATAAGGGTTTGGTAAAAATGTCAGCAGGCTGTTCTACCGTTCCAATCCCTCTTGTTTCAATTATCCCTTGCTGAACCTTTTCACGAGTGAAGTGACAATCCACTTCTATATGCTTTGTTCTCTCGTGAACTATGGGATTTGCTGCAAGTTTAAGTGCCGCATCATTGTCACAAAACAATTTTGTCGGACCCTTCAATTTGATTCCTAGATCCCGAAGTAATCCTCGTATCCATACGATCTCACAGGTAGTTTTTGCCATAACTCGATATTCTGCTTCAGCTGAAGATAAGGATACGGTTGCCTGCTTCTTGGTCTTCCAAGAAAGAAGTGATTCTCCAAGCTTAATGCAAAAGCCTGTGATGGATCTTCGGCTCATAGGACAAGTCGCATAGTCTGCATCGCAATATGCTGACATTTCCATGTTGCATTTTCTGGATAAGAGAATCCCAAGCCCTGGACAGCCTTTTAAGTACTTCACTACCTTCAAGGCAGCATTCATATGGGACAATTTTGGACTGTGCATAAATTGACTGAGAGTTTGTACTGCATATGAGATATCTGGTCTGGTCTGGTCATTGTTAGGTAAATGAGTTTCCCAACTAACCTTTGATAACTCGAAGGATCCTTGAGAACAGGGTCATGATTCTCTGATAATCCTGCATCATAGTCTTTGGTGGTCAATTTTGTGTTTTGCTCAATTGGAATGATGAAGGTTTACATCCAGGATAAACACCTTGTAAATGATTTCCAACACAAATTTCCATTGACTAAGAGAAATCCCCTGATCAGATCGAGCAATTTCAATTCCAAGGAAATATTTCGGTGCTCCCAGATCCTTGATATGAAAAGTGGAATGCAGGTACTTCTTGAATCTTTCTATCACACTTTTATCATTGCCCATGATAAGGATATCATCCACATAAATCATCAGGTAGATCGATGACGTACCTTGGTTCCATGTGAATAATGCATAATCATGTCTGGATTGTTTAAATCCTGCAAATGTAAGAGCATCGGCAAATTTTGCATACCACTGCCTGGAGGCCTATTTGAGACCATAGAGGGATTTGCGGAGACGACACACTCTATTCTCCCCTTGTCTCAGGCGAGTTCTGGATCACCTCCAATATCTCTCTTCTTCCTTCTTCAATCCTCTGCGTCCTCAGCAAAGGAGAGAGATTGCTGTAGTGATGATCTTAGGGAAGCAGTGGGGACGCGTCCACATCTTTGGCTACTCTTACCGATATGTTTCCGCACTTCCACAGAGTCAGAAAATCAGGATAGTTTCTGCTGTGGTGGTTTCTCATCCTACACGGAACCCCGAATTCAAACTCAAGATCTCTGCTCTTCTCAACAGGGTTGTGGGATTTGGGAGTAAGAGAGAAGATGTGGTTCTGGGCAAACATGGCTTGAGAGAGAGAGAAATTTGGGCTCTTGGAGAGTGACCTTCATGGGGAATGGGAAGCGCGTGACCTGATTCTCAGAGACTCCGCATAAGACCCATGACGGGACGACCCAGGAATCAAGGAATTATAAGAGACAAGAGCCCTTTGCGGCATTTCATCGAACAAGTCGAGCGCTTTCTTGAAATCGCCTATTCCGGCTAATGCAGATAATGATGGTGTCCCAAGAGTAACTGTTCTCTGTGTCAAGATCATCAAAAGCCTTGTGGGCGCGTCGGATGGAAGAGCATTTGGAGAACATACCAATGAGATGGTTGACGATGAAAGGGTCGCCAGCAAGTGCGGTCTTGGTGAGATGAGGGTGCAGGGTCATGCCGAGCTTTCAAGTGTTTCTTGGCGACGCATCTTGTGATGAGAGACGTCGCTGAAGAACATGGCAACGAACCAGTTGGCTTTCTTTCAAGACTCCCACTGATAAATTTCCAGAAGAGCTGACATAAACGCAGGCAAAGGAATGAAATGGAGAATCATGTCTTGATTGTATGAAAAATAGTCTGAGAATGCAATCAAATAAAGATATTAATATCTAACATAAATTTTACGATATGACTATATTTACTTTAACTTAATAGATGTCTATAGTGCAAGTGCACAACATCGTGATATTAGAAAATTAAATTAATTTTCCAGTCATTGTTTCGAAAATAAGATGATCATGATGGCATAATTTTTTTTTATTGATTAATTAGCTCAAATATATCGATCTATTATTTGTCTAATATTATTCATAGCTAATTATAAATATAAGTTGACTTATATTTAGCAGTTCATCATCTAGTTATCATTTCTTGATATTTATATTTTTCATATTATTCTAAATGATGTATGTCAATCTATTTGGCCTTTATCAATGATATAAGCTGGTTATTAAATTACTAAAAGTAAATGTTGATCGACATTATCTTCATTTCTTTACATACCTAATTGAAATTGTTTTATTTTTCCTCTAATTGACGAATGCCTACCCATGAATGTGGTATTTTCCTTAGAGAAGCAATATAGCAGTGATGAATATTGATAAGGTGAAGTTTAATATTTGGTGTATGACACTAGGATAAATTACAGATTTGTCAATACCACAAATCCTAGAGCAAGGAAGTTCTAGGATAACAGAATTGTTTCAAGAAGGTTCACACAATTACAGACAATCTCATAGGCGAGAAGTTAATCCCCTGGAATTAACATGGTCTAAGTTGCTATTTGTGGGTTCTTTCCATGAGACAGATTGTATTACTTTTGATAAATATATGGTTCGCAAACTATGTAATTTTACAAGTCACACTGCCGAAACCATTGAGATGGTGGGTAATTTTATTCTTAAGGAGTAAATAATTGCTCATCGATATGTATAAAAAAGTTACACAGGCAACTCAGGTCCAAGAACTACGATGGACCTATTATTAAATCAATTGCAAGCCTAGAAAATAATGGTCCAAACAACTTGGGTTTCTTCATGTGCATCTCAACTTTCAATCCGTGCTACTCTGCTTGAGATTGAGATCAGGCCATCATGGTTGATCATGGGCAACACGCACACAGTACTTGGGGCCTTCTAAGAGTATGGTATCAAAGTATCCGCGACACACCACATGAAATACATAGGCTTAAATAATTAATTCCCATAATTTTAAAAGGGGGCAAGGCCCCTTGTCATTATTCTCAACAGCTCCTTTTATCATTCTCCCTCCACTATCAAATCATCGGAAAAGATTTGCACCCAGGGATCGTATCGCCCATTTAGAAGTAGGGAACTGGCGGGTCCTTCTCCCACATTGTCAAGCCGGACGATTTTGACCAAGAAAAGGCCATTCAAAAGATCACCCCTCCGATGTGCGATAGTTTATGCACTTTCTCTGCGGTTTGGAATCGCAAAAGGAAAGCATCTCATTGACGTGCCTTTTATGTGATTTGAAGAGCTCCCTAGAGAATTTACCGCGTTGTACATCCCCCTAATTGTATCCCCTAGATCCTTTCTATTGTATCTCTTTGTTGTCCGACCCGCTTCTAATTATCTTGTTGAGCGAACGATAAATTAATTTCGGCTATGTCATTGAACAAACGTAAATTAGAGTAAATTTAGATATGGTGGTCAATTTATATCCCTAGGGCTAGGGCATGCAATGTACATGGATGGGCTAGAAAAAAGGGTGCCGCACTGATTAAACCCAACAAGCGCACAGTGAAGCCTCCTTTTTCATAATTTTATTGTTTCACAAATTCAACGCGGTATATCTGTGAGAATCTTGGGTTGCATTGTCTTGGGCAATCGGTTTCGGTTCCGGGGTGAGAAACTTGAAATCTCCCTTGTTAAAATCGATTTTTAGTTTTTGAAACTTGAAATCTACTTTGTTTGCCTAGAAACTTATCATATTTCTCAGGTTCGGTTCTGGGGCTAGCCGAGAGCTTTTTCTTTTCCCCTCTTTTTTTGATTTCATATTTTATAGTAAAATAATATGAGCAACAAAACGGTTTAAAATAGAAGATGAACGAGAGTGAGTGAGTAAAGGTTTGTCAGGGACAAGCGAGGGCGAATCACGAGGAGGAGGGCGAGCTGCGAACAACAGAAAGTGGTAGTTTCATGAAACCGGGAATTGAAACGGTCCCCACTAGTTCCAAAAATTTGATTGAGAACCTAGAATATGACCGGTTTTCAAGGTGGTCCGATTCGGTTGCATAGTCACAATTTTCATTACATTAGTAGCGAGTTTTCTGAAAATTGCTTGACGAAACTTACTTGAACACCACCCAAAGGATTCCCAATTAATATGTATTAATTTGGTTGTACGGTTCTCCTCCTTTCTAAATGAATTCCCAGATTGCTCAAGTATAACATCCGTGCAAATAAACTCTGGAGGAGCATGCCATAAACATAATCAAAAAGTGTCCAGCGGCGGCAATAGCCCCCACTACTCATTGCAGGCGTCCCTGCCTGGCTAATTCATCCCCCCATTCAGAAGAAGAACTTAGCCCCACTAATCCTCTCAAACCATCTTCAATTGTTTTCCGTTTTTCGTACGCAAGGCCCACCTGATCACTTTACATGGTTCTCGTTCATCTATGATATCCTTACCATATCGCACAAGAAGCATTGGATTAAAAAATACCGACAGCATTCAGTTTATTTGATCCTTGGCTTTCTTACATAACGATAACACATATTTTCAGCCGCTAATAACTCGCGGACTTTGTGATCACAATGAGGCAAGCTAAGCTATGGCCTGTGTAGTCTCTACAGAAATCTAAAACTTCGCTAGCATTGTCTCTTGAGAAGTTTAGTATTCAACAGGATGCCCAGTCTGGCAAGTATGAAATGCTATTGGCACCTCTGCTTTAGATTTTTCTCGGACTGATTAGCGAAATCTTCGTCAGAGCTGAGATAATCAAACTGGCTTATCAGCTGGGGACACCCTTCTGCTGTTTGAGTATATTTCTAGGTTCTGAAAGCAAAATCAATCTTTGATTCTACCTTCACGTGCAGGAGGCAGAGGAAATTAGAAAACACATGTTCTCTGCCTACGCATTTTCCCTTTCGGTCCAGGAAAAGGCCAGCAACCCAGGACAGCATCGTCGTCATTTTTCCTGCATAAACATAGGGATTATATGGCTTTACAACTGCTTGTTAAGAGTATAATTTCTCACTAACATGGAAGTTTCGATCTCAAATTGAGCAGACAAAAAGTGAAAATAGATCAAAAGGCTCAAACTTGTATAGTTCAGTTTGAAACATGTTCTTTTATTAGCATACCCCATCAGCATGTTCTTTTACGCTAACAAGTGGAAATTCTGTTTTGGAGCTCCTTAAAGATACGATTTTTCTTAACCCAAATGAAACAATGTGCAATTTCTACGATTAGTATTACGTTTTCTTGCAATATGCTTAGGAGATTACTGAGTCAGCAGAAAAATGAATAACCAAAAATACACAAATAGAATGTCATATTGAACATATTAAAGTTCTTACCTTCTTGAATAGCCCTTGCTCCTGCTGGTACCACTTTCAGTTCTAACTTGATCGCTACTCCCCTGATCTTTTGCGACTGGACTCATTTTAATCCTTGAAACCATGTCTAAATTCCTCTGATCAGGCCCTTCAAATGACGTCCTCGGCGAAATCTTCGCCCTGCCGTTCCGAGATGTTGCAGCTTTCTTATTTGATGTTAAGAAAGACGGGAAAAACATCTTGATCAGGAAAGTTCCGGTCTCCATGCTGTTACATCTTGACACCTGATGATGCTGATGACTAGTGGTCCTCGTGACTTTCTTCCTCTTTCTCCTCTTCTGATTTTTATTTGACTCTGCCTCAGCGCTTGGAAACTCAAATTTTCCCTTTTCCTCCTCTTGGTTCTCCTGCAAAGCAATCCAAATTTATTTATTTGTCCTCCATTAATAAAACATCATATCCTTAATCGGCAGAACTTTTTGTCTAGAGTGGTTTCAAAGCACATACAACAGGTGAAGAGCACCTATAAAGCACATCAGTATGGTACCATGTTACGTCTACTATATGATTGCAGATATAAGATCAGATTTCAATATTGAACAAGAAGCGAATCGAACCGTGTCTACGATAGTACCTGCGAAGATTGTTGCTCATCCACGATATCTTTGAGGGAAAGCTCATAGCTCGACTCGGGCAAGTTCCGGATCATCTCCATCATTTCTCTTCTTCCTTCTTCGATCCTCTGAGTCCTCGACGAAGGAGAGAGATTGCTGTAGTGGTGATCTTGGGGAAGAAGTGGGGATGTGTCCACATCTTTGGCAACACTTACTGACAAGTTTTCGCGCTTCCACAGGGTCGGCGAGTCGGGATCGCAGCTCCTGCTGTGGTGGTTCCTCATTCTACTAGGAACCCAGAAATCAAACTCAAGATCTCTGCTCTTCTCCAGAGGGTTGAGGGATTTGGGAGTGAAAGAGAAGATGTGGTTCTGAGCAAGCATGATTTCAGAGAGAGAGAGAGAGAGAGAGAGGCAGAGAAATTTGAGGGTTGTTGGAGTGTGATGTTCATGGGGGATGGGAAGCGGGGGTCATGTGTGGAGTTATAAGGTTCAATGCACGAAAGTCATTGCCGTCTTCGATGGGAGGTCAAGTGACTTGATTCAAATAAGCTCTCTATTTTCTCCGTTTGTCCAAATTTGCACATTTCAACTCGTTGGTCTAACTCTTGGATGGTTAGTCCATATATTACAAGTGAAAATGCCAAAGGCCAAAAAAAAAAAAAAAAAAAAAAGAAAGAAGAAGAAGAAGAAGAAGAGGAGGAGAAGGAGAAAATACTCGAAATTTTATTATTAGTAATTATGATGAAAAAAGACCAAGTCATCACTTGATGTGAATGATTTATCAAATAAAATTATGAAATTTGAACAGTATAAAATAAGTTATTCTAGACAAGCGTGTGTTTTTTTCCGTTCTTTTCATTCCTTTGTTTCCGCGTAAGATCAGAAAAGGGAGGCTTCAATCACTCTGCTTTTGATTGGTTAGGCAAAAGGAACCCACTATAATACTTTATAGATGGTCATTTTCTGCCACTAATCAAAAAGTTTATGGATACATTTTAGGGTTTAGTCAGAGCATGTTGTCGATTACAAGTTATGAAGCGATGGGGGTCATCATCGGCGCATTTGCTTCTTCTAGAAGTTGGAAATTTGTGCTTCCCTCGAACTGGAACTGGTCTTTGTCAAGCTCACGAATCTTTTGGACTCTTTCTAGCTCACACGTTTTTGCTAGGCTTCGCCAGCTCACAAATGGCAAGGCCCTCTCTTCCCCAAATTCGTAGGCCGAAAATAATTACGTATCCATCCTTATCATCATAACTATACTAGGAATAGGAGTATTGGGTATCTCATAATAACGATAAATTAAATTTAGGGAGAATTTTCTTCAACCCACGATTTAATACACCAAGATAGATCATCTACTCTACTCTATGCCCAAAATCAGGTTCCAACGAGTAGCAAAATAGATAAATAAATGTTTGGTGCTGATTCGGTGGGTTTATTCAAAGTAATGGGAACCATGGGATTGTATCCCCGCATAGACTTAGCAGGTAAAATTGTTAGATAAGGCTAATTATACCTGCCCATATAGATGTGACACAGACTAGATATGTCTAGATTGGATATTTCTATGGGTTCATGATTATTATCGCACTTGATTCAAAAGTTACCATTTTGATAAAGAAAGTTACTAAAATTAAATTTACAATGCATATTTGTAAAAAATACGAAAAAATTAGGAAAAATTACCATCGCGAGATGCTCTTGCGTGCCTCTTGTATGAAACTATAGAAGTATGTGCATACATACATTTCACGTTGCGGAGAAAAAGGACAACAACGTAAACATGGCCTTAATAAAAGAAAATCCTCTTTCTTTATCGCTTCAATTTTTTTTAACCAAATTAACCTCCAAACATCATTAACAATGATAAAATAGTCTCTCTGGAACTTCTATCTATGCTATAACTAGGCTGACCAAGTCCCATCTTCTTTCCTGTTCTCTTAAGTATCAAATGTCTACCGACCGAAAAACAAAAATTTCAAATGTCAAATCCGATGAAGGAGAAACATTGACCTACGAGTAGTAAATCAGAAGTAACAGAAATTTGAGGATTGCTACGTTGAAATGAAGAAAAACATCTCCAGAACAGAGTTTTTCATGGACTTTCATGAATCCCCATAATATACGTCTTCCAGAAACCCATTCCATATTTTCTCTTGCAGTCAGTCGCGTCCAAAGGGTCACATGACATCGAGTTTGGCACTTTCTTGCCAATTGGAATTTTTTTTTTTTTTTTGTCCTCTATCCTCGCCAGGACATGAATTTGACATCGTTCATACGTCATTGCATAATTACATTATGTGTTTAATTAATATGTAGTCACAATTGACGATTGTATTTATGGCGTACTTGTTATGAGCTAAACGGAATAGGGCGCTTTGAGAATATCATTCCTGATCTCGGTGGATGGCCAGATTGCCCGCGCACTACTAATGACCATTGCTGCTCAACATTAACGGCCATCGTCGCCCCATGCCGTCTTATCATTATTGGCCCGCCCGCCACCACCGACCCCGCTGGCGACCCACTGCCAGCAAGGCGACAAGGCGGCAACCCTCCATGAGCAATCAGTAGCTACGGTGGCGGTCTTGGCCGAGGGAGAAAGAATAGCTAAAATGATGGATCAATTTGGACGCTATCATTCCTTTATTATTCTGGTAAAAAACCAAGTTATCATACTGCAGGCTCATTTCAAATCTGTAACCAAAGGCACCAGAAGGGTTATATATTGTACAAATTAGAATAAAGCACATATAGATATCAAGATCAAGTGGTTGTGAACGGTCATGAAAGATGTAGTTGTTTGAATTTTGAAACTGAAACCCAAAATTATTATGACATCACAGGACCTTTTAATAAGAAAATTGTCTTGACCACAAACATAAGAAAGAGACATATCACCTATAAAAATCTAGCTCCATTCTTGCGAAGACTAATTTAACTCGATAATCTTCTTAGATTCGTATACCAAATTCACGGTACTGAGCGCTCGACCCAGCACTTACTTAGAAAATTAAGGATTGACCTTGCAGAGAATGAGTGTTTTCCTAGGATGCTTCCATTTAAAAAACATTATATATGTATGTATCTTATAGCAAAAATTCCGTAAATCCATGAGCTAAAGCCAATGATGTTTTATCTTACATTTGTAGTTTTCAGTTGATGATGGTAATTTCCCAGATCTGTCGGTAAATTCAATTATTTCCCATGCTGGAAGAGTACCCTTAAAGAATCGTCACCTCTGCAGCTGTTTGTTTCTTACATCGGAAAGAGAGTACTCAGTTGTCAAAACAGAAAAGAGTAGTTCCGATTCAAAGGAAGCAACTGAAGCTTGGAAGTAGAGGCCAAAAAACAATCAGTTATGTTGGAACAACTGCATTAGAGATGCCACTTCCAATTGCCTCAATCAACTGATGCAATGCCGCTCGCACTGTGCTTTGCATGCGAAATTATTTTACATCTTCTGTCATCAAATACATCTCTTCTTAGCATGATTCAATAACCCACTCTGCTTTTTAAATGTAGTTACGTCAAGATATACAAGAAATACCTCAAGTTGTACGTGTACAGTCAAATCCTAGGGTAATTTCTATTGTTGGGAGCTGACCAACACAACAAACAAGTACAGGTCGCTCCTAGGCGAGCCACAGGACAATAATGAAACCATCAGCCACAACTAAAAGAATCACAGGCCACAACCTCTATTTGACCATGCACATAATTTCCTGAATTCCCGAAGAAACAACAATAAACACTCAATCAGAAGAAAACAAAGAATGGAGCTCCATCCCACATTTGTAGGAGTTAGACCTTTCATCCACACTTTGTGGAAAATCGTCAGCTCTAAACTGCTTCCTTGCCAAAGCATAAGCCTGACAAGAAATCACAGGAAAAATGACAAGTATGGAGCTTCAAGCTGTATATAGTTCTGAAAGATGCTCCAGGTCACGCCCTGGTATGGGACATCATGTTTAACCTGAGGGATAACTTCCGCAATACCATCTATTCCCTTAAAGGGACATGGACATAACCCAAGAAAAAAATTTGATCTGGTCAGGCAGCATCCAAAAGAACCAAAAATGGCAAGGTAGACGCTTTCCATTGTTCCAGCAACAATGAGGTCCGAATCTGAAAATATGTACACAGAATGCCATTACCAGTTACCGTCTGAGCAATCTCCTCCTAACTCACAAAACCTCCAGGCACAATGAGAGGCTTTCATGATGCCCGATTTTCTGTGGACCATAAGTCCTTCCTGAAACTTCATGGTATCTTTGACTTGATGTTCTCTAGGAAGGTATGAATTGTTCATTAGTACAAGAACTATCACCTTGCAGCTGTAGCCTTCTATTTTTTCTCCAGCATCTTCCATCTTAACACTTTTTATTCATTACCCACCATCATCATTATCATCATTCTCTAAGATGAGTGTTAAGTTGGGCTCAGGAACATATCCAGCTTCCTTCATATGATATGCTAGTTTCCCAAGCACTTCGTATAAGTCTCCCATTTGATAGTGGAATTGGTCCTTTGCTGGAAATTTGTGCATTTCATTCTTTACCTCAATCCAACTGTTTGCCACATCTTTTGTCAAAGCTCTCTCCTCCATCTGCTTCCTTACTCTGCAGGAATCATCCCATCTGTTAGTTGCAGCATATATGCTTGATATCATGACATACCTCGCAGCATTTTGGGGTTCCAAATTCAGTAGAGCATCCACAGCTTTTCGGGCAATAGCTAGATTACCATGGACTTTGCATGCACCCAAAAGTGCACCCCACATTCCAACATGGTTTGATTTGTTTGAGACACTCTCTATTAACTCCATGGCTTCCTCAAGTCTGTTTTTCCTCCCGAGCAGATCGACCAAAATAGCATAGTGATCAAATCTGGGTTGAAGGCTGTAATCCTTTTCCATTGCATTGAAAATCTGAAGCGCTTCAATATCTAGACCCGTGTGGCTGCAAGCAGATAGAGCACCAAGAAACGTGACATGGTTGGGTCTTACATTCGTCTCTAGCATTGTCCTAAGAAAAACAAGTGACTCATGCCCCAGACCATTTTGTGCGAACCCAGTTATCATCGAATTCCATGATACAATATCCCTATTCGGCATCCTCAAGAATAAGATCTTAGCTGATCTCATGTCACCACACTTGCAATACATGTCAATTAGAGCATTCCATATGAATATGTTCTCCAAATCTCCATTAAAGCAGGTCCTAACGATGCAACCATGGATCTGTTTGCCTCTTTCAGCAAGTGCTCGATCAGCACAGGCACATAGAACACTGACAAAAGTATGAGGACTTGGCTGTATTCCTTCCTCATGCATTTGAACAAAAAGGTCCAAAGCTTCATCACCACGGCCATTCTGCACAAGGCCTGAGATCAGTGCAGTCCAAGAGACTGTGTTCTTCGCTGGCATACTGTTGAATATTGCACAAGCATCATCTAAGTTATGAGCTCGCGTATAAGCAACAACCATGGAAGTCCACGACACAACATCCTTTTCAGGCATAACGTCGAACAAGACACGGCATTTATCGACTCCACCACATTTACCATAAGCATCAATCAGGGAATTGTAAGTGATCTTAGTAAATTCCAAGCCCATTATGATGGCAACTCCATGAACCTGGCGCAAGAACTTAAATGCACCCAAGCGAGCACAAGCACCCACAACGCCCACAAAAGTAAACTCATCCATGAATAGACAATCATATTCCTTTTGCATATGCATGAAGACGCTCAGAGACTCCACATAAAACCCATGACGGGACAACCCAGAAATTAAGGAATTATAAGAGACAAGAGCCCTCTGCGGCATTTCATCGAACAAGACGAGCGCTTTCTTGAAATCGCCTATCCGGGCATATGCAGATATGATGGTGTTCCAAGAGTAACTGTTCTTTGTATCAAGATCATCAAAAGCCTTGTCGGCGCTTCGGATGGAAGAGCATCTGGAGTACATGCCAATAAGATGGTTGACGAGGAAAGAGTCGCTGGCGAGTGCGGTCTTGATGAGGTGGGAGTGGACGGCCATGCCGAGCTTCAGGTGTTTCTTGGCGACGCATCTTGCGAGGAGAGAGACATAGTGATGGATGGTTGGGACGATATCGCTGAAGAACATGGCAATGCATCAGTCGTCTCTCCCATGAAAAAGGTGTCCTCTGCATCTTATACTCTTAATAACATCCGGCACGCGAAGGGACATTGTAAAGAAATGGCGAAAAGTAATTGATTTAATGCTTGTCTGGAGTTAAAATAAAATAAAATAAAAAGTAAAAAGTAGTTTTTTTTAACTTTTTTGTTAAATTTTATATTATTGTTCAAATTTCAAAAAATTATCAAAAGATTATATGTGAATCTATGTGTTGTGCTTAAGTTTCTAGAGTTTTAGATTTAAAAAAAAAATGGAAAAAAATGACATAAATAACCCCCAAATTTTTAATTCGTTTAATTTGATGAACTTTGTCCAAATATGTTATATTGTTTTTAAGCTTTAATTTGTATAAAGCAATCATGAACTATTAATAATGTTCAATCTAATTTCTAAATTATATGGAAATGGCAAATTTAGTCTAAAGATTAAATTGAACATCTACAAATAATTTTGAGATCACATCGAACAAATTAATAATTTAGGAATAATATTACACATTGAGTCAAGTTCAATGATCATTTGTATTATTATCTCTTAAGGAGGGATAAACATAAGTCTTAAAGACCACCGCTCGCGGTGGTGCAGCTGGCTTCGAACTTTCTCCCCCTCATGAAGGGGAGGAGCTCGAATCCCATTCGCGTCGCATTCTTGCGACTCACTTGTGGTTGGGTCTGTGGTGGTGGCTCAGTTCGCCCCAGGTTTACGCCGCCGGCTGCCGGCTGTATAGTGGTTTTCGGGTCAAAAAAAAAAAAAAAAACATAAGTCTTAAAGTACGTTGCAAAGGTGCAATCATATTCTATAATTTTTAAAAAGTGTAATTAAATTTTAAAATTTATTAAATTTATGCAATCAAATCTCGCTATTAACTCCTTTCAATTAAGCTAATGGGAGAAAATAACGTGACTTTTTTTTTTCCTGAAGATAGAGGCATTGAAATGGCTGCCATGTCGGCAAAATTTAAGAAAAAATGTAAGAAAAAGGGAAAAAAGTTTATTCCAAGATTTCTAGAAATAAAATCCAACTTGGCCCTCTCTACCACCTTCCCATGTTGAGAAAGGAACGAAGTGAGTGAGTGTATGCGCACCTGTGCAATGAGTGAATCAGGCGAGGTGGCAGCCCTCGCCACTTGCCGATAAGGCCGGTTGCGTCCTTGCCAGTGCCACTAGCTTCCCTTGCCCATCTCGCCATGATGGCCATGACCCTCGCTTAGATTTGCAAAGATTATCGGAAAGGGTGGCGGTGCTCGACCGCGAGGTAGTGGACGCCAGAAAGCTTGGGGACTTGGAGAGGCGCATGTTCGTGGTAACATGTTGCAGAAGATCAAAGAGTATAATCTTTGGCTTCTTCAAGAGCTCCGTGAATGACGTGGGCAAAGAAATTTCACACGAAACCAAAAGCAGATTAAATTTCACGAATTAAATTTGATTATGGTCGGATGAATTCCTGCAACAACAAATGCAATCTCCACCGTCATGAACACTGTTTGGAGCTTCTTTTTTTTTCCTTTTTCTTTTTAAATAAATGATGTTCCAAGGTACTTGATGGAGACTTTTGCACCTCTTTAGAATGATTTCTTGTCTGATTTTTCTATCCTTTTTTTAAGATCTTTATTTCTCCAAAATTTTCAAACAATTTTTCATATCTTGATTAGAAAATAGAACATTTGGCATTAGCAACCGCATAAGCGCCTCTCTTAAAATAAACACAAGTGAAAAATGCCACGTCAACTTTTATGAAAACCAATTTGAGAATAAAATGCAATAAAAATAACAATATTTAACATAGATTTTACATTATGATTGCATTTCCTTTAGATTTAGATATCCATAGAACATTATCATGATAGTAATTTAAATTAATTTACCAGTCATTGTTTAAAAACAATGGAATAATTCTTTTGTTGATCAATCATCATCGATGCATATCAACATATTATTAATTTTATGTTTAATCATAAATAATTTATAAATATAAGTTAAGTTGCATTTTGCAGTTAATGATTTACTTATAATTTCGTAATTTCCAATTTTTGGACTATAGGATAATTGAGTTTCTCTTAAAATTTTCCTTGATAAAAAATAAGTTTCTGGATGCCTTGCCTTCTAGTGGTGATATGGACATTACCATTTCACCCCAAATATTCCAACAACACAACGGTTGGGTGGCTACCCAACTTGCTAAATGCCGACCAAACACACTACTATGGTTGCACATATTGATGTCCCCGATCTTGAAAGTTCTGTTCAAACCATCTATAGTTGGTAAGCTTTCACTAGTAGTGCAAATATTTTTGGAGCTTTATTTCTATATGATTGAATGCAACTTTTGACAAATAAAATACCCTATATGTCATAACTTTCGTACGACATTTACTTGACTGCCATAATTTTTTTCCCAATTATTTATGTGCTGTAACTTTAAAAAAAAAAAATTCACTTGAGTGTCATAACTTTATTTAAGTGCTATGACTTTTAAAAACGTTCATCAAGAATATTATATCATGTCGAATTTTCAACACTTGGGTGAATGATTTTAAAAAGTTATGGCACAAGTGATTGAAAAAAAAAAGTTATGATATTTAAGTGAGTGCCCAACAAAAGTTATATCACTCAAATTATCAAAAAAAAAAAAGTTCTAGTACTTAAGTGAGTGTTGTACGAAAGTTATGGCATTTATGGTGTTATTTTTCCTAACTTTTTTGTCTTACGAACTCAAAAATCCCAAACTTTGCTCAAAGTGACAAATTTATCTAAAACTTTTTTTTTTATAATATGAAAAACTCCAAACTTTGTTAACCGTGACACATTTAGCCTAAACTTTTTTTCGTGACACAAAAATTCATGAACTTGTATCTATATAACATATTTATCATAAACTATAGGGCATTTTCGTCTTTTACTTTTTAAATTTTCTTTCTTTTTTTTTTTTTTTTCTTCTTCTTCTCTCTTCCCTCCTAGCCATGGCGGTGGGAAAAGAGAAAAAGAAAAAAAGGAAAAAAAAAAAAAAAAAGAAAAAGGAAGAACATAAAAAATAAGCGAAAATATCATTGGTGGAGTAAATGTGTCACGGTTATAAAGTTTGGGATTTTTGGTGGCTTTTTCCCTTAACTAAAATATATGAATTCTACATTTTTGGGTTTAGTATATGTAAAATTTGGATGGGCTTGGGTTTCACCTACAAAATTAGGGTTTTATATTCATTAAAAGAATATCAATTAGCATAAATTGAATGATTTCTAATCAAATAACACCCATGAAAATCACTCGTACTCCTGCCTTTCGTGCCAAAGAATCTATGGACTTGGAGAAATTTCCCAAAAACTCAACTCAATTACCCCAAAAGTCAAAAGCAAAACGCGTATTCCCTTTTTGACGGTCGGCTTGAAGTTTCCCCGCAACTAGCAAGTCCTCACTTTCCTGAGCGTCAATGCACCAATCGTCTCTCCCATGAAAATGGTGCCCACGCGAAGTGACATCGTAAAGAAATGGTGAAAATCAATTGATTTAGTGCCTCTTTGCTTGGACTTAAAAAGTTAATAGTAGTTCTTTCACCTTTTTGTTAAAATTTTAATTATTGTTCAAATTTCAGAAAATTATCAAAAAATTATATGTGAATTTATTTGTCTATCCTCAAGTTTCTGGAGTTTTAGATTTAAAAAATGAAAAAAAAATGACATAAATAATCCTTATATTTTGTCCAATATCTAACGTTGTTTCTGAATTTGGAATTTGTTTAATGTGATCATTGAACTTTGACAAAATATGTTATGTCATTTTTAAAAATTTTAATTTATTTGATGTAATACATGAACTATTAATAGATATCCAATCTAGTTATTAAACTATATGAAAATACGAATTTAATCTAAAAACTAAATTAAACATCTATCAATATTTTAGTTAAGGATAACATTACATATTGAGCCAAAGTTTAAGGATCATTTGTTGCTATTATTATCCCATAAGAGGGGATAAATACTCCATAAATCTTGAAATATACTACAAAAGTGCCTTCAAATTTAAAACTTTCAAAAATATAATCAAATTTTAAAACTCATTAAATTAGTGCGATTAAGTTCCGCTATTAACTCCATCCAATTTAGTTAATAGAAAAAAACGAACATGATTTTTTTCCTTGAAAATGGAGGCATTGATATAGCTGCCGTGTCAGCAAATTTTGAGAAAAAAATTAAAAAGAAAAATTAAAAATTTGGAGAAAAGAGGAAGCGTCAAACAGTGGAGAACTAAAAAAGACAGCGATGGACCCACGATCCTCGTGGGAACATTCATTCTTGGGTGAACAATTTTAACAAGTTATGACACAAGTGATCAAAAAATAAAAGATTATGGTATTTAAGTAAACATCAAACGAAAATTATATTACTTAATCAATTCCAAAAAAGTTATTGCACTTAAGTAAGTGTTGTACGAAAGCTATGACATTTATGGTGTTATTTTTTCTATTTTTTTTATGAACTCAGTGTGTATAACTCTGATATACTTAAAATATATGAATTCTACATTTTTTTGGTTTATATATGTAAAATTTGAATGTGCCTAGGCTTCACCTTCATCGTCATTAAAAGAATATCAATTAATATAAATGGTATGATTTCTAAACTAATAACATGCAATGAAAATCCCACTTTACTCTCGCCTTTAGTGCCAAAAAATCTTCGGACTTCGAGAAATTTCCAGTAACTCAACTCGATTGTCTCAAAAGTCAAAAGCAACGCGTATTCACTTTTTCACAGTCGGCTTGAAGTTTCCCTGCAACTAGCAAGCGCTCACTTTCCTGGAAGGGCTCGGCGAAGGTGGGTGAATTCACCGTCTAATATAAGTCGTGTCCTTTTTCAGCTGAACTCAAAAGCCAAGACCGTTTATTCTTGGGATCTTTATCTGCTTCTCAGCATTTGATCCAGACTCTTCATCTTCACCCCCTTCCATCTACGGTAATTTCGTCTCGTTATTGCCTTCTTTTATAGAATAGGGTCTGTTCTGTAATGCAACTAGGTGCGGAAGTTGATGGAAACAATGGAGGGACTCTTAGATCAGTATCAATTCTTTTCTCAGTTGACTCGATGATTGATCACCGCCAGTTGCGTCTAACACTAATAGCTTTAGCCTAACTCTAGTCGCATTCTTGACGCTGATCATGCTTCCATCTATGCAACAGTCAGCCCTCAGATCTTGGATCTCAACGCCACTCCTATGCATTAGCTTTTTGATGTCTCAGAGATTTCTGTAATTAGGAATTGAATTTACGCTCTTTAAGAACTGGGTTGACGTTAAAAGCTAAATTAGTTTAAGTGTATCTGTTGATTTCTTTTGTTTGATGGGATTTTTCTTGTGCGAACAGAGACAGTAGTATCTTTAAGAGACTTTGACATTACAAATTCGTATTTAACAGTAGAGACAGATTGATACCCTCAACTTTGTAATTAACAGTAGAGACAGTTTGAGCGGATCTGATGATTTTTTTTTTTTTTGGTTGGGGATTAACAGTAAGAACACTCCTAGGCAGAAATTTGATACCCTCAACTCTGTATTTGACCGTAGAGATGGATTGAATAGACTATAATGTTGCACTCTGGTAAACCGGAACTCTCTGCCTTTGTAAAATGCAGCTCTCATCCCTACGCTCCGGTGTGTTCCGACTTATTTTTTGGAAAAACGCTTATAGAGCATTCATGCTTCTATTTTCTGTTGAAATCTTATTCTCTGTAATTGATTAGTAATTAAATCCACTTTTCTGATAAGCTGGTACTTTCTGGCAAATGTGAATGATAACTTCAAACCATACTAACGCTCGCCCATTGACCCTTAATCTGTTTGTTAATAACCTACGAGATGGCCGTAAGTAGGGATCGGTTTATGCTCTTAAGAGACTAGTCCAATGGTGAGGGTTGAATTAGCTTCAGTGTAATTTCTTGATTTCATTTTTCTAATGAGATTGTCATTGGGGGGTGCGACTCTTCGTGGGCATCTGTTAAGGTCAAGGGAGCAACTAACTGAGTGCTGTTTGTCAAATCTATTTTGGTAAAACTAAATTAGAAAGGTTTAATAAGACAATCAGTTACCCCACAAGCAACAATAAGCCGTTATGTGCAGAGGATGTTCAACATTACCTTTCAAGGGAAATTTTATCACATAAAGAAAGAGTTTGATGACATCAAAATTTTGTCTTTTCATTTAGGATTTAGTTGCATAGAAAATTAGGGATTAATTTAAACCCTTAAACAAAAATAATTCTCATTAAATTGCATAGCATATAGATGTTAAGAGAATTTTCATAAAAAGTAATAGAATTTATTAAATCATTAAAACAAAACAAAAAGAAGAAAAACAAAAAAATAAAAGAGAAAAGAAAGTTTCATTTAAAAAAATTTGTGGGCCGGGCCGACCCGACACCTTCTTTCCTTCCTTTTTCTTTGCCCTGGGCCTGGCCCGGCCTCTACCGTTTCTTTTCTTTTCCCCACAACCCGGCCTCTTTCTTTCCTTTTCTTTTCGCCGGCCCGGTCCTCACTCTGTCTCTCCACCTCTCTTCCCTTGCGCTGCCTGAAGCAGGGACGGTCTCTGCAACATAGACAAGGACACAACGTACAACAGAGGGCAGAGGCATTAGGCCGGGCGCGGCACGATCCTAGGATCGGGGATCAGGCCGGCCGCGGCAGGCTGGCAGTGGCAGAAGCCATGCGCGCCTGCTGCTGGCTCTTAAAAGAGAGTGAGAGTCAAGAGTTGCAGGGGAGAAGAGACAAATCGGGTGGAGAGGAGGTCCCAGAGAGAGAGTCGTGAGAGAGAGAGAGAGAGACCACCGGCCACCGTGCCTGAATCGCCGCCGTCAAACCGCCGCTGTGCCCCCTTTCCCCGCACCAAAGCCACGGCAGGTCTCGGCTTGGTTTGTTTCTTCTCGATTTTTTGACTTGGGGATTGATTTCCTGAGGATTCCGGCTTGGAGGCGCGCGAGGCGACCGGGCGTAGTCCGATCTATCGAGTTCAGCCCCCTTCGCCGTCGCCGAGCCGGGTAGGGATTACCACTGACCAGCACCCTTGTTTTTGTTCCCTTCGGCGTGTCTTGCTTTACTCTGTTTCGGACACTCCGGGCCCGGCTCTCGCGAACTCCGGCCCCGCCGGTCGGCCGTGTGGCCTCTGCCTGTTTTGTTGGTTGCTTGACAAGAGTCTTGGCCTTGGTTGGGCTAGTGGTTGAGCCGGCAACCTTGCGACTCCGTAACGCACGTCACTTGTTTGTGAAAATGTCTCGGTTAGATCCATGAACTCTTTCTCTGATTTTGGTTTGCCCTAGAACGCTGGTTGTCGTTCCATTTTTCCTTTGTTCGTGCCGTGGCAGGTAACGTCGCCACTCGTTCGCGGCCAATTAAGGGTGATTGGTCCCGGTTCGGTCCGGTTCCCACCTTGGAACCGGGAATCGGACCGCTGACCGTGGGAACCGCCCAAAACCGGCCGGTCCGGTCCGGTCCTACCGGTTCCCGGTTCGGGCGATTCCTGTTGCACACTCCTACGGCCAATTGAAGACTCAGGTCCGTCACAGTCGGGGAACCGAGTGGGTCGGGCAAAAGGAGCCCGGCCAGATGCCTTTGGTCCCTTGGCGGCTGGGCCGGTCTAATTCCACTCCTGGGTTTTGGTTTTTAGGGTTTTAAGGACCACGCCGAGTGAGTGTTGAATCAGGCATAATGGGCTTATTTTACTTTCTTGGGCCGGGCCCTTTTTTATTTCTTTATGGGATGGGCTAGATTTTGGGAACCTGACTGGGCTGCGCATGAGGCCCAATCTGGCTGTGGGTTGGCGACTCGGGTCGGTCCTAAACCGGCTTCCTATTTTTATTTTAAAAATCGTTTCTTTTAAAATATACAAAATTCTATATTTTAAAATTTTAAAAATATTTTTTGAAAAATAATATTCTAAAAATTAAAAAATTAAAAATTTTAAAAATCATGAAAACAAATTTTTAAAAAATTCCGAAAACAAATTATTTTTCTGAAATTAGAAAAAAATTAGAAATTAAATTTTTGAGTAATTTTCTTTCAAAATGTGTGAGAATATTTGATAAAAAATTTAATTTGCTCAAAATTGAAAAGCCCTTAAGGTTCGTTAAGATATTGTGTTTTCTTAGATATGAATGTTAGGTTATTTCTTTGCGTAGTTCGATTTCGGTTATGTTTTTATTTGATTGCGCATTTTCAATATATTGACCGTTGTTTTAGCCTCGTTGGGAATAGTCACAGCTTGAACATTTTTAGTTAGTGTTTGAACAAGGTTAGGGACCGAAAGGGCACTAGTTGGATAATTAGTGCAATCAAGTCTCTAATTCTAGATTCTAGATTCTCTGATTGTGTTGAAAGTGAGAAATTCTCCAATGCCTCACTTGATTTTTAGGCGACTCCAATAGGCTAGTGGCAACTTCTCATTTGAAATTCTTGTAGCGTCAATTTCATTTAACATCGACTATTCTAACTTTGCACGAGATATGAGCTTGGGAGAGCCCACGCCTAATCAATAGTTGTAGGCCCCATCATTGAGGGGGTATCCCTAAGCTTATTGTCCTTTCCTCTCTGGATGATAAGGGCAGGTCGTGACTGTGTTTAAGACAAAAGTAGGTTGACAATGATTTATCTTCGTGAAATATTCTTTTTTCCAATCAATTTTCAGTGTGAATTAAAACCCATAATTCCGCAATAATTTGGAACTTTCTTCCTCTAGAATTGAGACGGGTCCACTTCTCTACTATATTGTTAATAAAATAATCGGACATATTTTGGTGTCTAGTGCATCATTGTGGTTTCTTTCTAAAATGACGTAAAACAAAAGAGTTTCTTAGAGAATCATGATAATTATCACTCCACTTTCATAGCAAATGCTTTTCAGGTGAGATATCGTTGCAAGTCCTCTAAAAATTCAGGAAATGGAGAAGCTAATGGATTGTTATTACGAAGTATTTTTGAGCTTTAGAGGACTGGATACTCGCCGGGACATCGCCGATTACCTTTACATCCGCCTCATGCAAGCTGGAATACAAGCATATAGAGATAATGAAGAGCTTCCCGTTGGGGAAAAGATTGGCCCGGAGCTTGTCCAAGCGATTAAGCAGTCGAAAATCTCGATTCCTATATTATCTAAAGAATATGCGGCTAGTTCATGGTGCCTCATGGAGTTGGTACAAATGGTAAATTGCATGGAAAATTGGGGACAAAAGATTATGCCAATTTTCTATGATGTAGCACCATCTGAGGTTCGTTACCAAACTGCAAGATACGGTGAGGCCATTAACTCACACATAAACAAGGGGCGGTACACTAATGAGACTCTTCAAAATTGGAAGGCAGCTCTTACCAAGGTTGGAGCGTTAAAGGGATGGGAACTCAAGGAGAGGTATTTGAATTAATTATTGTGCATAATTCATTTATACCTTACATATTATCCTGTTCATCTTGATTTGACAGTTTGGTTCTTTTGCCTTAAATACTATCAGAGGCAAAGGTGAGTTCATAGAAGAAGTTGTCCAGAAGGTTTTGATCGAGTTGAAAGGGAACTACTTGGCAGTATCTAATTGCTTGGTTGAAATGGATGATCAAGTGGACAAAATCATGGAAGTGATAGGTGGACAAATCACTGAAACAAAGATTGTTGGTATTTATGGTATGGGTGGTGTCGGAAAGACAACTCTTGCCAAAATCATCTATAATAAACTGTCGGCTGATTCTTCTTACTGTTGCTTTCTGTCTAATATTCGAGATACAAAGATTGTGAGTTTGCAAAAAAGGCTCATCTCTGATGTCCAAAAAGGGAAATGTTTGCCAATCCATAATTACGTAGAAGGGATCACTGAGATCAAGAAGAGGTTATCCTCTAGAAAGGTCATGCTTGTACTTGATGATGTCGACCAAAAGATTCAGCTGGATGCTCTTGTAGGGGTGGATGAACCATGGTTTGGTAGAGGAAGTAAGGTTATTATTACCACAAGAAACAAGGAACTTCTCAAAGATGTTGATTTTCAGCATGAACTTATTGAAATGGATTTTAGTCATTCTCTGCAATTGTTTAGCAGACATGCCTTTGGAAGAGATCGTCCTTCAATAGAAGATAGCCCCCTCTCGAGAAAGGTGGTAAAAATCTGCGGTGGTCTTCCTTTGGCTCTTGAGGTTATAGGTTCCTTTTTAAATGGAAAAGACAAAAGAATTTGGGAGACCACGTTAAAGAAGTTGAAAGCTATTCCCAACAAAGAGGTTAAAAGTAAGTTGAATATCAGTTTTGAGGCATTAGATTATCAAGAGAAGGAAATATTTCTCGATATTTGTTGCTTCTTTGTTGGGTTTGATGTGAGAATTGTGATTCACATGTGGGACAGCTATAATTTTTTCCCTGAACCTTCCCTTGAAGTGCTCAAACAAATGTCATTAATAAAGATTACAGAAGGTAACCGATTGTGGGTGCATGATCAGCTAAGAGACCTTGGGCGAGATATCATTTGTCAAAATGGTAGTCTCGAACTTGAGAAGCGAAGTCGAGTGTGGGATCATGAAGAATCGATCGATCTCATAGGAAAGAAGGTAAAGTGAATGGCATTCCTATTTAATGAGAAGTTATACATGTTGAATTTGCTAATTTGCTTCTTTCTAAACCAAGTCGTTACTTGTGTGCTATACCACGACATGCCCATCTGTCAATTATATTGTAAAAATCAATTTCAAAGTACTAATAGGATGTGCATTCCTCAAGTATGTTCAACTCGAATGCCTTCAATAGGTAATTATTCCCATTTTTGCTTGACAGGGAACAGAAAACGTTAAAGCAATATGTCTCAAGTTCGATCCTCAATCTCAACACTTTTTTAGGAAGGAAGAATTGGCAAGTCTATCAAAATTAAGGTTTCTTCAAGTGGACTGTGTAGACTTACATATGAACAACGTTCAACATTTTTCTTCAACCAATTGGTCTCCAAGGAATCTATCCATCCTTCAGAATTCTAGCTGGCTCTCATGGCATAACTTCGTTAAGTATTTTCCTTCAACCAGCTGGTTCCAGAGGAATCTGCTCATTCTTTCGGAGTTGAGATTTCTCTCATGGCATAAGTTTCCCTTCTTTTTCCAATTGACTGCATTTTCCCTTTTGAAATTAGTGATTCTTGATCTATCATTGAGTGGAATTACAGATGATTGGGAGGGATGGAACCACATCAAGGTATCGTACTACTTCAACATGAATTTTGCTATATTGACTTTGCTCTTTTGTATCTCCCAATGAATCAGAATTAACATTTTCTCTTCATTACAGAGGGCAAAGAATTTGAAGGTTCTAAATTTGACTGAATGCAAAAACTTGCGCAAAACTCTCGACTTTTCTGCTCATGAAAATTTAGAGCAATTGATTCTTCAAGGGTGCAAGGAACTGGTTCAAGTTGATAAGTCTATTGGTAAGTTAAAGCGTTTAAAGTTTTTAAACTTGAAAGGGTGTAGGAACCTTTGGACACTGCCGGATGAGATGGAGGAATTGGAAGCCTTAACAGAACTTATTGTTGATTCGACATCTATTACCAAGATTCCTGAGTGGAAAGGAATGAAGAAATTGGAAACTCTTAGTGCAGTTGGATGTCTATCACTACGTATATGCAATTTAGCGGGTTGCTCAACATCACTATCGAATCTTAGGTTGGAATATACACATATTACTGAACTTCCATTCGAAAATTTTGGATCTCTTGTTGAGTTGAATATTTCTAACTCGAGAATTCAAGAATTACCCAATTCAATAGGGAAAATGAAGAATTTGAGAGTATTAAGGATGTCTTGCACCTACGTAAGAAAGCTACCTAGCGCCCTTGGAAAGTTGGAGAAGCTTGAAGAGATATATGTTGACAACCGTGAAGGTTTCGAGGGGGAAATTCCAATTGAAATTCGAAGACTATCATTTCTGAGGATCTTGATATTAAGGGGCATGACAATTTCCGTAGTACCAAAGCTTCCTGAAAGTTTGACCAATCTATCCATTACAATAGTGTTAGTGACGAGATTTCCAGATCTCTCGAACCTATTCAATTTGAGAGATTTGAGTTTGGGTTCACGGCATGAAGCCCCTCCCCATCTAGATCCAAGCCTCGAGTGGATCTCAAGGTTAAGAAAGCTAGAGTCCTTGTCGTTGTGTTGTAGGATTGCTACCCTGCCTTCAGATTTTAATCTCCTTTCTAAACTCAAGAAGCTTATCCTCAACGTAGATAACCTAGAACACCTACCTAGGCTTCCCGAGAATTTGTCATCCATCTCGATTAATGGGCACAGTTCAATGGGAAAGTTGATAGATCTTTCATATTTGGAGAAGTTATCAAAATTGGAAGTCTATCGTTGCAAACAGCTAATAGAGATTCAAGGCCTTGAACGTTTGAAAAACTTGAAAGAGCTTCATCTTGAAGATCTTCCATCATTGGTGAAGTTGCCTGACCTAACCAACTTGACGAAGCTCTGGACACTTTGCATATTATGTTGTCCTAAATTGGTTGAGGTTCGAGGTCAGCTAGAATCATTAAACATACTTTGTATAAGTTTCTGTGAATCACTCGAAAAGTTGCCTTATCGATTAGGCGTAGATACAGAAATCTGTATAAGTCATAGTCAGAAGCTGAAAGAGATACCAAGCCTAGAAGATTCGGAGAACTTGTTTTATTTATATCTTATGGATCTTCCATTGCTAGAGAAGTTGCCTAACCTGACCAATTTGAAGAGGCTCATCGGACTAAGTCTAGAAGGTTGTCCTCGTCTAGTTGAGATACGAGGTAGGCTAGAATCAGTGGCGTGGCTTCGTATTAATTGCTGCAAATCTCTACGAAAGTTATCTGATCCCTCAAGCTTCAAGAATCTAAAGCGTGTGGCAATAAATGAATGTGAGAAGTTCGAGGAGACTCTGGAATCTGATGAGTACAGAGATTTGAAAAAAGTGACAATGCCGATATACAACTGGCAAGGCCCTTGCCTTGAGTCCTTCATTTAATTGCCATGTGTATAGGTGGGACCCATTCTTCATGAATTTCGACTTTCTTCTCTTCTTCTCCATTTGCTGTCTCTTGTCTCTCACTTTCTTTTCTTCTTCCTCCCTCATCAGCGATGACCCGAGCAAAAACCTCACCCAAAAACAGCAGCAACGGACTCCGACCGTCGAGGAACGCGACGGCGACCCTGAGTGGAAGCACGAGATGCGGCTCCACCTGGTGGAGATCTCCCTCCAGGACTGGCGACCTTGTCTTCCTGCGCATCCATCTGTTCCACGAGGTTTTTCATAGATTGTCTAAGACGTCTTGCTTTTTCATTTTGGTTGCAGCTGACTCAAGCCAAGAAGCGTTTCTCCCTTCTCTGCATCTTTATTTTGTTTTCTGCATTTTCATTCAAATTCGGTGGCTGTCTAATTTGATTCTTCATCGTCTCCCATTCCTTGTCTGCTAATTGTCTCTACGTTGTTTCTGTTTTGCATGAATTGGGTCTTTTTGCGAATTGCGATGCAACTAGTGATACATTAGGAAAAGATTTGGAATGAACCGAGTTTTGTTCCAGTCATAACTTATCATTTATATATGCACTGAAAATAGCTTTTCAGTGAACACTCTCGTGAGCTGACTCAATTGATTTCTTCCATCTGCATCTAATTTTAATAGCTTAGCCTAACCAAGTCACATGCTCTGAGAATGTAATCTCGTCGTGGAAATTTCTGTGAAATTGATCAAGGATTGAAGATGATTTGCTCCAGAGTTCATTCGCAGAGATTGATGTTCTTGAGACAGCACCCTCAGAATGTCTTCCTATTCAGTGTCAAGAATTTAATTAGACATCAACAACCATGTTCGCAGAATTGTTGTTGATTTCCCATAAAATTTCCACATTGAGCAAATGAAGTAGGGGCAAAACATTGTGTCTAGCATAAACATAACACACCCTAGGTAATGATCATGTGCAATGGTCGAAACTCAATACAGATCTCTACATGCGCCTCGCAGTGAAATTATGACTACGTTTCAAGTTTCACTGTTTGAACATTTCAGATGGGATTTTAAGTTCTAGTCACAGAAGTAGAGACAAATGAAAATTTGGCAAAATTCTACACTCCCGTTGGACTGGAAAACTGAAAAATTTTTGTGGTGGTAAAAAGAAATGACCAAGTTACTTGCTTGTTAGGTACACCGGTCGTTAATTACCAATATTGTTAAATACCTACAAATTTTTCACCAAATTAGTAAATTACATACTCTTCTGATATTTTACTGGCGCCATAAGTAAATTACTAACACCATCGGGAATGTACCAAAATTCCAAAGAAATTTTACTATTGTGTCGCGACCAATTTTTCGAGTGCACCAGCTAGGGTTTGGCTAATGGATTGCTAAGCCTAGACTTAGCTCGGGCTCTCTCAAGCCCATACCAATTCGCGACTTAGGTTCAAGTTCTTAACATGTAATTGATTTTTCAATTAGGAGTCGCTACTAATCTATTTTTGGTAGGTCGATTAGAAACCCAAGCAAAGTAACGAGAGATTTACTTTACTCTTACGAACCAGAGATTTATGAGTTCGGGGACTTGATTACGCTAACGCCCTTTCGGTACCTTTCTCTTTTATTTCGAAAAATGTTTGGCAGGCAGCTTGAATTGATTTTAAATCTAATTCCCTAATATATGAGGTGACCATGCGGGTGCGCAAACCATCAATTTAACACCCAGATAAAAGCAATGAATAAATTGCAAGACTTACCTTGTAGCAACGAAAGCATCTACGTTGTTAGATCAAATTTCACATCAACAACCCTAGATATGATTTCTAATTAACACGCAATTTTGTTTTTCTTTTTCACTTAATTAATGAGAATCAAATCCATATGCAATGCAATGCTTCTAATCTAACATGAAATGATATGACATGGCAATATAACCTAAATTATATGACATGAGTAAAAAAATGCAATCTAAACTAATGTAATGACTTAACTCTAATGACAATCAATTTCTAGCTAAATGGACCTAACCACAATCTAATATGCATTTCATGAACCTAATTTTATATGACATGCATATGAAATTTTTTTTATTTTCTTAAAAAGCATGCAATCTATCCTAGAGATTGAAACTAATTTATCTAAGACATTTTTTTTTGTATTTTTTAATAAAAATTCGAAATTAAGACTATCAAATAAGTAACATGCAATTTAAATCAGTGAAACGAAAATCTAACATCCTAAATTTATGTTTTTGGTATTTTTATTTAAGAAATTAGAAATAAATAAATTTCATATTCTTGACATGCAAAATAACCCTAAAACAAGTAATATCCTAACATGCATCTAATCTAACTCAAATGTTTTTTTCTTTTACGGAGCAAACAAATAAAGGCATCAAGAACAGCACGGCAACAAATCCAACAAAATATCATCGATGTCCATCTAATTTTGGAAATAAATTGACGAATCGTATCTCGCATATGAGATCGGATTGGCCAATTTTAGACAAAATCACTTAATCGTATCTCGAGCGTGAGATCGGATTTGTGACTTTTTTAAGATGTGCGGGTCGTATTTCGAGCATGAAATCGGACCGTCAATCATATGCACGTTGCGAGTTAGGAAATATATCCCAATGAATATTATACCTCTTACCCAATTAAATATCAATCTCATCAATCTAGGCAATATGGTGTTTAAATCAAGGTGAGATTTTTTACCTAATTGCCGAATATACTTCCAAATTCGGACTTCGAACGGCTACTCGCGACGCGATATGGTGATGCTCGGCGAGGCTCGGGTCCTTGCGACTCACGGACGGACAGGATGGTTCGGCATCGGTGCCTCGCTAGAAAATCTAATTTACGGATATGCCTCCAAATCAGAATTTGCCCACGGACGGCTCACGAACGGTGGTTGCGACGCGACGCACTTGCGAGGGAACCGCTCACGATAAGGTGGCTCGCCAAAGGAGATCGTAGCGAATTAATATTTGGTCTTTTAGTCGGACCAAATAATCTCCACCGAGAGCTCTAAAGTCACTACCTTTTTGTCTTCAATCTCACGTATGCTTCTTTCTCAAGAACTCACGGTTAAGTTTCCAGATTTCACCATGCAATAAGAGACAAATTCCACCGCTTCGGCCAAAAATCAAAACAACCCGCAATCTTTGAAGATGTGCTCGTACGATGAATTCATGGCTGGGGACTTCTAGCTGCAACAAGGAAAGAAACTCAAATGTGGTGGGTTAGCTTTCTTGCCGTAAGTGTTGCGATGGTGCGGCGAGCAACTCGTCGTTGAGTGGCGCCAGCAATATGGAGTCACAAGAGCAAGACAGCAACCTCCCTGGCATGGCTTCGTGAGCTGGTTGACGGTGGTGAAAGCTCGAGGAAAGGATGGCAACGGCTCATCGGGTTTGCCGAAGGACAAATATTGCTCGGAGATTCAATGGGATTGTCGGGACGGTGACTGGATTCGGTCAAGAAAGACCTGCACTAATAAAAATTCAAACGAAAGCAAAATAACTGGATCGGTGGAAGTCTCGGGCACGTCAAGGACTGCTGTGTTCACCGAAAAACCTGCGAAAATTCAACCAAGAATACAAAACCGGCATTGGCTGCTCATTATAGACTCTGGAAATCACCGGGCGCCCTGGATGTAGAGCTTGGGCGTAGCCAGGAAAGCCGCACGGCACCGGGACCACTGCTGAGCGAGGAACAGGGACTGAAGGAAGCCCCCACCGACTGCTGAATTCCGTAGTCAAGTCGCGGTCTGGGAGCCGTGCCAGATCTTGTGTTTCTCTCTATCTCTCCACGTTGAGAAATCGTGAATTTTTTATTCTTAGATCGAATCCCCCGTCCGTGTACTCTCCCTGTTCTTTCACGTGTCACTTGCGAATCACACTGATGCACGGCAATAGCTTCTCAGCTTCGTTGGGCAGCAGCAGATGGCAGCAAGGACACCGACGGCGGCGACGAAGATCGGTGAAAGGATGTATGCCTGACCGTAGCCTCCCTCTCTTTCCTCTCTATTCACGTGTATTCTCTTGGCTGTGATTTGAAATTCTGATTTGCTGGCCTCCACGATTTCTCCTCTTGGCTTTTTCTCTCTAAAGCTCTCTCTGTGCCGTGTATTCGAAGTCCTCTTTTCAGAATTGTGGCCGTATGTATCGATTGTGTGGCCCCCTCTGAAATCCTATGCGAAAAACCTTTTTATAGGCTGAAGATTAGGGTTTTAATTTCATTTTCAAATCAATATCCGCGAAGATTTCTTTTTCGCACGCAATATCACTTTTTTATTTTCCACATCTCCTGATTTTATCGCCTAAAGATAAGATTGCAACCCGATTTTCTTAAATTCCAAAAATCCACCGTAATATCATTTCAAATCTCCATTTAAGTAATTTTTGTCATTAAAAGAAAACGGGCTAGGCCAATTTACTTGCTTCTTGAACATTAGTCGGCTGCCAAATTAAAACTTAGAACCACTAATTCAAATTCATCCACTACCGATCCAATAAAATGCAAAAAATGCAAATGCACCTAATCTATATGTTATTCAATTAATTAATTAACTAATATTTTTTTAGGGGTTAAAATTAATTCATAATTTTTTAATGCGATAAATGAATAAACGGGTCACCAAAATTTAGGTGTCAACATGTTGTTATAAGTAAATTACCAACACTATCAGTAATTTATCTTGAACAATATGATTTCAAAGTAGATTTTATGATATGATTGCAATTACCTTAAATTATATACATACATATATACATGTATATACATGTATACATATATACATGTATATACATGTATATATATATATATATATATATATATATATATATATATATATGTATATATAGAGTACAATATTGTGTTACTAGAAACCTAAATTAATTTATCAGTCATTGTTTCAAAAATAAGAAAATTGTAATGGCATAAATTTTTATTGATTAATAGCATCGATAGATCAATCTATTGTTTTATTTTATTTTTGGTATCAATCTATTATTTATTTATCGATATTCACAGCTAATTTATAAATATAAGTTGATTATATGTTGTTTACTTATAATACCATAATATTTATAACCAATTGTAATTTCCAATGGTTGGACCATTAAAAATTAAATAATACGATAATTAAATTTTCCTTGTTCAAAAGAAAAATATTTGAGGATTCCTTCTAACAGTAATATGGACAATTCATTTTACCCCAAATGGTCCAACTAGATAAGAGGGTGGACGACCGCCTCACCTGCTAAGTGCTAATCAAACACACCAGTATGGCTTGGAAGTACTGTTCGAACCATCCGTGGTTAACTGTATTAAGCAAATTCACACACTTCAGGGCCCTCAACCTTCAAATGTTTGTCTAGCAAGGTCATAACTCAGGCAACTATTCTGTGCAGGAGGGTTACTTTACATCCCAACTTCCTTGTTTTGGCGCCTTGGGCCATCAATGGTCGTCGGCTTTCAGTGTACTTGCAACTAATAAGTCCTCACCTTCCTGCATCAGCAAGACACGAGGGTGAGTGGACTGTCTAATAAAGAGTCTTTCTTCAGCTGAACTCAGAGCCAAGATCTTTATCGGCTTCTCAGCATTTGATTCAGACACTTCACCTCCACCCCATCCACCTCCAGTAATTCCTCTCATCAACTGCCACTTTCATGAGTTGGGTCTGTTCTGCAATGCAACTAGGTATATAATGTGATGGAAACAATAAGTGACTCTCAAATCAGTATTAGTTCTTTAAATAGTTGACTCGATGATTGATCCCTGTCATTTGCATCTAACACTAATAGCTTTTGCCTAATTCTAGTCACATGCTAAACCCTGCTCATCTGCTTCCATCTATGCTACAGTTGGGCCTTAGATCTGGAAACACAATGCCACATCTATGCACCAGCTTCTCAATAAAACTCAGATTTCTACAAGTAGGGATTGAATTTATGCACTTTAGGAACTGGGTTGGTGCTAAAAGCTGAATTAGTTTGAGTGGAATTAGTTGATTTCATTTTATTTAATGGGATTTTTCATATGCGAACAGAGATATTGGTGTCTTGAACAGACTTCAATACTACAAATTAGTACATTATTGTCTAGTAAATAGAAGTAAGAACACTACTTGATTGATACCCTCAACTCTGTACCTAACAATAGAGACAGACTGAATAGACTATAATATTGCACCCTGTGGTGAACCGGAACTCTCAGCTTCCTTGAAAAGCGACTTTCATCCTTACCCTTCTGTGTTTCAAACTTTTTTTCCTGGAAAAACAGTTACAGCATTCATTGCCTCTTTCTTCTGTTGAAATTTTATCGATTCTGTAATTAATTAGTAGTTCACTCCTCTTTTTCTGAAAAGCTGATACTTCAAGCCTAACTAATGCTCACCTGCTCACCCTGCATCTGTTTGTTAATAACTTAAGAGATGACTGTGTTTGTTAATGACCTAAGAGATGACTGTGATTAGAGATCAGTTTATGCCCTTTAGAAACCAGTCTAAAGGTGAGGGTTGAACTAGCTTCAGTGCAATTTCTTGATATTTCACTTTCCTAATGAGATCGTCATAGGGGAGTGTGATTCCTCGTCTGCATCAGTCAAGGTAGCAACTAATTGAGTGTTGTGGAATGTCTTTGTCAAATCTATTTCAGTGAAATTAAAGAGAAGGTTTCCTCATAATGTCTTATCAGATAATAACATAATTGGTTAACCTGCAAGCAACAGTAGGCGCTCATGTGCAGAGGACTTTCAACCTCACCTTTCAAGAAAATTTTTATCACATATATGTTTACCAGTAGAATAATTCCCTGCGGCCAAGGTATTATCATCGCAACTAGGGAGAACGACAAAAGTTGTACCTGGGAGGCTTGTATCTTTGTCATTCTGAGCTCCTACCTTGGGTTCCTCCGTCTTTGAACAGAAGAGGCTGTTCTTTATTTCTACAGAAATAGCGTCGAGTTCTGGGGTGACCGAAGGAGTGGCTTTCCAGCTACTGCCTCTTCTACACGGCGTACTTACCATCATTGTCGAAATAACTCGTAGCCTATGGGCAGAAGTGCTTGGGTCGATATGCTTAAGAACCTGGACCATGAAATTCGATACCCCAACTAGAGACCTCGACTTCAACCATCAACCGGCTGAAAGGAGTTGGGCAGCAGCCGAATGCGCCTTAGAATCAAGCTGGCAAGAAGGCGGAAGGCTGACTGGGTGAAGAGCAGGCGAGCTCCTAGATTCCCTCCTCACAGGAATTTGGTCGAACACTTGCTGTGCACACTTTGTTTAGCCCAAAAAGAACACCTGGAATCGGTTCAGGTTCTGGTTTTGGGAATAAAACGGGGAGTGGCTACGGTGGTGACGGAGGTCTCGGGAGGTGGAGGATGGTAGTCTGCAACTGGGTAAAGATCGGCTCTGGCTAGGGTTGGAGAAGGAGGGTGGAGGCAGGGATGGCCGGAGGAGAAAGAGGCGGCGGCAGCAGGGTGATTCGGGCTAAGGGCGAGGCTCCAGAGTTGGTTACCTTGCAGATCTGGGTATGCTCGAGCTACGGGAGTGATGCCAGCGTCGCTTGCAATTTTTTCTCCTAACTTTTCAACCACGAGTCACATTCTATCGAAACACATTGCAACTCCTGTGCGTCAGTTTCATTCATCTTATGCAATATAGTTGACTGGGACTCCACTCTTCTTCTGAGCTTATTGAGGTCAAGCTGAAACCAAAATATTGTCCTGGAAAGCATGAAACCTTACCATAATAGATTGGTTCTGCAACTTCTTTGTTCTATTTTTGGTCTGTTGTGGTCCTACTTCTAAAACTTTTAGCGGGTGCAATTAGTAATTAATCTCGTCATGGGAGAAACTTGTTGAGGATTCAAGATGACTTGCTCCAGAAGTCATTTGCAAATATTAATGTTCAATGAGTTGCATTCAACGTCATGAATTCAATCAGACATCAGCAACCATATTCACGGAATTGTTGCGGATTTCCCATGAAAATTTCCACATTGAAGAAATGAAAGAGTAGGGGCCAAACATCTTGCTAGCATGAACATAACCCTCCCAAGATAATGATCATGTGCAATGGTCACAAAGGTCCTTTAGTTTTGATAACTTAAAATAGATTTCTATAGGGGCTTCTGAATGATTAATTACTGCGTTTCAAGTTTCAAAATTTGAAATTATTAGTTGGGATTTAAGTTATTGTTGCAGAAGTAGAGACGTATGAAACTTCAGGGCAAAATTCTACGATGCCATGGGGTTAATTTTCCGTGATAGTAGAATTCCAATTTTCCTTGTAAAAAAAATAAAATGACTTGTTACCTGCTTGTTAGGTGAATCAGTAGTAAATTATCAATATTATCATAAATTTATCAAATTCCCACTAAATCGGTAAACTACCAAATCTTCTTGTATTCTACTTGCATATTACACAAATTACTAACACTATCAAAAATTTATCAAAATAAGGAAGTAGCAAATTATCAACTCCTTTGAAATTTTACCATTGTTGTAAGTGAATGAACAAGACTATTAGGAATTTATCAATATTCTAATAATTAAGTAAATTACCAACTCCATGGAAATTCTACAAGTGTTATTAGTAATATACCAACACTAAAATTAATTTTCCTAGGTACGTTTATAAGTGTCACGCCCCGAGCGCTGCGCGTCCATCCCTATCTGGTCGATAATAATTTGCGACTTCCCAGGATGAGTCACCGACCCTTTCCATTTTATTGCACATGCGGAAGGGAAAAGAAATCCCCTGATAGTAATCATCTCGGGATAGAAAAGCAGGATAATAGATTCACAAACAAACATGCTTTTATATATACACTGAGTCATGTACAAAAGTCTATGGCCAAAAGACGACAAAAGACTGGCCTTCCAAAAAGAAGCGGTCCTAACTGACCTACGCTTCCGATCACCTCCTCTCGGCTCCAGGTCCTCCACTCGACCATCCTGAAAATGTTGTCCCACAACGGGGTGAGATATCATCTCAGCGAGTCTAAGCTCTAAACCCCAATTAGGAGGGAAATACGCCTAGAAGTGTCTTAATCACACAATCACACAATCAAGGAGACTTACCTCGTCTCAAATCCACCCTGCAGGTCAGTACAATTTATCTCACAGACAACATGAGAACATGAGCATCAAATAGGCTCCAATAACTGAAACGCTACACTCAATTACTCATGCGTTCCTAGTTTTGATCTCGGCATATAGCACGGCCTACTCTCTGTTCGGCGGTCTTCTGGCATTGCCAGGCATCGTCTCACCCCATTGAGCACGGCACGTCTCTTTATCAGACGGCTTTCCCGAAGGAGCATAGGGTCCAGAATCAACTGCGACCGGCTTCCCGTTGTCCAGGGGGTATCCCAAATAAGGATAACGTCCAGCTCAACAGCCCGGGACGATTTCTCTTAACCATTACACGATCACGTATGGCCCAGGGCACCGTGCATTGCACTCAAATGCTTCAATTAAAATGGTGAGCCTGGCCTTTTTCTTCGTATTAGAAATTCACATGAAATTACTCGTGTGTGGGTACACGATCAACATGATCCCGAAAAATTGATATTCTTCCTTTTTTGAAATCCCACTATTTCATATAGTACTAAAAACTATTTTCGGTGTCAAAACCCAACACCCGGGATTTTCTGAATAAATATTGGAAATTCACAATTTTGGAATTAAATACCAAAAATTCAATTAGCACTCAATTTGCATAATTTAACACTCAATTGTAGAAATTAACCACACCATTGCAATCAAAGACGAAATTCCGGTCACCGGCTATCCCGGCCTAATTTCCGCAAAATAATTAATAAATAAATAATTTCGAAAATTAATTAATTAATTCAATTCAATTTCCAAAAATACTAACCTAGGCCTAATTTATTAAATTAAATATCAATACGGACCGGAAAATTCCGAACCCTTCTAGATAAACAGCACAATTTTTTAGGCCTTAGCTAAACCATGCTAACCACCTAACATGCTCAATTAAATAATTACATTTCTAATTTAATCTAACTAACCACCTAATTCCTAATAAAATAAATCTAAACACTCCTTAAACGTCATTAGCCTACTAAGCAGAGTTTAGAGTATAAACTCACCGGTTAATTGCGGAAACCGGTTCACCGTGACGACGCCGCGACGGCGGCCGAAATCTTAATTTTCGGCGGTGTCGGCGAACTCTCGGACCGGGCCTAAAACGGGCCCAACAAATCTCAGCCCAACTGAGATTTGTTTTCAACTTGGGCTGGGCTTTACTTGATTCGCGGGCTGAATTCGCTGGGCTTTCGAGATTGGGCTTGACTAAAAATGGGCTTGCTTCAAGTATGGGCTGAACTGGACTGCTGATGGGCTGAACTAAATGGGCCCAGCTGGACTGGAATTTTGCTGGGCTTCAAGGGCTGAAGAAATGGAGACGGGCTGAAGATGCTGGGCAGCTGCGAACTGGGCCGAGACAAACTGAAGACAGCGCTGGCGTGGGCTGCTTGCTCGAGCGTGGACCGGCGCGCACGAAGGAGACGCGGCAAAGAAGCTGCTGCTAGCGTCCGCTCGTTGCTGCAAGGGAAGAGTCCACGATGGTGGCCTTCGGTTGGGAGACTTTGACCGAAGAAGCTGCTGGATGCTTGACCGAAGAAAACGCAAGGCGGTGAAGGCGTGCTGGCAGGAGCTGAGACGCTGGTAGACGGTCGAAGATGGAGCAGGGAGAGAGAGGTCTTCGGGCGTGGCAGCTGAAATTTTGATAGCCACAAACTGGAGAAGGCCACGCGGCTTGGAGCTGCCGCACAAGGGTCAACAAGGGGGGGTTCTATGGATTTTGTTGACCAAGGTTGGAGACGTGGCCTGCAGAGGAGAGTTCAGAGGGGGTGGGGGCTTCGTGGATGAAGATGAAGCTATTCGGTGGAGATAGGATCGCACAAAAATAAAATTGTTGGACTGCTCGGTGGAAAGAAATCAAAAGAAGCGGATGAAGGCAAGAAGAGAGAGAGGTCGTGGGGCTGAGTGAATTGGACAGAGAGATATGGGGCGGCTTCGATCGAGGGAAATGAAAGGAAAGCAGGGCTGAATCGTGGGAAGCAGCTGGCTTCATCATTCAAAGGGATTGGAACAAAGAAAAAGTGAAACAAAGTCAAGTATCTATCCCTTGCATTAACTTCTTGTCCCCCTATTACTTTCTTAAATTATAATCCTCAATTAATCAAGTTTTGAAGCCCATTTTTCTGCCCCAAAATCCAGCTCCGAATTCACTCTATTAATCCTCAATTTCATCTCCAATTACCCAAATCGAGGTCTGATTTCGCTGTAGAAAAATCCCAAATAATTTTCTGTAAGTCCCCGACACTCCAAGGCTCGGTTTAGAAGTCTCAATTTCCATCGATTTAGCATCCGAATTTCCGCTAATTTTCCATGACGTCCAGAAGCGGTTTCCGTAAAAGCCTCAGAATCTCTGAAAAATTTTCGGAGGATGAGTCGACGTTCCTAAAATAGTTCGTGACACCGCAGAACTTTCAATTTCTGAAATCGGGTTCAAATTCACGGTTAATTTCACTCCGGCGCGCTTTTAGCGTGACCTAGTCTACCGGGTACCTTTTAGGAATTTTTGGTGCAATTGACTCGTGATCGATTTATCTCGAGTCACAATGTACATCTCCGACACATTAGCGACTCTCGATTGTCGTGAAATCTCAAGGTTCAATTACAGACACAGGGTACCCAAAACGTTAGAAAATCAATTTAGTGCCGATCGATGAGAATTTTGCAATCAGGTGAAATCACCCACACTTTGATCACATATCTCGGTCGAATCGACCTATTTCTGATCTCCGATCGATTCTGACAGTGTCGTAATGACCCTAGCAAATTAGCACGGTCGAGCAGTCAATTCCTGGTCGAATTCTCAAGTCTTTTGCGTTAAAATCCCTTAATAATTTTCCCAAATAGTCTAGTTATCTCTTGAGTGATCGGCTCAGATAATAGCACTATAGACGCGTCGATGAAAGGCCCGATTTATTCAATTGAAATCATATTTGAAAAAGCAGGATGTCACAATAAGACTCTGGAAAAAATGAATATTCTACCGTTTAAGATGGGCCTTTATATGCTTGAAAGGACAAGAAGTCCAATGATTCATACACGAAATGGTTGCTTGTGTAACATAATGCGAGTTAAATAGCCCGAATGTTATATTATGAACTTGAGGTTCAAGATTGAGAAAGAAAATAGAATGGGTATGAATGTTGATGAGAATGAGTCTGGGATAGCCATCGTCATGTGGCTGTAGAGTGGTATATTTATCATCGCTGGAGGACACCCGTGATGAATGGGCTAAAGCATGGCAAAAGTGTTTATATGACTTTATATGATGAGTTGGTAATCATGATGTCTCATTAGTCAAGATAAGTTATGATCAGTGACAAGTATGGAATAAATACTCCCTCCTGTATATGGATGAGCAATGGGTATTGCGCACATGAGATTAGTAATTGAATTGTGTGCATTGGAGTGCATCTATTTTATTCATTGCACAAATAATTATAGTCATTTGTATATATTGCATGAATTGCATATCTTAAGTGAGTATTGGTTTTCCAATTGACAATAATAGTTACAATGTTGTTGTGTTCTTGGATCGACTAGTGAGCAAGTGGACCTAGAACTTTCATTTACTGAGATTAGACTCACCCCTCCAGACTATTGTCCATATCAGTTGGGTTTGGAGTTTAGGGACATTTAGATTAGTGTAGTAAACCTAATCAGATTAGTAAAAGAGCACTCCTAATTCAAAATTTAAATAAAGAAAGAACATTTGATCTCAATATCGGTGTTTTTTTATGGATTGCCATTTCCAGTATTGCTCCCATTGGACTTCTTAAGTCAGGATATGGATCAAATAATAAATATTCTCTACATAGGTGGATCTTTTGTACGAGGTTCTGATTATGTAAAGTAACAAAAGAATGTGTGTCATTCGATGTTAAATTACTTACTAATCCAGTCTACAAATTGTATGGAAAATCAAGGTTTTGACAATTTTGAGGATGCTTTTGAATTCAATGAAGCTCCAAGTGCTTGGTGGATCAGAGTATAGGCAGGCTGGAGTCCTTGCAGTAGGAATGCCATTATTTCAACCTCCTCAGCTTCAGATATCATTCTTCTTTCACAGCTCAAGGAACTTGAACTAGTCCACCGCAAGAAGTTGCGATGCCTACTTCGCCTCCCCCCAAATTCGGCATACTTAAATATATAATCATGCAGGAAACATCAATAGACCTTTCAAATTTGAAAGCACTGTTAGATTTGGAAGTTGCTCATTGCCCTATAGTGAGAGTTCAGAGGCCTCCAGGGCTTGGCGAACCTGAGAGCATTAAAGCTTGAAGGAGTTCCATCTTTGGACAAGTTGCCTGACCTGACCAACTTAGAGAAGCTCCAGAAACTTTATCTGCAGTGTTGTCCTAAAGTAGTTCCAGAAACTTTATCTCCAGGGCTTGGCGAACCTGAGAGCATTAAAGCTTGAAGGAGTTCCATCTTTGGACAAGTTGCCTGACCTGACCAACTTAGAGAAGCTCCAGAAACTTTATCTGCAGTGTTGTCCTAAAGTAGTCGAGATCAAAGGAAGGCTAGAATCGTTGGAGATAGTTTGGATCGGTTCCTGTTAATCTTTCAGAAAGTTACCCAATCCATCAAGCCACAAGAAGCTGAAATCTTTGCTTATGCATAAGTGTGAGAAGCTAGAAGATTCTCTAGGTTCTAATGATCGGTAGGGTACTTTGAAGGTAGAGACGCAGTCTAATCCCGTGGAATCCAACTCGTCAGAGTAGTTTTTTAGGAATTTTTTTTTTCTCTCTTGGACTTTTAAGTATGGTGGATGGAAGAATGTAAGCGATGGTTGCGCCTAATTTCAGTGGTTGGTGTTGAAAAAACTTTTACTAGATTTTGAAGTTGACAAAATTTTCCAGTTCTAATGCTTAGGTTAGAACATGATTGGTATAAGTATGTTTCTGAGCTACTATTGAGAATTTTTGTCAAAGTCTATTTTATCCCAGAAACATATTTCACTCTAATGAATTTAGAATGTGTCAAGACCATAATGAAGAAAAGTTCGGAATCAAACTTATCAAGGTTATGACACAGATCCATAATGAGACTATTTTAGAATCTAATCAACAACGTCTAGTTATCTGGTAAGGATTTCATTTTCTATATATAAATATATTGATTGGATCAATCACAAATTGATGAAATCAATCCTGAAGATAAGTTCCAAATGAGGAAGTTGCACTTATGAAAATCAAGATTCTATTTGTATGGACGACTAGAATCAAGTGGAAATTCCATCCATGTCTTTAACGGCTATAAGATCTCCTTAAATCATTCTGTCCAACGGGTACATTGGAAGAAAACATTTTTATGATTGGCTAACAGGTAGTGTAGCATGGAGGAGAATTTAAGGAGGTTAATTAGTCAAGAAGATGGGACGTGAATCTGAAATTCCAAAGTCTGAAACTGTTCTCGATTACTCATCTTTTTCTGTGAGCTTTACAAATTGTGATCAAGAGAGAGAAAACACAAAAAGAGTGTTTTAGTGAGATAGTGTGATCTAACACCGAGTGTTTACACTTATAGTTGTAATCTCTTGTTGATCCTATAATAGAATCCATCCAGTAGGTTGTTAGCTGGGAGAGTTGATATAAGCTTAATCTAGGCCGATCTACTATAAATTTCATATGCAATCTTCTCTTCTCTTGACTCTCTTTGCTTAAGTCAGTTGCACTCTTACAAGTTATCTCAGAAGTCTGATGACTTGCATAACAAACTTTGATCCTTATTCAAACTTTGTTCATAACTTATTTATTTCGCAGTTCTTTGTCAAAATATATTTAAATACCTATTCACTCATCTCTAGGTGTTCGTACTAGCTTTATTAGTTAGGCAACATCTCAAAAGCTCTAAGTATTGCAAGCTCCTTCTACTATTATTCTAATATTGTATAAGAGCTAAGGCTCGAAGATTATTTTTCATAATGCTTCTGCTGTGCATCTTCTATTCCTACCATTTTCTCAGGTACAGACTCTCAATGATATGAAGTCTTCTACTCTCTTTGCGGTTCATATTCTTTCATGTAGTGGTCGAGAGAGAGTGAAAGAGTACAAAGATTGATTGCGAATTTCCCACCTGTAGGAAGAAGCTAGAGTCCAAAGAACACAAACTTTTGAAGGACCAAATTGACGGAAAATTCGATTACCGAACTTGGCACGAGCTCTCTTTTTTGGCCTTGAAGTTAGTTTGTCTCTATTGTATCTAAGAACTTCACCATGTGTACCACTTACCACCTTTCGACATGGCAGCTACATGCCCTCAATAGTATACCTGGCAAAATACCAACATAATCTTCTTTGAATTGAGCTGATAGAAATTCCTGAATTGAAAAGACCACTAAACCATTTCGATGTGAGATGTTAATGCTTGCAGGTTTGCCATCATTGTAGATGGCGTCCTAAACTTCTCCCATGGAGTTGTCCTTAACTGTTTGAGATTTAAGTCAGAGCAGAACAACTGGAGATGCACCATATTGATTGCCCCAAAGGAGCTACCCGACCTTATTAACTTCAAGAAGCCAACATGTTTTATCAAAAATAATTCTGAAAAGCTGAAAGTTTAAGCTTGAGGTTGAGTAGTGATGCGGTCATGCTAAGACCCGAATACTATTTGAAATTGGTCAGTAACTTCAACTAATATACATCGATATGCTTTCGTTACCCATTGTGACTGCATGATGAGTGGATCGGTCATTTTTTTCATTTCTCCTCTCTCAATTTCTACCCCACTCTTTTCCTATGTTGCCTTTTTCTCTGATCTTTAAAAGTAACTTCTTTTACTATCAATTCATGAAATAACTTTTACCACTTAGTTCTATTAATTACTTATTAATGACGCTTAATGGTGATAAGGTAGTCACACTAGTCGCCACATCAATAAGGCAATGACCATATTTTCTTTGCTGACTAACGGACTAATAGAGGGTGGATTGTACACAAAAGAATAAATTCTGACGTCTCTTTCTTATGTTTTATATTTCAAAAAATTAACAAGAATGTAAAATTGGGAGTTTTTATTATTATTTTATTTTTGGTAATTGACCTAAAATTGGCCTAATTATTTAATATACTAAATATTATAATTACTTTTAAATGCTGGACTCTGGAGAAGAGAATATATAAATATTATGAGAAGTTACTTTTCACATGATTAGTAAGTTTTCATTGAAGATGTCATATATTTTTATGAGTTAGACATCAAATCACTCGAAAAAGTGTCAATGTACTAGGTACATGTATTAGTAAGTTTTCAGCGGTGATTAGAAGAAAATAAGTCATCGTCAATAGTAGCAAGCTTTTTTTCTATGTTTGCATAAGGATAAATAGTCTTTCGTCTATTAGTCTTCCCTTAGTCAGTAACTCTTCATATTTTTTTTGTTTTTTTTATCTGTACGTCAATTGTTTTAAGAAGGGGTCTTTTCATCATGATTAGTAGTTTCTTCATAAAAAATTTTATCTACACATACCTATCGCTTGCTAGTATTTTCATGTGAGCAATATATTTTCATATGGAAAAGTTACTCTTAGCCTACTAGAAATTAGCAAGGGAGTTAGTGTTGGTTCAAACCTTGTTACAAGCACTTCAGGAGTAAAGTGTTGGTTCAAACCTTGTTAAAAGCACTTCAGGAGTAAAGCACCTACCCAATATGAGACAATGCTCCGTTGAGGTTGCCCGTGAGATGAACTAATATTAGGGTGTGCGAAAACTGGCCCACATTGTATTACTTCTGGCCATGCCATTTCATATTGTCTCGAGCTAAGCCCAGATTCGAGGTTCGGAATTTGTTGCTTGAAATCTTCGGGCTGGGCTTGACTTTTGGTTGAAGCAAACCCCTTTTGAAGCCCTATCTATTAGGATAAGAGCATCTAATTAACATATCAACATGTCAGGGACAAGTAGCTTTTTTATATGAAGAATAGTCAACAATTCAAGTGAAGTTTTGCTTGATCATCGTCAACACGGCAAAAGCTGTCTATTTTGTTGGCATGTTCCGTCGTGGCTTTCCTCTCTCGTGGTCGGCATAGAGAAGCCGCGTTTTAATCGTGTTTGTATATGGCCAACAAAAAAATAAATCGTGTATACCTCGATTGAAGTGAAGAGGAAGCTTTCCTTCTTTAGTTTTTGAAGACAATTGTATATATTCGACACAAAGTCACCCAGAAAAAGACTGACAGCAATCATTGAACTGAGCAGATCTCACGTACATTTGTTTCCCATCCCGACATAAATCTTCACAGCATCGTTTTCATAGGTTTAGAGGGGCACCCAGGTTGGTCCTCGTACTTGGCATTGATCGTCGCTTCCATTGTTTCCATCTTTTGTACAACCCGGTGAAGAGGTGAAAACAGACAACGGGATCACAGAAGCTGTCGGTGATTCTGCTACTGTTTGTCTACTGACGAATCATCTCAAACGCTGGAAGTTGTGAAGTCATGTCAGCATGTTACAAAGTATTCTTGAGTTTTAGAGGACCCGATACACGCTTGGACATTGCTGATATCCTGTATACCGGTCTCATTGATGCTGGAATTCGAGCATACAGAGACAACGAAGAGCTCCGTACCGGGAAGAGATCGGTCCAGTGCTTCTCCAAGCAATTGAGCAGTCCAAAATCTTGATACCCATCTTCTCTAAAGGTTATGCCGACAGTAAGTGGTGTCTTATGGAATTGGTACAGATGGTGGAGTGCAAGGAGAGCTACCGGGCAGAAGATCATGCCCATTTTCTTCGATGTCAGGCCATCTGAGGTTCGAAACCAAATTGGGGATTATGGTGAGGCCTTTCTTTGCACGTGAAGAGGAAGCAGTTTGATGAAAACACCATCCTTGGGTGGAAGGCTGCTCTCACTGAGGTAGGAGCGTTAAAGGGATGGGATTTCCAAAGTAATCCGAACAGGTCTTGCTCTTCATCATGGTCTATTATCTGTTTTGCTCCAGAGATAATTTCTTTTATTGCTTTTTTTTTTAATCTAATATCTAAGTTCTTTTGCCTTTAATGCTATCAGAGGTAAAGGTGAGTTCGTGGAAGAAGTTGTCAACAAGGTTTTGATTGAGTTGAAAAAGGCCTACTTAGTCGTATCTGACTGCTTGGTTGAAATGGACAATCATGTGGGTGAAATAATGAGAATGGTGTTTGCTGACACTGATGAAACTACGATTGTCGGAATCCACGGCATGGGTGGTGTTGGGAAGACGACACTTGCCAAAATCGTCTACAACCAACTCTCCCATCATTTTGAGGGTTGTTGCTTCCTTCCTAACATACGAGAAACTTCCGAGCAGAAGGGTATTGAGTATTTGCAGAATCAGCTCATCTCTAAACTCCTTAGAAGGAATGGCTAGACATTGATAATGTGGATGAAGGGACTATGATAATTGAGGAGAGGTTATACTCTACAAGAGTTCTACTTCTACTTGATGACGTTGACAAAAGGATTCAACTGGATGCTCTCCTGGGGAAGCGCAAATGGTTTGGCAAAGGAAGCAAGCTTATCGTTACCACCAGAAACAAGGATGTTCTTCATGAGCCCAAAGTTGATTGGACTTATGAACTTCCCTGCATGGATTTTGACCATTCTCTGCAACTTTTCAGCAGACATGCATTTAGAAGAGATTGTCCTCTGGACGAATTCCTCCCTTACTCCATAAAAGCCATGAAGATTAGTGGCGGTCTACCTCTGACTCTGGAGGTTATGGGTTCCCTTTTATCTGGAAAAAGCAAAGCACAATGGGATATCACATTAAAGAAGCTGGAAACAGTTCTTCATGAGGACATAAAAAATAAGTTGAAGATCAGTTTTGAGGCATTAGATGATAGACAAAAGAGCATATTCCTTGATATTGCCTGTTTCTTCATTGGTTTCGATATAAGAATTGTGATCCATATGTGGGAAAGATGCGAGCTTTTTCCTGAAGAAGCCATTGAAGTCCTCCAGCAGATGTCTTTAATAAAGATTAAAGAAGACAACTGTATTTGGATGCATGATCAGCTAAGAGACCTTGGACGTGAAATCATTCGTCAATAGTGTGCTATGAAATCAGAGAAGCAAAGCAGAGTATGGAATCATGATGAAGTGTTTGATCTGCTTATGAGGACGAAGGTGAGTATACAAAGTCATTCATTCTCAAGAGCGTTCTATTTAACTACTCACCAATTAAAAGAATTTCCTGTGTATTATTTCTTTTCCACTCACAACAGTACCGACACATCTCCTAAAGTAATATATAATTTCGAGGAAAGATAGCACCCCAAATGAATATAATTTTCCAAACAAGAACTATGTGCTTTCTAACTGCTATTTCCCTTTTTGTATGGCCAGGGATTAGAAAATGTTGAAGCAATTTGTCTCAAGTTTGAAAGTAGTTGCGAATACAACATTACATATGAAGCATTTGCCAGTCCATCAAACCTAAGGTTCTTGCAAGTGGATGGCGTAAACTTCAATGAGACAAGCACAAACCTGCATTGTTTTGCTCAATTCAGTTCTTTTCGGTGTGGTTGCTGCCTGAATGTTCTTCCAGCCAGTTTTTTCTGAAGGAGTCCATACATATTTTTGATGTTGAGATGGCTTTCATGGCATAACTTTCCTGCAACTTTTGAGCTGAGCACTCTTTCCCTGACAAAGCTAGTGATTCTTGATCTATCATGGAGTAAAATTACAAAAAAATGGAGTGGATCAAGGTAGAAGCATAGGAAGTGTTTCAAAAAATTTCAATGTACATTTTTTTTAATCTCCTATTTTGTTAATGGGATTGAAATTTTGTTGTTCTCCCTTACAGATGGCAAAGAATTTAAAGGTTCTAAATCTGACTGGATGCAGAAAGTTAAATAGAACGCCTGATTTCTCATCTCATGTGTTTTTAGAGAGATTAATTCTTGAAAGATGTCGGAAGTTGGTCCATATTGATAGATCTATTGGTCAGCTAAAGCAGTTAGTTTTCTTAAACTTAAAGTTCTGCACTAAACTCAGCAAGCTGCCAGATGACTTGCTAAACTAGAAGCTTTAACAGAAATTCTTGTGGATGGCACATCAATAAAAGAAATTTCCTGAATGGAAAGGAATGAAGAAACTGGAAATTCTTAGTGCTCGTACTTGTAAATATTTGAATGATTGTAGTTCAGTTGGCTGCTTAGCATCATTATTGAAGCTTTCATTGGTAGCAACTGAGATTACTCAACTTCCAGAGTCCATTGGGAACTGGCAATCACTGGTCGAGTTGGATCTATCCCACTCACAGGTTCAAATGCTACCTTCTTCATTAGGAAATATGAAGAATTTGAAAGTACTGAGAATACGTGCAGTACCTTAAGAAAACTACCCAGTTCTATAGGACTATTGGATAAGCTTGAAGAGTTAGATGCTGACCGCTGTGGATGTTTGGAAGGGGAAATGCCGAGCAATATCGGGAGATTAAAATTTTAAGAGTCTTGAGACTGACATACACTCAAGTTTTCAGGATTGCCCAAGCTTCCTGAAAGTCTGACCAGTCTTTACTTTGGCACTTGGTCAATGAAGACATTCCCAGATCTCTCAAACCTATTGAACTTAAGAGATTTGAGTTTGATTTTGTGGAGTTCAAGGATGGACCATTCTGAACTTGAGAAAACTTCCAGTCCTTGGTGGATTGGAAGGTTAGACAAACTAGAGTCTATATGGCTGGAATCTCCTTACCTGACCACCCTATCTCCAAACCTCATTCTTCTTTCTGAACTCAAGGAACTTGAGCTCAGGTGCGAGAACATGAAATGCCTTCCAAGGATTCCTGCAAGTTTATCGAGCTTAGTTATAAAAGGTTGTTGGGAAATGAAGACAGATAGACCTTTCAAACTTGAGGGCACTAGCGGATTTGGAAGTTACAAGTTGTGAAATAACAGAGATTCAAGGTCTTGAAGGCTTGGAGAAGCTGAGATCATTGAAGTTTGTTAGAGTTACATCACTGGAAAAATTGCCTGACCTCACTACCCTAAACAAGCTCACGAATCTTGAACTGTATAATTGTCCTAAACTGGTTGAGATTCAAGGCAGACTAGAATCATTGGAGATACTTCGTATTGAGTTCTGCAGAGATCTGGAAAAGTTACCTGCTCCATCAAGCTTCAAGAAGCTAAAATATTTGAGGATACATGAATGTGAGAAGCTAAAAGATTTGCTGGGATCTGATGATTGGAGGACTTTTGAGGGAAGTCACTAAGTCTGAGCCAGAGAAGTAAAAGGTCGAGCCAAGGAATCAGAGTTGGCAGGTAAAGAGACAGTTTTTTTACCAATTGGAATTACCCGGCAAATTGATCTGTAAAGACTGTAATGATTACTGCTTTAGATTTCATGATGAATCATTCAGTTTTCAAATCTCTCTTCTTCATTCTCCATTCTGACTATGGTCAATTCTGGTGCCTTTAGAAATTGAGAAGCAATTTAATTCACAGAAAGCATGATCCTCTCCTTTTTTTTCATGGTTGTCTGTTGGTTGTCTAAATCTCGATGAAGATAGTTACTATTGCTTATTATGTGATAGAAACTCAACTTGTCACAAGTCCTTCATTTCTTATATGACATATTTGCCCATGTGAAAAGACTATCAATATCATTATGGCAGTCTCACTGTTCAAATATTAGGATATGTTCATTGGCGTACAAAGAAAGGGGAAAGTAAAGGCTAGAATTAGATATGTCTAAGATTAATTTGGTTAGAAATGATGACAAAAAGAACTTTAAGGGGTCATCTAAAACTAGCGACCTCGAGAAAAAAAAATTTGTTCCCTCTAAAAGAGATGCAATTTTGTGTGGATGATATGAAAGTGTCAAAAGAAATTCCTACAAAGTGTTTGAATTTTCTAAGGAGTGAGTTAATGCAAGCTGTGAACTGGGGGCTAAGGCTTCCTGGGGATGGGAGAGTCTATTAAATGGGTATAAACATTACTGGGGACATTGATTACCCGTCGGAAGGGAGACAAGAGAATGAAGGCTTAAAGGCTCAGACATTGATTGAGAAAAGTTGATTCTGCATGAGAGATGGTATTCAGGAAGAAGGATCTTAAAGCAATATTCTATTTGGAGTTGCCGATCAGTGTGGAAGGGGAAAATGAACCATTTTTGGCCCATGCATTGAAGAGAGGAAGCAACTGTGAAGCCAGTGTATCATTGACCTAAATAAATGAGACATGCAGAGCAGTCAAGAGATTGGCTAGTTGTCATTTTTTCACCAAAAAAGAAGAAAATGTGGAGTTATACAGGCATTGCGGAGGTCACGTGACCTCGGTGTCACCTTGCCTGGCATCGAGAAGCCTTAATGGCAGCCCTCACTTGGGCCGCACTGACCGCCGAGCTGCTGTCTTTGCCTGAGCCACTGTGTGTTGAGGTCGAGGGTTGATTGACCCAAATCCAGCCCTTTGGCGGCGGCTGCAGAGGTCACACAATCTCGGCGTCACCTTGCGTGGCACCACACATCCTCGACGGTTTCCAAGGTAACCTTTAAATTAGTTACATTGGAATTATTTGATTTCATTTGGCTAATGAGATTTAGTTATAGCCGGACATAGTGTCTTCTGAGTTAGTAGTCAGTGATTCAAGAAGATGAAATTAAGGACAGAAATGGAGAGATGAGATAACAGCCGAGTTGGGGAACTTTAGCACATGAGAGAGACAAGAAAGCCATTGATTTCATTCACTTTATTCGAACTTCAGTACACCAATTTCTGCTTTTCCATCAGTTGCAAGTCAACCATCATACTATTATTTCTTTCCTATTCTCTCATGAATGAATGTTAGTGTCTCTACTATTACCTGAGCTAATTAATGCTAAATTGTCTGCTGATTTGTGAGTTTATATGGATAGCAAAGCCAAATGTTGGCTATCAATAATCCCTGATTTCTGCCTTATGCGAAATTCCTTATGATGAACCCAAGCTCCTTTGGGAACTAGAAATGGTAATCTAACCTGCAGATTTTGAGTTGTTTGATGGAATTTTTAGTCAAATCTTGTTCTTTTGACATAATTTGTCTGTTGAACATATGGATAACATCAAAGAAGGGAGGTTATGAAGATAACTGTGAAGTAGATTTGCACTCCCTTTCTATGGCCTAGTAAGTTCATTAATCAAGCTGCTGGGACATTTTTTGCAGCAAATTGCACTTAAGAATACTCTCTTTTGACCTGCAATTATAGGTTCAATTGCATAAAATGAAAAAGAATGCAGAGGAGGCAATCTTTGAGCACTGCTTTCTGATTAAGAAAGTTGTGAAGCCTTGACCAAAATTTAAGTCGGACCAAGTAAAACGTATTCCTTCTTTTTAAACTCTTGGCCTCTGTATTAAGTAGTGTCTTATGTCTTTGTTATTTCTGCTTCAGAATCCAACTTTGTAATTAGCCACAATGTTTTTGCAGAACTCCACTTCCTTTTCCACTTCCTCGTCACTTGAAATCAAAGGAGTCATCATCAGGTAATAAGTCATTTTTTTATAATCGAACTTACTTAGTGGTGCATCAAAACAGAAATAAACAATGAACAGACTACTAATGTTGCTCCACTTTTCTTTGTTTTCTTATTTCATTGGCCATTTGAGCATTACTCAGAATAGTGTTTGCATCTTTTAGTGAATAGTACTGTATTTCCATTTATATAACAAACTAATACGGGCAGTCTGGATAGTAAATCTGAGTAGTTGAAATGGCTCATCTTTCCAGAGAAAATCGTTACATATCATTTATATCAGTTTCTTTTTACCCCTTTCACTGTTATGAGGCCTGTAAAGAAAGAGGGTGCTGTGCTTTACTAATTGCTCGCACAAAATGCCAAGAAACAATATGCTTTTGTCAAAGAGGTTCTCTATACCAGAATACATCTCTGCATTGGCATCTGATAGAAATTAGCCTCATCATCACTGCATCTATGTATTTAACATTTTCAGGTGCAGTATGAATTTCTTGGGGTAGTCCTGGTGACAGAAATGTACCAAAAAGGAAGAGCAGATAATTATGATGATGCATCATGACCATCGACTATGTAATTTCAGATATTGATGTGCTATTGTTGCACCTTACTATTCAGGAAATGGGGAAGTCAATAGGATATGATTAAGAAGCATTCTTAAGCTTTAGAGATCCAGATATGCTCTGGCATAACTGATTTCCTGTATACCAACATGAAAGATGCTGGAATTTGAGTATGTAGAGATGATGAAGGGCTTCGCGGGGAAGGCCTGGAGCTTCTTCAAGCGGTGGAGCAGTTAAAAATCCTTGATACCCATCTTCTCTAAAGGATATGCTGCCAGTGAATGGTGCCTCAAATTGGTGCAAATTACAGAGTGCAGGAACAGAAGAGGACACAAAATCATGTCCATTTTCTATGATGTTGGACCATGAGGGGTATGATATAAAATTGGGTTCTACAACAAAGCCTTTGATTCTCATGAAAACAAGAAGTGGCTTGATCACGAGAGTCTCCACACTTGGAGGGCTGCTTTCATTGAGGTTGCAGCAATAAAGGGATGGGACTTCCAAAACAATCCGGAAAGGTAACTAAATTCATCCCTTATGACTTGTTTGTTTCCTGTAAGTAACTTTGTTTAACTCATTTCAACATCTTGGTTCTTTTGCATTGAATGCTATCAGAGGGAAGGTGAGTTCTGAAAGGAAGCTGTCAGGAAGGTTTTGATGGATTTTTTTTTTTTTTGTTGCTTTTTTGTTGAAGGTTTTGATGGAGTTGAAAAAGGCCTACTTGGGAGTATCATATTGCTTGGTTGCAGTGGATAGTTATGTAAATGAAGTCATGAGGATGATGGGTGCTCACACGAATGAAACAGGCATGATTGGAATTTATGGAATGAGTGGTGTTGGAAAGACGACACTTGCCAAAATTGTCTACAATAAATTTTGAGATGGTTTTAATCGCCCTTGCTTCCTTGCTGACATTCAAGAAACGTCAAAGCAAAAAAGTGTAGAGTATTTGCAGAATCAACTCATCTCTAATATCCTCCAAAGGAAATGGTCAGAAATTAATAATATTGATGAAGGGATAAATACAATTAAGGAGAGGTAATCCTCCAGAAGAGTTCTACTTCCTGATGATGTCAACATAAGAATACACTCAGGACTTGTGGCAAGGCATGATTGGTTTTACCACAAGAAACGTGGGAGTACTCAGGTGCAACTATAGTTGATTGCACTTATGAACTTACTTGCATGGATTTTGATCATTCTCTCCAACGTTTCAGGAGACACACCTTTGGAAGAGATTATCCATCAGAGGGGTACATCCTTGTTTCTGTACAAGCGGTGAATATTTCCGATGGTCTTCCTCTAGCACTTGAGGTTGTAGGTTCATTCTTGTTGGGGAAAACCATAACAAAGCTGAATACCATATTGACGAGGTTGGAAAAATTTCCTCATGAGGATGTTAAAAAGAAGTTGATGATCAGTATTGAGGCATTAGATTCTTGACAGAAAACAATTGCTTGATTATTCATTGCGTTTGATAAAAGAATTGTGTGTCACATGTGGGAGTGCTGTAATCTTTTCTCTGAAGAAGCTGTTCAAGTTTTCCAGCAGATGACTCTAATAAAAATTAGAGAAGACTCTTGACTGTGGATGCGTGATTGGTTAAGAGACCTTGGGAGAGGTACCGTTCGTGAAGCAAATGATATGAAACTCGAGAAGCAAAGTAGTAGAGGGAATTACGAGGAGGCACTTGAAGTTCAGATGAGTTACAGAAAGATAAGTCATGAGTATGTTTGTTTTTATTATTGCACCTCTGTCCAAGTTGGGCTATTTCTCATATACGAACATCAAAATCATCAGTAAAATCTCGAAAAAAATAGAAATGTAGACCTTGAATAAATATAGAAGAAAGCCAGGTCAGTATTAACTACTATTTTATTTTTCTGCTGAGGGGATAGTGAAACGTTAAGAAATGTATATCTAGCTTATATCTGAGGACTTCTTTGTGGATGAAGAAACTAAAAGCCTATTCTTAAGTTACTATAACAAGGATTTCTTGGCATAACTTCCGTTACCGCAGGAATCCACTCGTTCTTTCAAAGTCAAGATGGCTTTCATGGCACTGACTTTCCCAGGAATTTTAGGCTGAACAACTCTTTTCCTTACGGAAGATTGTTATCCTTGATCTTCCATGGAGTATTGGTAGATATAGTCACATCAAGGTACAATAACATTAGTCGAAAACTTTTTTGAGATTACTCTTGCTGCCAGTGAAGACGCAATATTTATTTGTGATGTCCTTACTTTGGCACGGAAATTGAAGGGTCTAAATCCGACTGGGTGTGAACAGTTGCACGGAATTCCCAACCTCTCTTATCATGCGAGTTCAGAGCAACTGATTCTCGAAAGACATAAAAGATTGGTCTGAATTGATGTGACCATTCATTTTGAACTTGAAGTTCTGTAGGATTTCTACCAGAGACAATGGGGAAACATGGAATCAAGAATTCAGTTGGATCTATCCTTCCCCATCTATTCCGGAATTACCTTATTCAATAGGAAACTCAATTAATCTGAATGGCGATGCTTGCAGAAGCCTGCAGAGATAAATGGTGGTGGTTGCAAGCATACAAAGGGGGAAATTCCGACTGATGTTAGTAGAATTAAATCTCTGAAGATCTTGAGATTGACAAGAACTCAGATTCCAGGAACTTCCTATGCTTCTCGAGAGTCTAAACTAATTTGTGCTTGTAATTTTCTCAATGTACACATTTCCAGATCTTCCGAACCTATTAAATCAAAGATGCTTGTGTATATATGTGTTGAGGTATCCTGAGGACAGTTACGGACTTAAAGAAGCTCCATGATCCTTGGTGGATTGGAAGGTTAAGCAAACTCGAGTCCTTGCTGCAGTTGCAAGACCGGCAAATCACCACCCTATCTTCATGTCTCATTCTCCTTCCTCTGCTCAGGAGACTTGTCCTCAGTTTTTAAGAACCTCAGGTTCTTACCTAGGCTTCCCAGGAATTTGTCTGTCTTACATATCCTACTTCGCAAGGAAATAAGAACATCAATGGACCTTTCAAAACCTGAAACAACTCTTAGATGTGACGGTTCTTGGTCGCATAAAGTCGAAACAGTTTCAAAGTCTTGACGGATTGGATGTGCGTTCAGATGGGCTTCATTTCTTATCATGAAGCTATCCCTCACAAAGGCTCACAGGAACGCACATTTTAGAAGATCAATTGATTTTTCTTACCAAAACAGGACGATGTCCAAATTATTCATTCAACCAAAAAAAAAAAAAATCAAAACAAAAGGGACAAACCTTACTTGAACAAGATGCGTCTTAATTGAAAATCCAATTGCACATTTTGTTCTAGGACAAATAACTGTTATGTTTCTGAATTAATTCACTCGAGGTATTATCTGTTGGGATCCAATCCATCCCATTTCAAACCTCACGATTTTACCATTTGGTGTGCTGACAAGCACTTCCCCATGAGATCAATAAATATTTTCACTCCAAAGTTAAGCGTGGTCAAGTTAGAGCATTATCGAGACAAGTAACCTCTTGAAAGTACAGCTGCCTATCTTGGTAGTTTTACTCTAAAGTCAAGTGCAATTAAGTTAGAATGTTACCAATGTTGTGAGTTAATATAGAAATATCACAATAGCTACATTACTCTTAGTCTACTCATGATAAGATAGTTAGTCCTTGGTTAAGAATTAAATCAAAATTAGCTTCATCAAAGAAATAGCTATTCTCTTAAAATCAAGGTTAGCTATTCCTTGAGGGAGGGGGCCAATGGAAAGCTATCCTATCTAATCTGGCATAGATCTAATTTTCATTCTCAAGAATTGGTTTTTGCATTTTTTCAATGATGAGTTACAATTTTTTTGTTTTGGTCAGAATGAGTTATAATTAGAATGATCAAAATTACTAAACAAGAATTTATGTTTGATTTGTAAATAATCCAGCTATTTCTTAATAAAATTGACTTGTCAATATTAAGCTTATAATTATAATTGATAAAGAAATAAGTATAGATTTTAAATATGACTAATCTTAATTTAGTGACTTACAACAAGATATTAAATATATGACATATTTCAATTTATAGCTTAGATTTGCTCATAATTAAAAATTTAATTCATAGTCATGAGTCTAATTAGTAGATTGTTATGCTAAATTACCATTTTGCCACTGCAACTTTGCCCCACTTCATATGAGCGCTCGTATCATGTTCCTGCGCGCCTGGCTGAAGGGGGGAAGCATATAACGGTCAACAGAAACTCCCCATCGCATTCAATTTGCACCTTTGCGAATCTTCTCCGACAGAGTTCGCTTGTTACGATGATATGATGGAATGGCGAGGCATGCGCAGGTCAAGGCTCTGTCAGGCTATCTGTCTTTCACCACCTCATCCCCCTTCGCCAAGCTCCCTGGACGGCTGCGGCCTGTCCATGTCACCGCGCGACGCGTGCCGCATCCACGCTCGGATCATTAAGACCCAGTTCTCCGCCGAGGTTTTCATCCAGAACCGGCTCATCGATGTCTATGTGAGATGCGGGTGCCTCGACGACGCCCGCAGGATGTTCGATAGAATGCCTGAGAAGAATACCTTCACGCAGAATGCGATCTTAGGTGGGTTGATCAGACTGGGTTCTCTTGATGAAGCGGAAAAGATATTCAGGTCGATGCTGGAACCCAACCAGTGCTCGTGGAATTCGATGCTGTCGGGCTATGCGCAGCATGAAAGATTTGAAGAAGCCTTGGCGATGTTTTGTTAAGATGCATAGGGAGAATTATGTGCTTAATGAGTACTCATTTGGTAGTGCTCTTAGTGCATGCGCTGGGTTAGGGGATATGGATCTGGGCCAGCGGATTCAGGCTTTGATGTTGAAGTCTGAGTGCTCGTCCGATGTTCGTATGGGCTCTGCTCTTATCGACATGTACTCCAAGTGTGGCAACATGGCTTGTGCACAGAGGGCTTTTGATGAAATGAGTTCTGGAAACGTAGTTTCTTGGAACGACTTGATTACATGTTATGAACAAAATGGTCCAGCCAGTGAAGCTCTTGAGGTTTTTGTGAGCATGATGGATTGTGGGTTTGAAATAGCTGAGGTCACTTTGGTCAGTGTGGTCAGCGCATGCGCTAGCCTGTCAGCACTTAAGGAAGGGATGCAAATTCATGCCCATGTTGTAAAATGTGACAAATTTGGAAATGATGTTGTTTTAGGAAATGCATTGGTTGATATGTATTCTAAGTGCTCTAGAATTAGCGAGGCCAGAGCAGTTTTTGACAGAATGCCTACCAGGGATATAGTGTCAGCCACCTCCGTGGTAAGCGGGTATGCAAAAGCAGCAAGTCTCAAAACTGCAGGAGTAATGTTCATGAGGATGATGGAGAAGAATGTAGTTTCTTGGAATGCCCTTATTGCAGGGTATACCCAGAATGGAGAGAATGAAGAAGCATTTGGTTTATTCCGCCTTTTGAAGAGGGAAGCCATTGTGCCGACGCACTACACATTTGGAAATTTTCTCAATGCGTGTGCAAATCTTGCCGATCTGCAGTTGGGGCAGCAGGCTCATGCTCATGTCTTGAAGCACGGATTTCGCTTCCAGTCTGGAGAAGAATCCGATATTTTTGTTGGAAATTCTCTTATAGACATGTACGTTAAATGTGGAGCTGTGGAAGATGGTTTATGGGTGTTCAAAAATATGTTGGAGAGGGACAAGGTCTCATGGAATGCCATAATTGTCGGATATGCGTGGAACGGTTACGGGATAAAGGCGCTTGAAATATTCAGGAAAATGTTGGTATCTGGCGAGAGACCAGACTGTGTCACTATGATCAGGGTTCTATGTGCATGCAGCCATGCAGGGCTGGTCGAAGAGGGGCGCCATTATTTCAAGCAGATGGTCGAGGAGTATGGTCTGGCACCGGTAAAGGACCATTATATGTGCATGGTTGATTTGCTTGACCGATCCGGTTGTCTCAGTGAAGCAAAGGACTTAATAGAGGCAATGCCCATGCAAGCTGATGCTGTCGTTTGGGGTTCGCTGCTTGCAGCCTGCAAAGTTCATAAGGATATAATGCTAGGAAAGCACGTAGTGGAGAAGCTCTTAGAGATCGACCCTTTGAACTCCGGACCTTATGTTCTGCTCTCAAACATGTACGCAGAAAGCAAAAAATGGGGCGGTGTCGTCAGAATAAGGAAGCTGATGAGGCAACGAGGAGTAGTCAAGCAGCCCGGTTGTAGCTGGATAGAAATTCAGGGTCAAGTTCATGTCTTCATTGTCAAGGACAAAGGCACCCTCATAAGGGTGATATTTATTCTTTGTTAAGATCTCTTAGGACAGACGAAGTGAGATTGGTATGTTGCCATTACGGATGACTATGAGGCCCATGAGGAGCTGAGTGAATCGGACTTTATGTCTTCTGAAATGGAAATGCTGGCTGATGCCGCTGTTTGTTAGTTCATGGAGAGTCATTATCCTTTGATTTCTCTTCATCGTTCATACCATAGTAACATTTGATAAAATGCGTGAGCAGAAGAGCTCTCTTTTCTGTGTCTAATGCGCACTTTTCTTTGGCCAAGTTTCACTGGCACTGTTGGGTTGTAGCCAACACGATGCAAACACAAGTCTATTTGGACATAAGGAGCAGAAGATCTGCATGAAAGTAGAGTGTACCACAACTAACTGGAGCGTTTGGTTTTATACAAAATAACACAGAGGAGATTGAAGGTTCAGAGAGAGGAGAAATTTTATTTCCACAGACGAATCAATGGACTGCATCGTCTTCCCGATGGAACAGCAGAGAAGAAGAAAAATTCACCAGCTCGAAGGAACAGCAGAATAGAAGAATTCTCTGGCTCAAGAGACTGGCATTTGAGACATTCCGAAAAAGACACTTGTGCCGAGTTCAAGAAAGCATCCTCCCCTTTGAGATGTGAAACTGCAAACCTTGGCGCAAGCCATACATGGAGATGACTTTTGTGTGTCAGTGCTAGGTAATCTCGACAAATTATCAGAGCCTATTATTATTAAATGAATACGCAAGGGAATTTTTATTCAGGAAGTGAGGAAAGCAAGTTGAAGGACAGGATCCTAGGAATGACCAAGAAGCCAGCAAGAAAACTGACGATCTCTATATGAACTCAAATTAGAAGTTTCTGCTGTTTAGTAATTTTCTTTTCAAAAACCAACTCATCTTAGATAAATAGGATCGATTGAATTGTGAACCCTGCCAAAAATACAGAACCAAATCATCAAATGACTGACCAGGTCAGGTTGGTTCTGTTCTCTTGTTTTTCTTTTCATATGCACGATACAGAAAAATGAAAATAGAGTCGATTTTCAACCTGTTGCATTCAAAGAAATTATATGCAATACGCCGGAATCCCTTTTCTTCCCGCTCTCTCGACATGAGTACCATCACAGAATTAGTTCTGCATTGCAAAGATACTTTAAAAAAAAAACTACAAGAAATAATAGAATTTTCACTCCTAAGCAAGACTGGCTTGCTTCCAATTACTAATACATCATCATGCGTCGACATTCCAGAGATAAAGTGAGTGGAAAAGGGTTTGACTCAGAATTTCTTTTCCACGTCGATGCAGTGTTATCTGAAAGTGGATGTATGCAGCGCATTAGTATGACAGGCTTGGCAATAACAGCAAAGAATAGGCTTCTGTAGCAAATTCAATTCAAAGCGTGAGAATGACAATTCTCATTATGCAGATAAAGATATTGTTGCAAAATGACCTACCACTAACGAGTAGTCAAGGAAAGTGCTCATCAAACCCAACAATTGGCATGGAATACCAAGATCAAGCAAAGGCGTAAAAACATGGGAGAGCCTGATTCAGTCTTCCTGACATAAGAAGAGGTCAAATTCAGGATAGGGTATAATGAAATGATTAGCTGTGCAATGGATTAAATAGGGCTCGCTGGGCTTAGAAAGGTAAGATTTCTAGGGAAGGCTTCGTGCAAAGCAAACAGTAACAGCGTTGGAAGAAATCTGGTAATGTATTTAAGTATATTACCAACTGTGCAAGTAGATGGACAAACAGAAACGACATGGATCATAAAGCTTTCAGAGCAAGAGTCTTGCCCTCACCACGGTCATCAATAGAAGGAAATACTGAATAAAAATCTCTGCCTGTTCTGCTTCTCAAAATTAGACACAATTTCATCAATCGATTCCTCCCAGGACTCGACTGCTTCTATCTGTGGACCAGAAATTACAATAAGCAATTTCTCAGCATACAGAAATTAAGCATACTATCATCAATACATAAAGCACAGCCGGTCAAAGACCTCTCGACAAAGATCTAAAGCAAGCTGAGCTCCAGTTGCTGCCTCCTCATGGTTGTCCTTTACCTCCAAGTTAATCACAAGTACAGTCTTCATAAGAATCTGCTCTCGGTTGTTGAGATCTGCACAAAATGCATTCGATGTCTTGTCAACATTCCATGGGCAAGATGTATTTATTCCAGACATAGGTAAAAGGTCATATCTCTCCCTAAGATCTAGTTAGAACAAAACTGCTCTTTTACTTCGAAAAACATTGATCAGTCAAATTTGCTCTGACAAAAAGGGAAGAGAGTGGATGACCTGAATTGTATGGAGTCGAGTTGGCTGGGGCTTGGACATATCAACTTCTTTTGCGGTTCTGTTTTTCACACGTGTGCTATGTGATCTCTGCGCCTCCTCGCTTTCGGCCTTCCACCTGACATTTATTGCGAAGATTTTCGCAATATGGTCGAGATAGTTTAGTGGGTTTATGGGAGCGTCGAAACAAAATTCTGGAAGCTCGTTCCCAAATGGATCTTCATTCAGTAATTCGACATATACAGGACATCTACCATGAGTTGTGATGAAATGTTGCTCGTAGTCACGAGTTGTGAACGACGACCCTCCAAAATGGACTCCTCCCCCCTTACTTCAAGTGAACATTGATGCAAGACTCTCGTGCCTCCATAGCCGCTTTGGCCAGAGATCATAGAGGTCATGTGTACCGCAAACCTTGTGTCTAGAATTCTTGTCTATGAATTTATCGGGAATAAGTCTAACATAATCCATCTCAAATAAGTAATATGTATGAGTTCAGTATTTTTAGGTTTAATGTATGTAAAATTGAAATGCGTCTGGGATGAGTAGCGAGTCCTTACCTTCCTGCAATTGCATCTTTATGCACGTGAAGCTGAGTGGACTCTTTAATAAAACTCTTCCTTCGGTTCTGGTATCTTTATCCGCTTCTTAGCATTTGGTCCGCAATAATTTCAATCTATTAATTTTAAACGGAGGCGATTTTATGAATTTCATTCGAATTAAACTCTTCAAATCATTGAATTCTTAAATTTAGCCCATTTGAGCCTTAAACCCTATGCAACTCAGACACATTTTCCTCGGTAGTCGTTGAAATTTTCATGTGTCTTACATGTGCCATGCATGTGCTCTACATGTGCCGTGTGCCGTGCATGATGTGCTATGCAGGTCTTCCCAAAAGGGTTATTGACTAAGGTTTATGTTTTTCACGTAATTTTCCAATTTAGACTTAGATTAGAATTAGGATTTTCAGTACTACTTTTGAAAGATCTTTGTATTTTTCTGCTCCCAGGGGAGATTCAAGATATACTCTCTTTTTTAATGAACATAATGAGATTCTATAGCCGATTAACAAATGATTATCGATAACCTTCCACTTATATTGTAACTTTTTCAGAGCTTTATCAATTTCTAGATGATATAACTTTTAGAGTTCAAAGGTATGTATGTTTTGCAGGAAGGAGATAATTTGAAAAGGATTTTTCTATAAAGATTATTTGTGTCACTTACAAAAATGAATAAACAAAAGTTATTTTCATCATTCATGAAATTATTTAGACATAAATTATTGTCCACAATAATAATATTTTTTTATTAGCTAATTATTTCACATGATACAAGTAATCATTTTTAAGAAATTGTTTCCATATTATTCATTTTTTCACGAAACAAATGTAGCATAAAAACCTAACTCTAGTCTTATAAGTTTACTATGAATAATATAATCCATCTCAAAGACTTAAAATTATGGATTCTTCATTTGTAGATTCAATTTATGTTGAATTTAAATGGGCCTAAGGTTTCACCTACAACAAAAAAATGGTTTCATCGTCATTAAAAGAATATCAATCAATATAATTATATGATTTCCAAACTAATGACATGCATTAAAATCTCGTCTATTAAAACTCTGGTGGTTTGCGCCAACAAATCATTGGCAAATCAACAGCCGGCTTTCACCTCGATTACATCAAAAGTCAACGGCTGGCCTTCATCTCTATTACATCAAAGTCAACGGCCGGCCGTCATCTCTATTACATCAAAAGTCAATGGCCGGCTTTAAGTATACCCGCAACTCGCAAGTCCTCACCTTCCCGAAAGAGCAATGCACGCGAGGGCAAGCGGGCCATCTTGCGAAAGTCTTTCTTCAGCAGAGCTCAAAGCCAAGAACGATTAATCTGGGGGATCTTTTTCTGCTTCTCAGCGTCTGATCCGGACTCATCTTCACTCCTCCATCTCCGGTAATCTCCTCTCTTTCATTGCCTTTTTTTCGTTAATTTGATGAAAACAATAGAGGGACTCTCATATCAGTATCAGTTCTTTCCATAGTGGACTCCATGATTGGTCACTGGAATTTGTATCTAACACCAGCAGTTTAAGCCTAACCCCAGTCACGGGTAAATCCTGCTCATCTGCTTCCATCTATGCAACAGTCAGGCCTCAGATTTGAAACACAATTCCATTCCTATGCATCTGCTGGTTGATATATCTCAGAGGTTTATGTAATTCGGACCGAACTTACACTCTTTAGGAACTGACTAGCGCTCAAAGCTGAATTAGTTAGAATTAGGATCGGTTGATTTCATTTGTTTAACAGTGCAGACAAATTAGTACATTATTGTCTGGTAAAGAAGCAGTGAGAAAGAACGTTCATGGACAGAAAATTGATACCTTCAACTCTGTATTTAACAAAAGAGACAAACTGAAGAGTATATAATGTTGCACTCCATGGCAAACCAGAACTCTCAGCTTTTGTGAAATGCAGCTTTCATCCCTACACGCCGTCTGTTCAAACTTATTTACTGGAAAAACAGTTATTGTATCCATGCTTCTTTTTTTCTGTTAAAATTTTATTAACTCCATTAGTGATTAGTAATTCGATCCTCTTCTTCTGATATGCTGATACTTTCTGGCAGATGTGAACAATAGCCTCATGCCTACGAAATGGCGAGAATTAATGGCTTTCATGCCACTTTGTTTGGAATTAAATAAAATAAATTTTATTTTTCTATTAAAAGTTGAAATATTATTTAGATTTCAAAAAATTATGAAAAAAATTAATACAAATTCACGTGTTAACATCTAACTAGTGTGAAAGTTTTGGGACTTTGAAAAAAAGTTAAAGTGCGTGGGCAGTGTAAATTAAATGAAGCAAAAATTAAAAATCAAAACAGTAAAAGTCAATCCAAATTGATATAGTTTAATTTAATATAATTTTTTGTAATTAGCTTGGCTTTCTGTGAAAGAAAAACCAACTATTACTATATCAATTACCAAATGCTCATATAAACGTAAATATAGTTGGACGGTAATTAATTAAATTTTGATGCATAAAATATTGTGAATATCCGTCCCTTGCATTGTGTTTTGTATGACCGAAAAAACAAAAGATATAATGCGTAAATGGACCAAAGCATTAACGAAGTCAAATAGAGTGAGGACTCACATTACTTTCAATCGATGAATTCCCAGGAAAGCTAACATAGATGTAGGTAGCGAAATGAAATAGGGACTCATTTATTAATTGCATAGAAAAACAAACTTTGATAACATAGTATTTAAAATATGATTGCATTTTCTTCGTAATATAGATATTCAATAGCATTAAATCTCGATACTAGAAAATTTAAATTAATTTATTGGTCGTTGTTTCAAAATTAAGAAAATTATAATGGTATAGTTTTTTAATTAATTAAATAGCATCAATAAATCAATCTATTTTTCTTATTTTACTTTAACCATAGATAATATATAAAAATAAGTTAAGTTGACTTATATTTTGTAATTCGTCATTATTAATATTTTCATGATTTTTATTTTTATATATATAAATATATAACCAATCCTAATGTCTATTGATTCAACTATTCAAATCTAAATAATATGATAATTACTTTAAAAAAATTCCTTGGTCAAAAAATAATTTTCAGGATTACTTAGTGGTAATATGGGCATTCCCATTTCACCCCAAAATTCAAGTAAGCTTGCAGGTAGAAGAATAGCTAAAAGCTATCTGATCGAAGGCAATCTTATTCTTTGTAAACTTGCAAAAAATGCAATAGGAGCCCTCAAAAATTGCGAAAGGAAAAAAAAAAAACGGCACATATCTAGGAAGTTCTACTCGAACCATTCGTGATTGACAAACTTTCATTTGCATAATAAATGTTTTGGAGCTTTAAAGAACATTTGTTTTGCAAAAAATGAATGGATTGGAAAATATTTTCCGAAAAATGATTGCTTGTATCCTTTATAGAAATTAATAAATAAAAAAATATTTCACAAAAATATTTAGGTGTAAAATTATTATTGATAATGAATATATTTTTCATTGATTGATGATTTCAAGTGATATAAATAATTATTTAAAAAAAATATTTTTCTAATCATTCATATTTTTTTTTGTGAAACAAGCAGGGCCTTAATCCCTTTTTAGCTCGATGCAACTTTCATTGTTTCATACTTAACTTTTGTTTTGTAAATTTACTGTGAATAACTTTCTGTCATAGTTCATCTCAAATTCCTAAAATGTGTAGGTTTGATTAATCAATAATTTAAGTGGGCCTAGGATTTCACCAACGAAAGAAGGGTTTCGTCGTCATTATGATCTCTAAACTAATAAGACTTTTGAGCCGAAGGAGAAATTTCAAACTAACGTAAAACTCGAGTGCCTCAAAAGAAAGGCAAGTTCACTCATTTTCTGCACTTGCGGTCGGTACGTGAGGGTGAGTATCAAGTCTCCTTCTTGGATGAGCATGGCACGTGAGGTCGAGTAGACTATCCAATAGAAGTCTTTCTTCAGCTGAACTCCAAAGCCAAGGACGTTCATTCTTGGCATCTCTATCTGCTTCTCGGCATTTGACCCCGACTCTTCATCTTCACCCCTCCCAACTCCGATAATTTCCTCTCGTTTATTGCCTTCTTTTAATGAATTGCGTCTGTTCTGTAAAGCAACTAGGTGCAGAATTTGATGGAAACAAGAGAGGGACTCTCGGATCAGCATCAAATTCTTTCCTCAGTTGACTCCATGATTGATCACTACCAGTTGCGTCTAACTTTAACAGTTTTAGCCTCTTACTCTAGTCACATGCTAAAACCCTGCTCATCTGCTGCCATCTATGCGACAGTTAGGCCTCGGATCTTGAACGCAATACCATTCCTATGCGTCAGCCTGTTGATAGATCTCAGAGATTCTGCTAATTACGAATTGGATATATGCTCTTTAGGAACTGGGCCGGGGCTAAAAGCTAAATTAGTTTGACTGGATCTGTTGATTTCATTTGTTTGATGGGATTTTTTTTTTCTTTTGTGAGAACAGAGATAGTGGTACCTTTAAGAGACTTCGATACGACAGATTCGTACATTATTGTCTAGTGATTGGCAGTAAGAACACTCCTAGGCAGAAAATTGTTACCCTCAACTCTTTATTTAACAGTAGAGACCGCTTGAATAGACTATAATGTTGCACTCTGTGGTGAACGGGAGCTCCGTAGAGCTCCCGTAAAATGCAGCTCTCATCCCTACACTCCTACGTGTTCCAACTTATTTTCTGGAAAGAACAGTTAATATAGCGTTGGTGCTTCTAATTTCTGTTGAAATCTTATTAACTCCATAATTGATTAGTTATTAAATCCTCATTTTCTGATATGCCGGTACTTTCCGCCGAATGTGGATAATATCTTCAAGCCTAACTGACGCTCGCCCATGACCGTGTATCTGTCTTTTGATAACCTATGAGATGGCTATAATTGGGGATTGGTTTATGCTCTTAGGAAACTAGTCCAGTGGTGAGGATTGAATTAGCTTCGGTGTAATTTCTTGATTTAATTTTTCTAATGAGATCATCATAGGGGAATAAACTCTTTGCCCGCATCCGTTAAGGTCAAGGGAGCAACTAATTGAGTGTTGTGGAAGGTCTTTGTCAAACCCATTTTGTTTAAACTAGTAGAGGAAGGTTTTATCATAATTTCTTATCAGATAATAACAGAGTTAGTCAACCTAGAAGCAGCAGTAGGCGCTTATGTGCAGTGGACATTCAGCGTCTTTCAAGAGAAATTTTAACACATAAAAAAAGCGTTTTAAGACAAAAATAGGTTGACAGTGATCTTCGCAAAATATTATTTTTTCCAATTAATTTCGAGTGTGAAGGAAAAGCCATAATTCTGCAGTACTTTGGAAATTTCTTCCTTTAAAATTGAGATGGGTCCACTTCTCTACTATATTGTTTATGAAGTAAGCATACATATTTTGGTGTCTAGTGCAAGGCCCCGGACGGAGCTGGTGCATTTGTCATCGAGGTTTCTTTCTAGAGGGACTTAAAAAAAAAAAGAGTTTATGAAAGAAATCATGATAATTGTCACTCCACTTTCGCAATAAACGTTTGTAAGGTGGGATATCAAGTCGTTGCAAATCCTCCAAAAATTCAGGAAATGGAGAAGCCAATGGAACCTTATTATGAAGTATTCTTGAGCTTTAGAGGACCAGATACTCGCCACGATATCGATGATTACCTTTACACCAGCCTCATTGATGTGCAAATACAAGCATATAGAGATGATGAAGAGCTTCGCGTCGGGGAAGAGATTGGCCTAGAGCTTCTCCAAGCGATTAAGCGGTCAAAAATCTCGATCCCTATCTTTTCTAAAAACTATGCCGCCAGTAAATGGTGCCTTATGGAGTTGGTCCAAATGGTGGAGTGCAAGGAAAAGTTGGGACAAAAGATCATGCCAATTTTTTATGATGTTGCACCATTTGAGGTTCGTTACCAGAGCGCAACTTATGGTGAGGCCATTAAGTCACACATAAATAAGCAGCGGTACACTAATGAGACTATTCAGAACTGGAAGGCAGCCCTCAACAAGGTTGGAGAATTAAAGGGATGGGAACTCAAGGACAAGTAATTGAATATATTATTGTGCATGATTTGTTTGTACCTAAGATATTATTTTGTTCATCTTGGTTCAACTGTTTGCTTCTTTTGCCTTCAAAACTATTAGAGGCAAAGGGGAGTTCACAAAAAAGGTTGTTCAGGAGCTTTTGATCGAGTTGAAAAAGAACTACTTGGCAGTATCTGATTGCTTGGTCGAAATGGACGATCAGGTGGACAAGATCATGGAAGTGATAGGTGAAGACACCTTTGAAACAAAGATTATTGGTATCCATGGTATGGGTGGTGTTGGAAAGACAACTCTTGCCACAATTGTCTATAACAAATTGTTGGCTGATTTTGAAGGCCATTGCTTCCTGTCTAACATTCGAGATACAAAGATTTTGAATTTGCAGAATCAACTTATCTCTAAAGTCCTAAGAACGGATTGCCTATCCATCACTAATATTCATGAAGGAATTATTGAGATCAAGGAGAGGTTACCATCTAAAAATGTCATACTTGTGCTTGATGATGTTGACCACAAGACTCAGCTGGATGCTCTCGTGGGGGTGGGTGAATGCCGATTTGGCAGAGGAAGTAAGATTATTATTACCACAAGAGACAAGGAACTTCTCAAAGGTGTTGACTTTCAGCTTGAACTTATTGGAATGGATTTCCATCATTCTCTTCAACTGTTTAGCAGACATGCCTTTAGAAGAGATTGTCCTCCAGTAGAATATGTCTCCCTCTCGAAAAAAGCAATAGAAATCTGCGGTGGTCTTCCTTTGGCTCTTGAAATTATAGGTTCATCTTTAAATGGAAACGACAGAAAAATATGGGAGGCCATGTTAAAGAAGCTGGAAACTATTCCCAATAAAGAGGTTAAAAAAAAGTTAAACATCAGTTTCAAGGCATTAGAACCTCAAGAGAAGGAAATATTTCTCGATATTTGTTGCTTCTTTGTTGGATTCGATGTGAGAATTGTGACTTACATGTGGGTCAGCTGTAAGTTTTCCCCTGAATGTTCTCTTGAAGTCCTCAAACAAAGGTCATTAATAAAGATTGCAGAAGGTAACCAATTGTGGGTGCATGATCAACTAAGAGACCTTGGGCGAGACATCGTTCATGAAAGAGCTAATTTAAAACCAGAGAAGCAGAGTCGGGTGTGGGATTATGAGGAAGCAATTGATGTTCTTGAAATAAAAGAGGTGAAGTGTTTGCAATGTTATTCCTATTCAAAGAGATGAGTTATACACGTTGACTTTGCTTATTTGCTTATATCTGAACCGAGTCGTTACTTGTGTGCTTAGTACGATCTCATGCTTATCTGTAAATTATATTGTAAATTAATTTCAAATTATAAATAAGATGTACATTTCTAAAGTGTGTTTAACTCAAATGCCTTCGATAGGCAATTATGTGATCACTAGCTTCTGTTTTATTTTTTTATTTTCATTTTTTGCCTTGGCAGGGAAGAGAAAACGTTGAAGCAATGCGTCTCGAGTTTGATCATCAATTTCAAGACTTAAATGAGAAGGAAGAATCTAAACGCCTATCAAATTTAAGATTTCTTCAAGTGGAGTGTAGACGCTTGGATGAGAACAACGTTCAACATTTTTCTTTAGCCAACTGGTTCCAGAGGAATCTAATCATGCTTCCAAAGTTGAGATGGCTCTCATGGCATCACTTTCCTATCTTTTTCAATTTCACTGCACGTTCCCTTATGAAGCTAGTGATTCTTGATCTATCAATGAGTAAAATTACATATGAGTGGGAGGGATGGAACCACCTCAAGGTACAATATTATTTCGACATGAATTTCCAATATTGACTTTGCTGTCCTATATCTCAAAATGATTCAGAATTAACCTCTACTCTTCATTACAGATAGCAAAGAATTTGAAGGTTCTAAATTTGACTGGATGCAACAACTTGCGTAGAACTCCTGACTTTTCTGCTCATGAAAATTTGGAGCAACTAATTCTTGAAGGGTGCATTGAACTGGTTCAGGTTGATAGGTCTATTGGCAAGTTAAAGCATTTAGCATTATTAAACTTGGAAGGTTGTGTGAAACTTCGGACATTGCCAGACAAGATGGACGAACTGAAAGCCTTGACAGAACTTCTTATTGGTTGGACATCTATTACCAATATTCCTGAATGGAAAGGAATGGAGAAATTGGAAACTCTCAAGGCAACTTCATGTAGATTATTGAGCGAATGCAATTTAGCTAGTTGCTCAGCATCACTATTATATCTTCGCTTGTCAATTACACGTATTGGCAAACTTCTGTTTGGAAATTTTGGATCTCTCGTTGAGTTGAATCTTTCTTATTCAAGCATACGAGAGTTACCCGATTCAATAGCGACAATGAAGAAATTGAGAGTACTAAGGATCTCTGGCACCATCTTAGGAAAGCTACCCAATGCCCTTGGGATGTTGGAGAAGCTCGAAGAGATTGAAGCTTGCGATTGTACATATTTGTGCGGGAAGTTCCAAGTGAGATTAAAAGACTATCATTTCTGAAAATCTTGAGGTTAACGAGCACGAAAATTTCCCATATACCTCAGCTTCCTAAAAGTATGACCGATCTATACCTGATCAGTAATCGACAGGTGAGATGCCCAGATCTCTCGAACCTATTAAATTTGAGAAATTTGACGGTGGACTTACACCATCTAGTTCCAGGGCCCCATTGGGAGGATCTATACCATCTAGTTCCAAGGCTCCGTTGGAAGGATCATTATTGTTACCGTCAAGCTGGAGAGTTAAGAAAACTAGAGCCAAACCTCAATTGGGTCGGAGAGTTAAGAAAGCTAGAGTCCTTGTGGCTGTGGTATGATGGTCCGGTCACCCTACCTTCAGATTTTAATCTCTTTTCGAAGCTTAGGAAGCTTGTACTCACCGTAAATAATCTAGAATGCCTACCTAGGCTTCCCCAGAATTTGTCATACTTCGAGATATATGGTCACCGATTAAAGGAAAAGTCGATAAATTTTTCATATTTGGAGAAGTTATCAGAATTGGAAGTCTATAATTGTCTAGAGCTAATAGAGATTCAAGGCCTCAAACATTTGAAATTCCTGCAAAGGCTTCATCTTGTTTGTCTTCGATCGCTAGTGAAGTTGCCTAACTTGAATGGCTTGAAGAAGCTCTGGACACTTTCGATAGAAGATTGTCCTAGACTGGTTGAGGTTCGAGGTCAGCTAGAATCGTTGGAGGAGCTCCATTTAGGGGACTGTGGATCACTCACAGAGCTGCCTGATCCATTAAGCTTCAAGCATATAGAAGACATGCGGATATATGGCTGTTGGAAGCTTGAAGAGATTCAAGGTCTGGAAAATTTGGAGAAGTTGAGTTTCTTATCTCTGAGTCATCTTCCGTTGCTAAAGAAGTTGCCTGACCTAACCAAGGCCAAGGAGCTCGAGGATCTTAACTTATCGGATTGTCCTTGTTTGGTTGAGATTCGAGATAGGCTAGAATCATTGGAGAGGCTTCATATTGTTGGCTGTGGGTCTCTGCGACGGTTTTCTGATCCTTCAAGCCTCAAGAAGCTACGGTGCTTAGCTATAGATAGATGTGAGAGATTGGAGGAGATTCTGGAATCCGATGAGTACAGGTATTTGAAAAAAGTGATAGAACCCTTCTATAGAATGCCAGGCACAATGGACAGGAAAGCACGGAAAAGAAAGGCCATTCCAGAGTGGTAGGGGGACTCGAAATGACGCGTGTAGGTCCATTCTTAAGAAATTTCAACTTTTTCTCTCTCTATTTTTCGTCTTTCCTTTTTCTCCCGTTGCGCTCTCTCTCTCTCACTCTCAACTCACATTCTCTCCTTCTCCTTCCTTCGTCTTCCTCCCTCATCAGCAACCACCCGAGCGAGGAGCTCGCCCAGAACCAGCAGCGACGGACTCCGGCCGTCAAGGAACGCGACGGCGACCCCAAGCGGAATCACGAGACGCGATTCGACCCAGCGGAGATCTCCCTCCGGGGACCGCGACGCCGTCTTCCTACCCGCCGATCTGTTCCCGTGAGTAGTTAATGGATTGTGGTCTTCCTTTTCCATTTTGGTTGCAGCTGACTGAGGCCAACGAGGGTTCTTCCTTCTCTGCATCTTCATTTAGTTTCCTTCATCTTCACCTATATTCTTTTCTTCTGGTAATTTTCTCTTCGCATTTGCATGAATTAGGTCTGTGTGCGAATCTTCGATGCAATCAGTGATAGATTAGGAAAATATTTGGAACGGATTGAGTTGGTTTTTATTATTTTCAGTCATGACTTATCAGACATACGCAATGAAAACTGCCTTTCGATGAACTCACTCGGCAGCTGACTCGATTGATTTTGTTCCACCTGCATCTAATCTTTAATAGCTTTAGCCTTAACCAAGTCACATTCTATTGAAACACATTGCAACTCCTGTGCGTCAGTTCACTTCTGCACCAATGAGGGGATTGGATTTTCGCTCCTTAGGAACTAGTTCAAAACATACATGGGGAATCAATTGTTCTTCTGAGCTTGTCAAGGTCTAGCTAAAACCGAAATATTTTCCTGGAAGGAAAACTTACTATAATTGATTGGTTCTGCGATTTTTATTCTCCTTTTCTTGGTCTGTCGTGGTCCTACTTACTTCTAAAACTTTTAGCTGGTGCAATTATTAATTAATCTCGTCACGAGAGAAATTCATCGAGGATATAAGATGACTTGCTCCAGAATTCATTCACAGGGATTAATGTTCAATGTGTTGCATTCAGTGTCGCAAATTCAATCAGACATCAGCGACCGTATTCACAGAATTGTTGTGAATTTCCCATGATTTTTTTTTTTTTTTTGATGAGAAGTAATATGTCTTGAGTTTTGAACCAACAATTACAAAAGATCCGACGCCACAAAACTTACACTCAACAAGACAACAAGTCAGAGTAAGTGGAAGGAAGCCGGATGCAAAAGAACTCCGCAAGAGCGGATCAAAGTGAAGAACAGCCTAAACAACAGGCGAAAGGAAAAGAAGAGGCAGGAGAGGGCCGCACAGGGCCAGAAGACACCAAACCTCAACCTAGACCACCAACGACAAAAGTGAAGAGACTCCGAGGAGCAACCGCAATCAAGGTATCGGCGTTCGGCACCCCAACCAGGCTAGGGCCCTAAAGGATTTGAAGTGTCCCTAGCTGAGAAGATAATCGGATCAATGCCCCTAGCTACGCTGTAGCCTCTTGTTTCTAAACAAATCGTCCACACTCCTGAAAGTGATGGCTTTGTCTCTAACGACTTTGAAGAGCTGCTTCTTCACCGCTGGAATGGTCAAGGTCTCTCCTCTAAAGAGGATACTATTCCTATACTTCCAAATAAAATAGCAGAGGGCCCTAAAAGAGAAGCAGGCAATGCACTTATAGAATTCTTTGCGGCAAGAATTACCAGCAAAATTGGAATTGTTAGGTAAAAGAAAATGACTGGTTACTTGCTTGTTAGGTGAACAGGTAGTAAATTACCAAAGCCATCAGAAATTTAGCAATTTCCCACGGTAAATTACCAAATCTTTTGGAAACTTTCCGGTGTCGTAAGTGAATTACTAACACTTATCAAAAATTTACTAATATTTCAATGAAGTAGTAAATTATCAACTCATTTGAAATTTAACCGGTATCGTAAGTAAATTAGTAACACTACTTTCAAATACAGCATACAACTTTCTGTTGTGGTGCGTTCTCCAAGTGTGCTTGTTCCCCATATTTTGTAAATTACCAACTCCATTGAAATTCTACAAGTGTTGTTAGCAATATACCAACACTATAATTAATTTTTCTGAGTATGTATATAAGATTCTGGGAAAAGACAGATGTTCTACCATTCTCTATAAGATTGAGAAGACATAAAGTGCAATGATTTATACATGAAATTATATGACTTGTGTAACCTGATATGACTTGAATAGCCTATATATGAATTTATGAACTTGAGGTCCAAGATTGAGAAACGAAAGAAAATAGAATGGGTATGAATCTTGATGAGAATGAGTCTAGGATAGCCATCATTATGCGTTTGTACTATATTTATCATCGTTGGAGGATACCTATGATGAATGGGTTGAAGCATGGTAAATATGTGTTTATGATTTTGTCCCGCATTATTTAGTGGTTATGATGTCTTGTTAGTTGAGTTAGTCGAGATGAGTCGTGGCTAGTAACAAGTAGGGAATAAATATTTACTTGTGTATATCGATGAGCTATTGATATCTATGCATAATGAGATTTGGTATGGTCAGTTGTGTGTATTTGAGTGTCAAAATGAATGTCATACATTGCATCTATTTTATTCATTGCACAAATAATTATAGTCATTTTTATATAATGCACGGATTACACTGTCTTGGGTGAATATTGGTTTTCCTATTGATAATGATATATGACCTTATTTGCTAATTGTTATTGTTGTGTTCTCAGGTCCAGTAGCGAGTAGGCCTCCCATTTTGGAAGTAGAGCTTTCATTTACTGAACTTAAACTCACTTCCTCAAAAATATTATACATATTGGTCGGAGTTTAGGGATGTTTAGATTTGTGCTTCTACATATTATCTTTTTAAGGTAAATCTTCTGTACAAGGTTTTAATTATGTAAAGTAATAGAAAAAATTACGACATTCATTTGATGTTAAGTTACTTATTAATTGATATTCAAATTGTATGTAAAATTCAGGTTTTGACAATTTGGATGATGCTTCTAATTTCATTAAAGCTCGGAGTCCTTCGTAGCTCAGAAGGTTAGGGAAGCTGGAATCCTTGCTGTTGGAATCTCAGCATTTCATCACCCCATCTTCAGACATAATTCTTCTTTCACAGCTCAAGGAATCTGAACTGGTCCCCCTCCAAGAAGCTGCACTGCCGACCTAGTCTTGCCCCAAATTTGTTGTACTTAGATACCGAATCATGCAAGGAAATAAAAACATCAATAGACGTTTCAAATTCGAAGGCACTGTCAGATTTGGAAGTTGCTCATTGCCCTAAAGTGAGAGAGTTCAGAGGCCTCCAAGTTTTGGAGAACCCAAGTGCCTTCAAGCTTGGAGGTGTTCCATCTATGGACAAGTTGCCTGACCTGACCAACTTGAAGAAGCTCCAGAAATTTTTTCTGCAGTGATGTCCTAAAGTGGTCGAGATCCAAGGCAGGTTAAACCGGATCCATCAAGCTTCAAGAAGCTAAAGTCTTTTTATATACACAAGCGTGAGAAGGTAGAAGATTCTCTGAGTTCTGATGATCGATGGAGGATATGAAGGAAAAGAGGCAGTCTGATCTTGCGGAATCCAACTTGTCTGAGCATCTTTTTGTTGTTTTCAGGATACTTTTATCTCTTGGACTTCTGAGTTTAGTTAATGGTAGAGAATGTAAATGTTGGTTGCACACCTGATTTCAGTGGTTGGCCAGCAACTCAAAACTCTGTATATTGCAAGCTCCTTATATAATAATCAGAAAATATCAGTACAAATATTTCTTCCAACGTAGAAGGGTTTTTTCGTATTGCTTCTGCTGTGGATCTTAAGGCCTTGGGCCAGACTGCTTGTTTTATGCGCTGCATTCCCCACATGGATTGTGGGCCTTGCCCATCTCCAATCACCAACGTTAAGGCCCAAGAAACTTGACCAGCCCTTTCACTCGACAGCGAGGATTCCCCATTCGGTAGCCGGAGAAATCAGGGCCGTCCATATCACTCGACTTTCCGTTTTGGGGTAGCGTAGCCCGAGCCCGCCTCCCGTTTTGAGGGCCGGCGAGGGACGGTGAATTCACCGTCTGATAGGAGTCTTTTTGTCTCTCTTCTGCCGATCTCAAAGGCCGAGAACGTTCATGCTAAAACCCTGCTCATCCACTTCCATCTATGCAAGTGTCAGGCCTCAGATCCTGAAACGCAATACCACCACCAACATCGACGCCTAACCCCTCGACCAGTCGACCTCGTACCGTGTCGAAAAGTCGAAACTTTCTGATATCGGAGAGCGGGAATGGCGAAGAAGAAGAGACCGCACGAAGCTGAAGCGGAGACGAGCTGTGTCGAGCCTCAGAGTGAGCTCCTCAACGGCGGTGGCGGCGGCGGCCCTCGCGACGACGATCCGAAGAAGAGGAGCGTCAAGAAGATGAGGAGGAAGGGCGGCGGCAGCTGCAGCGAAGGCGGAGGCGAGTCCGGTTCCATCATCGACAACACTCAGTCTTGCGAGCTCGCCACCCGCGTACTCTCTCTCTCTCTCTCTTCTGAGTTTTGGCGTGAATTACTGTCGCTAAAAGCTAAAATAGTTTTGAGTGGATCTGTTGATTTCATTTGTTTGATGTTTTTTTTTTCTTTTTTTTTTTTGAACAGAGATACTCGTATCTTTAAGATATTTTGATACCATAATTTCTAGCGATTAGAATTAAGAACACTCCTAGGTAGAAAATTGATACCCTCAGCTCTCTATTTCACAGTAGAGACAGATTAAATACACTATAATGTTGCACTCTGTGGTGAACCGGAACTCTCCGCTTCTGTAAAATGCAGCTGTCATCTCTGCACTCCTATGTGGTCGAACTTATTTTGCTGGAAAAATAGTTATAGCATTCATGCTTCTTTTTTCTATTGAATTTTTATCAACTTCACAAGTGATTAGTAATCCGCTCCTCTTTTTCTGATACGCTGATGCTTTCTGGCAGATGTGAATAGTAGCCTCGTGCCTAACTATTAGTCATAGGGGACTGCGATTCTTTGCCTGCGCCCATTAAGTTCAAGTGAGCAACTAATCAACTGTTGTGGAATGTTTTGGTCAAATCAACTTTGGTAAAACTAAAAGAGGACCGTTTCGGCGTAAGCGAGATAATAAGATGATTAGTCAACCTACGAGCCACAGTAGGCGCTAATGTGCAGGGGACATTCAACGTTACCTTTTAAGAAAAAATTTATCTCATAAGTAAAAAGGTTAGGACAAAAATAAGTGGACAGTGATTTATCTTCTCTAAATTTTCCTTTTTCCGATCAATTTCAAGTGCGAACTAAACCCCATAATTTCGCAATAAGTTGGAGATTTCTTCCTTTAGTATTTAGATGGGTCAACTTCTCTACTATAATTGGGCATATTTTGGTGTCTAGTGCAATGCCAGAAGGAGCTCATGCATTTGTCATCGAGATTGCTTTTTTGAATGACTTAAAACAGAAGAGTTTCTGAGAGAAATCATGATAATCATCACCCCACTTTCATAGTAAATGTTTTTCAGGTGGGATATCAAGCCGTTGCAAGTCCTTCGAAAATTCAGGAAATGGAAAAGCCAGGGGAACCTTATTATGAAGTATTCTTGAGCTTCAGAGGACCAGATACTCGCCATGGCATCACTGATGTCCTTTACAACGGCCTCATTGATGCCAGAATATGAGCATACAGAGATGATGAAGAGCTTTGCGTTGGGGAAGAAATTGGCCTGGAGCTTCTTCAAGCGATTAAGCAGTCGAAAATCTTGATTCCTATATTTTCTGAAGGATATGCTGCCAGTAAATGGTGCCTTAAGAAATTGGTCCAGATGGTGGAGTGCAAGGAAAAGTGGGGACAAAAAATCATACCAATTTTCTATAGCATTGAACCACGGGTGGTGCGTAAGCAGACTGCAACTTACAGTGAGGCCATTAAGTCACACATAAATAAGCAGCTGTACATTGATTTAGTCAAGATGAGTTGTGGCTATTAATGAGTAGAGAATAAATATTTACTTGTGTATATCGATGATCTACTGATATCTACGCATCATGAGATTTGGTCATATAAATGATCTATGACCTTATTTGCCCATTGTTATTGTTGTGTTCTCAGGTCGAGTAGTGAGTAGGCCTCCCATTTTAGAAGTAGAGACGTTTAGATTTGCACATCTACATATCTTTTTAAGGTGGATCTTCTGTACAAGGTTAGGGAAGCTGGAATCCTTGCTGTTAGAATCTCATTGTAGACATTCATTTAATGTTAAGTTATTTATTAATTTGATATTCAAATTGTATGTAAAATTCAGGTTTTGACAATTTCGATGATGCTTCTAAATTCATTGAATCTCCAAGTCCTTCGTAGCTTAGAAGGTTAGGGAAGCTGGAATCCTTGCTGTTGGAATCTCATTATTTCATCACCCATCTTCACACATCATTCTTCTTTCACAGCTCAAGGAACCGGAAATGGTCCTCTCCAAGAAGCTGCAATGCCGACCTGGCCTTCCCCCAAATTTGCTGTGCTTAGATACCGAATCATGCAGGGAAATAAAAACATCAATAGACCCTTCAAATTTGAAGGCACTGTCAGATTTGGAAGTTGCTCATTGCTTTAAAGTGGGAGAGTTCAGAGGCCTCTCCAAGTTTTGGAGAACCTGAGTGCCTTAAAGCTTGGAGGAGTTCCATCTATGGACAAGTTGCCTGTCCCGACCAACTTAAAGAAGCTCCAGAAATTTTCTCTGCAGTGATGTCCTAAGGTGGTTGAGATCGAAGGCAGACTAAAATCGTCGGAGGCAACTTTGGATAGGTTCTTTTAAATCTTTGAAGAAGTTACCAGATCCATCAAGCTTCAAGAAGCTAAAATCTTTTTATATACACAAGCGTGAGGAGGTAGAAGATTCTCTGAGTTCTGATGGTGGTGGACTTGAAGGAAAAGATGCAAACCGATTTTGCGAAATCCTACTTGTTTGAGCATCTTTTGTTGTTGTTAGGATACTTTTATGTTCTGAGTTTGGTTAATGGTAGAACGTAAACATTGGTTGCGCACCTGATTTCAGTGGTTGGCCAGTAACTCAAAAACTCTATATGTGGCAAGCTCCATATACACATGTAACAATCAGAAAATATGGCATAAACATTTCTTCTCTCAATTGTGTTACTATTGTATCCAAGCTAAGCTTCCAACGTTGAAGGTTTTTTTCGTATTGCTTCTGCTGTGGATCTTCTGTTCCTACCATTGCCTCAGGTGCAGACTGTCAATGTTTCAGATGCGAATTCTTCCTCTCTACAGTTCGTATTCTTTCCTATAGCGGTTGTGAGACTGAGGGAGTAAAAATTGATTTGCAAACTTCCCAAGTGCCGTAAGAAACTAGAGAGTCGAAAGCACACAAACTTTTGAGGGATAAAATTGACAGAAAATTAGATAACTAAGCTTTCCACTGGCTCTTTTTTCCTTGCCTTAGATTTAGTTTGTCTCAATTGATTTGATCTAAGAACTTCACCATTGGTACTACTCGATACCTTTCAACATGGCAGCGACATGATCCTCAATACTATATTAGGCAAAATGACAGCATCATGTCTATCGAATTGAGTTGATAGAAATTCCAGAATTGAAAAGAACACTAAATAATTTTGATGACGGGGATTGTATACTATTGCTAATGCTTGCAGGTCTGCTATCACTGAAGACGTTGTCCTAAACTTCTCCCATGGAGTTGTCCTAAACTGGTTGAGATTCAAGGCAGAGCAGAACAATTTGGAGATGCCTCATATTGACTGGGTCGGAAAAGCTACTTGACTATTCCAGCTTCTAGAAGCCAACATGTTTGATCATGAACAATACTGAGAAGCTGAAAGATTGGCTTTCTGTAAAAGAAAAAAAAAACAGTGCACTAACTACTACTATATCAATTACCAAATGGTGATCCAAAAAGAAAAGTAGTGGGACGAGGATTAAATAATTATAATGCATGGAAATATTGTGCTTTTCACTTCTTACATCAATCTTTGGTAAGACAAAAGGGAAATAATGAGTAAATGAACTAAGCCATTAAATTTCATTACTTTCATTGATAAATCAATTTAAGAGCTAACATAAATGTAGGTAATGAAATGAATCAGAGATTTTATGAAAAACAATTTGAAAATAAAATGTAATAAAAATACCAATATTGAACATAGACTTTATAGTATGATTGTATTCACGTTAGATTTAGATATTTATAGTATAATCTTGTGATAGTAATTTAAATTAATTTCCTAGTCGTTGTTTAAAAACAATGGAATAGCTCTTTTGTTGATTGATCAACATCGATGCATATAAACATATTATTAATTTAATGTTTAATCATAAATAATTTATAAATATAAGTTAAGTTGACTAATATATTGAAGTTCGTGATTTACTTATAACTTCGGGATATCTATAGCCAGTCGTAATTTCCAATGATTGGACCGTAGGATGGCTAGATTTTTCTTAAAATTTTCCTTGGTAAAAAATAAGTTTCAGAATGCCTTCTAGTGGGGATAATGGACGTCACCATTTCACCCCTAATATTCCGACAACATACAGGTCGGGTGGCTACCCAACCTACTAAGTGCTGACCAAACACATTATCGTGATTAAACATAAAATATTTTTGGTGCTTTGTTCCTTTCTGGCCGAATGCAACTTTTGAGAGATAATAATAGTATATGAGCTATAACTTTATGCGTCATTTTCCTAACTGTTATAACTATTTTTTTTTCAATTATTTGAGTATCGTATATTCTAAAAGAATATTCTCTCAAGTATCATAACTTTTAATTGATTACGTGAGTGATATAACTTTTAAAAATGTTAGTACAAATATGATTTGTGAATAATTTTAAAAAGTGATGGCTCAAGCAATCAATGAAAATATTATATATCACTCAAGTGATAAAAAATAAAGTTATAGTGCTTAAGTAAGTCCCGAACAAAAGTTATATCACTCCAACAATCCAAATAAAATTATAATATTCAAATAAGTATTGTACGAAAGTTATGACATTTATGGTATTATTTTCCCCAACTTTTTTTGTTTTACAAATTCATAGTAAGTAACTCTAGCATAATCCAACTCAGTTACTTAAAATATATGAATTCGAAATTTTAGGTTTAGTTTATGTAAAATTTGTTTAGGCCTGGGGTTCACCTACAAAATAAGGGTTTCATCGTCATTAAAAGAATATCAATTAGTGTAAATTGAATGATTTTTAAACTAATAATATGCAATGAAAGTCTCTCCTTTCGTGCCAACGAAGCTTTGGACTTCCAGAAATTTCCCAGAAACTCAACTCGACTACCTCAAAAGTCAAAAGCAAGGCGCACTCACTTCTTCAGGGTCGCTTGGAAGTTTCCCTGCAACTAGCAAGCCGTCACTTTCCTGGAAGGGTACGGCGAAGGAGGGTGAGTCACTGTCTAATAGAAGTCTGTCTTTCTTCAGCCGAACTCAAAAGCCAAGAACGTTTATGCTTGGGATCTTTGTCTGCTTCTCAGCACTTGATCCGGACCGTTCATCTTCACCCCCTCCATCTCCGGTAATTTCCTCTCGTTTGTTGCCTTCTTTTTAATGAATTGGGTCTGTTCCGTAATGCAACTAGATGCAGAATTTGATGGAAACAAGAGAGGGACTCTCAGATCAGCAGCAATTCTTTCCTCAGTTGACTCCATGATTGATCACTGCCAGTTGCGTCTAACGCTAATAGCTTTAGCCTCTTACTCGAGTCACATGCTAAACCCTGCTCATCTGCTTCCATCTGTGCAACTGTCAGGCCTCAGATCCTGAAACGCAATACCACCACCAAGATCGACGCCTAAACCCTTGACCAGTCGACCTCGTACCGTGTTGAAAAATCGAAACTTTCTGATATCGGAGAGCGGGAATGGCGAAGAAGAAGAGAGCGCACGAAGCTGAAGCGGAGGAGAGCGGTGTCGAGCCTCGGAGTGAGCTCCTCAACGGCGGCGGCGTCCCTCGCGACGACGAGCCGAAGAAGAGGAGCGGCAAGAAGAAGAAGAGGAGGGAGGGCGGCGGCGGCGGCGGCGGCGAAGGCGGAGGCAAGTCCGGTTCCATCATCCACAACGCTCAGTCTTACGAGCTCGCCACCCGCGTACTCTCTCTCCCTCCCTCTCCCTCCTCTCTCTCTCTCTCTCTCTCTGAGTTTCGCGTGGATTGCTGGCGCTAAAGGCTAAATTAGTTTGAGTGGATCTGTTGATTTCATTTGTTTGATGGGACTTTTTTCTTCTTTTAATTTCTGTGCGAACAGAGACAGTGGTATCTTTAAGAGACTTCCAGACGACAAATTCATACGTTGTCCAGTGATTAGCAGTAAGAATGCTCCTAGGCAGAAATTGATACCCTTAACACTGTATTCAACAGTAGAGACAGATTGAATAGACTATAATGTCTCCGCTTCCGTAAAGTACAGTTCTTGTTCCTGCACTCCTGTGTGTTCAAACTTATTTTCTGGAAAAACAATTATAGCATTCATGCTTCTTTTTTCTGTTGAAATTTCATCTACATTATCGATTAGTAATTCATCCCTCTTTTTCTGATATGCTGATACTTTCTGGCAAATGCGAACGTTAGCTTCTAATGCTCGCCTTTGACCCTGTGCCTGTATGTTAATAAACTAAGATTTGACTGTAATTGGAGATCGGTTTATGCTCTTTAGAAATTAGACCAATGGAGAGGGTTGAAGTAGCTCCGGTGTAATTTCTTGATTTCGCCTTTCCAATTAGAGATTTTTATTGGGAGCGATTCTTCACCTGCGTCCGTTAAGGCCAAGAGAACACTAATTGAGGGTCGTGGAATGTCTGTCAAATATGTTTTGGTAAAATAAAAGAGGAAGGTTTCATCATGATTTCTTATCTGACAATAAGATAATTAGTCAATCTACAAGCAGAAGCAGGCATGATGTGCACAGGACATTCAACGTCAGCTTTTAAGAGGAATTTTATCACATAAGTAATAATTTAAGACGAATATAGGTTGATAGTAATTTATCTTCTCAAAATGTTATTCTTTCAAATCAATTTCAAGTGTGAACCATAGCTTATAATTCTGCTATACTTTCGAAATTTCTTCCTTTAGAATTGAGAGGGGTCCACTTCTCTACTATATTCTTAATAAAATATTTTAACATATTTTGGTGTCTAGTGCAAAGCGCAGAAGAAGCTCGTGCATTTGTCATCTTGGTTTCTTCCTAGAAAGACTTAAAACAGAAGAGTTTCTAAGAGAAATCGTGATAATCATCACTCGGCTTTCATAGTAAACGTTTTTCAGGTGGGATATCAATTGATTGCAAGTCCTCTGAAAATCCAGGAAATGGAGAAGCCAACGGAATCTGATTATGAAGTATTCTTGAGCTTTAGAGGACCGGACACTCGGCTTGACATTGCCGATATACTTTACAAGAGCCTCAGTCGTGCCGGAATAAGGGCATATAGAGATAATGACGAGCTTCCCATTGGGGAAGAGATTGGCCCGAAGCTTGTCCAAGCGATTAAGGAGTCGGAAATCTCGATTCCTATCTTATCTAAAGGATATGCTACCAGTCCATGGTGCCTCATGGAGTTGGCAGAGATGGTGGAGTGCAAGGAAAACTGGGGACGAAAGATCATGCCAATTTTCTATGACGTAACACCATCTGAGGTTCGTTACCAAACTGGAAGTTACGGTGAGGCCATTACTTTACACAAAAATAAGCAACGGTTCCCTAATGAGACTATTGAGAAGTGGAAGACAGCTCTCAGCAAGGTTGGAGCGTTAAGAGGATGGGAACTTAACAGGAGGTAGTCGAATTTACTATTTTTCATGATTGTTTGTAGCTTGGGTATTATTCTCTTCATCTCACTTTAATAGTTTGGTCCTTTTGCCTTCAATATTGTCAGAGGCAAAGGTGAGTTCACAGAAGAAGTTGTTCGGACGCTGTTGATCGAGTTAAAAAAGAACAACTTGGCAGAACCTTATTACTTGGTCGAAATGGACGATCATGTGGACAAAATCATGGAAAAGATAGGTACACAGACCACTGGAACAAAACTTGATCATGTGGACAAAATCATGGAAAAGATGGGTACACAGACCACTGGAACAAAGATTGTTGGCATCCATGGTATGGGTGGTGTCGGAAAGACAACTCTTGCCACTATCATCTATAATAAACTGTCAGCTGATTTTGATAACTGTTGCTTTCTGTCTAACATTCAAGAGACAAAGATTGTGATTTTGCAAAATCAGCTTCTCTCTAAAGTCCTAAGAATGGAATGGCCATCCATCAATAGTATTAATGAAGGGATTACTGAGATCAGGGAGAGGTTATCCTCTAAAAAGGTTTTACTTGTACTTGATGATGTCGACCAAAACACTCAACTAAACACTCTTGTAGGGATGGGTGAATACTGGTACGGCAGAGGAAGTAAGGTAATTATTACCACAAGAAATGAGGAAGTTCTCAAAGATGTTGATTTTAAGTACGAGCTTACTGAAATGGATTTCAATCATTCTCTTCTACTGTTTAGCAAGCATGCCTTTAGAAGAGATCATCCCCCAGCAGAATACGTTTCCCTCTCGAAAAAAGCGATAGAAATTTGCGGTCATCTTCCTTTGGCTCTAGAGATTATAGGTTCATCTTTAGCTGGAGAAGACCCAAAGTTTTGGGTGGCCAAATTAGAAAAGTTGAAAGCTAATCCCTCTACAGAGGTTAAAAGTAAGCTGAGCATCAGTTTAGAGGCATTAGAACCTCCAGAGATGGAAATATTTCTTGATGTTTGTTGCTTCTTTGTTGGGTTTGATGTGAGAACTGTGACTTACATGTGGGCCAGCCGTAAGCTTTTCCCTGAATATTCTCTTGAAGTCCTCAAACGGAAATCGTTAATGAAGATTGTCGAAGGTAACCGACTGTGGATGCATGATCAACTAAGAGACCTTGGGCGAGATATCGTTCGTGAAAGAGCTCATTCTAAACCAGAGAAGCAAAGTCGGGTGTGGGATCATGAGGAATCGATTGGTGTCCTTGAAATAAAGGAGGTAAAGTATTTGCAATGTTGTTCCTATTCAAAGAGACGAGTTATACACATTGACTTTGCTTATTTGCTTCTATCTAAACCGAGTCATTACTTGTGTGCTTAGTACGATCACATGCTCATCTGTAAATTATATTGGAAATTAATTTTGAATTATATGTAAGAAGTACATTCTCAAGTATATTCAACTCGAATGCCTTCAACAGGCAATTATGTGATCACTAGCTTTTGTTTAATGTTCTTTATTTTTCTTTTTTGGCAGAGAAGAGAAAACATTGAAGCAATATGTCTCAGGTTTGATCGTCAATTTCGAGACTTCATTGAGAAGGAAGAATCTATAAGCCTATCAAAATTAAGATTTCTTCAAGTGGATTGTGTAGACTTGGATGAGAGCAACGGTCAGCAATTTCCTTCTACCAACTTGTGCCAGAGGAATCCGATCATGCTTCCTAATTTGATAATGCTCTCATGGCATAACTTTCCCATCTATTTCAAATTCATCACAATTTGTCTTAAGAAGCTAATGATTCTTGATCTATCAAGGAGTGAAATTACTGATGAGTGGGAGGGATGGAACCACCTCAAGGTACGGTATTATTTCGACATGAATTTGCTATATTGACTTTGCTGTCCAGTATCTCAAAATTTATTCAGAATCAACCTCTTCTCTTCATTACAGATGACAAAGAATTTGAAGGTTCTAAATTTGACTGGATGTGGAAACTTGCATAGAACTCCTGACCTTTCTGCTCATGAAAATTTAGAGCAACTGATTCTTCAAGGGTGCACGGAACTGGTTGAAGTCCATAGGTCTATTGGTAGGTTAAAGCATTTAGTGTTATTAAACTTGAAATATTGTGGGAAACTTCAGACATTGCCAGACGAGATGGAAGAAATTGAAGACTTGAGAGAACTTCTTCTTGATGGGACATCTATTACCAAAATTCCTGAATGGAATGGAATGGAGAAATTGGAAACTCTCAGTGCAGTGTCATGTCGCTTACTGAGTGAACTTCCACTTGGAAATTTTGGATCTCTCGTCGAGTTAGATCTTTCTTGTTCAAGCATACGAGAGTTACCATACTCAATAGAGACGATGAAGAACTTGAGAATACTAAGGATCTTTGACTCCATGTTAGAAAAGCTACCTAGCGCCCTTGGGAAGTTGGAGAGGCTTGAAGAGATCTATGCCAGCAGTTATGGATGTTTGAGTGGGGGAAATCCAAGTGAGATTGGAAGACTATCATTGGAGAAGCTTGAAAAGATCCATGCCAGCAGTTGTAGATATTTGAGGGGGGAAATTCCAAGTGAGATTGGAAAACTATCATTTCTAAGAATCTTGATGTTATCGGGCACGAGAATTTCCAATATACCTAAGCTTCCTGAAAGTTTGACCGAACTAGTCCTAACCAATAATCTACAGATGAGATGCCCAGATCTCTCGAACCTAATAAATTTGAGAGTTTTGACGTTGAAATTAGAGTATCAAAGCCCTTCCCATCCAACTCCAAGCCTCAATTGGATCGGAGGGTTAAGAAAGCTAGAGTCCTTGGGGTTGTATTGTGATGATTTGGTCACCCTACCTTTAGATTTTAATCTCCTTTCGAAGCTCAGGAAGCTTAAACTCCTCGCAAATAACCTAGAATGCCTACCTAAGCTTCCTCAGAATTTGTCGTACTTCCATTTTGATGGGTGTGGGTTAATGGAAAAGTCGATAAATCTTTCATATTGGGAGAAGTTATCAGAATTGAAAGTCTCTTATTGTGAACAGCTAATAGAGATTCAAGTTCTGGAACCTTTGAAAAGCCTGCGATCGCTTTATCTTGGGAGTCTTCCATCGCTGGTGAAGTTGCCCGACCTAACCGGCTTGAAGAAGCTCCTGAGTTTAATTATAAGTAATTGTCCTAAACTAGTTGAGGTTCGAGGTCAGCTAGAATTGTTGGAGTTTTTACTATAGTGCACTGTCAATCACTCGAACAGCTGCCTGATCCATTGAGCTTCAAGCATATAAAATTATGTTGTATAATTAGTTGTCGGAAGGTAGAAGAGATTCAAGGCTTGGAAGCTTCGGAGAACTTGAGTATTTTACAGTTGACTGATCTTCCGTTGCTAGAGAAGTTGCCTGACCTGACCAATGCCAAGGACTTTAATTTTTTATTTTTAGAACGCTGCCCTCGTCTAGTTGAGATTCCAGGTAGGTTAGAATCATTGGAAAGCCTTTATATAATTGGCTGCGGGTCTCTGCGTCAATTTTCTGATCCTTCAAGCTTAAAGAAGCTACGGCACCTGAGGATAAAGGAATGTGGGGGATTCTGGAATCCGATGAGTACGCATACATGATATTGATTATTGAGCTGAAGGCGTTCTTTATGGAGTACGAACGATTGAAAGAAGTGAGAGGAGCCTTTCAAGAATTTTGGTTTAGAGACTGAAATCACGGAGAGAAGATTCCGTATCAGATTAGTGAGGAATATTATCTCGAAATGACGCGTAAAGGTGGGACCACTCTTAAGAAATATCAACTTTTTCTCTCTCCTTTTTTTTTTTTTTTGGGCCCACCAAAAACCCCAAACTTCGCTTTCGTGTACGACACATTTACCCCAAACTATTTTCTCGCATACGAAAAATCCCGAAGTTCTTGCTAACCGTGACACATTTACCCGAACTTTCATTTGTGACACAAAAACCCCGAATTTTCATTTGTGTGACACATTTATCCTAAATCATAGGGGCATTTTTGTCTTTTTACTTTTAAAAACTTTTTTTTTCTTTTTTTTCTTTCTTCCCTCCGCCGGCCATGGCAGAGGGAAGCCGGCGTCCGGTGAGGGCCCTTGCCGGCGTCAGGCGAGGGCGGCCCTCGTCGGCGTCGCCTCGCCCGCGTCGGCGAGGGCCTCCCCGCGCGATCCGGGGCGAAGGTCTAGCGAGGGCGTCGGGCTAGGGCGTCGGGCGAGGGCCGCGAGGGGTGCCCTCGCGGATCTCGCCGATTCGTGACCCCTCGCGCGTCGGCGGCGAGGGCGGCCCTCGCGGGACGCCGGCGAGGGGTGCCCTCGCTAGATCGGGCGACCCCTCGCTGCGTCGAGCGAGGGCACCCCTCGCCGGCGTCGGCCTGTGCGAGGGCGACCCTCGCCGATGCCGGCGAGGGCAGCCCTCGCCGGCGCCGGCTTCCTCCGCCGCCCCGGCGGAGAGAAGAAGAAAAAAAGAAAAAGAAAAAGAAAAAAACAGAAAGAATAAGACGAAAATGCCCTTAATGGGGAATGTCCTGATTTGCGAAGTTTGGGGTTTTCGTGTCACAAAATATGGGGTAAAATCATTGCCCCAAAGAAAGTTTGGGGTTTTTTCCTTTTTTTTTTTTTTATTGTTTCGTTTTTTTCCCCCCCCTCTGTCTTCTCACGTTCTTTCGTTCTCCTTCCTTCGTCTTTCTCCCTCATCAGCGACGACCCGAGCGAGGAGCTCGCGCAGAACCAGCAGCGACGGACTCCGACTGTCAAGGAACGCGACGGCGACCCCGAGCGCAAGCAAGAATGAGACGTGATTCGACCAGGTGGAGATCTCCCTCCGGGGACTGCCACCCCCGTCTTCCTGCCCGCCAATCCGTTCCCACGAGTCTTAAAAAAAGGTCTTGCTTTTTCCTTCTCCGCATCTTTATTTGGTTTTCTGGTAATTTTCTCTTCGCATTTGCATGAATTGGGTCCGCGTGCGAATCTTCGATGCAATCTGTGATAGATTAGGAAAAGATTTGGGACGGATTGAGTTTGTTTTTATTATTTTCAGTCGTGACTTGTCATACATATGAAATGAAAACAGCCTTTCGATGAACTCGCTCGGGAGCTGACTCAGTTGATTTTCTTCCATAACTGCATCTAATCTTTAATAGCTTTGGTCTAAACCACAAGTCGCATTCTATTGAAACACATTGCTACTCCTGTGCGTCAGTTTGGTACTGCACCCGCGAGGGGATTGATTTTCGCTCCTTGGGAACTAGTTCAAAACATACATGGCGAATCAGTTGTTCTTCTGAGCTTGTCGAGGTCTAGCTAAAACCGAAATATTGTCCTGAAAGGCATGAAATCTTACTATAATCGATTGGTTCTGCAATTTCTTTCTTCTTCTCTTGGTCTGTTGTGGTCCTACTTTACTTAGTGATTAAATCACTTGCTCCAGATTTCATTCGTGGAGATTATTGTTCACGAGGCATTACCCTGAGAATGTGTTGCATTTAGTGTCGCGAATTCTATCAGACATCAGCAACCATATTCGCAGAATTGTCGCTGATTTCCCATCACAATTTCCACATTGAAGAAATGAAGAAGTAGGGGCAAAACATTGTGTCTAGCATAAACATAAAACGCTCCCTAGGTAATGATCATGTGCAATGGTCACCGAGGTTCTTTAGTTTTGATAACTTAAAACAGATTTCTGCAGAAGCTTCTGAGTGGATTCATTACTGCATTTCTACTTCCATCATTTGAAAGTTTTGGTGGTATTACCAGCAAAATTGGAATTTTTAGGTAAAAGAAAATGACTGGTTACTTGCTTGTTAGGTAAAGAGGTAGTAAATTACCAAAGCTGTCAGAAATGTAGCAATTTCCCACTAGATTGGTATATTATTAAGTCTTCTGGAAACTTTCCGGTGTCGTAAGTGAATTAATAACACTATCAGAGATTTACTAATATTTCAATGAAGTAGTAAATTATCAACTCATTTGAAATTTAACCAGTATCATAAGTAAATTAATAACAATACTTTTGAACACGGCATTCAACTTTCCATTGTGCTGCACTCTCCAAGTGTGCTTGTTCCCCATATTAAGTAAATTACCAACTCTGTTGAAATTCTACAAGTGTTGTTAGCAATATACCAACACTATAATTAATTTTTCTGAGTATGTATATAAGATTCTGGGGAAAGACAGATGTTCTACTGTTCTCTATAAGATTGAGAAAACGTAAAGTACAATGATTTATACATTAAATTATATTACTTGTGTAACCTGATGTGACTTGAATAGCCTATATATGATATTATGAACTTGAGGTCCAAGACTGAGAAAAGAAAGAAAATAGAGTGGGTATGAATCTTGATGAGAATTGAGTCTAGGATAGCTGTCATTATGCGTTTGTACTGTATTTATCATTGTTGGAGGATACCTGTGATGAATGGTTTGAAGCATGGTAAATATGTATTTATGATTTCTTCTTGCATTATTTAGTGGTTACAATGTCTTGTTAGTTGAGTTAGTCAAGATGAGTTGTGGCTAGTAGCAAGTAGGTAATAGATATTTACTTGTGTCTATCGATGAGCTGTTGATGTCTATGCATCATGAGATTTGGTATGATCAATTGTGTGCATTTAAGCGTTAAAATGAATGTCATACATTGCTTCTATTTTTATTCATCGCACAGATAATTATAGTCATTTTTATATAATGCACGGATTACACTGTCTTAGGTGAATATTGGTTTTCCTATTGATAATAATATATGACCTTATTTGCTAATTGTTATTGTTATGTTCTCGGGTCGAGTAGTGGGTAGGCCTCCCATTTTGGAAGAAGAGCTATCATTTACCGAACTTCAACTCATTCCCTCAAAAATATTATACATATTGGTTGGTTCGGAGTTTAGGGATGTTTAGATTTGCACTTCTACATATCTTTTTAAGTCGGATCTTCTGTACTAGGTTTTAATTACGTAAAGTGATAAAAAAAAATTATGTACATTCACTTGATGATAAGTAACTTATTAATTCAATATTCAAATTGCATGTAAAATTCAGGTTTTGACAATTTGGATGATGCTTCTAAATTCATTGAAGCTCCAAGTCCTTCGTAGCTCAGAAGGTTAGGGAAGCTGGAATCCTTGCTGTTGGAATCTCATTATTTCATCACCCCATCTTCAGACATCATTTTTCTTTCACAGCTCAAGGAACCTGAACTGGTCCCCTCCAAGAAGCTGCACTGCCAACCTGGCTTTCCCCCAAATTTGTTGTACTTAGATACCGAATCATGCAAGGAAATAAAAACGTGAATAGACCTTTCAAATTGGAAGGCGCTGTCAGATTTGGAAGTTGGTTGTCGCCCTAAAGTGAGAGAGTTCAGAAGCCTCCAAGTTTTGGAGAACCCAATTGCCTTCAAGCTTGCAGGAGTTCCATCTATGGACAAGTTGCCTGACCTGACCAACCTGAAGAAGCTCCAGAAATTTTATCTGCAGTGATGTCCTAAAGTGGTTGAGATCCAAGGCAGAGTAAAATCGTTGGAGGCAACTTTCGATACATTCCTTTTAAATCTTTGGAGAAGTTACTGGATCGAGAAGCTAAAATCTTTTTATACACTCAAGCGTGAGAAGGTAGAATGTTCTCTTGAGTGCTGATGATCAGTGAAGTACTTGAGGAAGAGACGCAGTCTGATCTTGCGGAATCCAACTTAGAGTATCTTTTTGTTGTTTTTAAGATACTTTTATCTCTTGGACTTCTGAGTTTAGTTACTGGTAGAACGTAAATGTTGGTTGCGCACCTGATTTCAGTGGTTGGCCAGCAACTCAAAACTCTGTATATGGCAAGCTCCTTATGTAATAATCAGAAAATATTAGTACAAATATTTCTTCTCTCAATTGTGTTACTATTGGATCCAAACTAAGCTTCCAATGTAGAAGGTTTTTTCGTATTGCTTCTGCTGTGGGTCTTCTGTTCCTACCATCGCCTCAGGTATAGACTGTCAATATTTCAGATACCAATTCTTCCTCTCCGCAGTTCGTATTCTTTCCTGTAGCGGTTGGGAGAGGGTGAAGGAGTAAAAATTGATTCGCAAATTTTCCAAGTGCTGTAAGAATCTAGAGAGTCCAAAGAACATGAACTTTTGAGGGATAAAGTTGACAGAAAATTCGATAACCATACTTTCCAATGGCTCTCTTTTCTTTGCCTTAAATTTAGTTTGTCTCAGTTGATTGTATCTAAGAACTTCACCATGTATACCACTCAGTACCTTTTTCGACATGGCAGCAACATGGCCCTCAATACTATACCAGGCAAAATAACAGAAGCATCTCTATTGAATTGAGTTGATAGAAATTTCAGAATTGAAGAGAACACTCAAAAATTTTTGATGCCAGAAATTGTACACTATTATTAATGCTTGTAGGTCTGCCTTAATTGAAGACGTTGTCCAAAACTTCTCCAATGGATTTGTCCTAAACCGGTTGAGATTTGAGGCAAAGCAGAACAATTGGAGATGCATCATATTGACTGGCTCAGGAAAGCTACCCGACCTTTCCAGCTTCAAGAAGCCAACAAATTTGATCATGAACATTACTGAGAAGCCGAAAGATTGGCTTTCTGTTAAAGAAGAAACAATGTACTAACTATTACTGTATCAATTACCGAATAATGATCCAAAAAAGAAAAGTACTTGGACAAGAATTAATTAATTATAATGCATAGATATATTGTGCTTTTCACTCTCTTGTCTCGTTTTTGATACGGTAGAAGAGGTATAATGAGTAAATGAATTGAGCCATTAAATCCCATTACTTGCATTGATAAATCGATATAAGAGCTAACATAGATGTAGTTAATGAAATGAATAAGAGATATTCGGCATTTGGATAAATGATTTTAAAAATTTATAGCACAAGTGATCGATTGAAATGTTATATGACATTCAAATAATCAAAAATAAAGTTATTGGCGCTTAAGTGAGTACCGAATAAAAATTAAATTACTCAAGTGATCCAAAAAAAAAAATTGTAATACTCAATTGAGTGTTGTATAAAAATTATGTCATTTGTAGTTATTTTTCCTAACTTTTTTTGTCTTATAAATTCACTATGAATAACACTAACATGATTCATCTCAATAAATTAATATATATGAATTTTACATTTTTAGGTTTAGTATAAGTAAAATTTGAATGGGCCTGGATTTCCACCCACAAGAGAAGGGTTTAGTCGTCATTAAAAGAAAACCATAAATTGAATGCTTTCTAAACTAATAACACGCATGAATATCTCGTCCTTTCGCCTTTCGTGCCGAAGAGTCTTCGTACTCCCAGAAATTTCCCAGTAACTCAACTCGATCACCTCAAAAGTTAAAAGCAACGCGAATTCACTTTTCCACGGTTGGCTTGATGTGTTCCGGCAGCTAGCAAGGCCTCACTTTCCTGGAAGGGCAAAACGCGTATTCACTCTTTCTTCAGCTGAACTCAAAAGCCAAGAGCGTTTATTCTTGGGATCTTTGTCTGCTTCTCAGCATTTGATCCGGACTCTTCATCTTCACCCCCTCCATCTCCGGTAATTTCCTCTCGTTGATTGCCTTTTTTTTTTTTTAATGAATTGGGTCTGTTCTGTAATGCAACTAGGTGCAGAATTTGATGTTTCAACAGAGGGACTCTCAGATCAGCATCAAATTCTTTCCTCAGTTGACTCCATGATTGATCACTGCCGGGTGCGTCTACCACTGAGAGCTTTAGCAACTAACTCTAGTCCCATGCTAAACCCTGTTCATCTGCTTCCATCTGTGCAACTGTCAGGCCTCAGATCTTGAAACGCAATACCACTCCTATGCATCAGCTTGTTGATAGATCTCAGAGATTTCTGTGATTAGGAATTGGATTTACGCTCTTTAGGAACTGGGCCGGCGCTAAAAGCTAATTTAGTTTGAGTGGATCTGTTGATTTCATTTGTTTGATGGGATTCTTTTTTTAATATTTCTGTGCGAACAGAGACGGTGGTATCTTTAAGAGACTTCCAGACGACAAATTCGTATATTATTGTCTAATGATTAGCAGTAAGAACGCTCCTAGGCAGAAATTGACCCTTAACACTGTATTCAACAGTAGAGACAGATTGAATAGACTATAATGTATCACTCTGTATTGATTATATTGATTATAGTATAGCAATAAAAAAAAATGGACATCATTTGAGGTTAAATTAGTTAGATTCAAATTAAAATATATGAGCCTTATGTTGGGTTCACGAACATATCCAGCTTCCTTCATATGATATGGTAGTTTCCCGAGCACTTCGTGTATGTCTCCTATCTGATAGTGGAATCGTTCCTTTGCTGGAAATTTGTGCATTTCATTCTTTACTTCAATCCAACTGTTTGCCACATCTTTCATCAAGTTTCTCTCCTCCATTTGCTTCCTTACTGTGCAGGAATCATCCCATCTGTTAATTGCAGCATATATGCTTGATAACGTGACACATACCTCGCAGCATTTCAGGGTTCAACTTCAATAGAGCATCCACAGCTTCAGGCAATAACAAGATTACCGAGGGCTTTGCATTAACCCAAAAGCACGCCCCACATTCCAACATGCTCTGATTTGTTTGAGACTATCTATCAATTCCATGGCTTCCTCAATTCTGTTTTTCCTCCTGAGCAGCTCGATCAAAATAGCATAGTGGTCGGATCCCTTTTGAAGGCTGTGTAATCCTTTTCCATTGCATTGAAAATCTGAAGTGCTTCACATCTAGACCTGCGTGGCTGCAAGCAGATAGAGTGCCAAGAAATGTGACATGGTAGGGTCTTGCATTTGCCTCCAGCATCTTCTTGAGAAAAACAAGTCACTCATGCCCTAGACCATTTTGTGCAAATCCACTTGTCATTGAGTTCCATGATACAATATGCCTTTCTGGGTTCCTCAAGAATAAGTTGTCAGCTGCTCTCATGTAGCCGCGCTTGCAATTCATGTCAATTAGAGCGTTCCATACAAATATGTTATCCAAATCTTTATCAAAGCAGGTCATGACTATGCAACCATGACTCTGCTTGCCTCTTTCAGCAAGTGCTCAATCAGCACAAGCACATAGAGCACTGACAAAAGTACGAGGACTTGGCTGTATTTCTTCCTCACGCATTTGAACGAAAAGGTCCAAAGCTTCATCACCACGGCCATTTTGTGCAAAGCATGCAATCATTGCAGTCCAAGAGACCGTGTTCTTCGCTGGCATATTGTTGAATATTGCACAAGCATCATCCAAGTTATGAGCTCGCGCATGAGCAACAACCATGGAAGTCCACAACACAATATCCTTCTCAGGCATAACTTCGAACAAGTGACGGCATTTATCGGCTCCACCACGTTTCCCATAAGCATCAATCAGGGAATTATAAGTAATCTTAGTAAATTCCAAGCCCATTATGATGGCAACTCCATTAACTTGGCGCAAGAACTTCAATGCACCCAAGTGAGCACAGGCAGCCACAACACCCACAAAAGTAAATTCATGCATGAACAGACGAGCATAATTTTTTTGCATCTGCATGAAGATACTCAGAGACCCCATAAAACCCATGATGGGACGAACCAGAAATCAATGAATTCTAAGAGACGAGAGCCCTCTGCGGCATTTCATCGAACAAGTCAAGCGCTTTCTTGCGATGAGAGAGACATAATGATCGATGGTTGGGACTCGGGACGATATCGCTAAAGAACATGGCAGTGCCACAGTTGTCTCCCCCATGGAAACGGTGCTTTCAGCATCGTATCACCTAAACATCCAGCACGCGAAGTGACTTCGTAAAGAAATGGCGAAAATTAACGGCTTTAACGCCACTTTGTTTGGACTTAAAAAAATAATTCTTATTTTTCTATCAAAAGTTGAATATTATTTGGATTTCAAAAAATTATGAAACAAATAAATACAAATTTTCAAGTTAACATCTAACTATTGTGAAAGTTTCAGGACTTTGAAAAGACTTGGAAGTACGTTTGTTTGATTTAAAAACTCAATGATAAAGGAAAATGCCTTCCGAGAAAGCATTTTCCAAGAATATGATTTGTTTTTTCTTTTGTGTGGTGATGTATAATTGAAAATGTTTTTCTCAGTTTAGATCCCATTAAAAAATTCGAATTTTTAATATTGTTGTTTTTTATTTACTTTTATTTTCTATTTTTTATTTTCTTTCTTTTTATTTCCTTTTTCTCTTTTCCTTCTTCTTCTCCTTCACTCCTTAGCTTCCTCACGCCATCCCTTCTACTTCATCTGGCAATTCGTTCTTGGTTGGCTTACAAAGGGTGAGCTCTAGCTATCGTCGGAGGTGACGAGCTCATTAGTTGGCCGCTAAAGGCTACGAGTTTGCCCAATCTAGCGAGGCTTGAGCCTCATCGGATGGAGGCCACAAGCTCACTTGATCTGGCGAGGCTTGAGGCTCATCGACCTCGGGCAAGCTCAAGCCTTGTTGTCGAAGGCCATGAGATTGCCTGATCTGGTGAGGCTAGAACTCACTGGCCGTCCTTGTGGCCGGTGACAGGTGGAGAAGAAGAAAAAGAAAAAGGAAGAAAAGAAAAGAAGGAAATTCGAATTTTTTATTTTTATTTTTAAAACGTTTTCCAAATTTTATTTTATTTTTAAATAAAAAATTCAAATTCAATTTTTAAAAAATATATTTTTATAAGAATAATTGTTTGTAAACCAAGCATCAAATCTAAGCTTTGGTAGATTCGGAAAACGTTTTTCAGTCCTTTCAAAGGGGAAATCATTTTCCTGAATTTAAGTTTTGTTAGAAAAACGTTTACTATTGACTAGGAAAACATTTTCCATTGACTCATTTTCCTGAGTAAACCAAACGCCGGAAAATGAGGAAAATGTTTTCCCCGAAAATGTATTCCGCAAAACAAACACACCCAAGTCCATGGGCAGTGTAAATTACAGAAGCAAACATTAAAAAACAAAAAAGTAAAAGCCAATCCAAATTGATATAGTTTAATTTAATATAATTTTATTAATTAGCTTGGATTTCTGTAAAAGAAAAACAGTGTACTAACTATTATTATATCAATTACCAAATGCTCACATCAACACAAATATAGTTGGACGATGATTAATTAAATTTCAATGCATACAAAATATTGTGCATATCTCTCCCTTGCAATGTGTTTTGTATGATAAAAAAGAGATATAATGTGTAAATGAATTGAAGCATTAACAAAATCAAATAGAGCGAGGACTCACATTACTTTCAATTGATGAATTCCCAGGAGAGCCAGCATAGATATAGATAGCGGAACAAAACAGTGACTCATTTATTGATTATATGAAAAACATACTTCAAAAATGAAAAAAAAAAAAAGATACCAACTTTTAACATAGTATTTACAATAATATTCTTCATAATATAGATATTCTATAGCATTATATCTCGAAACTAGAAATTTAAATTAATTTACTGGCCATTGTTTCAAAATTAAGAAAATTATAATGGTATATTTTTTTAATTGATCTAATAGCATCAATACATCGATCTATTTTTCTTATTTTACGTCAATCATAGATAATAAATAAAAATAAGTTAAGTTAACTTATATTTTGTAATTCGTCATTATTAATATTTTCATGAGTATATATATATAACCAATCCTAATTCCTATTGATTCGACTATTCAAATCTAAATAATATGATAATTACTTTTTAAAAAAAATCCCTTGGTCAAAAAATAACTTTCAGGATTCCTTCCGGTGGTAATGTGGACATTCCCCGAGATTTGAGAAAGGAAAGTAGAAATGGCACATATCTAGGAAGTTCTGCTCGAACCATCCATGGTTGATAAACTTTCATTGGCATAATAAATTTTTTGGATCTTTAAGGAACATTTATTTTGTAAAAAATGAATAATTTAAAAAATATTTTCCGAAAAATAATCACTTGTATCCCTTATAAAAATAAATAAATAAAAAATATTTCACAAAAATATTTAGGGCGTAAATTGTTATAAAACATTTTTCATCAACTAATGATTTCAAGTGATAGAAATAATTATTTTTTTTTGGTAAAGTAGAAATAATTATTTTTTGTAAAATATTTTTTCAATAATTCATTTTTTAAAATAAACAAGATCTTAATACTTTTCTAGCTGAATGCAACTTTCATTATTTAAAACCTAACTTTTGTTTTGTAAATTTACTGTGAATAACTTGTCATAATCCATCTCAAATACTTAAAATCTGTAGGCTTCATTCATGAATAATTTAAATGGGTCTAGGATTTCAACAAAAAAAGAAAAAAGAAAAAAGAGGGGTTTCATCGTCATTATGATTTCTAAACTAATGAGACTTTAGAGCCAAAAACTCTTCGGACTCGGGAGTTTTTTCGAAGTAACCCAACTCGAATACCTCAAAAGAAAGGCGGATTCCCTCATTTTCTGTACTTTGCGGTCGGCGCGAAAGGGTGAGTATCAAGTCACCTTCTCGGATGAGCATGGCGTGTGAGGGTGAGCAGACTGTGCCCAGTGAAAAGTCTTTTCTTCAGCTGAGCTCAAAGCCAAGATGCTTCTCAGCATTTCGATCGTGACTCTTCATCTTCCCCCCCTCCATCTCTGCTAATTTCCTCTCACCTATTGCTTTTTTCAATGAATTGGGTCTGTTCAGTAATGCAACTAGGTGCAGAATCTGATGGGAACAGTAGAGGGATTCTCAGATCAGCATCGACTCTCTCCTCATTTGACTCGATGCTTGATCACTGCGAGTTGCGTCTAACACTAGAAGCCTTAAGCCTCTCACTCTAGTCGCATGCTAAAACCCTGCTCATCTGCTTCCATCTGTGACAACTGTCAGGCCTCAGATCTTGGAACGCAATGCCACTTCTGTGCATCAGCTTGTTGATAGATCTCAGAGATTTCCGTAATTAGGAATTGGATTTACGCTCCTGAGGAACTGGGCCGGTGCCAAAAGCTATATTAGTTTGAGTGGATCTGTTGATTTCATTTGTTTGATGGGATTTTTTTTTAATTTCTGTGCGAACAGAGACAGTGGTATCTTTAAGAGACTCCCATATGACAAATTCGTACATTATTGTCTAGTGAGTAGCAGTAAGAACGCTCCTAGGCAGAAATTGATAACCCTCGGCTCTGTATTTAACAGTAGAGACAGATTGTATCAACTATAATGTCGCACTCTGTGGTGAACCCGAACTCTCCGTTTCCGTAAAATACAGCTCTCGTTCCTGCACTCCTGTGTGTTCAAACTTATTTTCCGGAGAAACAGTTATAGCATTCATGCTTCTTTTATCTGTGGAAATTTCATCAACCCCATCACTGGTTAGTAATTGACTCCTCTCTTTCTGATATGTTGATACTTTCTGGCAAATGGGAACGATAGCTTCTAATGCTCACCCATTGACCCTGTACCTGTTTGTTAACATACTAAGAGATGACTCTAATTAGAGATTAGTTTATGCTCTTTAGAAACTAGTCCAGTGGTGAGGGTTGAATTAGCTTCAGTTAAATTTCTTGATTTCACTTTTCCAATGAGATCGTCATAGGGGAATGCAATTCTTTGGCTGTGTCCTTTAAGATCAAGGGAGCGACTAATTGAGGGTTGTGGAATGTCTGTCAAAACTATTTTGGTAAAAACTAAAGGATTAAGGATTCGTCATAATTTCTTATCAGACAATAAGATAATTAGTCAACCTACAAGCAACAGCAGACACTTATGTGCAGAGGACATTCAACGTCACCTTTCAAGAGAAATTTTATCGCATAAGAAAAAGTTTAGGCAAAAATAGGTCGACAGTGATTTATCTTCTTGAAATATTCTCCTTTCAAATCAATTTCAAGTGTAAACTTTAACCCATAATTCTGCAATATTTTGGAAATTTCTTCCTTTAGAATTGAGATGGGTCCACTTCTCTACTATTTATTTATTAATAAAATATTCTGACATATTTTGGTGTCTAGTGCAAGGCCAAGAAGGAGCTCGTGCATTTGTCATCTTGGTTTCTTTCTAAAATGACTTCTCCACTTTCATAGTGAATGTTTTTAACGTCGGATATCATCAGGTCATTGCAAGTCCTCTGAGAATTCAGGAAATGGAGAAGCCAATGGAATCTGGTTATGAAGTATTCTTGAGTTTCAGAGGACCGGACACTCGCCGTGACATTGCTGATTACCTTTACAACTGCCTCATTCGTGCCGGAATACGGGCATATAGAGATAATGAAGAGCTTCCCATTGGGGAAGAGATTGGCCCGGAGCTTGTCCAAGCAATTAAGCAGTCGGAAATCTCAATTCCTATATTTTCTAAAGGATATGCTGCCAGTCCATGGTGCCTCATGGAGTTGGTCCAGATGGTGGAGTGCAAGGAAAACTGGGGACGAAAGATTATGCCAATTTTCTACAACGTAGCACCATCGGAGGTTCGTTACCAAACTGGAAGTTACGGTGAGGCCATTAATTTACACATAAATAAGCGGCGGTACACTGATGAGACTATTCAGAACTGGAAGGTAGCTCTTAGCAAGGTTGGAGCGTTAAGAGGATGGGAACTCAAGGAGAGGTACTTGAATTTATTATTGTTCAGGATTTGTTTGTACCTTAGATATTATTCTGCTCATCTCAATTTAACAGTTGGGTTCTTTTGCCATCACTACTATCAGAGGCAAAGGTGAGTTCACCGAAGAAGTTGTTCGGAAGCTTTTGATCGAGTTGAAAAAGAACTACCTGGCAGTATCTAATTGCTTGGTTGAAATGGATGATCAAGTGGACCTAATCGTGGAAAAGATAGGTGAACAGACCACTGGAACAAAGATTGTTGGTATCCATGGTATGGGTGGTGTCGGAAAGACAACTCTTGCCACAATTGTCTATAATACACTATCGGTTGATTTTGATAATTGTTGCTTCCTGTCTAACATTCGAGAGACAAAGATTGTGAGTTTGCAGAATCAGCTCATCTCTAAAGTCCTAAGAATGGAATGGCCATCCATCAATAGTATTAATGAAGGAATTACCGAGATCAAGAATAGGTTATCCTCTAAAAAGGTTTTACTTGTACTTGATGATGTCGACCAAAACACTCAACTGGAGGCTCTTGTGGGGACGGGTGAATGCTGGTTCGGCAGAGGAAGTAAGGTTATTATTACCACAAGAAATGAGGAAGTTCTCAAAGATGTTGATTTGAAGCATGAACTTACTGAAATGGATTTCAAGCATTCTCTTCTACTGTTTAGCAAACATGCCTTTAGAAGAGATCATCCTCCAGCAGAATACGTCCCCCTCTCGGAAAAAGCAGTAGAAATCTGTGGTCGTCTTCCTTTGGCTCTAGAGATTATAGGTTCATTTTTAGCTGGAAAGGACAGAAAATTTTGGGTGGACACATTAGAAAAATTGAAAACTATTCCCAATAGAAAGGTTAAAAGTAAGTTGAACATTAGTTTTGAGGCATTAGAACCTCAAGAGAAGGAAATATTTCTCGATATTTGTTGCTTCTTTGTTGGGTTTGATGTGAGAATTGTGACTTACATGTGGGACAGCTGTAAGTTTTTTCCTGAATATTCTCTTGAAGTCCTCAAACAGATGTCGTTAATGAAGATTGTAGAAGGTAACCGATTGTGGGTGCATGATCAGCTAAGAGACCTTGGGCGAGATATCATTCGTGAAAGAGCTAATTTTAAACCAGAGAAGCAAAGTCGGGTGTGGAATCATGAGGAAGCAATTGATGTTCTTAAAAGAAAGGAGGTAAAGTGTTTGCCATGTTATTCCTATTCAAAGAGAAGGGTTATACATGTTGACTTTGCTTATTTGCTTCTATCTGAACCGAGATGTTAATTATGTGGTTACTGCAATCACATGCTCATCTGTAAATTATATTGTATATTAATTTCAAATTATGAATAAGATGTACATTCCTTGGGTATGTTCAACTCGAATGCCTTCAATTGGTGATTATATGATAACCAGCTTCTGTTTCCCTTTTTTGCTTTGGCAGGGAACAGAAAACGTTGAGGCAATATGTCTCAAGTTTGATCATCAATCTCAATGCTTCTTTAAGAAGGAAGAATATGCAAGTCTATCAAATTTAAGGTTTCTTCAAGTGGAGTGTGGAGACTTGGATACGAACAACGTTCAGCGTTTTTCTTTAACCAACTGGTTTAGGAGGAATCTACCCATCCTTCCGAATTTGAGGTGGCTCTCATGGCCTAACTTGATTCAGCATTTTCCTTCAACCAACTTGTTCCTGAGGAATCTACTCATTCTTCCGGAGTTGAGATGGCTCTCATGGCATAACTTCATTCAGTATTTTCCTCCAACCAACTGGTTCCGGAGGAATCTACTCATCCTTCAGAATTTGAGATGTCTCTCATGGCATGAGTTTCCTCTCTTTTTCCAGTTGACCGCATTTTCCCATATGAAGCTAGTGATTCTTGATCTATCACGGAGCAAAATTACAGATGATTGGGAGGGATGGAACCACCTCAAGGTATGGTATTATTTCAAAATTAATTAGCTATATTGACTCTGCTGTCCTGTATCTCAAAATGGTCCAGAATTAACATCTTCTCTTCATTACAGATGGCAAAGAATTTGAAGGTTCTAAATTTGACTGAATGCAGAAACTTGTGTGGAACTCCTGACTTTTCTTCTCACAAAAGTTTAGAGCAATTGATTCTTCAACGATGCCCACTGGTTCAAATTGATAGGTCTATTGGTAAGTTAAAGCATTTAGTGTTCTTAAACTTGCAACATTGTATGGACCTTCAGACATTGCCAGACGAGATGGATGAACTGGAAGCCTTGACCGAACTTCTTGTAGATTGGACATCTATTACCAATATTCCTGAATGGAAAGGAATGAAGAAATTGAAAACTCTCAGTGCAGTTGCATGTAGATCACTAAGTGCATGCACTTTTGCTGGTTGCTTAACATCACTATTAACTCTTAGGTTGGATAATACACAAATTGCTGAACTTCCATTCGAAAATTTTGGATCTCTTGTTGAATTGGATCTTTCTAACTCGAGCATTCAAGAGTTACCTGACTCGATAGGGAAAATGAAGAATTTGAGAGTACTAAGGGTGCATGACACCAACTTAAGAAAGCTACCTAGCGCCCTTGGAATGTTGGAGAAGCTTGAAGAGATAGATGCTGGCAACTGTAGAAATTTGGAGGAAATTCCTAGTGAGATTGGAAGACTACCATTTTTGAGGATCTTGAGATTATTGGACACGATAATTTCCAAAGTACCTAAGCTTCCTGAAAGTTTGACCAATCTATACATTAAAACTAGGTCAGTGATGAGAATGCCAGATCTCTCAAACCTATTAATTTTGAGAGTTTTGGAGTTGGATTTGATGTCTGGAACCCTGTTCCACGCAGCTCCAAGCCTCTACTGGATCGGAGAATTGGGAGAGCTGGAGTCCTTGATGTTGTGTTGTCATAGTCTGACCACCCTACCTTTAGATTTTAATCTCCTTTCTAAGCTCAGGAAGCTCGACCTCCTTGTAGATAAACTAGAATGGCTACCTAAGCTTCCCCAGAATTTGTCGCAATTACGTATTTTTGGGCACAGTTTAATGGAAAAGTTGATAGATATTTCATATTTGGAAAAGTTATCAAACTTGGAAGTCCATAATTGTGAAGAGCTAATTGAGATTCAAGGCCTTGAACGTTTAAAAAACCTGAAATGGCTTCATTTTGATTGTCTTCCATCTCTGGTGAAGTTGCTGCCTAACTTGACCAACTTGAAGAAGCTCATGGGAATGACGATATTAAATTGTCCTAAACTAGTTGAGGTTCGAGGTCAGCTAGAATCATTGGAGATACTTTATATTATGTGCTGTGATTCTCTTGAAAAGTTGCCTGATCCATTGAGCTTCAAAAATATTGAACAAGTCCTTATATCTAACAGCGGGAAGCTAAAAGAGATTGAAGGCCTGGAAGATTCGGAGCGCCTGAAGTACTTAAATCTTAGGAATCTTCCGTCCTTAGTGAAGTTGCCTGACTTGACCAACTGCAAGAAGCTCGATCTACTTAATTTAGTAAATTGTCCTGGTCTGGTTGAGATTCGAGGTAGGCTAGAATCATTGAAGAGGCTTTCTATTTATCACTGTGGGTCTCTGCAAAAGTTATCTGATCCTTCAAGCTTCAAGAATCTGGCAAGTTTTTATATAGGTGAATCTGAGAAGTTCGAGCAGACTTTGGAATCCGATGAGTACAGAGATCTGAAAAAATTGGCAAGGCCGACAAAAGAACTTGGGAGGGTAATACGTTGTGCCATGTAGGATATACTTGAGACCGCAAATCGATGGCCACGTGTACAGGTGGGACCCTTCTTCAGAAATTTTGACTTTCTTCTCCTTTTTCTTTTCTCCTCCTGCCGCGTCTCTCTTCTCACTCTATTTTTTTTTCCTTCTTCCTCCATCATCAGCGACGACCCCCGAGCAAGAAGCTCGCCCAGACCCAGCAGCAAGGGACTCTGTCCGTCGAGGATTGCGATGGCGACCCGAGTGGAAGCATGATGTGCGAATCGACCTGGTGGGGATCTCCCTTTGGGACTGTGACCACGTCTTCCTGCGCTTCGTTCTGTTCCACGAGGGCGTGATGTTGCTTATCTCTCTTTGTTACGCCTGTTCTTTTCTGATTGTCATCTCACTTTGGATACCTACTTCAGGAGGGAGGGAGGGAGGGAGATTGTATCGACCTACCTCTATTCCAGATTGCTGACCTCGTCTTCGGACTGTATCAACTACCTACCTCAACTTTTCATATGAATGAGCAACATTCACTTTGTCAACCTATTTGAGAAGACATCCCATGATTGTAATATAAAGTTCTTGTTTGACTTAGAGATGTGAATATCAATATATTTCTACGACAAGCAGAAAAACTTACTGTCAGATTTGAACTTAAAAAAATTGAATCTTCAATTAGAGGCAACTTGGAGAAAATCGTTAGAAACGTATTAAGAGTCGAGAGATGATTTCCAAATGGATTCTTCTAAGTAGGCAATTTGAAATTTCCCTTGTTTGTAATAATTTCTTTGAAAAGCGGCAGCTCTATCCGTCCTTGGTAGTAGCAATCTTCCGGCATTGTCGCCTCATTTGATATGAAAGGCAATTTTTGGCTTTCGGTGAAATTGATCAAGGATTGAAGATGACTTGATCCGGAATTCATTTGCAGAGATTGATGTTCTTGAGACAGTACACTGAAGAATGTCTTGCATTCAGTGTCACGAATTTAAGTAGACATTAGCAACCATATCCATATTCACAGAATTGTTGTTATTTCCCGTAAAATTTCCACATTGAAGAAATGAAGAAGTAAGGGCTAATCATCCAGTTAATGATCATGTGCAATGGTTGCGAAGGTTCTTTAGTTTTTGTTGGGAATGTCGGATTCCCAAAAACCGGATTCGACACTAAATCGAATCCCTAAAACGAATGCGGAAGATAAGCCCGGGAAAATCACGTATCACCGATCGTAAAGCACACCACGGATTCGAAGCGTCACCTTGTTAGCCACAGATTAAACACCAATGCCGACAAGAGGAAAGAAAACCGATCCTGTTCAATCCGATGACGTCGATTAGCTTGAAGGGAAGACGGCGTCTTGGTTTTCTTTTTGGAGGGAGAGGAGGAGAGAAGACGTATGTTGAAAAATGCCAAAGGTGCGCTTTCTCCCTCTCTTTCTCCCTTATATACGTTCTCCAAAGGAATCGTCTCTTCATCCATGGCACGTCTTGTGGTAGAGCTTTTAGGCGCCAATGGGCGGACGGGCGCCTTAAGCCCATCACATAAAACCATCAGTTTTGATAACTCAAAACAGATTTTTACATGTGCTTTAGAGTTTAGAGTGAATTCATGACTGCTTTTGAAATTTCACCATTTGAAATTTTAGGTGGGCTTTTAAGTTTTTGTCGTAGAGGCGGAGACGAATGAATCTTTGGCAAAATTCTACGGTCCCGCAGGACTTGCGAATTGAAAAGTCTTCCCTGTTGGTGGAATTGCAATTTTGCTGGCAATCGTGCTGGTAAAAAAAAAAGGACCGGTTCTTGCTTGTTAGGTACACCCGTAGTAAAATACCAATACTATCTGAAATTTATCAATTTTTCATTAATTTAGCAAATTACAAATTCTTCTGAAATTTTACCAGTGCTGTAAGTAATTGCTAACACCATCAGAATTTTACCAACATTTTAGAGAACTTTAACTGTTGTTGTAACTTACCAACACTACCAGTAATTTATCATGTGCATTATGACTTTAATGCAGATTTTACCATATGACTGTGTTATAAATTATAGTTAGCTATAGTACAATATTGCGTTACTAGAAATCTAAATTAATTTGTCATTGTTTTAAAAAAAAATCGTAATGGCACAATTTTTTAATGAATAATTAGCATCAATATATCAATCTGATATTTATTTGTTTTTATTCATAGCTAATGTATAAATATAATCAAGTTGACTTATATTTTGTGCTTCGTCATCTACTTATCATTTTATAATATTTATAACTAATCGTAATTCCCAATGATTGGACTATTCAAATCTTAAATAATAGGATGATTAAAATCAACAAGCAAGCCCTCGCTTTCCTGGAAGGGCACGGCCAGGAGGGTGAATCAACAAGCAAGCCCTCTGTCTTTCTTCCGCCGATCTCGAAAGCCAAGAACGATTATTCTTGGGATCTTTGTCTGCTTCTCAGCATTTGATCCGGACTCTTCATCTTCACCCCCTTCATCTCCGGTAATTTCCTCTCGTTTATCGCCTTCTTTTTATTGAATCGGGTCTGTTCTGCAATGCAACTAGATGCAGAATTTGATGGAAACAAGAGAGGGACTCTCAGATCAGCATCAAATTCCTTACTCAGTTGACTCCGTGATTGATCACTGCTAGTTGCGTCTAACACTAATAGCTTTAGCCTCTAACTCTACTCACATGCTCATCCACTTCCATCTATGCAACTGTCAGGCCTCAGATCCCGAAACGCAATACCACCACCAAGATCGACGCCTAAACCCTTGACCAGTCGACTTCGTACCGTGTTGAAAAATCGGAACTTTCTGATATCGGAGAGCGGGAATGGCGAAGAAGAAGAGAGCGCACGAAGCTGAAGCGGAGGAGAGCGGTGTCGAGCCTCGGAGTGAGCTCCTCAACGGCGGCGGCGTCCCTCGCGACGACGAGCCGAAGAAGAGGAGCGGCAAGAAGAAGAGGAGGGAGGGCGGCGGCGGCGGCGAAGGCGGAGGCAAGTCCGGTTCCATCATCGACAACGCTCAGTCTTACGAGCTCGCCACCCGCGTACTCTCTCTCTCTCTCTCTGAGTTTTCGCGTGGATTGCTGGCGCTAAAGGCTAAATTAGTTTCAGTGGATCTGTTGTTTTCATTTGTTTGATGGGACTTTTTTCTTCTTTTAATTTCTGTGCGAACAGAGACAGTGGTATCTTTAAGAGACTTTCAGACGACAAATTCATACGTTATTGTCCAGTGATTAGCAGTAAGAATGCTCCTAGGCAGAAATTGATACCATTAACACTGTATTCAACAGTAGAGACAGATTGAATAGACTATAATGTCTCCGCTTCCGTAAAGTACAGTTCTTGTTCCTGCACTCCTGTGTGTTCAAACTTATTTTCTGGAAAAACAATTATAGCATTCATGCTTCTTTTTTCTGTTGAAATTTCATCTACATTATCGATTAGTAATTCATCCCTCTTTTTCTGATATGCTGATACTTTCTGGCAAATGCGAACGTTAGCTTCTAATGCTCGCCTTTGACCCTGTGCCTGTATGTTAATAAACTAAGATTTGACTGTAATTGGAGATTGGTTTATGCTCTTTAGAAACTAGTCCAACAGAGGGGGTTGAATTAGCTCCGGTGTAATTTCTTGATTTCACTTTTCCAATTAGAGATCTTCATTGGGGGCGATTCTTCACCTGCGTCCGTTAAGGCCAAGAGAACACTAATTGAGGGTCGTGGAATGTTTGTCAAATATATTTTGGTAAAATAAAAGAGGAAGGTTTCATCATTATTTCTTATCAGACAATAAGATAATTAGTCAATCTACAAGCAGAAGCAGGCATGATGTGCAGAGGACATTCAACGTCAGCTTTTAAGAGGAACTTTATCACATAAGTAATAGTTTAAGACGAATATAGGTTGATAGTGATTTATCTTCTCAAAATATTATTCTTTCAAATCAATTTCAAGTGTGAACCATAGCTTATATTTCTGCAATACTTTGGAAATTTCTTCCTTTAGAATTGAGATGGGTCTATTTCTCTACTATATTTTAGTGTCTAGTGCAAAGCGCAGAAGAAGCTCGTGCATTTGTCATCTTGGTTTCTTCCTAGAAAGACTTAAAACAGAAGAGTTTCTAAGAGAAATCGTGATAATCATCACTCCGCTTTCATAGTAAACGTTTTTCAGGTGGGAGATCAATTGATTGCAAGTCCTCTGAAAATCCAGGAAATGGAGAAGCCAACGGAATCTGATTATTATGAAGTATTCTTGAGCTTTAGAGGACCGGACACTCGGCTTGACATTGCCGATATACTTTACAAGAGCCTCAGTCGTGCCGGAATAAGGGCATATAGAGATAATGATGAGCGTCCCATTGGGGAAGAGATTGGCCCGAAGCTTGTCCAAGCGATTAAGCAGTCGGAAATCTCGATTCCTATCTTATCTAAAGGATATGCTACCAGTCCATGGTGCCTCATGGAGTTGGCCCAGATGGTGGAGTGCAAAGGAAAACTGGGGACGAAAGATCATGCCAATTTTCTATGACGTAGCACCATCTGAGGTTCGTTACCAAACTGGAAGTTATGGTGAGGCCATTACTTTACACAAAATTAAGCAGCGGTTCCTTGATGAGACTATTGAGAAGTGGAAGATAGCTCTCAGCAAGGTTGGAGCATTAAGAGGATGGGAACTTAACAGGAGGTAGTCGAATTTACTATTTTTCATGATTGTTTGTAACTTGGATATTATTCTGTTCATCTCACTTTTAACAGTTTGGTCCTTTTGCCTTCAATTTTGTCAGAGGCAAAGGTGAGTTCACAGAAGAAGTTGTTCGGACACTGTTGATTGAGTTAAAAAAGAACAACTTGGCAGAACCTTATTACTTGGTTGAAATGGACGATCATGTGGACAAAATCATGGAAAAGATAGGTACACAGACCACTGGAACAAAACTCGATCATGTGGACAAAATCATGGAAAAGATGGGTACACAGACCACTAAAACAAAGATTGTTGGCATCCATGGTATGGGTGGTGTCGGAAAGACAACTCTTGCCACTATCGTCTATAATAAACTGTCGGCCGATTTTGATAACTGTTGTTTCCTGTCTAACATTCGAGAGACAAAGATTGTGATTTTGCAGAATCAGCTTCTCTCTAAAGTCCTAAGAATGGAATGGCCATCCATCAATAGTATTAATGAAGGGATTACTGAGATCAGGAAGAGGTTATCCTCTAAAAAGGTTTTACTTGTACTTGATGATGTCGACCAAGACACTCAGCTAAACACTCTTGTAGGGACGGGTGAATACTGGTGTGGCAAAGGAAGTAAGGTTATTATTACCACAAGAAACGAGGAAGTTCTCAAAGATGTTGATTTGAAGTACGAACTTACTGAAATGGATTTCAATCATTCTCTTCTACTGTTTAGCAAACATGCCTTTAGAAGAGATCATCCTCCAACAGAATATGTCTCCCTCTCAGAAAAAGCGATAGAAATCTGCGGTCGTCTTCCTTTGGCTCTGGAGATTATAGGTTCATTTTTAGCTGGAAAGGATGGAAAATTTTGGGTGGCCACATTAGAAAAATTGAAAACTATTCCCAATAAAAAGGTTAAAAGTAAGTTGAACATTAGTTTTGAGGCATTAGAACCTCAAGAGAAGGAAATATTTCTTGATGTTTGTTGCTTCTTTGTTGGGTTTGATGTGAGAATTGTGACTTACATGTGGGCCAGCCGTAAGCTTTTCCCTGAATATTCTCTTGAAGTTCTCAAACAGATGTCATTAATAAAGATTGTAGAAGGTAACCGACTGTGGATGCATGATCAGCTAAAAGACCTTGGGCGAGACACCATTCGTGAAAGAGCTAATTTTAAACCAGAGAAGCAAAGTCGGGTGTGGGATCATGAGGAAGCAATTGATGTTCTTGAAATAAAGGAGGTAAAGTATTTGCCATGTTATTCCTATTCAAAGAGACAAGTTATACATGTTGACTTTGCTTATTTGCTTATATCTGAACTGAGTCGTTACTTGTGTGCTTAGTATGATCACATGCTCATCTGTAAATTATATTGTAAATTAATTTGAACTTATAAATAAGATGTTCATTCCTCAAGTATGCTCAACTCGAATGCCTTCAACAGGCAATTATGTGATCTCTAGCTTCTGTTTAATTTTTTTGCTTCTTTGGTAGGGAAGAGAAAACGTTGAAGCAATATGTCTCAAGTTTGATTGTCAATTTCAAGACTTCATTGAGAAGGAAGAATCTGTAAGCCTATCAAATTTAAGATTTCTTCAAGTGGATGGTGTAGACTCGAATGAGAACGACGGTCAGCATTTTCCCTTGGCCAATTGTTTCCTGAGGAATCCGAACATGCTTCCGCAATTGATATGGCTCTCATGGCATAAATTTCCTATCTTTTTCAAGTTCACTGCACGTTCCTTTAGGAAGTTAGTGACTCTTGATTTATCATGGAGTGAAATTACAGATGAGTGGGATGGATGGAACCACCTCAACATATGGTATTATTTCAACATGAATTTGCTATATTGACTTTGTTGTCATGTATTTCAAAATGATTAAGAATTAATCTCTTCTCTTCATTACAGATGGCAAAGAATTTGAAGGTTCTAAAACTGACCAAATGTAGAAACTTGCGTAGAACTCCGGACTTTTCTGCTCATGAAAATTTGGAGCAATTAATCCTCGAAGGGTGCGAGGAACTGGTTCAAGTTGATAGGTCTATTGGTAAATTAAAGCATTTAGTGTTATTAAACTTGAAATATTGTAGTAAACTTCGGACATTGCTAGACGAGATGGACGAACTGGAAGCCTTGACAGAACTTCTTGTTGACGCATCATCTATTAACAATATTCCTGAATGGAAAGGAATGGAGAAATTGAAAACTCTCAGTGCAAGGTCGTGTGAATCATTGAGTAAATGCAATTTAGCTGGTTGCTCAACATCGCTATTATATCTTGACTTGTCGAATACAAGAATTAGTGAACTTCCATTTGGAAATTTTGGATCTCTCATTGAGTTGAATCTTTCAAAGTCGAGCATACGAAAGTTACCCAATTCAATAGAGGTGATGAAGAATTTGAGAGCACTAAGGATGTCTGACACCCCCTTGGAAGAGCTTCCTAGCGCCCTTGGGATGTTGGAGAAGCTTGAAGAGATCGATGCTAGCGGATGTAGATCGTTGTGTGGGGAAATTCCAAGTGAGATTGGAAGACTGTCATTTTTTAAAACCCTGACATTGCGACACACGGGAATTCCCAATATGCCTAAGCTTCCTGAAAGTATGACCAAATTACACCTGGGGGGTAATCTGCAGATGAGATGCCCAGATCTCGCAAACCTATTAAATTTGAGATATTTGCTGTTGGAATTAAGGTATCGAGACCTTTCCCACCCAGCTGCAAGCCTAAATTGGATTGGAGGGCTAAGAAAGCTAGAGTTCTTGTGGTTGAATTGTAATAGCTTGCTCACCCTACCTTCTGATTTTAATCTCCTTTCGAAGCTCAGATATCTTGCTCTCGTCGGACATAGCCTAGAATGCTTACCTAGGCTTCCCCAGAATTTGTCATACTTCCGTTTTGCTGGGTACGGATTAATGGAAAAGTCGATAAATCTTTCATATTTGGAGAAGTTATCGACGTTGGAAGTCTGTCATGATGCACGGCTAATAGAGATTCAGGGCCTCGAACATTTGAAAAACCTGCAACGGCTTGATCTTGCTAATCTTCAATCGCTGGTGAAGTTGCCTGACCTGACCGGCTTGAAGAAGCTCATGGCACTTGTGATAGACGACTGTCCTAATCTGGTTGAGGTTCGAGGTCACCTAGAATCGTTGAAGGAGCTCTCTTTAAGGAACTGTGAATCACTCGAAAAGCTGCCTCATCCATTAAGCTTTAAGCATATAGAATTATTAAACATAAGTTGCTGTTGGAAGGTCAAAGAGATTCAAGGCCTGGAAGTTTCAGAGAACTTGCAGTTCTTATGTGTGGACGATCTTCCATTGCTAGAGAAGTTGCCTGACCTAACCAACGCCAAGGAGCTTGAGAATCTTCAGATATGGCATTGTCCTCGTCTGGTTGAGATTCAAGGTAGGCTAGAATCAGTGATGTCGATTTGTATTATTGATTGCGGGTCTCTGCGAAAGTTTTCTGATCCTTCAAGCTTCAAAAAGCTAGAGGATTTGCGAATAGACAAATGTGAGAAATTGGAGGAGATTCTGAAATCCGATGAGTACAGAGATTTGGAAAAAGTGAGAGTAGACAAATATGGAAGGCCAATATCCGTGGGCAGGGAATGAGGGAGAAGAGATTCTGAGCTGGAGTGGTGAGGAATATTTTCTCGAAATGACGTGTGTAGGTGGGACCCATTCTTAAGAAATTTCAATTCTCACTCTTAACTTTCTTTTTGCGCTCTCTCTTTCTCTCCTCACATTCTTTCTTTCTCCATCCTTCGTCTTCCTCCCCTCATCAGCGACGACCCGAGCGAGGGAGGTCGCCCAGACCCAGCAGCGACGGCGACCCCCAGCGGAATCACGAGACGCGATTCCACCTGGCGGAGATCTTTTCCCCACGAGGAGGGGGTTAATAGATTGTGGTCTTCCTTTTCCATTTTGGTTGCAGCTGACTGAGGCCAACAAGGGTCCTTCCTTCGCTGCATCTCCATTTGGTTTTCTTCGTCTTCACCTGTATTCCTTTTCCGGTAATTTTCTCTTCGCATTTTCATGAATTGGGTACGCGTGCGAATCTTTGATGGAATCTGTGATGCATTATGAAAAGATTTGGAACGGATCGAGTAGTTCTTGTTATTTTCAGTCATGACTTATCATTCATATGAAAACGGCCTTTCGATGAACTCATTCGGGAGCTGACTCGATTGATTTTGTTCCATCTGCACCTAATCTTTAATACTGTAGCCTTAACCAAGTCACATTCTATTGATACACATTGCAACCCCTGTGCGTCAGTTCGCTTCTGCACCAAATAGGGGATTGATTTTCGCTCCTTAGGCACTAGTCCACAACATACATGGGGAATCAGTATCTTTTCTTTCCTTTTTATTTGTCGGTTTGGGGGGGGGTGGGTGGGGGAGGGATTTATTGATTTCATTCATCTTATGCAATATAGTCGACTGGGACTCCATTCTTCTTTTGAGCTCGTCAAGGTCTAGCTAAAACCAAAATATTGTACTGGAAAGCATGAAATCTTACTATAATAGATTGGTTCTGCAATTTCTTTCTTCCCTTTTTTGGTCTGTTGTGGTCCTACTTACTTCTAAAATTTTTGGAGGGTGCAATTAGTAATTAATCTTGTCATGGGAGAAATTCATCGAGGATTCAAGATGACTTGCTCCAGAATTCATTCACTGAGATTAATGTTCAATGTGTTACATTTAGTGTCGCAAATTCAATCAGACATCAGTGACCATATTCACAGGATTGCTGCGGATTTCCCATGAAAATTTCCACATTGAGGAAATGAAGAAATAGGGGCAAAACATTGTGTCTAGCATGAACATAACCTTCCCTAGTTAATGATCATGTACAATGGCCACAAAGGTCCTTTAGTTTTGATAACTTAAAACAGATTTCTAAAGGAGCTTCTGAATGATTAGTGACCCCCGTTGAACTCCTTCATGAGCTGTGACTCAATTGAACTCTTCAATCTGCATCTCATTGTAATAGCTTTTAGCCTAACCAAGTTGCATGCTCTCGAAACACATTGCAACTCAACTCCTATGCGTCAGTTCACTTCTGCACCAATTAGGGGATCAATTTTCGCCCTTGAGGAAATGGTCCAAACCTTGCAGGTGGAATAGTTTGAGGCGCGGACTCGTTTCTTCTTCTGAGGTTATAAAGGTCTAGCTAAAGCTAAAATATTGTCCTCGTGGGCTTGAAAACTTACTATAGTCAATTGGTTCAGCAACTTCTTTCTTCTTCTCTTGGTCTGTTGTGGTCCTACTTACTTCTAATATTTTAGCTGGTGTACTTAGTGATTAAATCTCGTTATGGAAGAAATTCATCAAGGATTCAAGATGACTTGCTCCAGATTTCATTCGTAGAGATTAATGTTCTTGATGCATTACCCTGAGAATGTGTTGCATTCAGTGTCGTGAATTCTATCTGACATCAGCAACCATATTCACAGAATTGTTGCTGATTTCCCATGAAAATTTCCTCATAGAAGAAATGAAGAAGTAGGGGCAAAACATTGTGTCTAGCATAAACATGAAGTGCTCCCTAGGTAATGATCATGTGCATGTTCACCGAGGTTCTTTTGTTTTGATAACTTAAAACAGATTTCTGCAGGCGTTTCTAGTTTCATCATTTGAAAATTTTGGGTGGTATTACCAGCAAAATTGGAATTGTTAGGTAAAAGAAAATAACTGGTTACTTGCTTGTTAGGTAGGCAGGTAGTAAATTACCAAAGCTGTCAGAAATTTAGCAATTTCCCACCAGATCGGTAAATTACCAAGTCTGTTGGAAATTTCCGGTGTCGTAAGTGAATTACTAACACTATCAGAAATTTACTAATATTTCAATGAAGTAGTAAATTATCAACTCATTTGAAATTTAACCAGTATCGTAAGTAAAATAGTAACACTACTTTCGAATACAGCATACGACTTTCTGTTGTGGTGTGCTCTCCAAGTGTGCTTGTTCCCCATATTATGTAAATTACCAACTCCATTCAAATTCTACAAGTGTCGTTAGCAATATACCAACACTATAATTAATTTTTTCTGAGTATATATATAAGATTCTGGGAAAAGACAGATGTTCTACCGTTCTCTGTAAGATTGAGAAGACATAAAGTACAATGATTTATACATGAAATTATATGACTTGTGTAACCTGATGTGACTTGAATAGCCTATATATGAATTTATGAACTTGAGGTCCAAGATTGAGAAACGAAAGAAAATAGAATGGGTATGAATCTTGATGAGAATGAGTCTAGGATAGCCATCATTATGCGTTTATACTATATTTATCATCGTTGGAGGATGCCTGTGATGAATGGGTTGAAACATGGTAAATATGTGTTTATGATTTTGTCCCGCATTATTTAGCGGTTACGATGTCTCGTTAGTTGAGTTAGTCGAGATGAGTCGTGGCTAGTAACAAGTAGGGAATAAATATTTACTTGTGTATATCAATGAGCTATTGATATCTATGCATTATGAGATTTGGTATGATCAATTGTGTGTATTTGAGTGTTAAAATGAATGTCATACATTGCATCTATTTTATTCATTGCACAGATAATTATAGTCATTTTTATGTTATGCACAGATTACACTGTCTTAGGTGAATATTGGTTTTCCTATTGATAATGATATATGACCTTATTTGCTAATTGTTATTGTTGTGTTCTCGGGTCCAGTAGCAAGTAGGCCTCCCATTTTGGAAGTAGAGCTTTCATTTACTGAACTTTAAACTCACTTCCTCAAAAATATTATGCATATTGGTGGAGTTTAGGGATGTTTAGATTTGTGCTTCTACATATTATCTTTTTAAGGTGGATCTTCTGTACAAGGTTTTAATTATGTAAAGTAATAGAAAAAATTACGTACATTCACTTGATGTTAAGTTACTTATTAATTCGATATTCAAATTGTATGTAAAATTCAGGTTTTGACAATTTGGATGATGCTTCTAATTTCATTGAAGCTCAAAGTCCTTCGTAGCTCAGAAGGTTAGGGAAGCTGGAATCCTTGCTGTTGGAATCTCATTATTTCATCACCCCATCTTCAGACATCATTCTTCTTTCACAGCTCAATGAACCTGAACTGGTCCCCTCCAAGAAGCTGCAGTGCCAACCTAGTCTTGCCCCAAATTTGTTGTACTTAGATACCGAATCATGCAAGGAAATAAAAACATCAATAGACGTTTCAAATTCGAAGGCGCTGTCAGAGTTGGAAGTTGCTCATTGCCATAAAGTGAGAGAGTTCAGAGGCCTCCAAGTTTTGGAGAGCCCGAGTGCCTTCAAGCTTGAAGGAGTTCCATCTATGGACAAGTTGCCTGACCTGATCAACTTGAAGAAGCTCCAGAAATTTTATCTGCAGCAATGTCCTAAAGTGATCGAGATCCAAGGCAGACTAAACCGGATCCATCAAGCTTCAAGAAGCTAAAATCTTTTTATATACACAAGCGTGAGGAGGTAGAAGATTCTCTGAGTTCTGATGGTGGTGGACTTGAAGGAAAAGATGCAAACCGATCTTGCGAAATCCTACTTGTCTGAGCATCTTTTGTTGTTGTTAGGATACTTTTATGTTCATAGTTTGGTTAATAGTAGAATGTATACGTTGGTTGCGCACTTGATTTCAGTGGTTGGTCAGTAACTCAAAAACTCTATATGTGGCAAACTCCATATACACATGTAACAATCAGAAAATATGGTATAAACATTTCTTCTCTCAATTGTGTTATTACTGTATCCAAGCTAAGCTTCCAACGAGGTTTTTTTCATATTGCTTCTGCTGTGGATCTTCTGTTCCTACCATTGCCTCAGGTGTAGACTGTCGATGTTTCAGATGCGAAATCTTCCTCTCCACAGTTTGTATTCTTTCCTATAGCGGTTGTGAGACTGAGGGAGTAAAAATTGATTTGCAAACTTCCCAAGTGCCGTAAGAAACTAGAGAGTCCAAAGCACACAAACTTTTGAGGGATAAAATTGACAGAAAATTAGATAACTAAGCTTTCCACTAGCTCTTTTTTCCTTGCCTCGGATTTAGTTTGTCTCAATTGATTTGATCTAAGAACTTCACCATTGGTACTACTCGATACCTTTCAACATGGCAGCGATATGATCCTCAATACTATATCAGGCAAAATGACAGCATTATGTCTATCGAATTGAGTTGATAGAAATTCCAGAATTGAAAAGAACACTAAATAATTTTGATGCCGGGGATTGTATACTATTGCTAATGCTTGCAGGTCTGCTATCATTGAAGACGTTGTCCTTAACTTCTCCCATGGAGTTGTCCTAAACTGGTTGAGATTCAAGGCAGAGTAGAACAATTTGGAGATGCCTCATATTGACTGGGTCGGAAAAGTTACTTGACTATTCCAGCTTCTAGAAGCCAACATGTTTGATCATGAACAATACTGAGAAGCTGAAAGATTGGCTTTCTGTAAAAGAAAAAAAAAACAGTGCACTAACTACTACTATATTAATTACCAAATGGTGATCCAAAAAGAAAAGTAGTGGGACGAGGATTAAATAATTATAATGCATGGAAATATTGTGCTTTTCACTCCCTTACATCGTCTTTGGTATGACAAAAGAGAAATAATGAGTAAATGAACTGAGCCATTAAATTTCATTACTTTCATTGATAAATCAATTTAAGAGCTAACATAAATGTAGGTAATGAAATGAATTAGAGATTTTATGAAAAACAATTTGAAAATAAAATGTAATAAAAATACCAATATTGAACATGGACTTTATAGTATGATTGCATTCACGTTAGATTTAGATATCTATATTATAATATTGTGCTAGTAATTTAAATTAATTTCCTAGTCGTTGTTTAAAAACAATGGAATAACTCTTTTCTTGATTGATCAAAGATCGGTGCATATAAACATATTATTAATTTAATGTTTAATCATAAATAATTTATAAATATAAGTTAAGTTGACTAATATTTTGAAGTTCGTGATTTACTTATAATTTCGGGATATCTATAGCCAGTCGTAATTTCCAATGATTGGACCATAGGATGGCTAGATTTTTCTTAAAATTTTCCTTGGTAAAAAATAAGTTTTAGGATGCCTTCTAGTGGGGATAATGGACGTTACCATTTCACCCCTAATATTCCGACAAAATAAAGGTCGGGTGGCTACCCAACCTACTAAGTGCTGACCAAACACACTATTGTGATTAAACGTAAAATATTCTTGGTGCTTTATTCCTTTCTGGCCGTATGCAACTTTTGACAGATAATAATAGTATATGTGCTATAACTTTATGCGTCATTTTCCTAACTGTTATAACTATTTTCTTTTGATTATATAAGTATCGTATATTCTAAGAAAATATTTGCTCAAGTATCATAACTTTTAATTGATTATGTAAGTGATGCAACTTTTAAAAATGTTTAGAAAAAAAAATATGATTTTTGGTATCTAGGTAAACAATTTAAAAAAGTTATGGCACAAGCGATCAATTAAAATGTTATATAACACTTAAATGATAAAAAAATAAAGTTATAGTGCTTAAGTGAGTTCCAAACAAAAGTCATATCACTCCAACAATCCAAATAACATTATAATACTCAAATGAGTGTTGTATGAAAGTTACGACGTTTGTGGTATTATTTTTCCCAACTTTTCTTGTTTTACGAATTCACAGGAAATAACTCTGGCATAATCCAACTCAATTACTTAAAATATATGAATTCTAAATTTTAGGTTTAGTATATGTAAAATTTGAGGGTTCCACTATAAAAGGAGGGTTTCATCGTCATTAAAAGAATATCAATTAGTGTAAATTTAATGATTTTTAAACTAATAATATGCAATGAAAATCTCTCCTTTCGTGCCAAAGAATCTTTGGACTTCCAGAAATTTCCCACAAACTCAACTCGATTACCTCAGAAGTCAAAAGCAACGCGCACTCATTTTGTCAGGGTCGGCTCGGCTTGAAGTTTCCCTGCAGCTATCAAGCCCTCACTTTCCTGGAAGGGTACGGCGAAGGAGGGTGAGTCACTGTCTAATAGAAGTCTCTGTCTTTCTTCAGCCGAACTCAAAAGCGAAGAACGTTTATGCTTGGGATCTTTGTCTGCTTCTCAGCATTTGATCCGGACTGTTCATCTTCACCCCCTCCATCTCCGGTAATTTCCTCTCGTTTATTGCCTTCTTTTTAATGAATTGGGCCCGTTCTGTAGTACAATTAGGTGTAGAATTTGATGGAAACAAGAGAGGGACTCTCGGATCAGCATCGATTCTTTAGTTCAGTTGACTCCATGATTGATCACTGCTAGTTGCGTCTAACACTAGCAGCTTTAGCCTCGTACTCCGGTCAAATGCTTAAACCCTGCTCATCTGCATCTTTGCAACTATCAGGCTTCAAACCTTGAAACACAATGCCACTTTTATGCATCAGCTTGTTGGTTTTGTAATTAGGGGTTGAATTTCGCTCGTTAGGAACTGGGCTGGCGCTCTGAACTAGTTTTGAGTGGAATCGGTTGATTAGATTTGTTTAATGGGATTTTTCTTGTGCGACCAGAGATACTGGTGTCTCTAAGAGACTTCGATACGACAAACTAGTACACTATCTTCTGGTTATTAGCAGTAAGAACACTCCTAGACAGAAAATTGATACCTTCAACTCTGTATTTAACAGAAGAGGCACACTGAAGAGACTATAATGTTGCACTCTGTGGTGAACCGGAACTCTCAGCTTCTGTAAAATGCAGCTCTCGTTCCTGCACTCCTGTGTGTTCAAACTTATTTTGCTGGAAAAATACTTATAGCATTCATGCTTCTTTTTTCTGTTGAATTTTTATCAACTCCACAAGTGATTAGTAATCCCCTCCTTTTTCTCTGATATGCTGATACTGTCTGACAGAAGTGAATAATAGCCTCATGCCTAGCTAATGCTCCCCACTTACCCTGTATCTGTTTGTTAAGAACCTAAGAGATGGCTGTAATCGGGGATCGGCTTATGCTTTTCAGAACTAGTCCGATGTTGGGGGTTGAATTAGCTGCAGAGTAATTTCTTGATTTCATTTTTCAAATGAGATGGTCATAGGGGAATGTGATTCTTTGCCTGTGCCCATCATGGTCAAGTGAGCAACTATTGTGAAATGTTCTTGTCAAATCGATTTTGGTAAAACTAAAGGAGTACGGTTTTGGCATAACTTCTTATGAGATAATAAGATAATTAATCAACCTACAAGCCACAGCAGGCGCTTATGTGCAGAGGATATTCGATGTTACCCTTTAAGAAAAATTTTGTCTCATAATTAAAAATTCAAGACAAAAATAAGTCGACAATGATTTATCTTCTCAAAAGTTTCCTTTTACCAATCAATTTCAAGTGTGAATTGAAACCCATAAATTCACAATAATTTGGAGATTTCTTCCTTTAGTATTGAGATGGGTCAACTTCTCTACTATATTTTTAATAAAATAATCGGACGTAGTTTGGTGTCCAGTGCAATTCTAGAAGGAGCTTGTGCATTTGTCATCGAGGTTTCTTTATAGAATGACTTCAAACAGAAGAATTTCTGAGAGAAATCACGATAATCATCACTCCACTTTCGTAATGAAAGTTCTTCTAGGTGGGATATTGAGTCATCACTAGTCCTCTGAAAATTCAGGAAATGGAGAAGCCAGTGGAACCTTATTACGACGTATTCTTGAGCTTTAGGGGATTGGATACTCGCCACGACATTACTGATATCCTTTACAACAACCTCATTGATGCTGGAATACGGGCATATAGAGATGATGAAGAGCTTCGCATTGGGGAAGAGATTGGGCTGGAGCTTCTCCAAGCGATTAAGCAATCTAAAATCTCGATTCCTATCTTTTCTAAAAGATATGCTGCCAGTAAATGGTGCCTCATGGAGTTGGTCCAGATGGTGGAGTGCAAGGAAAAGTGGGGACAAAAGATCATGCCAATTTTCTATGATGTTGCACCATCCGAGGTTCGTAACCAAACTGCAACTTATGGTGAAGCCATTCGGTCACACATAAATACGCACCGGTACACCGATGAGACTATTCAAAACTGGAAGGCAGCTCTTAACAAGGTTGGAGCGTTAAAGGGATGGGAACTCAAGGAGAGGTACTTGAATTTATTATTGTGCATGGTTTGTTTGTACCTTAGATATTCTTCTGTTCATCTCAATTTAACAGTTTGGTTCTTTTTCCTTCAAAACTATCAGAGGCAAAGGCGAGTTCACGAAAGAAGTTGTTCAGAAGGTTTTGATCAAATTGAAAAAAAACTGCTTGTCAGTACCTGATTTCTTGGTTGAAATGGATGATCACGTGGACAGAATCATGAGATTAATAGGTGAGCAGACCACTCAAACAAAGATTGTTGGTATCCATGGTATGGGTGGTGTGGGAAAGACAACTCTTGCCAAAATTGTCTATAACAAACTGTTGCCTGATTCCACTAAACATTACAACCGGTCTAATTCCTTGGAGGAAATGGACGATCAAGTAGACAGAATCATGGAGGTGATAGGTGAACGGACCACTGATTCCACTAAATGTTGCTATCTGTCCAACATTGGAGATAGGAAAATTGAGAATTTGCAGAATCAGCTCCTCTCTTGTGTCCTAGGAAAGAAACGGCCGACCATCAATGATATCGACGAAGGGAAAAACGTGATCAAGGACTTGTTATCCTCTAAAAGGGTCATACTTCTACTTGATGATGTCGACCAAAAGACTAAGCTGGATGCTCTTGTGGGGATGGGTAGATGCTGGTTTGGCAGAGGAAGTAAGGTTATTATTACCACAAGAAACAAAGAAGTTCTCAAAGATGTTGAGTTGAAGCACGAACTTATTGGCATGGATTTTGACCATTCTCTTCAACTATTCAGCAAACATGCATTTCAAAGTGATCATCCTCCAGCAGAATACGCCCCTCTCTCTGAAAAAGCGGTAAAAGTCTGTGGTCATCTTCCTTTGGCTCTTGAGATCATTGGTTCATATTTAGCTGGAAAAGACAGAAAATTTTGGGAGACCACATTAGAGAAGCTGGAAACTATTCCCGATGAAAAGGTTGAAGAAAAGTTGAACATCAGTATCAATGCATTACAACCACATGCGAAGGAAATATTTCTCGATATTTGTTGCTTCTTCATTGGGTTTGATGTGAAAATTGTGAGGCACATGTGGAAGAGCTGTGGGTTTTTACCTGACTATTATCTTGATGTCCTCCAACAGATGTCGTTAATAAAGATTACAAAACGTGACCAATTGTGGATGCATGATCTGTTAAGAGACCTTGGGCGAAATTTCATTCGTCAAATTGGTACATTTAGACCGGAGAAGCAAAGTCGAGTGTGGGATCATGAGCAAGCAAATGATGTTCTTATAGCAAAGGTAAAGTTTATGCCATGTTATTCCTATTCAAAGAGATGAGTTATACATGTCGATTTTGGCTATTTACTTCTATCTGAACCTAGTCGTTACTTGTTTGCTTACCATGATGACATGCTCATCTATAAATCATATTATAAATCAATTTGAAAGTACGAATAAAATGCACATTCCTGAAGTATGTTCAATTCGAATCCCTTTGACAGGCAATTATGTGATCACTAGCTTCTGTTTAATTTTTTTTTTTTTTTTTTTTTTTTTTTTGGCTTTGGCAGGGAACAGAAAATGTTGAAGCAATACATCTCAAGTTTGATCATCGATCTCAACGCTTCTTTAAGAAGGAAGAATCTAAAAGCCTATCAAATTTAAGGTTTCTTCAAGTGGATTGTGGAGACTTGGATATGAAAAATGTCCAGCATTTTTCTTTAACCAACTGGTTCCAAAGGAATCTATCCAACCTTCCGAAGTTGAGATGGCTCTCATGGCATAAATTTGTTCAGCATTGTCCTTCAACCAAGCGGTTCCGGAAAAATCTGCTCATCCTTCCGAATTTGAGATATCTCTCATGGCATGAGTTTCCCATCTTTTTCCAGTTGACCGCATTTTCCCTTGAGAAGATAGTGATTCTTGATCTATCACGAAGTCAAATTACAAATGATTGGGAGGGATGGAACCACCTCAAGGTATGGTATTATTTCAACATGAATTTGCTATATTAACTTTATTGTCCTATTATCTCAAAATGATCTAGAATTAACCTCTTCTCTTCATTACAGATGGCAAAGAATTTGAAGGTTCTAAATTTGACTAAATGCAGAAACTTGCGTAAAACTCCTAACGTTTCTGCTCAAGAAAATTTAGAGCAACTGATTCTTCAAGGGTGCAAGGAATTGGTTCAAGTTGATAGGTCTATTGGTAAGTTAAAGCAGTTAGTGTTTTTAAACTTGGAAGGTTGTACGAAACTTCATACATTGCCGGACGAGATGGAGGGATTGGAAGCCTTGACAGAACTTCTTCTTGACGAGACATCTATTACCAGAATTCCTGAATGGAAAGGAATGAAGAAATTGGAAACTCTCAGTGCAAGTTCATGTGGATTACTGAGTGAATGCAATTTAGCTGGTTGCTCAACATCACTGTTATATCTTCGCTTGTCAGGTACAAGTATTAGTGAATTTTCAATTGGGAATTTTGGTTCTCTCGTTGAGTTGAATCTTTCTCGGTCGAGCATAGGAGAGTTACCCAATTCAATAGAGACAATGAAGAATTTGAGAGTACTAAGGATCTCTGGCGCCATCTTAGAAAAGCTACCTAGCGCCCTTGGGATGTTGGAGAAGCTTGAAGAGATTGAAGCTTACGATTGTGAATATTTGTGTGGCGAAATTCCAAGTGAGATTGGAAGACTATCATCTTTGAGAATCTTGAGATTAACGAGCACGGGAATTTCCGATGTACCTAAGCTTCCTGAAAGTATGACCAATATATACTTGCGCCATAATCTACAGATGAGATGTCCAGACCTCTCGAACCTATTAAATTTGAGAGATTTGACGTTGGATATAGAGTATCAAACCCCTTCCCCTCTAGCTCCAAGCCTCAATTGGATCGTAGGATTAAGAAAGCTAGAAACCTTGTGGTTGCGTTATGATGGTCTGATCTCCCTACCTTCAGATTTTAATCTCCTTTCGAAGCTCAGGACGCTTGAACTCATCGTACATAACCTAGAATACTTACCTAAGCTTCCCCAAAATTTGTCATACTTCATTATTCGTGGGCGTGGGTTAATGGAAAAGTCGATAAATCTTTCATATTTGGAGAAGTTATCGAGATTGGAATTCCATTGCTGTAGACAACTAATGGAGATTCAAGGCCTCCAACATTTGAAAAACTTGATAGGCCTTCGTCTTGTTTGTCTTCCGTCGCTGGTGAAGTTGCTCGACCTGACCAGCTTGAAGAAGTTCCAGGGACTTTATATAAGTAAGTGTCCTAAACTGGTTGAGGTTCGATGTGAGCTAGATTCGTTGAAGTTTCTCCATTTATGGCACTGTGAATCACTCGAAAAGCTGCCCGATCCTTTAACCTTCAAGCATATAGAAGTATTAGTGATAAGTTACTGTTCGAAGCTCAATGAGATTCAAGGCCTGGAAGATTTGGAGAACTTGAGTTACTTATGCGTGATGAATCTTCCGTTGCTAGAGAAGTTGCCTGACCTGACCAACGCCAAGGAGCTTGCTGATCTTGTTTTATGTCATTGTCCTCGTTTGATTGAGATTCCAGGTAGGCTAGAATCACTGGAGAGGCTTTCTATTAGAGGCTGCAGGTCTCTGCGAAAGTTTTCGGAGCCTTCAAGCTTCAAGAAGCTAGAGAAATTGGCAATAAAAGAAAGTGAGAGATTGGAGGAGATTCTGGAATCTGATGAGTATGGAGATTTGAAAAAAGTGAGAGGACCCTTCGATATTTTAAAGATAAGAATGTTGGACAGGAAATCACGGGGAAGAGATTACCTACCAGAGTAGTGAGGAATATTTTCTCGAAATGGTGCGTATAGGTGTAGGTGGGACCCACTCTTGAGAAATTTCAACATTCTTTCTGCTCCGTCATCAGCGACGACCCGAGCGAGAAGCTCGCCCAGAGCCAGCAGCAACGGCGACCCTGAGCGGAAGCACGAGACGCGATACGGCCTGGCGGAGATCTCCCTACGGGGACTGCGACCACGTCTTCGTGCCCGTCGATCTGTTCCGCGAGGGGTTAATGGATTGCGGTCTTCCTTTTCCATTTTGGTTGCAGCTGACTCAGGCCAACGAGGGTTCTTCCTGCTCTGCATCTTCATTTGGTTTTCTTCATCTTCACCCGTCTTCATTTTCTGGTAATTCTCTCTTCGCATTTGCATGGATTGGGTCCGCGTGCGAATCTTTGATGCAATCAGTGACGGATTAGGAAAAGATTTGGAACGGATTGAGTTGGTTTTTGTTATTTTCAGTCATGACTTGTCATTCATACGCAGTGAAAACAGCCTTTTGATGAACTCACTCGGGAGCTGACTCGATTGATTTTCTTCCGTAACTGCATCTAATCTTTAATAGCTTTAGCCTTAACCAAGTCACATTCTATTGAAACACATTGCAACTCCTGTGCGTCGGTTCACTTCTGCACCAATTAGGGGATTGATTTTCGCTCCCTGGGGAGAGGGGGGGGGGATTTATCTGATTTTATTTATCTTATGCAAGATAGTCGATTGGGACTCAATTCTTCTTTCGAGCTTATCAAGTTCTAGCTAAAATCAAAATATTGTCCTGGGAAGCATGAAAACTTACTATAATCGATAGGTTCTGCAATTTCTTTCTTCTTTTGTTGGTCTGTTGTGGTCCTACTTACTTCTAAAATTTTTAGCTGGTGCAATTAGTAATTAATCTCATCCTGGAAGAAATTCATGGAGAATTCAAGATGACTTGCTCCAGAATCCATTCGCAGAGATTAATGTTCAATGTGTTGCATTCAGTATCGCGAATTCAATTAGACATCAGCAACCATGTTCACAGAATTGTTGCGGATTTCCCATGAAAATTTCCACATTGAGGAAATGAAGAAGTAGGGGCAAAACATCTTGTCTAGCGTGAACATAACCCTCCCTAGTTAATGATCATTTGCAATGGTCACAAAGGTCATTTAGTTTTCATAACTTAAGACAGATTTCTACAGGGCTTTTGAATGATTAATGACTGCGTTTCAAGTTTCAATAATTGAAATTATCAGTTGGGATTTAAGTTCTAGTCGCAGAAGTAGAGACGTATGAATCTTTGGGGCAAGAATCTACGGTGTCGTGGGCTTGGAATTAATCTGTGCTTGTAATTTTCTCAATGTACGCATTTCCAGATCTCCCGTACCAATTTAATCCAAGAAGCTTGCATTTATATGTGTCGAGGTATTCTTACGACAGCTACGGGCTTAAGGAAGCTCCATGATCCTCGGTGGATTGACAAGTTACGCCATCTGGAGTCCTTGGAGTTGCAAGCTCAGGAAACTTGTTCTCGATTTTTAAGAACCTCAGGTTCTTGCCTAGGCTTCCCAGGAGTTTTGTCCGTCTTACATATCCTACTTCGCTAGGAAATAAGAACATCAATAGACCTTTCTAAAACCTGAGACAACTCTCAGATGTGACGGTTCTTGGTCGCATAAAGCCGAAAGAGTTACAAAGCCTTGAAGAATTGGATGTGAATTCAGATGGGCTTCATTTCTTATCATGAAGCACTCCCTCGGAAGGGCTCACATGAACGCACACTTTAGAACGTTAATTGATTTTTCTTATCATAACAGGACGATGTCCAAATTATTCATTCGACAAAAAAAAAAGAAAAAAAAGGAAAAAAAGCAAAGCAAAACAAAATAAAACAAAAGGGACAGACCTTACTTGAACAAGATGCGTCCTAATCGAAAATCCAACCCTGTGTTTTATTCAAGGAAGAATAATGTGACAGTTTCTACATTAACTCTCTTGAAATGAATTTTATCTACTTTGACTTGTCTCATTTTAACCCTAACGGTTTTGTCCTTTAACTTATGGGTAGGCACTTCACCTATCTGGTAATTCCACTCCAAAGTTGAGTGTGATTAGACTAGAATATTATTAACATGGGTTACCTTCTCATAAAGTGTCTGCTCGTATGCCCAAAAACAAAATCGGGAGACTCGAAATGAGATGGGTAAAAGCGGATAATATTTCAAGTGAATTAATCCAAAAATGTCACAATAATCTATACACTTGAAGGACAAAACCATGAGACTCGAAATGAGACGGACCAAAATGAGTAATACTTCGGATTAATTCAAGAACGACACAATAACTATCTATTTCCGGTCTATTCATGATGAGACACTTAGTCCTTAGTTTTTTTTTTTAACAACACTTAGTCCTTAGTTGGCTAAGAAGTAAATCAAGATTAGTTACTTCAGAGAAGTTGCTATTCTCTTAAAATCAAGGTTAGCTATTCCTCATGGGAGGGGGGCCATTAAAAAGCTATCCCATGTAATCCGACATAGATCCAATTTTCATTCTCTAGAATTGCTTTTTGCATTTTTTTGATGATGAGTTACAATTAAAATAATCAAAATTACTCGACAAGAATTTATGTTTGATTTGTAAATAACTCGGTTATAAAATTGACTTGTCCTATATTAAACTTATAATTATAGTTGATAAAGCAATAAGTTGTATAGATTATAAATATGACCAATCTTGATTTAGTGACTTACAACAAGATATTAAATCTATGACACATTTTAATTTGTAGCTTAGATTTACTCATAACCAACAATATAATTCATGGTTATGAGGCTAATTAATATATTGTCATGCCGAAATTACCATTTTGCCACTACAACTTTGCCTTCCCTCTTCATATGAACGCTCTCAACATATTCCCGCCCGTCTGGCTGAAGTGGGGAAGCATATAACGGTCAACAGAAACTCCCCATCGCATTCAATTTGCATCTATGCGAATCTTCTCCGACAGAGTTCGCTTCGTACGATGATATGATGGAATGGCGAGGCATGCGCGGGTCAAGGCTCTGGCGGGCGGCCTCTCCTTCGCCACCTCAACCCCGTTCGCCAAGCTCCTGGACGGCTGCGGCCTGTCCAAGTCAGCGCGAGACACACGCCGCGTCCACGCTCGGATCATCAAGACCCCGTTCTCCGCCGAGGTTTTTGTCCAGAACCGGCTCATTGACGTCTACGCGAGATGCGGGTGCCTCGATGACGCCCGCAGGGTGTTCGATAGAATGCCCGAGAAGAATACCTTCACGTGGAACGCGATCTTAGGCAGGTTGATCAGATCGGGGTCTCTTGATGAAGCGGAAAAGATATTCGGGTCAATGCCAGAACCCGACCAGTGCTCGTGGAATTCGATGCTGTCAGGTTATGCGCAGCATGAAAGATTCGAAGAAGCTCTGCAATGTTTTGGTAAGATGCATAGGGAGAATTATGTGCTTAATGAGTACTCATTTGGTAGTGCGCTTAGCGCATGTGCCGGGTTAGCAGATATGCATCTGGGCCAACGGATTCAGGCTTTGATATCGAAGTCCGAGTGCTCATTTAAATTGAGCTTGAATCAAAGGAAAATAAGTAATGGTATGATGGTTGTCAAAGCCAAATGTTGGTTATCAACGATTCCTTGATTTCTGCCTTTTTTTGAATTATTCATGATGAACCCCAGCCCCTTTTATGAATTAGAAATGGTATCTAACCTGCAGATTTTGAGGCATTTTTTTGACATAAAATGCCTATTGAGTATATTGTAACATCACAAGAGGGAGATTATGAAGATAACCGTGAAATAGAATTCGCACTTCTTTTTAATGGCCTAGTAAGTTAATCAAGCAAGACACTCGGAAAGAATTAGAAGGCGTTTTGTGCAGCAAATTGCCCTCATGGTTACCCTCTTTTGGCCTGTATTTCGTATTCCTTCCTCGTGAACTCTTGGCCTCTGTATAAAGTAGTTTCTTATGTTTAGTTTCTTCTGCTCCAGCATCCAACTTTGTAATGAGTCTCAATGCTTTCAGAGAACGCCCGTTCCTTTTCCACTTCCTCGTCATTTTTGCTTGCTCTGCTACTATTTTGACCATAGATGGTCCCAGAATATCAAATCAAGGGAGTCCTCATCATGGAAGAAGTTTTTTTAATCGAACTTACTTAGTACTGCATCAAACAAAGTCATACAACGATCAGACTACTAGATGTTGCTCTTCTTTCCTTTATCTCGATGCCCAAATGGAGCATCACTCAGAATTGCGTCTGCATCTTATTGGTGAATACTACTGCATTTCCATTTAGATAACAAAGTGATCCGGGCATTCTTGATAGAAAATCTGAGTAGTCAAAGTCGGTCATCTTTCCAGAAAAATTCGTTACTCATCGTTTACTTGAAGTTTCTTTTTAACCTTTTCGCTGTTATGAGCCACAGAGAAATAGGGTACCGTGCTTGACTAACTGCTCGCACAAAATCTATGAAGCAATATGCTTTTGTCAATGTGGTTCTTGTTGAATTAAGTGCAGAATAAATCTCTGCATTGGCTTCTAATAGAAATTAGCCTCATCATCAGTGGATCTACGAAGTGAACATTTTCTGGTGCGGTTGAATTTCTTAGTGTAGACTTCGAGAGAGAAATGTACCAAAAGGGAGAGAAGATGGTTATGATGATGAATCATGACCATTGACAATGTAATTTCAGATGTTGATGATTCTATCGTTACAGCTTGTACTGACTAATCAATTAATATTCAGGAAATAGAGAAGTCCATACAGTATGATTACGAAATATTCTTAAGTGCAAAGGACCAGATACACTCTGGCATAAATGAGTTCCTGTATACCAACATGAACTATGCTGGAATTAGAGTATATAGAGATGATGAAGAGCTCCGCATCAGGGAAGAGATTGGCCCGGAGCTTCTTCAAGTGATTGAGCAGTTGAAAATTTCAATACCCATCATATCTAAAGGATATGCTGCCGCTAAATGGTGCCTTAACAAGTTGGGGCAGATGGCAGAATGCAACAAAAGTACAGAAAATCATGCCCATTTTCTATGATGATGCACCGTTGGAATACATCCTCACTTCTATACAGGCAGTAAATATTTGCAGTGTTCTATCTTTAGCTCTCGAGGTCATAAGTTTCCTCCTTGTCAGGGCAAAACACGAAAGTGGAATACCATATCGACGAAGTTGGAGAAGAGTTTCCTCATGAGGATGTTAAAAAGAAGTTGATAATTTCATATTGAGGCATTAGATTCTCGATGGAAAAAAACATATTTCTGGATATTGCTTGTTTTTTCATTGTGTTCCACATGAGAGATAGCTATATTTTGTTCCCTGTAGAAGCTGCTGAAGTTTTATAGCAGATGACTTGAGCAAAAATTAGAGAAGACAATCTACTGCAGATGCATGATTGGTTAAGAGACTTTGAGAGATATCGTTCGTGAAGCAAGTAATATGAATAGCTGCACGGCTGGTTTCAGGATGAATAGCTACTTCACTTCCAATCTACTCCTGGTGAAACAGTTAATTCTTAAATTGGTTAAAACGTATCATGATTAGTTATTTCATAGAAATATCTGTTCTGTTGAAATATAGGAAGAGGCCAATGAATAGCTGATAGCTTCACCTTTCATACTCTAGAATTGGTTCTTGCATTATAACTAGAAATGATCAAAATAATTAAACGAGGATTATGCTTCCATATGTAAACAATCAAATTTTTTCTTATTACAATCGACTAGTTACATATTTAATTCACAATTATGATAGAATAATGAGTTATATAGATTATAAATATGAGTAACATTAATACAGTGACGGACAGCAACAAATTTGATTTGTCACATTTTATAGTTATAGCTTAGATGTACTCGTAAATCAAAGTTTAATTCATAGCTGTGACTCTAATTCATAGATTGTTTAATATACGTATAGTTATTGTATAATTCTTGGCATTATAAATTGTTCATAAAGGAAGATAATAAGACATCATTTTATTATCAACCAACCATTAGAGGGAAATTGACAATTGCTAAATTACCATTTTGCCACTGCAAGTGCGAGTCTCGCCCCTCTCTTCATATTTAACCGTCTTGACATTTAACGGTCAACAGAAACTCCCCATCGCATATTCACCCACACCATTCGAGACCTCTCCGAGAGAGCTCGCTTCTTGCGATGATATGATGGAATGGCGAGGCGTGCGCGGGTCAAGGCTCTGGCGGCCGACTTCTCCTTCGCCCCCTTGTCCCCGTTCGCCAAGCTCCTGGACGGCTGCGGCCTGTCCAAGTCGGCGCGCAACACGTGCGGGTATCTCGACGACGCCCGCAGGGTGTTCGAAATGCCCAAGAAGAATACCTTCACGGGGAACGCAATCTTAGGGGCGTCAATCAGATTTGGGTTTCTTGATGAAGCGGAAAAGATATTTGGGTCGATGCCAGAATCTGATCAGTGCTCATGGAATTCGATGTTGTCGGGTTATGCGCAGCATGAAAGATTTGAAGAAGCCTTGCGATTTTTTTGGTAAGATGCATAGGGAAATTTATGTGCTTGATGAGTACTCATTTGGTAGTGCACTTGGCGCATGTGCCAGGTTAGCAGATATGCATCTTGGTCAGCAGATTCAGGCTTTGATATCGAAGTCTGAGTGCTCGTCTGATGTTCATATGGGCTCTGCTCTTATCGACATGTACTCCAAGTGTGGGAACGTGGCTTGTGCACAGAGGGCTTTTGATGAAATAAGTTCTCGAAGCATAGTTTCTTGGAACAGCTTGATTACGTGATATGAACAAAATGGTCCAGCCAGTGAAGCCCTTGAGGTTTTTGTGAGCATGATGGATTGTGGGTTCGAAATAGATGAGGTTACTTTGGCCAGTGGGGTGAGCACCTGCACTAGCTTGTCGTCACTTAAGGAAGGGATGCAAATTCATGCCTGTGTTGTAAAATGTGACAAATTTAGGAATGATGTTGTTTTAGGAAATGTATTGGTTGATATGTACTCTAAGTGCTCCAGAATTAGCGAGGCCAGAGCAGTTTTTGATAGAGCCTACCAGGAATATAGTGTCAGCCACTCCATCGTGAGTGGGTATGCAAAAGCAGCGAGTCTCAAAACTGCAAGAGTAATGTTCATGAGGATGATGGAGAAGAATGTAGTTTCTTGGAATGCCCTCATTGCAGGGTATACCCAGAATGGAGAGAATGAAGAAGCATTTGGTTTATCCCGCCTTTTGAAGAGGGAAGCCATTGAGCCGACGCACTACACATTTGGAAATTTGCTTAATGCATTTGCAAATCTTGCCGATTTGCAGTTGGGGCAGCAGGCTCACGCTCATGTCCTGAAGCATGGATTCCGCTTCCACTCTGGAGAAGAAGCAGATATTTTTGTTGGAAATTCTCTTATAGACATGTATGTTAAATGTGGAGCTGTGGAAGATGGTATATGGGTGTTTAAGAATATGTTGGAGAGGGACAAGGTATCATGGAATGCCATAATTGTCGGATATGTGCAGAACGGTTATGGAATAGAGGCGCTTGAAATATTCAGGAAAATGTTGGTATCTGGTGAGAGACCAGACCATGTCACCATGATCGGGGTTCTATGTGCCTGCAGCCATGCAGGGCTGGTCGAGGAGAGGCACCATTATTTCAAGTAGACGGTCGAGGAGTATGATCTGGCACCGGTAAAGGACCATTATACGTGCATGGTTGATTTGCTCGGCCAAGCTGGTTGTCTCAGTGAAGCTAAGGACTTATAGAGACAATGCCCATGCAACCTGATGCTGTCGTTTGGGGTTCGCTGCTTGCAGCCTGCAAAGTTCATAAGGATATAACGCTAGGAAAGTATGTAGTGGAGAAGCTCTTAGAGATCGACCCTTCGAACTCCAGACCTTACATTCTGCTTTCAAACATGTATGCAGAATGTAAAAAATGGGGCGAAGTTGTCAGAATGAGGAAGCTGATGAGGCAATGGGGAGTAGTCAAGCAGCCTGGTTGTAGCTGGATAGAAATTCAGGGTCAAGTTCATGCCTTCATTGTCAAGGAAAAGAGGCACCCTCAGAAGGGTGATATTTATTCTTTGTTGCGGTCTCTCTTAGGACAGATGAAGCAAGATGGGTACGTCACCATTACGGATGACTACAAGGCCCGTGAGGAGCTGAGTGAATCAGACTTGATGTCTTATGAAATGGAAATGCCGGTTGATGCCGCTGTTTGTTAGTTCATGGAGGGTCATCATCCCTCAATTTCTCTTCATCGTTCATACCATAGTAACATTTGATAAAATGTGTGTGAGCAGAAGAGCTCTCTTTTCTCTGTCTAATGTGTACTGTTGTTTGGCCGAGTTTCACTGGCACTGTTGGGTTGTAGCTGACACGATGCAAACACAAGTCTATTTGGCCATAAGAAGCAGATCTGCATGAGGGTAGAGCATACCACAGCTAATTGGAGTGGTCGATGTTATACAAATTAACCCACAGGAGGTTGATGGTTCATAGAGAGGAGACATTTTATTTCCACAGACAGATCAATAGACCGCAACGTCTTCCCGGAGGAACAGCAGAGTAGAAGAAAATTCACCGGGTCGAAGGAACAGTAGAATAGGAGAAGAATTCACCGGCTCAAGAGACCGGTATTTGAGACATTCAGAAAAGACACTTGTGCCAAGGTCAAGCAAGCATTCTCCCCTTTGAGATGTGAAGCTGCTAATCTTGGTGCAAGTCAAACATGGAGATGACTTTTGTCTGTCAGTAGTAGGTAATTTCGACAAATTATCAGAGCCTGTTGTTTTAAATGAATACGCAAGGGAATTTTGATTCAAACAGTGAGGAAAGCAAGTTGAAGGACAGGATCCTAGGAATGACCAACAAGCCAGCAAGAAAACTGACGATCTCTAAATGAACTCAACTTAGAACTTTCTGCTTTTTACGTAATTTTCTTTTCACAAACCAACTCATCTTAAATAAATAGGATCTATTGAATTGTGAACCCTACCAACAATACAGAACCAGATCATCAAATGACTGACCAGGTCAGGTTGGTTCGGTTCTCTTGTTTTTCTTTTCATATGCACGATACAGAAAAATGAAAATAGAGACAGTTTCCAACCTGTTGCATTCAAAGAAATTATATGCAATATGTCGGAATCTCTTTTCTGCCCGCTCTCTCGACATGAGTACCATCGCAGAATTAGTTCTGCAGTACAAAGAAACTTTAAAAAAAAAAAAGAGAGAGAGAGAGAGAGAGAAAGAAACTACAAAAAAAATAACAGAATTTTCACTCCTAAGCCAGACTGGGCTCGCTTCCAGTTACTAATCCATCATCATGGGTAGACATTCCAGAGATCAAGCGAGTGGAAAAGGGTTCGACTCAGAATTTCTTTTCCACATCGATGCAGTATTATCTGAAAGTGGATAGATGCAGCGCATTAGTATGACAGGCTTGGCGGTAACAGCAAAGAATAGGCTTCTGTAGCAAATTCAATTCAAAGCGTGAGAATGACAATTCTCATTATGCAGATACAGATATTGTTGCAAAATGACCTACTACTAACGAGTAGTCAAGGAAAGTGCTCATCAAACCCAACAATTGGCATGGAATACCAAACATGGGAGAGCCTGATTCAGTCTTCCTGACATAAGAAGAGATCAAATTCAAATAGGGTATAATGAAATGATTAGCCGTGTAATGGATTAAATAGGACTCGCTGGGCTTAGAGAGGTAAGATTTCTAGGGAAAGCTTCGTGCAAAGCAAACAGTAACAGCGTTGGAAGAAATCTGGTAATGTATTTAAGTATATTACCACTTGTGCAAGTAGATGGACAAACAGAAACCCATAGTTCAGTTCATCGACATATAAATTTGCAGACAAAATACTAACAGAACAACGACATGGATCATAAAGCTTTCAGAGCAAGAGTCTTGCCCTCACCACGGTCATCAATAGAAGGAAATGCTGAATAAAAATTTCTGCCTGTTCTGCTTCTGAAAATTAGAAACAATTTCATCAATAGATTCCTCCCAAGACTCGGCTGCTTCTATCTGTGGACCAGAAATTACAATAAGCAATTTCTCAGCATACAGAAATTAAGCATACTATCATTAATACATAAAGCACAACCAGTCAAAGACCTCTCGACAAAGATCTAAAGCAAGCTGAGCTCCAGTTGCTGCCTCCTCATGGTTGTCCTTTACCTCCAAGTTAATCAGAAGTACAGTCTTCATAAGAATCTGCTCTCGGTTGTTGAGATCTGCACAAAATGCATTCGATGTCTTGTCAACATTCCATGGGCAAGATGTTGTATTTATTCCATACATAGGTAAAAGGTCATATCTCTCCCTAAGATCTAGTTAGAACAAAACTGCTCTTTTACTTCGAAAAACATTGATCAGTCAAATTTGCTCTGACAAAAGGGGAAGAGAGTGGATGACCTGAATTGTATGGAGTCGAGTTGGCTCGGGCTTGGACATATCAACTTCTTTTGTGGTTCTGTTTTTCACACGTGTGCTATGTGATCTCTGCGCCTCCTCGCTTTCGGCCTTCCACCTGACATTTATTGCGAAGATTTTCGCAATATGGTCGACATAGTTTAGTGGGTTTATGGGAGCGTCGAAACAAATTTCTGGAAGCTCGTTCCCAAATGGATCTTCCTTCAGTAATTCGACATATACAGGACATCTACCATGAGTTGTGATGGAACGTTGCTCGTCGTCACGAGTTGTGAACAACAACCCTCCAAAATGGACTCCTCCCCCCTTACTTCAAGTGAACATTGATGCAAGACTCTCATGCCTCCATTGCCGCTTTGGCCAGAGATCATAGCGGTCATGTGTACCGCAAACCTTGTGTCTAGAACTTACGCTCCCTCTGCTCTCCATGCTGAGGGAAACGTTGTTTTATTAGCAACTCAAATGACTTCTGAACAGGTTGGAGAGATGTCTATTTTGAAAGAGTTTCGGTTACCTGCATATGAGAAATAAATTGGGACAAAACCATATATATCATCTGGAATATTTCAACCGTAGCTATTTTTGAAGACTCATCGTAAATTTTTTGGTGCTTTATTCCTTTGTGTCCAAATGCAGCTTTTGAAATTAAAACCTAATTCTTCTCTATGAATTTATTGGGAATAAGTCTAACATAATCCATCTCAAATACATAATATGTATGAGTTCTATATTTTAGGTTTAACGTATGTAAAATTGTAATGCGTACGGGATGAGTAGCAAGTCCTTACCTTCCTGCAGGTGCATGGCACGTGAAGGTGAGTAGACTCCTTAATAAAACTCTTCCTTCGGTTCTGGCATCTTTATCTGCTTCTTAGCATTTGATCCGCAATAATTTCAATGTATTAAATTTTAAACTGAGGCGATTTTATGAATTTCATTCGAATTGAACTCTTTAAATCATTGAATTCTTAAATTTAGCCCATTTGAGCCTTAAACCCTATGCAACTCAGACACATTTTTCCTCGGCAGTCGTTGCAATTTTCATGTGTCTTACATGTGCCATGCATATTGCATGTGCTCTACATGTGACGTGCATGATGTGCTATGCACATCTTCCCAGAAGGGTTATTGACTAAGGTTTATGTTTTTCACGTAATTTTCCAATTTATACTTAGATTAGAATTAGGATTTTCAGTACCTCTTTTGGAAGTCGTTGTATTTCTCTGCTCCCAAGGGAGATCCAAGATATACTCTCTTTTTTAATGAACGTAATGAGATTCTATAGCCGATTAAAAAATGATTGTCGATAACCTTCCACTTATATTGTAACCTTTTCGGAGCTTTATCAATTTCTAGATGATATAACTTTTAGAGTTCAAAGGTATGCATGTTTTGCAGAAAGTAGATAATTTGAAAAGGATTTTGCTAAAACAATTATTTATATCACTTACAAAAATGAATAAACAAAAGTTATTTTTATTATCCATGAAATTATTTAGACATAAATTGTTGTCCACAATATAAATATTTTTTATTGGTTAATTATTTTATGTGATACAAGTAATCATTTTTAAGAAATTGTTTCCAAATTATTTATTTTTTCATGAAACAAACAGAGCATAAAAACCTAACTCTAGTCTTATAAGTTTACTATGAATAATATAATCCATCTCAAAGACTTAAAAGTATGGATTCTACATTTGTAGATTCAATTTATGTTGAATTTAAATGGGCCTAGGGTGTCACCTACAACACAAGAACGGTTTCATCATCATTAAAAGAATATCAATCAATATAACTATATGATTTCCAAACTAATAACATGCATTAAATTCTCGTCTATTAGAACTCTGGTGGTTTGCGCCAGCAAATCATTGGCAAGTCACCGGCCGGCCTTCATCTCTATTACATCAAAAGTCAACGACAGGCTGTAAGTACACCTGCAACTTGCAAGTCCTCACCTACCTAGAAGAGCATTGCACGCAAGGGCCAGCGGGCCATCTTGTGAAAAGTCTTTCTTCAACGGAGCTCAAACCCAAGAACGATTGATTTGGGGGATCTTTGTCTGCTTCTTAGCATTTGATCCGAACTCTTCATCTTCACTCCTCCATCTTTGGTAATCTCCTCTCATTCATTGCCCTTTTTCCATTAATTTGATGAAAACGATAGAGGGACTCTCCTATCAGTATTCAATTCTTTCCATGGTTGACTCCATGATCGATCGCTACAATTTGTATCTAACACCAACAATTTTAGCATAACGCTAGTCACGTGTAAACCCTGCTCATCTGCTTCCATCTATGCAATAGTCAGGCCTCAGATCTTGAAACACAATCCCACTCCTATACATCAGCTTGTTGATATACTCAGAGATTTATGTAATTCAGGACTGAATTTACACTCTTTAGGAACCGGCCAGCACCCAAAGCTGAATTAGTTAGAATTAGGATCGGTTGATTTCATTTGTTTAACAGTGGAGACAAATTAGTGCATTATTGTCTGGTAAATAAGCAGTAAGAAAGAACGCTCCTAGACGGAAAATTGATATTTTCAACTCTGTATTTGACAGAAGCGACAAACTGAAGAGTGTACAATGTTGCACTCTGTGGCAAACCGGAACTCTCAGCTTTTGTGAAATGCAGCTTTCATCCCTACAGGCCATGTGGTCAAACTTATTTACTGGAAAAACAGCTATTGCGTCCATGCTTCTTTTTTCTGTTGAAATTTTATTAACTCCATAAGTAATTAGTAATCCGCTCCTCTTCTTCTGATATGATGATACTTTCTGGCAGATGTGAACAATAGCCTCATGCCTAAGAAATGGAGAAATTAATGGCTTTAATGCCACTTTGTTTGGAATTAAATAAAATAAATTTTATTTTTCTATTAGAAGTTGAAATATTATTTAGATTTCAAAAAATTATGAAAAAATTAATACAAATTTACGTGTTAACATATAACTATTTGGAAAGTTTTGGGACTTTGAAATAGAGTTAAAGTGCGTGGGCAGTGTAAATTAAATAGAGCAAAAATCAAAATCAAAATAAAAATAAAAAGTCAATCCAAATTGATATAGTTTAATTTAATAATAATTTTTATTAATTACCTTCGCTTTCTGTGAAAGAAAAACAGTGTACCACCTATTACTATATCAATTACCAAATGCTCACATAAACATAAACATAGTTGGATGATGATTAATGAAGTTTTGATGCATAAAAATATTGTGCATATCCCTCCATTGCATTGTATTTTGTATGATAAAAAAAAGATTAAATGCGTAAATGAACCAAAGCATTAACAAAATCAAATTGAGCGAGGACTCACATTACTTTCAATCGGTGGATTCCCAAGAAAGCTAACAAAAATGTAGGTAGCAAAATGAAACAAAGACTCATTTATTGATTGTAAAAAAAAAAAAAAACTTTGAGAATGTAATGAAAAAAAGATACCAATTTTTAACATAGTATTTGCAATATGACTGCATTTTCTTCATGATATAGATATTTGATAGCATTATATCTCGATACTAGAAATTTAAATTAATTTACTCGTCGTTGTTTCAAAATTAAGAATATTATAATGGTATAGTTTTTAATTGATTAAATAGCATCAACATATTAATCTATTTTTCTTATTTTACTTTAATCATAGACAATATATAAAAATAAGTTAAGTTGACTTATGTTTTGTAATTCGTCATTATTAATATTTTCATGATTATTTATATTTTTCATATTTTTTTGATTATGTTGGATTCTCGTATGGGACACCTTGGTCGGCAATAGGAGGTATCGCGATTCCCTGATGCTAGCTCAACTATTGACTTTCCGAATTTGAATTCGGACGATGGATATGGACAAAAACCAAGTGTTATTGTCCAATCTGGACAACACTCAAAAGAAGATAAATCCACCATTCGGAATTATTCAATCGAGATTCTAGTCATTCTTTTGACCGTGGACTTATAGGCTCGCAGACGGCTGGCTTGGCGTCAAGCGGGGCAGCAGCGACGCCGGGAGGGAAACAGCAACGGCGGCGTCGGGTTCTGGCGGTGTTGCAGGGCGTCGGGCGCTGGGTCGCCGGAAGGAGGACGGTGGCGAGCCGCGCGGCGGAGAGGCAGGCGTAGCGAACGCCGGCGGGGATAGGCCTCCCGAAGAAGATGAACAGTCGCTTTCTGCAAACTTTTGCTGACTTTTCCCTTTTTGATCAGAGAAAGAAAAGAGAAAGGGTTTTCTCTTTGACCAAGACGGACAAAGGCTTTTTTTCTTGCACGAATTTTTTCTGGAATTTTTTTTTTCGAATGCCCTTTTTTATATGCAACGAAATTGAGCCCACGTTTCGAAGAAGCAAAACTTCTCTCTTCTTTTCGATTGCTTCTCGCACGGCCAAGGCATAATCTTCATGATTTTATTTTATTTTATTTCTTTTGTTCACGCCCATCGACAATTGAAAGATCTTATGTTTCTTTTATTACGTTGAAAATGCATATTACCCAAAGATTAACGTCAAATATATATCCAATTTGAAATATTTTCCATCGAAACCTTTCAATTTTTAACGAAATATACCTCTTGGTATATATCGTTTGAATATATAAAAAATTTACTGAATATATCAAATGCTTCGCGTTGGAGAAGAAATTGGCCCGGAGCTTCTCCAAGCAGTCAAAAATATCTATTCCTATATTGAATGAATATTTTTATTTTTAATTAATTTGATTCAAATTCATAAATAAATAATTAATTAAAAAGAAGAACCTACAATGAATTTACACTAATAATATTAATAAATCAATTCATTGAAAATTCGAAAGACATACTCATAATTAATGTGTATCCATGTTTGAAAACATGTTTTTAACTTTAACAAAGTTTATTAATGAAACTAATGACTAATAAGAAATTAGAATCAATTTATTTAAATAAATCTACGATCTTCCGCGATGACCAAAATTTATCATTATTCAAAATTCAACACTTCTATAATTCGAAATGATTTTTTAATCTCGTTTATTTATTTATTTGATTAAAAAAAGGTCCCCACTAGGTCCACTCCACCCCCACTTTTTATTATTTTTGAGTTTTTTTTTTTATCAAAACCCTAACCAACGGATTCCTTTTCTTCTCTGTCCCCATCAGAATCGTTAACCGCCTCGCCTCTCTTCCCTCTCTTTTTTTTTTTCCTTAATTTCTTGTTCTTCTTCTTCTTCCCTCTTTCACTCTGAACTTTATTTCGATTGCCTCGACAGTTACTCAAGTTTCCCTGCAACTAGCAAGCCGTCACTTTCCTGGAAGAGCACGGCGAAGGAGGGTGAGTTCACCGCCCTAATGGAAGTCTTGTCTTTCTTCATCTGGACTCAAAATCCGAAAGCGTTCGTTCTTGGGATCTTGATCTGCTTCTCAAAATTTAATCCGGACTCTTCATCTTCAGCCCCTCCATCTCCGGTAATTTTCTATCGTTGATTGCCTTCTTTTTAATGAAATGGGTCTGTTCCGTAATGCAACTAGATGCAGAATTTGATGGAATTAAGAGAGGGACTCTCAGTATCAGCATTAGATTTTTTTTTATCAACTTCACAAGTGATTAGTAATCCGCTCCTCTTTTTCTGATATGCTGATACTGTCTGGCGATTCTTTGCCTGCGCCCATTAAGTTCAAGTGAGCAATTAATCGACTGTATCGACTGTTGTGGAATCTTTTTGTCGAATCGATTTTGGTAAAACTAAAAGAGGACGGTTTCGGCATAACTTCTTATGAGATAACAAGATAATTAGTCAACCTACAAGTTGGAGATTTCTTCCTTTAGTATTTAGATGGGTCAGCTTCTCTACCATAATTGGACATATTTTGGTGTCTAGTGCAATGCCAGAAGGAGGTCACACATTTGTCATTGAGATTGCTTTCTAGAATGAATTAAAATAGAAGAGTTTCTGAGAGAAATCATGATAATCATCACCTCACTTTCATAGTAAATGTTTTTCAGGTGGGATATCAAGTCGTTGCAAGTCCTTCGAAAATTCAGGAAATGGAGAAGCCAATGGAATCTGGTTATGATGTATTCTTGAGTTTTAGAGGACCGGACACTCGCCGTGACATCGCTGATTACCTTTACAGCTGCCTCATTCGTGCCGGAATACGGGCATATAGAGATAATGAAGAGCTTCCCATTGGGGAAGAGATTGGCCCGGAGCTTCTCCAAGCAATTAAGCAGTCGGATATCTTGATTCCTATCTTTTCTAAAGGATATGCTGCCAGTCCATGGTGCCTCATGGAGTTGGTCCAGATGGTGGAGTGCAAGGAAAACTGGGGACGAAAGATTGTGCCAATTTTCTACAATGTAGCACCATCCGAGGTTCGTTACCAAACTGGAAGTTACGGTGAGGCCATTAATTTACACATAAATAAGCGGCGGTACACTGATGAGACTATTCAGAACTGGAAGGTAGCTCTTAGCAAGGTTGGAGAGTTAAGAGGATGGGAAATCTAGGAGAGGTACTTGAATTTATTATTGTTCAGGATTTGTTTGTACCTTTAGATTTTATTCTGCTCATCTCGATTTAACAGTTGGGTTCTGTTGCCTTCACTACTATCAGAGGCAAAGGTGAGTTCACCGAAGAAGTTGTTCGGAAGCTTTTGATCGAGTTGAAAAAGAACTACCTGGCAGTATCTAATTGCTTGGTTGAAATGGATGATCAAGTGGACCAAATCATGGAAAAGATAGGTGAACAGACCACTGGAACAAAGATTGTTGGTATCTATGGTATGGGTGGTGTCGGAAAGACAACTCTTGCCACAATTGTCTATAATAAACTGTCGGCTGATTTTGATAATTGTTGCTTCTTGTCTAACATTCGAGAGACAAAGATTGTGAGTTTGCAGAATCAGCTCATCTCTAAAGTCCTAAGAATGGAATGGCCATCCATCAATAGTATTAATGAAGGAATTACTGAGATCAAGAATAGGTTATCCTCTAAAAAGGTTTTACTTGTACTTGATGATGTTGACCAAAACACTCAATTGGAGGCTCTTGTGGGGACGGGTGAATGCTGGTTCGGTAGAGGAAGTAAGGTTATTATTACCACAAGAAACGAGGAAGTTCTCAAAGATGTTGATTTGAAGCTTGGACTTACTGAAATGGATTTTGATCATGCTCTTCAACTGTTTAGCAGACATGCCTTTAGAAGAGATTATCCTCCAGCAGAATATTTTCCCCTCTCGAAAAAAGCAGTAGAAATCTGTGGTCGTCTTCCTTTGGCTCTTGAAATTATAGGTTCACTTTTAGCTGGAAAAGACAAAAATAAATGGAATAAGGTGTTAGAGAAGCTGGAGGCCATTCCCAATAAAGAGGTTAAAAGTAAGTTGAGAATAAGTTTTGAGGCATTAGAAACTCAAGAGCAGGAAATATTTCTCGATGTTTGTTGCTTCTTTGCTGGGTTCGATGTGAGAATTGTGACTTACATGTGGGACAGCTGTGACTTTTTCTCCGAATGTTCTCTTGAAGTCCTCGAACAGAGGTCGTTAATAAAGATTACAAAAGGTAATCGATTGTGGGTGCATGATCAGCTAAGAGACCTTGGGCGAGACATAGTTCGTGAAAGAGCTAAAGAGAAGCAAACTCGGGTGTGGGATCATGAGGAAGCAATTGATGTTCTTGAAATAAAGGAGGTAAAGTGTTTGCAATGTTATTCCTATGCAAAGAGATGAGTTATACATGTTGACTTTGCTTGTTTGCTTCTATTTGAACTGAGTCGTTTCTTGTGTGCTTAGTACAATCACATGCTCATCTATAACTTATATTGTAAATTAATTTTAAATTATATATAAAATGTACATTCCTCGAGCATATTCAACTCAAATGCCTTTAATAGGCAATTATGGGATCACTAGCTTCTTTTAATTTTTTTTTTTGGGGGGTTTTGGCAGGGAAGAGAAAACGTTGAAGCAATAAGTCTCAAGTTTGATCATCAATTTCAAGACTTCTTTGAGAAGGAAGAATCTATAAAGTTCTCAAAATTAAGATTTCTTCAAGTGGATTGTGGAGACTTGGATGAGAACAACGTTCAGCATTTTCCTTCTGCCAACTGGTTCCGGAGGAATCCGATCAAGCTTCCAAAATTGAGATGGCTCTCATGGCATAAATTTCCTATCCTTTTCGATTTCACTGCACTTTCTATGTCGAAGCTAGTGATTCTTGATCTATCAGGCAGTGAAATTACTGATGAGTGGGAGGGATGGAACCACCTCAAGGTACGGTATCATTTCAACATGAATTGGCTATATTGACTTTGCTGTCCGGTATCTAAAAATGGTTCAGAATTAACCTCTTCTCTTCATTACAGATGGCAAAAAATTTGAAGGTTCTAAATTTGACTGGATGCAGAAACTTGCGTAAAACTCCTGACCTTTCTGCTCATGGAAATTTAGAGCGACTGATTCTTGAAGGGTGCACAGAACTGGTTCAAGTCGATAGGTCTATTGGTAGGTTAAAGCATTTAGTATCATTAAACTTGCGAGGTTGTGGGAAACTTAAGACATTGCCAGACGAGATGGGGGAACTGGAAACCTTGACAGAACTTCAAGTCGATGGGGCCTCTATTACCAAAATTCCTGAAGGGAAAGGAATGGAGAAATTAAAAATTCTCAGTGCAGTGTCATGTAGATCACTGACTGAACTTCCATATGGAAATTTTGGATCTCTCATTGAGTTAGTTCTTTCTTCTTCAAACATACGAGAGTTACCCAACTCAATAGAGATGATGAAGAATTTGAGAGTACTAAGGATCTCTGACTCCTCCTTAGAAAAGCTACCTAGCGCCCTCGGGATGTTGAAGAAGCTCGAAGAGATCGATGCCAGCAAGTGTAGATATTTGAGTGGGGAAATTCCAAGCGAGATCGGAAGACTATCATTTCTGAGAATCTTGAGGTTATCGGACACAAGAATTTCCAATATACCTAAGCTTCCTGAAAGTATGACCGAGCTATACCTGACCAACAATCTAGAGATGATATGCCCAGATCTCTCAAACCTATTAAATTTGAGAGTTTTGACGTTGGAATTAAAGTACCAAAGCCCTTCCCAGCCAGCTCCAAGCCTCAATTGGATCGGAGGGTTAAGAAAGCTAGAGTCCTTGTGGTTGGATTATGATAGTCTTGTCACCCTACCTTCAGATTTTAATCTCCTTTCGAAGCTCAGGAAGCTTGGACTAGTCGTAAATAACCTAGAATGCCTACCTAAGCTTCCTCAGAATTTGTCATACTTCCTTTTTTATGGGCGCGGGTTAATGGAAAAGTCGATAAATCTTTCATATTTGGAGAAGTTATTAGAATTGAAAGTCCGTTATTGTGAACAGCTAATAGAGATTCAAGGCCTTGAATCTTTGAAAAACCTGCAAGTGCTTGATCTTAGTCATCTTCCATCGCTGGTGAAGTTGCCCGACCTGACTGGCTTGAAGAAGCTCGAGCATTTTGCATAGAAAATTGTCCTAAACTGGTTGAGGTTCGAGGTCAGCTAGAATCGTTGGAGAAAATAGGTTTAGTGCACTGTGGATCACTCGAACAGCTGCCTGATCCATTAAACTACAAGCATATAAAAGAATTATATACAAATGGTTGTTGGAAGCTAGAAGAGATTCAAGGCTTGGAAGCTTTGGAGAACTTGAGGTTCTTACGTGTAATAGATCTTCCGTTGCTAGAGAAGTTGCCTGACCTGACCAACGCCAAGGACCTCAAGGATCTTGGTTTAAGGCGTTGTCCTCTTCTGGTTGAGATTCGAGGTAGGCCAGAATCAGTGTCGTGGCTTCGTATTGATGCCTGCGTGTCTCTGCGACAAATTTCTGACCCTTCAAGCTTCAAGAAGCTACGACGCTTGGAAATAAAAAGATGTGAGAGATTGGAGGAGATTCTGGAATCGGACGAGTATCGAGATTTGAAAAAAGTCAGAAGCCCAGAATCAAGGTTTAGGAGAGTGAGATCACGGAGAGTAGATTCCGTATCAGATTGGTAAGGAATATTATCTCGAAATGACGGCTAAAGGTAGGACCCATTCTTCAGAAATTTCAACTTTCTCTCTCTTTTTTCGTTTCCTTTTGTTTCTCCCGTTGCCCCCTCCCTGTCTCTCTCCCTGTCTCTCTCCTCACATTCTTTCCTTCTCCTTCCTTCGTCATCCTCCCTCACAGCGACGACCCGAGCGAGGTGCTCGCCCAGAACCAGAAGTGACCGACTCCGCCTGTCAAGGAATGCGATGGTGAGCCCGAGCGGAAGAACGAGATGCGATTCGACCAGGCGGAGATCTCCCTGCAGGGACTGCGACCCCGTCTTCCTGCCCGCCGAGCTGTTCCACAAGAGTTTAATAGGTTGTCTAGAAAGAAGTCTTGCTTTTTCCTTCTCTGCATCTTTATTTGCTTTTATTGCAATTTTCTGTTTGCATTTTCATGAATTGGGTCCGCCTGCGAATCTTTGATGCAATCTGTGATAAAATTGGAAAAGATTTGGGACGGATTGAGTTGTTTTTATTATTTTCAGGCATGACTTGTCATACATACGAAATGAAAACAGCCTTTCGATGAACTCACTCGGGAGCTGACTCAGTTGATTTTCTTCCATCTGCATCTAATCTTTAGTAGCTTTGATCTAAACCACAAGTCGCATTCTATTGAAACACATTTCTACTCCTGTGCGTCAGTTCGGTTCTGCACCAGTGAGGGGATTGATTTTCGCTCCTTAGGAGCTAGTTCAAAACATACATGGGGAATCAGTTGTTCTTCTGAGCTTGTCAAGGTCTAGCTAAAACTGAAATATTGTCCTGGAAGGCATGAAACCTTACTATAATCGATTGGTTCTGCAATTTCTTTCTTCTTTTTTCGGTCTGTTGTGGTCCTGCTTACTTCTAAAACTCTTAGCACGTGCAATTAGTAATTAATCTTGTCATGGGAGAAATTCATCGAGGATTCAAGATGACTTGCTTCAGTATTAATTGCAGTGATTAATGTTCGATGTGTTGCATTCAGTGTCATGAATTCAATTAAACATCAGCAACCATATTCACAGAATTGTTGCAGATTTCCCCTGAAAATTTCCACCTTGAGGGAATGAAGAAGTAGGGGCAATGAACATAACCTTCCCTCGTTAATGATCATGTGCAACGGTCACAAAGGTCCTTTAGTTTTGATAACTTACCATGTGCAATGGTCACAAGGGTCCTTTAGTTTTGATAACTTAGAACAGATTTCTACAGGGGCTTCTGAATGATTAATGACTGCGTTTCAAGTTTCAACAATTGAAATTATCAGTTAGGATTTAAGTTCTTGTTGCAGAAGTAGAGAACGTATGAATCTTCAGGGCAAAATTCTACGGTGCTGTGGGCTTGGCATTAATCTGTGCTTGTAATTTTCTCAATGTTCACATTTCCAGATCTCCCGTACCAATTAAATCCAAGAAGCTTGCGTTTATATGTGTCGAGGTATTCTTACGACAATTACGGTTTTAAGGAAGCTCCATGATCCTTGGTGGATTGACAGGTTACGCCATCTGGAGTCTTTGGAGTTGCAAGTTCAGGAAACTTGTTCTCAATGTTTAAAGAAACTCAGGTTCTTGCCTAGGCTTCCCAGGAGTTTTGTCCGTCTTACATATCCTACTTCGCTAGGAAATAAGAACATCAATAGACCTTTCTAAAGCCTGAGACGACTCTCAGATGTGACGGTTCTTGGTCCCATAAAGCCGAAAGAGTTGCAAAGCCTTGAAAAATTGGATGTGAATTCAGATGGGCTTCTTTCTGATCATGAAGCTCTCCCTTGCAAGGGCTCACATGAACGCACACTTTAGAAGGTTAATTGATTTTTCTTACCAAAACAGGACGATGTCCAAATTACTCATTCGACAAAAAAAAAAGCAAAGCAAGCAAAGCAAAACAAAACAAAAGGGACAGACCTTACTTGAACAAGATGCATCTTAATCGAAAATCCAACCGCGCGTTTTATCGAGAAAGAATAATGTGACAGAGATTTTATCTACTTTGACCTGTCTCATTCTAACCCAAACCGTTTTGTCCTTTAGCTTATGGGTAGACACTTCACCTATTTGGTAATTCCACTCCAAAGTTGAGTGTGATTATAATAGAATATTATTAATATGGGTTACCTTCTCAGAAAGTGTCTATTTGTATGCCCAGAAACAAAATCGTGAGACTCAAAATGAGATGGGTAAAAGCGGATAATATATCAAGTGAATTAATCCAAAAATGTCACAATAATCTATTTAAAAAGTGTTTGCCCATACGCTTGAAGGACAAAACCATGAGACTTGAAATGGAACGGACCAAAATGAATAGTACTTCGAATTAATACAAGAACGACACAATAACTATCTATTTCCGGTCTATTCATGATGAGACACTTAGTCCTTAGTTGGCTAAGAAGTAAATCAAGATTAGTTACTTCAAAGAAGTTGCTATTCTCTTAAAATCAAGGTTAGCTATTCCTTGTGGGAGGGGGCCATTGAAAAGTTATCCCATGTAATCCGGCATAGATCCAATTTTCATTCTCTAGAATTGCTTTTTGCATTTTTTTAATGATGAATTACAATTAAAATAATCAAAATTACTAGACAAGAATTTATGTTTGATTTGTAAATAACTCAATTATAAAATTGACCTGTCCCATATTAAACTTATAATTATAGTTGATAAAGCAATAAGTTGTATAGATTATAAATATGACTAATCTTGATTTAGTGACTTACAACAAGATATTAAATCTATGACACATTTTAATTTGTAGCTTAGATTTAATCATAACCAACAATATAATTCATGGTTATGAGTCTAATTAATATATTGTCACGCCGAATTTACCATTTTGCCACTGCAACTTTGCCTTCCCTCTTCATATGAGCTCTCTCAACCATTTAACGGTCAACAGAAACTCCCCAGTCGCATTCACTTTGCATCTATGCGAATCTTCTCCGACAGAGTTCGCTTCGTACGATGATATGATGGAATGGCGAGGCATGCGCGGGTCAAGGCTCTGGCGGGCGACCTCTCCTTCGCCACCTCGACCCCGTTCGCCAAGCTCCTGGACGGCTGCGGCCTGTCCAAGTCAGCGCGCGACACACGCCGCGTCCACGCTCGGATCATCATGACCCCGTTCTCCGCCGAGGTTTTTATCCAGAACCGGCTCATTGACGTCTATGCAAGATGCGGGTGCCTCGACGACGCCTGCAGGGTGTTTGATAGAATGCCCGAGAAGAATACCTTCACGTGGGACGCGATCTTAGGCGGGTTGATCAGATCGGGGTCTCTTGATGAAGCGGAAAATATATTCGGGTCAATGCCGGAACCCAACCAGTGCTTGTGGAATTCGATGCTCTCAGGTTATGCCCAGCATGAAAGGTTCGAAGAAGCCCTGCAATGTTTTGGTAAGATGTATAGGGAGAATTATGTGCTTAATGAGTACTCATTTCGTAGTGCTCTTAGTGCATAAGCTGGGTTAGGGGATATGGATCTGGGCCAGCAGATCCAGGCTTTGATATCGAAGTCCGAGCGCTCGTCCGATGTTCATATGGGCTCTGCTCTTATCGACATGTACTCCAAGTGTGGCAACGTGGCTTGTGCACAGAGGGCTTTTGATGAAATGAGTTCTCGAAACGTAGTTTCTTGGAACAGCTTGAGTACATGTTATGACCAAAATGGTCCAGCCAGTGAAGCTCTTGAGGTTTTTGTGAGCATGATGGATTGTGGGTTTGAAATAGATGAGGTCACTTTGGCCAGTGTGGTCAGTGCATGCGCTAGCCTGTCGGCACTTAAGGAAGGGATGCAAATTCAAGCCCATGTTGTAAAATGTGACAAATTTAGAAATGATGTTGTTTTAGGAAATGCATTGGTTGATATGTATTCTAAGTGCTCTAGAATTAGTGAGGCCAGAGCAGTTTTTGACAGAATGCCTACCAGGGATATAGTGTCAGCCACCTCCACGGTAAGCGGGTATGCAAAAGCAGCAAGTCTCAAAGGATGATGGAGAAGAATGTAGTTTCTTGGAATGCCCTTATTGCATGGTATACCCAGAATGGAGAGAATGAAGAAGCATTTGGTTTATTCCGCCTTTTGAAGAGGGAAGCCATTGTGCCGACGCACTACACATTTGGAAATTTGCTCAATGCGTGTGCAAATCTTGCTGATCTCCAGTTGGGGCAGCAGGCTCATGCTCATGTCTTGAAGCATGAATTTCGCTTCCAGTCTGGAGAAGAATCCGATATTTTTGTTGGAAATTCTCTTATAGACATGTACGTTAAATGTGGAGCTGTGGAAGATGGTTTATGGGTGTTCAAAAATATGTTGGAGAGGGACAAGGTCACATGGAATGCCATAATTGTCAGATATGTGCAGAACGGTTACGGGATAAAGGCGCTTGAAATATTCAGGAAAATGTTGGTATCTGGCGAGAGACCAGACTGTGTCACTATGATCAGGGTTCTATGTGCATCCAGCCATGCAGGTCTGGTCGAAGAGGGGCGCCATTATTTCAAGTAGATGGTCGAAGAGTATGATCTGGCACCAGTAAAGGACCATTATACGTGCATGGTTGATTTGCTTGGCCGATCCGGTTGTCTCAGTGAAGCAACGGACTTAATAGAGACAATGCCCATGCAAGCTGATGCTGTCGTTTGGGGTTCACTGCTTACAGCCTGCAAAGTTCATAAGGATATAATGCTAGGAAAGTACATAGTGGAGAAGCTCTTAGAGATCGACCCTTTGAACTCCGGACCTTATGTTCTGCTCTCAAACATGTACGTGGAAAGCAAAAAATGGGGCAATGTCGTCAGAATAAGGAAGCTGATGAGGCAACGAGGAGTAGTCAAGCAGCCCGATTGTAGCTGGATAGAAATTCAGGGTCAAGTTCATGTCTTCATTGTCAAGGACAAGAGGCACCCTCATAAGGGTGATATTTATTCTTTGTTAAGATCTCTTAGGACAGATGACGCGAGATGGGTATGTCGCTATTATGGATGACTATGAGGCCCATGAGGAGCCGAGTGAATCGGACTTAATGTCTTCTGAAATGGAAATGCTGGCTGATGCTGCTGTTTGTTAGTTCATGGAGAGTCATCACCCTTCGATTTCTCTTCATCGTTCATACCATAGTAACATTTGATAAAATGCGTGAGCAGAAGAGCTCTCTTTTCCGTGTCTAATGTGCACCGTTGTTTGGCCGAGTTTCACTGGCACTGTTGGGTTGTAGCTGACACGATGCAAACACAAGTCTATTTGGACATAAGAAGCAGAAGATCTGCATGAGGGTAGAGCGTACCACAACTAACTGGAGCGTTTGGTGTTATACAAATTAATGCAGAGGAGATTGAAGGTTCAGAGAGAGGAGAAATTTTATTTCCACAGACGGATCAATGGACTGCATCGTCTTCCCGAAGGAACAGCAGAGAAGAAGGAGAATTTACTGGCTCAAAGGAACAGCAGAATAGAAGAATTCACTGGCTCAAGGGACTGGCATTTGAGACATTCCGAAAAAGACACTTGCGCTGAGGTCAAGAAAGCATCCTCCCCTTTGAGATGTGAAACTGCAAACCTTGGTGCAAGCCATACAAGGAGATGACTTTTGTGTGTCAGTACTAGGTAATCTCGACAAATTATCAGAGCCTGTTATTTTAAATGAATACGCAAGGGAATTTTTATTCAGGAAGTGAGGAAAGCAAGTTGAAGGACAGGATCCTAGGAATGACCAACAAGCCAGCAAGAAAACTGACGATCTCTATATGAACTCAAATTAGAAGTTTCTGCTTTTTAGTAATTTTCTTTTCAAAAACCAACTCATCTCAAATAAATAGGATCCATTGAATTGTGAACCCTGCCAAAAACACAGAACCAAATCATCAAATGACTGACCAGGTCAGGTTGGTTCTGTTCTCTTGTTTTTCTTTTCATATGCACGATACAGAAAAATGAAAATAGAGGCGGTTTTGAACCTGTTGCATTCAAAGAAATTATATGCAATACGCCGGAATCCCTTTTCTTCCCACTCTCTCGACATGAGTACCATCGCAGAATTAGTTCTGCAGTACAAAGAAACTTTAAAAAAAAAAAAAAAAAAAACTACAAGAAATAATAGAATTTTCACTCCTAAGCAAGACTGGCTTGCTTCCAATTGCTAATACATCATCATGTGTCGACATTCCAGAGATAAAGTGAGTGTAAAAGGGTCCGACTCAGAATTTCTTTTCCACATCGATGCAGTGTTATCTGAAAGTGCATAGATGCAGCGCATTAGTATGACAGGCTTGGCGATAACAGCAAAGAATAGGCTTCTCTAGCAAATTCAATTCAAAGCGTGAGAATGACAATTCTCATTATGCAGATAGAGATATTGTTGCAAAATGACCTACCACTAACGAGTAGTCAAGGAAAGTGCTCATCAAACCCAACAATTCGCATGGAATACCAAGATCAAGCAAAGGCGTAAAAACATGGGAGAGCCTGATTCAGTCTTCCTGACAAAAGAAGAGATCAAATTCAGGATAGGGTATAAAGAAATGATTAGCTGTGTAATGGATTAAATAGGGCTCGCTGGGCTTAGAAAGGTAAGATTTCTAGGGAAGGCTTCGTGCAAAGCAAACAGTAACAGCGTTGGAAGAAATCTGGTAATGTAGTTAAGTATATTACCAATTGTGCAAGTAGATGGACAGACAGAATAAAAATACTAACAGAACATCGACATATAAATTTGCAGACAAAATACTAACAGAACAACGACATGGATCATAAAGCTTTCAGAGCAAGAGTCTTGCCCTCACCACGGTCATCAATAGAAGGAAATGCTGAATAAAAATTTCCTCCTGTTCTGGTTCTGAAAATTAGAAACAATTTCATCAATGGATTCCTCCTCGGCTGCTTCTATCTGTGGACCAGAAATTACAATAAGCAATTTCTCAGCATACAGAAATTAAGCATACTATCATTAATACATAAAGCACAGCCAGTCAAAGACCTCTCGACAAAGATTTAAAGCAAGCTGAGCTCCAGTTGCTGCCTCCTCAGTGTTGTCCTTTACCTCCAAGTTAATCAGAAGTACAGTCTTCATAAGAATCTGCTCTCGGTTGTTGAGATCTGCACAAAATGCATTCGATGTCTTGTCAACATTCCATGGGCAAGATGTCGTATGTATTCCATACATAGGTAAAGGTCATATCTCTCCCTAAGATCTAGTTAGAACAAAACTGCTCTTTTACTTCGAAAAATATTGATCAGTCAAATTCGCCCTGACAAAAGGGGAAGAGAGTGGATGACCTGAATGGTATGGAGTCGAGTTGGCTGGGGCTTGGACATATCAACTTCTTTTGCGGTTCTGTTTTTTACACGTGTGCTATGTGATCTCTGCGCCTCCTCGCTTTCGGCCTTCCACCTGACATTTATTGCGAAGATTTTCGCGATATGGTCGAGATAGTTTAGTGGGTTTATGGAAGCGTCGAAACAAAATTCTGGAAGCTCGCTCCCCAATGGATCTTTCTTCAGTAATTCGACACATACAGGACATCTATCATGAGTTGTGATGGAACGTTGCTCGTAGTCACGAGTTGTGAACAATGACCCTCCAAAATGGACTCCTTCCCCCTTACTTCAAGTGAACATTGATGCAAGACTCTAATACCTCCATTGCCGCTTTGGCCAAAGACCATAGAGGTCATGTTTACTGCAAACCTTGTGTCTAGAACTTACGCTCCCTCTGCTCTCCATGCTTAGGGAAACTTTGATTTATTAGCAACTCAAATGGATTCTGAACAGTTTGGAGAGATGTCTATTTTGAAAGCGTTTCCATTACCCGCATATGAGAAATAAATTGGGACAAAACCATATATATATATATGTAAAAAGAGCATTGCTGCCTCATGGTAAACTCATCTGGAATATTTCAACTATAGCTATTTTTGAAGGCTTGTTGTAAATTTTTTGGAGCTTTATTCCTTTGTGGCCAAATGCAGCTTTTGAAATTAAAACCTAATTCTTGTCTATGAATTTATTGTGAATAAGTCTAACATAATCCATCTCAAATACATAATATGTATGAGTTCTATATTTTTAGGTTTAATGTATGTAAAATTATAATGCGTCTAGGATGAGTAGCAAGTCCTTACCTTCCAAGCGTATGGCACTTGAAGGTGAGTAGACTCTTTAATGAAAGTCTTTCTTCGGTTCTGGCATGTTTATCTGCTTCTTAGCATTTGATCCGCAATAATTTCAATGTATTAATTTTAAACCGAGTCGATTTTATGAATTTCATTGAAATTGCACTCTTTAAATCATTGAATTCTTAAATTTAGCCCATTTGAGCCTTAGACCCTATGCAATTCCGACACATTTTTCCTCGGCAGTCGTTGAAATTTTCATGTGTCTTACATGTGGCATGCAAGTGCTCTACATGTGCCGTGCGCCGTGCATGATGAGCTATGCACATCTTCCCAAAGGGTTGTTGGCTAAGGTTTATGTTTTTCACGTAATTTTCCAATTTAGACTAAGGTTAGAATTAGGATTTTCCTTTTGGAAAATCGTTGTATTTCTCCGTTCCCAGGGGAGATCCAAGATGTACTCTCTTTTTTAATGAATTTAATAAGATTTTATAGCCAATTAAAAAATGATTGTTGATTACCATCCACTTGCACTGTAACTTTTTCAAAGGTATGTATGTTTTGCGGAAAGTTGATAATTTGAAACGGATTTTTTTAAAATGATCACTTATATCGCTTACAAAAATGAATAAACAAAAGATATTTTTATCGTTCACGAAATTATTTAGACATAAATTATCATTCACAATGAAAGTATATTTCATTAATTAATTATTTCACGTGATACAAGTAATCATATTTAAGAAATTATTTTCAAATTATTTATTTTTTCACGAAACAAACGAAGCATAAAAACCTAACTCCAGTCTTATAAGTTTACTATGAATAATATAAATTATCTCAAAGACTTACAAGTGTGGATTCTACAATTGTAGATTCAATTTATGTTGAATTTAAATGGGCCTAGGGTTTCACCTACAACTAAAGAATGGTTTCATCGTCGTTAAAAGAATATCAATCAATATAATTATATGATTTCCAAACTAATAACATGCATTAAAATCTCGTCTATTTGAACTCTGGTGGTTTGCGCCAACAAATCATTGGCAAGTCAACGGCCGGCCTTCATCTCTATCACATCAAAAGTCAACGGCTGGCTTTAAGTATACGTGCAACTCGCAAGTCCTCACCTTCCTAGAAGAGCATTGCACGCGAGGGCGAGCGAGCCATCTTGCGAAAAGTCTTTCTTCAGCGGAGCTCAAACCCAAGAACGATTGATCTGGGGGATCTTTATCTTCTTCTTAGCGTTTGATCCGGACTCTTCATCTTCACTCCTCCATCTTTTGTAATCTCCTCTCATTCATTGCCTTTTTTTCATTAATTTGATGAAAAAACAATAGAGGGACTCTCATATCAGTATCAGTTCTTTCCATAGTTGACTCCATGATCGATCACTGCAATTTGTATCCAGCACCAACAGTTTTAGCCTAACTCCAGTCACGTGTAAACCCTGCTCATCTGCTTCCATCTATGCAACAGTCAGGCCTCAGATCTTGAAACTCAATTTCATTCCTATGCATCAGCTGAATTAGTTAGAATTAGTATCGGTTGATTTCATTTGTTTAACAGTGTAGACAAATTAGTACATTATTGTCTGGTAAATAAGCAGTGAGAAAGAACACTCCTAGACAGAAAATTGATACCTTCAACTCTGTATTTAACAGAAGAGGCAGACTGAATAGACTATAATGTTGCACTCTGTGGTGAACTGGAACTCTCAGGTTCTGTAAAATGCAGCTCTCGTTCCTGTACGCCTGTGTGTTCAAACTTATTTTGCTGGAAAAATAGTTATAGCATTCACGCTTCTTTATTCTGTTGAATCTTTATCAACTCCACAAGTGATTGGCAATCCGCTGCTCTTTTTCTGATATGCTGATATTGTCTGACAGATGTGAATAATAGCCTCATGCCTAACTAATGCTCCCCCCTTACCCTGTATCTGTTTGTTTATAACCTAGTTGAATTAGCTGTAGAGTAATTTCTTGATTTCATTTTTCTAATGAGATAGTCATAGGAGTATGCGATTATTTGCCTGCACCCATTAAGGTCAAGTGAGCAACTAATTGACTGTTGTAGAATGTTTTTGTCAAATCGATTTTGGTAAAACTAAAAGAGTCCGGTTTCGGCATAACTTCTTATGAGATAATAAGATAATTAGTCAACCCGCCACAGCAGACACTTACGTGCAAGGATATTCAACGTTACCTTTTAAGAAAATTTTATCCAATAAGTAAAAGTTTTAGACAAATATAGGTTGACAGTGATACATCTTCTTGAAATTTTCGTTTTTATAATCAATTTCAAGTGTGACCTGAAACCCATAATTTCGCAATAATTTGGAGATTTCTTCCTTTACTATTGAGATGGGTCAACTTCTCTACTATATTGTTAAGAAAATAATCGGACATATGTTGGTTGCCAGTGTAACGCTAGAAGAAGCTCGTGCATTTGTTATCAAGGTTTCTGTCTAGGATGACTTAAAAGAGAAGAATTTCTGAGAGAAATCATGATAATCATCACTCCACTTTCATAGTAAACGTTTCTCCTGGTGGGATATCGAGTTGTCGCAAGTCCTCTGAAAATTCAGGGAATGGAGAAGCCAATGGAACCTTATTATGAAGTGTTCTTGAGCTTTAGAGGACCAGATACTCGCCACGACATCACTGATATCCTTTACAACAGCCTCATTGATGCTGGAATACGGGCATATAGAGATGATGAAGAGCTTCGCGTTGGGGAAGAGATTGGCCCGGAGCTTCTCCAAGCGATTAAGCAGTCGAAAATCTCAATTCCTATCTTTTCTAAAGAATACGCTGCTAGTAAATGGTGCCTTATGGAGTTGGTTCAGATGGTGGAATGTAAGGAAAAGTGGGGACAAAATATCATGCCGATTTTCTATGACATTGAACCATCCGAGGTTCGTAACCAGATTGCAACTTATGGCAAGGCCATTCAGTCACACATAAATAAGCAGCTGTACACTGATGAGACTATTCAGAACTGGAAGGCAGCTCTAAACAAGGTTGGAGAATTAAAGGGATGGGAACTCAAGGAGCAGGTACTTGAATTTATTATTGTGCATGTTTTGTTTGTACCTTAGATATTATTTTGTTCATCTTGATTTAATAGTTTTGTTCTTTTGCCTTCAATACTATCAGAGGCAAAGGTGAGTTCACAAGAGAAGTTGTTCAGAAGGTTTTGATCAAATTGAAAAAGAATTACTTGGCGGTATTTGATTTCTTGGTTGAAATGGACGATCACGTGGACAGAATCATGGAATTAATAGGTGAGACCACTAAAACAAAGATTGTCGGTATCCATGGTATGGGTGGTGTCGGAAAGACAACTCTTGCCAAAATCGTCTATAACAAACTGTTGTCTGATTCTACTAAAGATTACAACTTGTCTAATTCCTCTGATGAAATGGACGATCAAGTGGACAGAATCATGGAAGTGATAGGTGAACAGACCACTGATTCCACTAAATGTTGCTCCCTGTCCAACATTGGAGATATGAAAATTGAAAGTTTGCAGAATCAACTCATCTCCGTTGTCCTAGGAAAGAAACGAGCGACCATCAATGATATCGATGAAGGGAAAAAAGTGATCAAGGAGTTGTTATCATCTACAAAGGTCATACTTCTACTTGATGATGTTGACCAAAAGGCTAAGCTAGATGCTCTTGTGGGAATGGGTAAATGCTGGTTTGGCTGTGGAAGTAAGGTTATTATTACCACAAGAAACAAAGAAGTTCTCAAAGATGTTGAGTTGAAGCACGAACTTATTGGAATGGATTTTGATCATTCTCTTCAACTATTTAGCAAACATGCATTTAGAAGTGATCATCCTCCAGCAGAATACGCTCCTCTCCCCGAAAAAGCGGTAAAAGTCTGTGGTCATCTTCCTTTGGCTCTCGAGATCATAGGTTCATTTTTAGCTGGAAAAGATAGAAGATTTTGGGAGACCACATTAGAGAAGCTGGAAACTATTCCCGATGAAAATGTTGAAGAAAAGTTGAACATTAGTATCGAGGCATTACAACCCAATGCAAAGGAAATATTTCTCGATGTTTGTTGCTTCTTCGTTGGGTTTGATGTGAAAATTGTGAGGCACATGTGGAAAAGTTGTGGGTTTTTACTTGACTATTATCTTGATGTCCTCCAACAGATGTCGTTAATAAAGATTACAAAACGTGACCAATTGTGGATGCATGATCCATTAAGAGACCTTGGGCGACATTTCATTTGTCGGATTGGTACATCTAGACCAAAGAAACAAAGTCGAGTGTGGGATCATGAACAAGCAAATGATATTCTCATAGCAAAGGTAAAGTGTGTGCAATGTTATTCCTATTCAGAGAGGGATGAGTTATACACGATGATTTTGGCTATTTACTTCTATCTTAACCAAGTCATCACTTGTTTGCTTACCATGATGACATGCTCATCTGTAAATCATATTATAAATCAATTTGAAAGTATGAATAAAATGCACATTCCTAAAGTATGTTCAATTCGAATCCCTTCAACAGGCAATTATGTGATCATTAGCTTCTGTTTATTTATTTTTATTTTTTTGCTTTGGCAGGGAGCAGAAAACGTTGAAGCAATACGTCTCAAGTTTGATCATCAATCTCAACACTTCTTTAAGAAGAAAGAATTTGAAAGCCTATCAAATTTAAGGTTTCTCAAGTAAATTGTGGAGACTTGGATAAGAAAAATGTCCAGTATTTTTCTTTAACCAACTGGTTCCAAAGGAGTCTATCCAACCATCCAAAGTTGAGATGGCTCTCATGGCATAAATTTGTTCAACATCGTCCTTCAACCAAGCAGTTCTGGAAAAATCCGCTCATCCTTCCGAATTTGAGATATCTCTCTTGGCATGAGTTTCCCATCTTTTTCCAGTTGACTGCATTTTCCTTGAGAAGATAGTGATTCTTGATCTATCACGAAGTCAAATTACAAATTATTGGGAGGGATGGAACCACCTCAAGGTATGGTATTATTTGAAATTAAATTTGCTATATTAACTTTATTGTCCCGTATCTCAAAATGATCTAGAATTAACCTCTTCTCTTCATTACAGATGGCAAAGAATTTGAAGGTTCTAAATTTGACTAAATGCAGAAACTTGTGTAAAACTCCTAACGTTTCTGCTCATGAAAATTTAGAGCAACTGATTCTTCAAGGGTGCAAGGAATTGGTTCAAGTCGATAGGTCTATTGGTAAGTTAAAGAAGTTGGTGTTTTTAAACTTGGAAGGTTGTACGAAACTTCAGACATTGCCAGATGCGATGGAGGGACTGGAAGCCTTGACAGAACTTCTTCTTGATAGGACATCTATTACCAAAATTCCTAAATGGAAAGGAATGAAGAAATTGGAAATTCTCAGTGCAAGTTAATGTGGATTACTGAGTGAATGCAATTTAGTTGGTTGCTCAACATCACTATTATATCTTCGCTTGTCAGGTACAAGTATTAGTGAACTTTCAATTGGAAATTTTGGTTCTCTCATTGAGTTGAATCTTTCTCAGTCGAGCATACAAGAGTTATCCAATTCAATAGAGACAATGAAGAATTTGAAAGTACTAAGGATCTCTGGCACCATCTTAGAAAAGCTACCTAGCACCCTTGGGATGTTGGAGAAGCTTGAAGAGATTGAAGCTTACGACTGTAAATATTTGTGTGGGGAAATTCCAAGTGAGATTGGAAGACTATCATTTCTAAGAATCTTGAGATTAACAAAAATGGGAATTTCCGATATACCTAAGCTTCTTGAAAGTATGACCAATCTATACCTGAGCCATAATCAACTGATGAGATGCCCAGATCTCTCGAACCCATCAAATTTGAGAAATTTGACGTTGGATTTAAAGTATCGAATCCCTTCCCATCTAGCTCCAAGCCTCAATTGGATCGGAGGTTTAAGTGTTGTAATGGTCTGGTCACCCTACCTTCAGATTTTAATCTCCTTTTGAAGCTCATGAAGCTTGAACTCTTCGGAAATAACCTAGAATGCCTACCTAAGCTTCCTCAGAATTTGTCATTCTTCGATATTTATGGGCCTGGACTAATGGAAAAGTCAATAAATCTTTCATATTTGGAGAAGTTGTCAGGATTGAATGTCTGTAATTGTAGACAGCTAATGGAGATTCAAGGCCTCCAACATTTGAAGAACTTGCTAGGCCTTCGTCTTGTTCGTCTTCTATTGCTGGTGAAGTTGCTTGACCTGACCGGCTTGAAGAAGCTCCGGGGACTTTGGATAGAAGATTGTCCTAAAGTAGTTGAGGTTCGTGGTCAGCTAGAATCGTTGGACGTTCTCTATTTAAACCGCTGTGAAACACTCAAAAAGTTGCCTGATCCACTAACCTTCAAGCATATAAAGGTCTTAATGATAGAGGGCTGTTGGAAGCTCAAAGAGATTCAAGGCTTGGATTATTTAGAGAACTTGATGTTCTTACAAGTGAGGGATCTTCCGATGCTAGAGAAGTTGCTGACCTAACCAACGCAAATGAGCTCAGGGATCTTGAGTTAGGGGATTGTCCTAATCTAATTGAGATTCGAGGTAGGCTAGAATCATTGGAGAGGCTTCTTATTAAAAGCTGCGGGTCCCTGCGAAAGTTTCCTGAGCCTTCAATCTTCAAGAAGCTAGAGAAAATGGCAATAGCAGAATGTGAGAGATTGGAGGAGATTCTGGAATCTGATGAGTATGGAGATTTGAAAAAAGTGAGAGGACCCTTCGCAGTATTTGAGGTAAGAATACCACCGGACAGGAAATCACGGGGAAGAGATTACCTACCAGAGTAGTGAGGAATATTTTCTCGAAACGGTGCGTATAGGTGTAGGGGGGACCCACTCTTGAGAAATTTCAACTTTCTCTCTCTGTTTTTTTTTGTTTCGTTTTTTCTCCCGTAGCGCTCTCTCTCTCTTTCTCTCTCCTCGCCCTCTTCTCACATTCTTTCTCCTCCCTCGTCAGCGACGACCCGAGCGAGAAGCTCGCCCAGAGCCAGCAGCGACGGCGACCCTGAGCGGAAGCACGAGATGCGATACGGCCTGGCGGAGATCTCCCTACAGGGACTGCGACCACGTCTTCGTGCCCGCCGATCTGTTCCGCGAGGGGTTAATGGATTGTGGTCTTCCTTTTCCATTTTGGTTGCAGCTGACTCAGGCCAACAAGGGTTCTTCCTGCTCTGCATCTTCATTTGGTTTTCTTCATCTTCACCTGTATCCCTTTTCTGATAATTTTCTCTTCGCGTTTGCATGAATTGGGTCCGTGTGCGAATCTTTGATGCAATCAGTGACGGATTAGGAAAAGATTTGGAACGGATTGAGTTGGTTTTTATTATTTTCAGTCGTGACTTATCGTCCATACGCAGTGAAAACAGCCTTTTGATGAACTCAGTCAGGAGCTGACTCGATTGATTTTCTTCCGTAACTGCATCTAATCTTTAAAAGCTTTAGCCTTAACCAAGTCACATTCTATTGAAACACATTGCAACTCCTGTGCGTCGGTTCACTTCTGCAACAATTAGGGGATTGATTTTGCTCCTGGGGAGGGGGAGTGGATTTATCTGATTTTATTTATCTTATGCAAGATAGTCGATTGGGACTCAATTCTTCTTCGAGCTTATCAAGTTCTAGCTAAAATCAAAATATTGTCCTGGAAGGCATGAAAACTTACTATAATCGATTGGTTCTGGAATTTCTTTCTTCTTTTTCGGTCTGTTATGGTCCTACTTCTTAAATTTTTAGCGGGTGCAATTAATAATTAATCTCATCATGGGAGAAATTCATCGAGGATTCAAGATGACTTGCTTCAGAATTCATTCACAGAGATTAATGTTCAATGTGTTGCATTCAGTGTCGTGAATTCCATTAGACATCAGTGACCATATTCACAGAATTGTTGCGGATTTCCCATGAAAATCTCCACATTGAGGAAATGAAGAAGTAGGGGCAAAACATCTTGTCTAGCATGAACATATCATGTGCAATGGTCACAAAGGTCCTTTAGTTTTGATAACTTAGAACAGATTTCTACAAGGCTTCTGAATGATTAATTACTGCATTTCAAGTTTCAACAATTGAAATTATCAGTTGGGATTTAAGTTCTTGTCGCAGAAGTAGAGAAGGTATGAATCTTTAGGGCAAAATTCTACGGTGCTGTGGGCTTGGCATTAATCTATGCTTGTAATTTTCTCAATGTTCACATTTCCAGATCTGTACCAATTAAATCCAAGAAGCTTGCGTTTATATGTGTCGAGGTATTCTTACGACAGTTACGGGCTTAAGGAAGCTCCATGATCCTTGGTGGATTGACAGGTTACGCCATCTGGAGTCCTTGGAGTTGCAAGCGCAGGAAACTTGTTCTCAATGTTTAAAGAACCTCAGGTTCTTGCCTAGGCTTCCCAGGAGTTTTGTCCGTCTTACATATCCTACTTCGCCAGGGAATAGGAACATCAATAGACCTTTCTAAAACCTGAGACAACTCTCAGAGTCAGATGTGACGGTTCTTGGTCGCATAAAGCCGAAAGAGTTGCAAAGCCTTGAAAAATTGGATGTGAATTCAGATGGGCTTCATTTCTTATCATGAAGCTCTCCCTCGCAAGGGCTCATATGAACGCACACTTTAGAAGGTTAATTGATTTTTCTTACCAAAACAGGACGATGTCCAAATTATTCATTCGACAAAAAAAAAGAAAAGAAAAGAAGCAAAGCAAAACAAAACAAAAGGGACAGACCTTACTTGAACAAGACGCGTCTTACTCGAAAATCCAACAGCGCATTTTATTCGAGGAAGAATAATGTGACAGTTTCTACATCAACTCTCTTGAGATTTTATCTATTTTGACTTGTCTCATTCTGACCCAAACAGTTTTGTCCTTTAGCTTATGGGTAGGCACTTCACCTATCTATAATTCCACTCCAAAGTTGAGTGTGATTAGACTAGAATATTATTAACATGGGTTACCTTCTCATAAAGTGTCTACCTATGTGCCCAAAGACAAAATCGTGAGACTCGGAATGAGATGGGTAAAAGCGGATAATATTTCAAGTGAATTAATCCAAAAATATTAATCAATAATTTATACACTTGAAGGACAAAACCATGAGACTTGAAATGGGACGGACCAAAATGAATAGTACTTTGGATTAATCAAGAATGACACAATAACTATCTATTTCCGGTCTATTCATGATGAGACATGTCCTTAGTTTTTTTTTTTTTTTGAACAACACTTAGTCCTTAGTTGGCTAAGAAGTAAATCAAGATTAGTTACTTCAAAGAAGTTGTTATTCTCTTAAAATCAAGGTTAGCTATTCCTCATGGGAGGGGGCCATTGAAAAGCTATCCCATGTAATCCAACATAGATCCAAATTTCATTCTCTAGAATTGCTTTTTGCATTTTTTTGATGATGAGTTACAATTAAAATAATCAAAATTACTAGACAAGAATTTATGTTTGATTTTTATAAATTTATTTATTTTTTGGTCGGAAGTTATAAAATTGACTTGTCTTATATTAAACTTATAATTATAGTTGATAAAGCAATAAGTTGTATAGATTATAAATATGACCAATCTTGATTTAGTGACTTACAACAAGATATTAAATTTATGACGCATTTTAATTTGTAGCTTAGATTTACTCATAACCAACATATAATTCATGGTTATGAGTCTAATTAATATATTGTCATGCCGAAATTACCATTTTGCCACTGCAACTTTGCCTTCCCTCTTCATATGAGCGCTCTCAACATATTCCCGCCCGTGTGGCTGAAGTGGGGAAGCATATAACGGTCAACAGAAACTCCCCATCGCATTCAATTTGCACCTTTGCGAATCTTCTCCGACAGAGTTCGCTTCGTACGATGATATGATGGAATGGCGAGGCATGCGCGGGTCAAGGCTCTGGCGGGCGACCTCTCCTTCGCCACCTCGACCCCGTTCGCCAAGCTCCTGGACGTCTGCGGCCTGTCCAAGTCAGCGCGCGACACACGCCGCGTCCACGCTCGGATCATCAAGACCCCGTTCTCCGCCGAGGTTTTTATCCAGAACCGGCTCATCGACGTCTACGCGAGATGCGGGTGCCTCGACGACGCCCGCAGGGTGTTCGATAGAATGCCCGAGAAGAATACCTTCACATGGAACGCGATCTTAGGCGGGTTGATCAGATCGGGGTCTGTTAATGAAGCGGAAAAGATATTCGGGTCAATGCCGGAACCTGACCAGTGCTCGTGGAATTCGATGCTGTCAGGTTATGCGCAGCATGAAAGATTCGAAGAAGCCCTGCAATGTTTTGGTAAGATGCATAGGGAGAATTATGTGCTTAATGAGTACTCATTTGGTAGTGCGCTTAGCGCATGTGCCGGGTTAGCAGATGTGCATCTGGGCCAACAGATTCAGGCTTTGATATCGAAGTCTGAGTGCTCGTCTGATGTTCATATGGGCTCTGCTCTTATTGACATGTACTCCAAGTGTGGGAACGTGGCTTGTGCACAGAGGGCTTTTGATGAAATGAGTTCTCGAAACATAGTTTCTTGGAACAGCTTGATTACGTGTTATGAACAAAATGGTCCAGCCAGTGAAGCTCTTGAGGTTTTTGTGAGCATGATGGATTGTGGGTTTGAAATAGATGAGGTTACTTTAGCCAGTGTGGTCAGCGCCTGCGCTAGCTTGTCAGCACTTAAGGAAGGGATGCAAATTCATGCCCGTGTTGTAAAATGTGACAAATATAGGAATGATGTTGTTTTAGGAAATGCGTTGGTTGATATGTATTCTAAGTGCTCCAGAATTAGTGAAGCCAGAGCAGTTTTTGATAGAATGCCCACCAGGAATGTAGTGTCAGCCACCTCCATGGTAAGCGGTTATGCAAAAGCAGCGAGTCTCAAAACTGCAAGAGTAATGTTCACGAGAATGATGGAGAAGAATGTAGTTTCTTGGAATGCCCTCATCGCAGGGTACACCCAGAATGGAGAGAATGAAGAAGCATTTGGTCTATTCCGCCTTTTGAAGAGGGAAGCCATTGAGCCGACGCACTACACATTCGGAAATTTGCTTAATGCGTGTGCAAATCTTGCCGATTTGCAGTTGGGGCAACAGGCTCACGCTCATGTCTTGAAGCATGGATTCCGCTTCCAGTCTGGAGAAGAATCGGATATTTTTGTTGGAAATTCTCTTATAGACATGTACGTTAAATGTGGAGCTGTGGAAGATGGTTTATGGGTGTTTAAGAATATGTTGGAGAGGGACAAGGTTTCATGGAATGCCATAATTGTCGGATATGCGCAGAATGGTTATGGAATAGAGGCGCTTGAAATATTCAGGAAAATGTTGGTATCTGGCGAGAGACCAGACCGTGTCACTATGATCGGGGTTCTATGTGCATGCAGCCATGCAGGGCTGGTTGAAGAGGGGCGCCATTATTTCAAGCAGATGGTTGAGGAGTATGATCTGGCACCAGCAAAGGACCATTATACCTGCATGGTTGATTTGCTCGGCCGAGCCGGTTGTCTCAGTGAAGCCAAGGACTTAATAGAGACCATGCCCATGCAAGCTGATGCTGTCGTTTGGGGTTCACTGCTCGCAGCCTGCAAAGTTCATAAGGATATAATGCTAGGAAAGTATGTAGCGGAGAAGCTCTTAGAGATCGACCCTTCGAACTCGGACCTTATGTTCTGCTCTCAAACATGTACGCAGAACGTAAAAAATGGGGTGAAGTTATCAGAATAAGGAAGCTGATGAGGCAACGGGGAGTAGTCAAGCAGCCCGGTTGTAGCTGGATAGAAATTCAGGGTCAAGTTCATATCTTCATTGTCAAGGACAAGAGGCACACTCAAAAGGGTGAAATTTATTCTTTGTTAAGATCTCTCTTAGGACAGATGAAGCGAGATGGGTATGTTGCCATTACGGATGACTACGAGACCCATGAGGAGCTGAGTGAATCGGACTTAATGTCTTACGAAATTGAAATGCGGGCTGATGCCGCTGTTTGTTAGTTCATGGAGAGTCATCATCTTGGTTTCTCTTCATCGTTCATACCATTGTAACATTTGATAAAATGCGTGTGAGCAGAAGAGCTCTCTTTTCCCTGTCTAATGCGCACTGTTGTTTGGCTGAGTTTCATTGGCACCGTTGGGTTGTAGCTGACACGATGCAAACACAAGTCTATTTGGACATAAGAAGCTGCATGAGGGTAGACCGTACCACGAACTAACTGCAGTGGTCGGTGTTATATAAACTAACCCAGAGGAGATCAAAGGTTCAGAGAGAGCGGACACTTTATTTCCACGGACGGGTCAATAGAAAGCGACGTCTAACTGAAGAAACAGCAGAGCAGAAGAATTCACCAGCTCGAAGGAACAACAGGATAGAAGAAGAATTCACCAGCTACAGAGACCGGCATTTGAGACGTTCCAGAAAAGACACTTGCACCGAGGTCAGGCAATCATCCTCCCCCTTGAGATGTAAAGCTGCAAACCTTGGTGCAAGCCATATGGAGATGCGTTGTGGGTGTCAGTGCTAGGTAATTTGGACAAATCATCAGAACCTGTTGTTTTAAATGAATAAGCCAGGGAATTTTGATTCAAGAAGTAAGGAAAGCAAGTGAAAGGACAAGATCGACGCCAGCTCTAGAATGAGCAGCCAGCGGGAAAAATGACGATCTGTAAATGAACTAAAATTAGAAGGTTCTGCTTTTTCCGTAATTTTCTTTTCACAAACCAACTCATCTTAAATAAATAGGATCGATTGAATTTTAAACCTGCCATTAATAGAGAACCGAACATCAAATGACCGACCAGGTCAGGTTGGTTCTGTTCTCTTGCTTTTCTTCTCATATGCAAGATACAGAAAATTGAAAATAGAAACATGTTGCATTCGAAGATAATTATATGCAATATGCCAGAATCTCTTTTCTTCCATCTCTCTCGACGTGAGTGCCATCGCAGAATTAGTTCTGTAGTACAAAGAAACTTAAAAAAAGAAAAAAAGAAAGAAAGAAAGAAACTACAGAAAAATAATAGAATTTTCACTCCTAAGCAAAGACTGGCTTGTTTCTAATTACTAAAACATCATCATGGGTTGACAATCCAGAGATAAAGCGAGTGGAAAAGTGTTCGACTCAGAATTTCTTTTCCACATCGATGCAGGAGTTATCTGAAGGTGGATAGACACAGCGCATTAGTATAACAGCAAAGAATAGGTTTTGTAGCAAATTCAATGCAAAGCGTGAGAATGATAATTCTAATTATGCAGACAGAGATAATGTTGCAAAATCACTTACCACTAATGAGAAGTCAAGGAAAGTGCTCATTAAACCCAACAATTGGTATGGACTGTGAATACCAAGATTGAGCAAAGGCGTAAAAACATGAGAGAGCCTGATTCAATCTTCCTGACATAAGAAATGATCAAATTCAGGATAGGGTATAATCAAAAGATCAGCTGTGTAATGGATTATATAAGGCTCACAGGGCTCAGAAAAGTAAGATTTCTAGGGGAAGGCTTCATGCAAATCAAACAGGAAGAGCTTTGGAAGAAATCTGGTAACGTATTTATATTTACCACGACAAACAAAAACCAAAAGTTCAGTTCATTGACATATAAATATGCAGAAAAAATACTAACAGAACAACAACATGGATCATAAAGCTTTCAGAGCATGAGTCTTGCCCTCACCATGGTCATCAATAAAAGGAAATGCTGAATAATAATTTCCGCCTGTTCTGCTTTTCAAAATTAGACACAATGTCATCAATAGATTCCTCCCAAGACTCGGCTGCTTCTATCTGTGGACCAGAAATTACAATACGCAATTTCTCAGCATACAGAAATTAAGCATACCATCATTAATACATAAAGTACAGCCAGTCAAACCTCTCGACAAAGATCTAAAGCAAGCTGAGCTCCAGTTGCTGCCTCCTCATGGTTATCCTTTACCTCCAGGTTAATCACAAGTACAGTCTTCATAAGAATCTGCTCTCGGTTGTTGAGATCTGCAAAAAATGCATTCAACGTCTTGTTAACATTCAAAGGGCAAGGTGTCTTATTTATTCCGTACATAGGTAAAGGTCACATCACTCCCTAAGATCTAGTTAGAACAAAACTGCTCTTTACTTTGAGAAATATTGATTAGTCAAAGGGTCATATGGAGGGCTGTTTGCCCCAAACTTTTGCTACTCCACAGAAGCAGAATCTGCCCTCCAGCTTCTGGCTTGTGCTTTTCATTTTTAGGTGAAAATACGTGTGAAAAATTCAAATATCACTTTAAAGCAATCAGGAGAAATACAATAAATATCATCTTTACTAACTCTCGAGTCCAGAAAAATAAGAATTTCCAGTCACAAATTACCAGCATCAGATTTAATAAAACCATAGCCAAAGCCAAAAAACCATGGCTAAATGTAGGCCAAACAAGACTTCAATCTATATAATAGCAAGCAAAGATAAGACCAGCTAACAAACCTTATATACCCTACTAAAGATAAAAGATAAAACCATAGCCGTCACCTGGGTCGCGCGACCTTAGGCGACTGTCGCCTGGGTTCGCGCGACCCAAGCGACGGCCGCCTGGGGTCACGTGACCTCAGGCGGCCATCGCCTGGGTTCGTGTGACCCAGGCGGCCGTGGCCTGAGGTCACGTGACCCCAGGCGGCCGTGGCCTGAGGTCACGTGACCCCAGGCGGCCGTGGCCTGAGGTCACGTGACCCCAGGCGGCCGCCTAGGTTGCGCGATTCAGGCCATCAGTCGCCTGAGGTTTGGCGACCGTCAGGCGGCGGTCACCGGCGCGTTGCCGGCGTGCGCGACCCTTGGCCGGCGGTCGTCGGCCTCCGATCGGCTTCTCCACCGGTTGCATGAACAGTGATGAACAATACAACTTGCATTCCGGAAATGCAAGTTCCCAATGGACCTCTACCCCTCTATTCCCCCAAAGGCCTTTGAAGCCCCTTGGAGATGCAATTGCATCTCCCCAAAGTCCTCAAAAAATTGAACCAAACACCACTTGCATTTGCCCAAACCCCTTTAGAGCCCCAAAGCCCCTTCCCAATGTTGAACCAAACAGGGCCTAAGTATCAAAATCAAATTTGCCCTGACAAAAGGGGTAAAGAATGGATGAAGTTGCAGAAAGAGAGAAGGGAATAGAGTTGATAGTTACAAGAGAAGGAAAGTATTAACATCCCTCCTGTGGCAATTAGCTTTATTAGAGCAGTCACCTTCAACAATCTCTAAATGTTGCTTTTGCAGACAAAGAACTTTAAAAATCAAAATAAGTCCAAATGAATGGATATTACAACAACCAAGTACTTCATGACGGCGATAAACTAAACAAACAAGGTTAGATTAATTTTGAACGGAATAGCAGCAGAAACACTGCTAGCGGCAAATGAAGGAAAAGAAAATGTTGTTGAAAAGTAACAATCTTTCTATGCTTTTCAAGAAAAACAATTACAGATAACAAATTTCTGTCTAATGAGGTTTCTCCAGATCAAGCAAACAATTCTACCTTATCATGCATCTGCCCTCACTATAGAGCATAATGGGCATATATATGCAAAGCCAAAACTCAAAGAATAATAAACAATGTGGGAAGTTGGATCATGCGATCATAGAACTCAGAATTTCAGAAATGGAACAAGAGACATCCAATGACAGAAGCTGCAAGGGCAAAGACAAGAACCTTCAAGAACCATATCGAAAACCTTCTCTTCGAATGTGAGCACCACATCGAAGGGGCCATCAGAAGAGTTGTCTTGCCATCTTTGAGGCGCTAATTTCACAGACATATTTCTCTTGAGCATGGGCAAGATCCCATTGCGCTTGTAGCTGAAGTTCTTGTAAAGGTCTTGCATTTCTTATTGCCAAAAAAAAGTGTCCTAATTCCACTTTAAATTTAACCAGACAACCATCAACCACCCTAACCTTTAACCGAACAACATTGCATCACAACCCAAGCAAGCTCCTTTTTTATTCATAGCACAAAAAATGACCAGTTTGAACTGAACTAGTATTCTCACAGCCAGACAAACATGCAACTCACAAACTACCCATCAGCCAAAAAACCCTCAACTCCATCAAATTAAGGTCTTTCGATTGGAAAAATCTCATCTTTCAGGTAAACATGCTAAAAGATTTTATCAATTCGCGTCATTCTCGAATCTGCCGATATTGCCGGATTCAAATCAGATGGTCCTACACAATATAACCCAGAATTCGGAAGGCGAACAAGCATCGAAGGAGAAGGGCGCGAGTCATTCCACTAGCAAAAGAAAAAGGAGCAGCGGCAAATCGAACGAGGGATGATCAAAGACACAAGAGGAGGAGGATACAGATCGGGGTCCTTGCGCCGGAGCTCGTCGAACATGTGCTTGTAGGGGGTGCCGAAGTCGTAGACGTTGGGCTCCCGGAGGGATGGCCCGGGGAGCTTGACGTGGGACCCGGTGCCGTACGACGAGACGTCGAAGCCTTCCCTCTTGAGGAGGGCGTGGGCCTCCATGCTGCGGTTCTGGTTCGACGAGCACACCATGGCGTACCTCGACCTCATGGCTCCCGCCCCCGCCGCCGCCGCCGCCGCCGCCGCCGCCGCTGTGGATTCGGGTCGGAAGCGGTGCGGCTAGTCGAGCTCCGCGGCGCAGAGGGAAGGAGAGAGAGAGGAGCGACAACGGAAGGTCTAGATTAGGGTTTAAGCAGGGAGAACAGAGGAGGGAAGGAGGAGGAAGAAGAAGGGAGTGGCGCTCGCACTCCGGGTGGTTGGTTGGTTCCCGGTCCGTCCAGATCCCGCCACCCTTGAACCGAATCGGAGGGACCGGTTCTCAATTTTCGAAACTAGAAACTGGACCGGTCCTGAGCGGTTTTGCAGTGAAATTTCACGTCTGTCAAAAATACAATTGCCGTATTCTTATCTCACTGTGAACGCTTTCAAATGGTATAAAACAAAATCTCATGTTGCCTAAATAGATTTTAATGAATAAACTTACTATAATTGAATGCATGATTTGGTCAAATGTGCCCCGATGTGAATTCAGTTAAAGAGGAGGTGTGAGCATTGTGAGCGAATTCGAAAAGACCGAAAGGAGAGTAAGAGGAGACGTGTGTAAGGAATTTTAAATTATTAGATTTACATTTAAAAAATAAAATGAGTAAAGAAAAAATAATCAATCTTAACAATTCGAATCCTTTTTGAAATCGGGAATCGGATCGCCGAGATATCAATTCCACTTTTAAGAATCGAGAATCAAATCAACACCCTTAAAAATGAATTAGGCAATTCTCGATTCGATCAATTTACCTTGTTCACTCCTAATTCGCATTGTGTTGATCACCATTTTTCTAATTGTAAAATATATGCAAAATTTATTTCTCAAAGAATAATTTGATAAATAATTTTTTGAAAAGTAATTGCATATCTGTAATAATTACTTAACAAAAAAGTATTTTATTATAAATGATAATTTATATATCGCGAAACTAATTATGATGAAATTTTTTAAATCTTTTCTCATGACATGGCTCGTCAAAGTCTCCGAAGTTGTAGAGGATGACAAACGTAACCTTTGGCAAATTATAAAAACGAGGAAAATCCTTCTTTTAAAAAATAATTTTCACCTGAAAAATGGATTTCATCCGGAGAAATCCATAAAATTCATTTATTTAATAAATAATCTCTTGGCGCGCGCGTGTGGCGGTGACACTCCGGAATCGGGCCGGCCATGGAGCTTCTTCCGTCCCCTCGCGCTACCGCTCTCGCCGGTTCACCTCCTCCTCCTTCGCGGTCGCCGTCGCCGGCGCCGGCGCCGGCGTCTCCGTTCTCGCTTTCGTTTCCCATTCTCTGCATGCGCATGGGCAATCGCACAGCTTCACGTTTTCACGGCCACGCCGCTGGCTGATCGATCGATTGTTTCTGTGCTTCTGCTCTCCTCGATTTCCGGTATCGTGTCGCGCCCCCGTGCTGATGGCGGGGGAACTGCCTGCTTGGTTTGTGTGCGTGTTAGGGAATGCGGCGCTTCGGGGGTGGAATCGCGCTCGCGGCCTGCGAAGTCGCGCTGGGTTCCGGTTGGGCGCCGGACTCGGGGGAGCTCGGGGGAGACGCCGCTCGCCGGGGATCGGCGGGCCGGTTCGTTGCTCGAGCGAGGCGGAGAGGCATCCGCGGCTGGCCGCCGCGCGTGTTGTTTACGGCGTGGCACCCGCCATGGGCCACAACCAGGTTGGACCGGATTTTTCTTTTCTGGATTCTTCATTCGGTTTGCTGGAAGTTTTCTCTTTGAAGAGGATGCTGTTTGTTGAATAATCTGATCGTGTCGTTGTTATGTCGCGTCGGTTCTTGTTCGTATCGGTTCCTGCCTTGAGATTTAGATGAAATGACACGTGGTTCTTCAAGTCAATTCAATTGCCGAGTTCGAGTTTAGATTGTCACTGGTGTGGCTCTGTTATCAGATTCTTGAAAAGGTTTGGTTGATTAGTTCAGTGGTATTGCAGCATTTGGCAATTAACACGAATCACCCCAAATATCAGCAGTAATGCCAAGCCATTGAGAAGCTTATGATTGGATTCAGATTATAAATTTGATAATGGATTGTCGTGGAATGAGATTCACGATGGAACATGTTTTGAGCTGCTCTTCTCCTCTTCTGTGTTTGGTTCAAGAGTTGCACCAGTTGGCTTTTATTGGCCCCCCGTTCTTGTTTGTAAATTGCACTTTGTGGTTTCATAAATCTTCTAATGATGGGCTGCCTGTACCGATGGCAGGAGTCCCATCCTGAATCCCATTTTAGGGTCCCGGCAATTGTTACAGCTCTTGAGAAGATGGAACTCACTCCAAAGGTATCGCACTCCTCTTACATACAATTCCATCAATCATGCTTTAGTTATTCTTACTAATTATAGATCGCCTTCATTCATACATATATTGTCCTGCACTTCTTTATTGACTTTGACCTGAAACTGGAGAAATGTTGTTTAAGTTTGACTCATAATATAATGAGTCGGAATTTTAAACTGTGCCTGAAATTACACTAAAAACCTGCCAGGTAGATAATCCGATCTCTGCTTCTTCAGGAACTCAAGGAAAATTATTTTTGATTAGTGTGAGGAAATTATTTACTGATGACCCAGCGGATGCTGCCATCAAGCAAAGGCTTTAGTATCTATACAATAGCCTATAAAGCCACTAGGCACTAAATAGTTATAATTCTTCTTACAGGTTCGCAGTGATGAGATTGTTGAACTTCCGACTGTTAAGCCTGCTTCTGTGGATGATCTATTGCATGTTCACACAAGAGCTTATGTATCGGGTCTTGAGAAGGTACCTTCACTCACCAAGTCACCTCTATTAGTTTTATCTGGCTTACACTTTGCGTGCACATTGATGTTCCTGGGAAATTTTGCCTTTCATTGATGTTCCTGAGATGGGGGTTGACAGGAAGGTTCTTTTCTGTCTCTTTTTTATGGTTCTTTCACCTCTTTAAGGATTTTTGCTGCAGCAAGAGTGCCAATTCTTCATCATGCCCTGCTTTATTCATAATTACAATATCTAGCTACTTGTAACCTGGAAAGAGGAAAGTTATGCACAAGGCAGATGATTGATTGTTGAATTGATTGGGGGTATCTGGACATGAGGCAATCAAGTGAATATAAAGAGGAGTTACATTACAAAGTAAAAGATAAAATAAATAAAAAAATTGACAACAAACAAACAAACTAATGCTCAAATGCATCTGAGTGGGACCATTCACCAGCAAAATTTCAGTTTTCTATTGATCTCTTAGGCTTCCAAAGACTTACTAAATTGCTGAATTGAGATTCCCATTTTTGGTACTTATTTTTGCTAGACAACTCAGACAGTTAGTGTAAAATGCATTTGCTGCTTGTATTATTGTGTTTGTCTATGTTCTCAGACTAATTTGTGTAAAATCGCTGAAGACTTTTTGGCTGTACAATTTCTTTGGTAGCATGTCCAAAAGATCGAGGTTTGATGAACTCTTACATTTTATAGGCCATGGACAAGGCTTCAGAAAAGGGCATCATTTATATTGAAGGCTCTGGACCAACATATGCCACTGCTACTGTAAGTTTGGTTAATATGTCAAATCATGAAGAGTTAATATTGTTGGAGGCTCCAGTTTTATTACGTTAGTTCCTGCAGTGGAAGCCTTGTGTGTTTACATATTTGTTTCTACGTCTGCTATGATATGTTCTGGTCATGTAAGATATTGCTTCGAAGTACATCAAATGTAGACATTCCTATGATGAAAAGGTAGCGAGTGGGTAGAATTTTTTTTCCCCTTAAAATGCAATTTCTCTTCAAGCTATATTATACTTCTGATTGATTATTATGTATAATCTTCTCCTTCGATAAAGATTTTTCCAGAAAAATTTAAAATGCATATTTGAATGCATAAGCTTTGATGGGCAGTCTTACAGTCTCTTGGAATGTGTTGATGGTATGAAGTATTCCAGCTACCTACAGTTGCAATCTAGAGGAGTCTATCTTAGTGTTTATATAGATTAGATCTTGTCAAACCGATTATATCGATTGTTGAACTGCAAAAATAAGTCAGCCAAAGCACTTCATTGTTTAGGAGCATATTGTGTTAACTGTTAAGAGCACAAGGGCTGCTAACCTGTTTATAGGATGGTTTATAAGAAGTATGATGAGCAATGGCCATGACAATGCAATATGTTAAGTATGAAGCTGTCCTTAATGAAGAATGTCATGAGAGAGCATTTCTCTTTAATGAGAAAGGAATCTGGAAGTGTCCTGTAGAAGTCCATCCTGCTGCTTTCCTGCTAACTATCCTGTCTTGGCGAGAGTATCTCAGCTTACTTATAGTGATAAAATGCACACAACCTAAAGCGATATCTTTAATCCTATGAAAGTATAATCCCATTGCATCTCGTAAAAACGTTAAGATAGATTTCTTCATACCAAGCTTGAAAGTATCTCATAGCTGCATGGATAAACTCTTTGGATGCTTTCTTAAACTAAAGATGGTTTCAAATGCAGACATTCCAGGAGTCACTTGTTGCAGCTGGGGTTGGAATGGCTTTAGTTGATTCAGTGGTGATGTTCCAATCCAGCACGTTAGTCTCTTTTATGTTTAGATGTCACCACGTTTGCCATCACTGTGATCACTGAAATTACACTTTATTTATGGAAGGAAGAAGTAAATGAATATTCAAACTGAACTCTACATTTCCCAGGTAGATGCATCCAGAATCACCCAAAATCCACCAACAGCTTTTGCTTTGATTCGACCTCCAGGCCACCATGCCATTCCAAAAGGACCAATGGGTTTCTGCGTTTTTGGAAACATAGCTATAGCAGCTCGCTATGCTCAACGTGTTCATGGATTGAAGCGTGTCTTCATTATTGATTTTGATGTTCATCATGGAAATGGGACCAATGATGCTTTCTACAATGATCCAGACATATTTTTTCTTTCGACACACCAAGTAAGATTGCCGTGGATCTTTGTCTAGATTTCAAGTGTCTTGAACTCTTCAATCTTCGGGTTAAAATTGATTAGATGAGGGCAGCTAAGAAAACATTTCTGCTTTTTGAGGTTGCAAAGAGAGTTTCCCTTTTTCTCCCAGAGTTCCGTTACCTTATTTAAACTAATTTGACTAATTTTATTGGAAGTTCACTTAGAGAGAGTATACTAGACTTTGTGCTCAGCAGTTAGTGAGTTTATTATATTTTTATGCTGATAAATTTTCTGAAGCTTAACTTATCTCGAGGGAATATAAATGTGAGATCATGTACTTTACTCCATGCGGTTATGCAGGATGGAAGCTATCCAGGTACAGGTAAAATCGATGAGATAGGTGTTGCAGATGGTGAAGGAACAACCCTTAATCTGCCACTACCTGGGGGCTCTGGTGACATTGCTATGAGGACTGTGTTTGATGAAGTCATTGCACCATGCGCACAAAGGTTCAAGCCAGATATCATTCTTGTCTCAGCCGGGTGAGGGGGCCATTTCCTTTACATATATCTACTGAGGAGAACTTGAAATTGTATGCATTTCTTCTTTTAATTTGAGCTCCAGCACCTGTCTGACATCGTCTCTGTCTATCTTGTTTCCAAAGGTATGATGCTCATGTGTTGGATCCACTAGCAAGTTTGCAGTTCACTACAGGAACATATTATGCACTTGCCTCCAACATCAAGCAACTTGCGGAAGAACTTTGCGGGGGACGCTGCGTTTTCTTTCTGGAAGGAGGATACAACCTCCAATCACTCTCCTATTCCGTAGCGGACTCTTTCCGAGCTTTCCTTGGGGAGCCGAGTCTGGCTTCAAAGTTCGATGACCCTGCGATTTTGTACGAGGAACCCTTGGCCAAGGTGAAGCAAGCAATACAGAGAGCGAAGCACTTGCATTCGTTGTGAATATTCCCAAGGATTAGATGAAGTGCCTTCCCATCGCCATCTATAGGCTTTCTGTATGGTTAGTAGAACGGATGTACGGCTAAACCAACTTGGCGGCCCCCCTTTGTTGTATTGGGACCATACCGTACAGATTTTTTTTACTAAAAAGGGAAAATTATACATAAATAGATTAGATACATACTAATGTCACACGTACATGATAAAGTAAATGCGCCGAATTTTAAAATTTCCAAATCAGTTTATGTTCATACATCACAAATTTAAGCGATTTTCACGCCTCCATTGGGTAACTCATTACTGTATCGGAGCGGCCATGTCCACAATCTGTCTTGAATGGCTAGATCGCACACAGCCTGTCCCATTTGAATAGGGCTAACAAATCGCTGTCCAATCTGCACTAGATTATCTAATGCACTATGTTTGGATGGAGTGCACGGAAGCAGACTCTAATTGAAATAATCGAACGAGTTAGTTATTTTTGGTTTTTGCACGGTGTACTAGGAAGGAAAATTATGTCTTATTATCTCAGGTAACGAATTGTGATGTGCCCTCGACCTGAAAATGTGGCATGTACACAATCCACAACTACAATAACCACAGAACACGCAGCATCCCAATAGGCCGCTTAACCAACGAATGTTAACGAATTACCTGCCCCTCTCTCTCTCTCTCTCTCTCTCTCTCTCTCCCCCTCTCCCTCTCTCCCTCTTTCAAGCTGCAACCGTGAATTTCTTCACATGACGAACCCAAAATTTGAATCTGCCCAATGATGATGAGCAAATTTTGAATCTTGCTCTGCAAAATTTGCCATGAACATCTTGTTCTGACTCTCTGTCGAAGCAAACGGGGGGTGTTTAGGTGGTGGGAGTCTTGTTGGAAGAACAGCAGGAGGGGAGTAGGAAATAAGGCGGGGAGCAATGGCGGACGCAAACATGTCGGAGGACTCGATCATCTGTTATGCGCCGACCATGATCACGACCAACGGCATATGGCAAGGCGATAATCCCCTGGATTATTCCCTGCCCCTCTTCATTTTGCAACTGACCCTCGTCGTCGTCGTCACGCGCATCATGGTATATGTACTCAAGCCTTTTCGCCAACCACGAGTTATTTCCGAGATCTTGGTAAGTTCGGTCTATGCTAACTTATTAGTGTCGCCTTTGGCAGATCAGAAAAGAAATGCGATCCGATTTCCGTCTATTAATTTCGATGCATGATGACTTTATGAACCTGTGTTTTTCTTTCCTTCCACCAACGTGGACATGATTGAATGACCAATTCTGCGTTCTGCTTTTTGTGCATTTCGTATTATCGTCATTCAACCGATAAATTGCATTTGCCGGTCATCTTTCCATCTACAAATTCCAAGTTAGTGCAGCAGAAGAATCACCTTAACCATGTTTGTCATCAAAACTTAGGTGAATTTTATATAGATCAGGCCACTGCATTAGTTAATGAGAGCCAAAAGGAAAGATACGGTACTGCAAAAGTTTATGTATGTTTTCGCATAACCACATTTAATTAGATTTGATCTTCCTGAAACAGGGAGGAATACTGCTAGGGCCATCGGTCCTTGGCAGGAACGAGACGTTCGCAAATACGATCTTCCCCCTTAGAAGCGTGATGGTGCTCGAGACAATGGCAAACGTGGGGCTTCTCTACTTCCTCTTTCTAGTCGGAGTAGAGATGGACATTTCAGTGATCAAGCGCACGGGGAGGAAGTCTTTAGCGATCGCCATCGCAGGCATGATCCTGCCCTTCTTGTTCGGACTGGGTTTCTCCTTCATGCTGGACACTAAGAAAGGAAGCATGTCGCAAGGAACTTACATCCTGTTCCTCGGGGTAGCTCTCTCCGTGACTGCATTTCCAGTACTCGCTCGGATACTTGCCGAGCTCAAACTGATTAACACGGAATTAGGACGGATTGCAATGTCGTCTGCTCTTATTAACGATATGTGCGCTTGGGTACTCCTGGCTTTGGCCATCGCATTGGCGGAAAATGAGAGGGCTTCCCTAGCATCCCTATGGGTAGTGCTATCTAGCGTGGCGTTTGTCCTCGTGTGCATTTTCGTAGTGCGACCTGCGATTGCCTGGATGATTCGGCGGACCCCGGAGGGAGAAACCTATAGTGAGTTCTACATATGCCTGATTCTCACCGGGGTAATGATATCGGGTTTCGTTACAGACGCCATAGGAACGCATTCTGTCTTCGGAGCATTCGTCTTTGGACTGGTCATTCCAAACGGGCCGCTAGGAGTTACTCTGATCGAAAAGCTTGAGGACTTTGTTTCAGGGCTTCTGCTTCCTCTATACTTCGCAATCAGTGGGCTTAGGACAGATATAAGGAAGATCGTGGGGGTGAAAAGCTGGGGGTTGCTAGGACTCATCATTCTTCTGTCCAGCCTAGGCAAGATTATTGGGACTCTCATAGTTTCCGTATTTTACCAGATGACCGTCCGAGAAGGAATTACGCTCGGTTTGCTCATGAACACCAAGGGACTAGTCGAAATGATCATTCTTAATGTCGGCAAGGACCAAAAGGTATGAACATGACTGACATTCCTTGCGTAAGATTCAACTTCGGGGTCCTATCATCTGTTTGCGCAAGCCATTGGACCGTGAAGATGAAATGAAACTTTGGGATTTTGCAGGTTTTGGACGACAAATCATTTGCAGCCATGGTGATTGTAGCTGTGTTCGTCACCGCAATCATCACACCCATTGTTACGGTAATTTACCGGCCAGCCAGGAGATTCATACCCTATAAGCGTCGAACAATTCAAAGGTCGAAGCCCGATGCGGAGTTTCGAGTGCTTGTCTGCGTCCACACACCTCGAAACGTGCCAACAATCATTAACCTCCTGGAGGCTTCCAACCCCATCAAAAAATCTCCAATCTGTGTCTACGTGCTCCACCTAGTCGAGCTCACTGGCCGTGCATCTGCCATGCTCATTGTCCACAATACTCGGAAATCAGGTCGACCGGCCCTGAACCGTACACAGGCTCAGTCCGACCACATCATCAATGCCTTTGAAAACTACGAACAGCATGCCAGTTGTGTAACTGTCCAGCCCCTCACGGCCATATCACCATACTCTACGATGCACGAGGACATCTGCAACTTGGCAGAGGATAAGCGCTCGGCTTTTATCATCATCCCTTTCCACAAGCAGCAGACAGTCGATGGCGGGATGGAAGCCACCAATCCCGCTTTCAGAATGATCAACCAAAACGTATTGGCAAACAGCCCATGCTCCGTCGGGATTCTCGTAGACAGAGGCCTAAATGGGTCTACCCGCTTGGCAGCGAACCAAGTTGCCCATCATATTGCAGTCCTGTTCTTTGGGGGACCGGATGATCGTGAGGCCTTAGCGTATGGATGGAGGATGTGCGAACATCCTGGAATCAATCTCACGGTGATGAGGTTCATGCCAGGTGAGGAGGCGATCGACACAGCAGGCACGTCCACCAACGAATTCGGTGACTCCAGGATATTATCGGTTGTGACAGACAGTGATAAGGATAGGCAGCTCGATGAAGAGTATGTGAAGGAGTTCAGGATGAGGAATGCCAACGACGAGTCGGTTGTTTACCTCGAGAAGATAGTGAACAATGGGGAGGAGACAGTTGAGGCAATACGGTCAATCGATAGTTCACATGATCTTTTCATAGTGGGGAGAGGGCAAGGGATGATATCGCCGCTCACAGCAGGGCTCACAGACTGGAGCGAGTGCCCCGAACTTGGAGCAATTGGGGATTTGTTGGCATCATCGGATTTCGCTACGACTGTATCGGTACTCGTAGTGCAACAGTATGTCGGTGTAGGACCACAGGGAGAAGGCCTTGGAACACCAGACAGCCCTGGGGACTCAAACGACCTTCAATTCGGCAATATGAATCGGCGGCCATCACCACAAGCACGGGGTTATAGCCCTTGATTTTCAGGCTGCGGTATCTTGGGACAGCTCAGGATCATAAAGGGGACAATAAATCAACATCGAATAGGGAAAGAAAACACTGGACACAACGGCTCTACCTGTATAAGGACAATATACAGCAAGTGTGACCACTTAGCAGGGGAAGGAGGGACAGACTTTGGTTTTGGTTCTTGTTTCTTGTTTCTTGCGACTAACCGGGCATGTAGTTGTAGATTTTATACGTATACAGAATTTTGTGGGGTGAAAAAGCGAAACTGACTGTATTTCGTAAGGCTTGATGCATTGCAAAGTCAGGGTACAGAAAGTATCCGTGTTCTGGTCATTCACTAGATTACGGTAAACTAAAATATGTTGTTTTGGTATCCTTCATTCATTCCATAATTCCTCTGTAATCTGGTATCGGAATAGAAAGGACATCATAAGCCTTCCTAGGACCAACTATTTCATGAAGCATGCCTCATTTGAACAAGCTCGTCTGTATCAAACAACGGACAGAGATACGTCGATTACATGAAAACGATGGTTGGAGCAGCAGATCATATACAGCTAGGGGAAAACATTATTAAGGATCACTTATCAAGCATGTACATGTCCATAATCTCGCACCAAACTTCCTCGTCATAAAGTACTTGTACCGACAGGTCTGATCAATCCAAGGATCTGTTTCATTGGAAACGTAAGTTTACATTCGGATAAACCCACTGGAAACGGAAGGTTGCATTCTTTAATTTTACACAACCCGACACGGCTTGAGAATTGTTCGAAGCTTCAGCGGCTCACATATCTGGCACTCGCAGAAAGCCTTGCAAGTTAGAGAAAAATAAAAGATGAAGCTAGCATGAAGGATCCATGAGTAGGCGAAAAACTCAACTTAGGCCTGCAATGAAAATTGCAGGATGAGTTGTCATACCAAACGTTCCAGAACAGACATAACAAGATGATGAATTGTGTACTTTCTTCAGAAAATGTGCAATCAGACCACATCTTATCCGAAACCCTTTCGATAGTTTGTCAAAATTGGGAAGAAAAGGTCATACTTTTCTGCTGCTTCTAGTGAACTTCATATGCCGTTGGCGGCTGGTTTTTGGCGTCTTTGACTGGTGAATGGCGAATGTGACGCCTTCCTAGAGTTGAATACAAAAATTAAATGTTCCAGGCTGGGTTTTTCTTTTGTCCAGCTCGATCTTCCGAAATGTCTGTGGAAATTATTAATTTATTTTTCACAGCTAAGGGTGGATAAAATCAAACCCATGACAAGTAAAATATTCAAAATAAAATCATAAACCTAGCAATATTCCATATTTAATCTAGATAGTCAGGCTTATCCTGAGACCGACCTCCACTTTGTCACTTCATCAATGATTCCTCTCTTTCTTGGTGGCATCTGTGGGTTATTACCTGAATTACCTAAAAAATATTATAAGTTTCTATAATATGATTATCATATATCTGGGATTCATGACAGCAAGAAGAAGTTATCTAGGTCACTCATGTGACATATCATTGAACAATGATCTATGTTCTTTTTTAAACAATTTTGTTGTGAGCTTCTTGGTTTTGAAGATCTATGGTAACCCTAAAAAGGATGTGCTAGGTTGAATAAAATATCAACTGAACTTAGTCTAATCGGTCCATTCCATCAGTTAGATCTAAGTTGTTCATCTAACTAATTTGATAAATTCCCGACAATTTAGCTCATCTTGGAGGATCAAACGAAGCCGCACATAAAGTATCGTGCTTATTACCTAATTTACCTACTATATTTTCTAATTGAAATTGTCCCACCCATTGACCAAAGGAAATTATGTTGGAGGTGTCAATTATGCCCATATATGATATGCAGACATGATTTGGATTGCCGTGGATGAAAACACCAATGGTTGGAGTTTATTTTTGCAATGAAAATGACTAAACGAAAAAGTTTCAATTATTAGTGACCCCATAAGATGGGCCCTTCTCGATTTAATCAATTTGGATTTTATTGAAAAGTACTTTTTACAATTTAGTCTTGCGATTCCCACTGCAACAAATTTTCTCTGATATACACATTAATGTTATTTCATTTTCGCAACAGGTAGAACGCCAAAACCATTACCTAATTAGGTAAATAATAGGACAGTCTTCGAAAAGGTGTTATATTAAAATAAGTTGCTCAATTGAAATGTTAAGATTTTGTAGATCTATACTCAAAGAAATATTAAATATAGCGGTCGACTTGGCATGACTGAATTCGACCGAACTCAATTATCAACTAGAGTAATATATTTTGCCTGGGGCTTTATTAGCATAACAGTTCTCGGAGTATTGTGAAAATAACAATCTTATTGTGAGTTACAAATTTTTGAAAAAATGGGTCTCACAATAATTTTTAATTATTTATGATTTAGTTTTTTGTAGTACATAATAGACTATTATTCTTATATTAAATTAAAGACTATCACGTAAACGTTTCTCTTTTGTCTTGGCAATGAATATGGAGTGGATTCCAAGTCTTTGATCACGAATATTCCTCTACTCCAATCCATTTTTGTTCAAAAGATGGAGAGTTTTACTTTGACTTGTCCTATATTCGTTGCCTATTTCCTCTAGCAACAGCAATCGCACGTGAAGAGGGACTTGGGGGGCTTGAAAATTAAGCATCTGTGTATGGTCCAAATAATAGCTCGATTAGATTAAAGAAAAAATTATGTCCTTGGTCATAATCAGAGACCAGAAATTAACATATATCAATCAGCACGACCATCAAGTTGCAAAAAAAGGAAAATGAAAGTTAATGAAAGCCTGTCCTTAATGCCTCTGCCATACTTGGAATCAAATCTTTTTTTTATATTTTAATCAAAAGGGTGATTTCATAATTTTGTAATGTGGGCTATAATAGTTAATGGCAGGCAATAACAAATAAATGCCGTACGCCAATTGCCCGGCCAATGATTTGCGAAGGTCGACAGCAAAGTTTGATTTTTATTTTCTCTCTCTGGGCTCGATTGACCAGTAAGTTATATCATAAAACTTTAATGGACATCACGATCACCTAACTCCGATTGCAGACAATTTAGTGTTCAAAGGTCAAACTTCTGTCCACCTCTAAACTCTAATTTAGTAAGGTTTTTGATGGATGTTAGTGGCCTCTTTTCTGTCTTTTGTTTTGTCCCTTTGGTATTACTTGGCGTTCTCTCTCTCTCTCATATTCATTTTTCTAAAGTGCATGCACAGGCAAGCACTCCAATGCATGGCATCTTTTTCTTAAATTGGACAAAGAAATTGGGAGCCTAAAGAAATGCATACAAATCAAACTTGTAAGAGAAAATTCGCATCTCCCTGCTTTTAGAGAAAATTACCCGAAAAGTCATAGATTAATTGTACGACCATCAATTCATTTATAAAACTTTGAATTGTGCAAATTCAGTCATAACCTTTCAATTATGTCAATTTAGTCATAAATATTTTAATGATTTACCAGTTTAATTCTAAACTTTTTGACGATTTACAAATATAATTCAATTGGCACGATTGAAAAGTACAAAACTAAATTGGCCGTCTTATAATAAGTTTAAGACTTTTTGGACAATAATCCCCTACTTTTATCTTGATTAAAATTAGGGTTAATACCTGGAAAATCCTAAATCGGTATACTGTGATAAATTTACCCTAAACTAATTTTTTGACCACTAAAAACCCTAAACGGGTACATTTTTGACAAATTTATCCCAAACTGATACACTTGTGACAAATTTACCATATGTTAGTTTTTGTTAAATTTTATTGTTAAATTACTAAGTTGAATGACATGTCACAGTAGACTAGTGTACTAATTTGGGATTTTACTATATGTTTGTCACATTTGTATTATTTTTATGGTTTTTTTCTATTATTAATCCAATTTAACAAATATATCAGTTTAGGGTTTGTGGTGGTTGAAGTAAATTTGTCACAAATATACAAGTTTATGATTTTTTGTGAACTCTTGAGGTAAATTTGTCACAAGTATATCAGTTTGAGATTTTTTGTGATCAAAAAATTAACTTGGGGTAAATTTGTTATAGATGTCCTAGTTTGAGGTTTTTTAGGGTATTAACCCTTACTAATAGGCTTGTCTAAGCACTTATAAAAAGGAAAAATTGTATTTATCTATAAGCAACACAACATTTTTGCTCAAATTGTGTTTTACGAAAAATCTACAATTGGAGATTCTAATTTTGGAAAATGTTTATTCTATTAAAGGAAGAAATGAAGTTAATATAACCGCTTAAGTTGGCCATATTCCAACTGCCATGCCCAAGTCGAAGCATTTAGCAGCATCTGGTCGGATGGAGGTTTAAAGTACCTGTGAACGGTCGAAAAAACTAAATAATTGAAGAGAAAGAGTCATATAGTATTCGTCGGCTCATAACACTTAAAAACCGTAATTGAGATGAGATAATGAAATTTGGCTAATTCTGGTAATTTTTCCTCTAGAAACAAAAAGAGTTTTGCCTAATTCTTCCAAAGAACATAAAATCTTGAGATATTCAAAAACCACTATACAGAAAAATCATGAATGAGACTTTGGTTAAATATGGTGGAGTTTTATTTCATGGACGATAAGATTAGTAGTTTTCATTAATCTTACAAATAAAATTTGCAATGACCATGTCGATATTTCTAAGTTACTTGTGCTAATCGCTAGTTAAGTACACTTATTCAAAAGAATTATTTGAGAGCATTGCGGATTGATTGAAGAGGTGCAAAATTTATATAATGCATTCATTTGGGTTAAGTTGCTTATTTTCTCCAAAGCTCAACACTTCTTTCATTTTTACTCATAGAGCTATTATTAGTATGTTGTCCTTAATATAACATTTATCTACTAACTAATCAGCATTGCTAATTAATCACAATCAAGGAAATAAAAGTAAAATTCTTGAGGACTAAGGGTGCCGAACGATATTTAGAAGTTTCTTTTAATTGAGAAAGTGAATTGGCTTTTAATTTTTCTTTAAAATTTTAACAATTCCTATTTTTTTTTTCTTTTTTTTGATGACTCGGGAACTGCCGTATAGCCGGCAGCCGGCAACGTAAACCAGAGGCGACGCTAGTGCGGGGACCCACCTCCCATAGCGCCGCACTTAAGTCGCGCAAATGCGACCACAGTGACTCGAACTCTCCCCAACCGGAAGAGGGGGAACGCCCGAACCAACGCGTCTACAGCGGGGTGGGTAACAATTCCTATTGTTGCCGATGAAAAAACCAATTTTTGCAGTCAGTGTGCCCCTGGTTCAATCTTTGCAATGTGAAAAAGAAACGTGAAAAATACTAGCACTCATGGCTCCAATTAAGTTACCAACTTCAAAATTCAAAGTAGAAGATCTGTGAAACAACACCTCAAAGCGACAAATCACCCCATTTAAAATTTTTTTATCCAATCACTTTAACATATATAGAATAAATTAAAAGCTGAAGCGAGAGAGAGAGAGAGCGAGAGAGAGAGAGAGAGAGAAGAGGGTAATTTTGAACTAAATGAGTCAAAAAACTTTAGGTGGGGAACTAGGGAGTGTAGCCCTCCATTTCTAGAAAATTGAAGCACATGTGTTGAAAGTTATGCTTCATGTGAAGAGGAGGTCCTGTCCATCATTCCAAGATCAAGAGAATCTACCATTAGATCACATGTTTTCTTCCTTTTTTCTTTCTTTTAGATTTTTTTTTTATGAATTGATTATTTTGGTCTGGCTTCAAACTTTGCTGTGGTATATACAAATGGGGCTCCATATTATAAGTAGAGATTGAAAGTCATCCCTGAAAACATGGGTTGTTTTTATACTCTTGCGGCTCTTCCTTGTTTTATTATGTTTGTTCTTTCATGTAAAGAACGGGGACCAGTCTTTAGATATTTTATTTAATGACGTGATGTTCCAGGCCCTTTCCCATTTATTTATTAACATACTTATATATAAACATATAAATATTTTATTAACACCATGTACTTCCTTTTTTTTTTTTTTTTTTTTTTTTTTTTTTTTTTTGGGTCGGTCACACCGTGTACTTGAAGCTGCGCTTAATTTGAGTTGTGTTAAATAGCCCTTTGGAAGTAATCCCAGACCTTTCTTCCCTCGAATCTCTCCAAGTCCTCGTCGAAAGTGGCTTTTAATTTTGCATCACAATCAGTTTTGTTGTTGTCTCATATTATATGTTTCAATATACTTACTCACGGCCTGACTTCGTTATCCCTCAAAGATAAGGCGCGGATTAGTGTAATGGATTGGACCATTATTATTATTATTTTTTTAAGAAGAGTTGCACGAAAACTTGGGAAGTATCGATACTCTCCAAGAACTTTCAAGTTGTGTAAGGCATTTTGATACTTGTTCGGTACGTGTTTGACACTCGCTCAATGGGTATCGGAAAATCCAACACTTAATCAACTCTTCAAATGCTCTTTGATACACGAGTCCAGAATTCCAACACAAGAACAAAATTCTAACATGTGAGTTTGAAATTCCGACACATAATTTTGATACGCAAAGGGTTAATTTTAAAAAATTCCAACAAATAAGGGGTCAAAATGAAAATATGTGAAAATAAAAAATAACAAAAATAATAAAAGGGAAAAGAAGAAAAATCTAGTTTTCTTTTCTTTTCTGACTCTCATTTCCGAGACACACAATTCACCTCCAAGTTTGTTTTTTCTCTTATGCTCCAACACATTCCCACACGCAAGTTTAGAACGTAGATTGCTCGTGTTTTTTGTTCCTTCAAGTTTTATGGATTATTGAATTGGAGTTAAATTTGTTAAATTGAAATAATAAATGATATTAACAAATGATGGATTAATATTTTTATTGTAAATTCATTTTATGCTCTTTTATTATTATTTATTTATTTGTGAATTTGAAGAAAATTAATTTGATTAAAGTTGTGATGTATATATAAAAATATACATTTAATGTACAACGTGTTGGAAATTTCATTTTTGAGAAATAACGTGTTAACATTTCATGTCGTATGTCGTGTGTCGATATCGATACTATTTTAGTTAAAAACTAATCCGAACATCACCGGACCTGCTATATCAACAAAAAAGGAAAAAGAAGTCTCATATCCCTCATATATCGAAATTTAGTGCATTCTAATTATATATTCCCATATTCGCCTAATTACCCTGTTCATTTTGATTAATCCGAATTTTGTTGATGGATTCTCTATATGTCGTCGGCAAAAACGTGAAGCCACTCACATATGCGTTATGTGTTGCATCTCACTAAAATTCACTAACGTCATATCTTATTAATTGTTGTTTGGAAAAGATTTCCATAGGTGTAGCTTTTCAAAGTATTAAGCTCCCCAACAATTTGGTCAACATACGTAGGACGTCGGAGTGATTTACACTCCTCTCTCTCTCTCTCTCTCTCTCTCTCTCTCTCTCTTTCGCACGCACGCACGCAGACACACACTTATCAATCCAACCTACTAATGTAGAATCAAAGTTCAATGAAAACGCCCACCCTTTTCTCTTTAGTGGGTCAGTTTGACCAGTTTGATGAATGGACTGCTGGCTGAGAGAGAGAGAGAAAATTGAGGGGGGGCCATTTCCAAATTTTGTTCCATATTTTTAGTGGTATAGTCTCTTTGCCCTTTTCACCAAGGATAAGACCCATCTTTTGGCCTCATCTCCCCTCTCTAGCTCTCGTTTCTAATCTCTGCGTTTCCATGCTGGTGTTCTCATCTGATTCCTCCCACTAAGTTCTCAACCTTCTTGCTTCCAGTCTTCCCTATCTTGCTCTTCAATCGCCAATATCATCGTTTGCTTCTTTGGTTTTGATTGGGGTTGATCTTGATCCTCATGAAGAAGACTGAAATGGGCATACCTCATTTGTTCAGATGCCCAATAAGCCTGGACTTATTCACAGATCCAGTCACTCTTTGCACTGGCCAGACCTATGACAGACCAAGCATTGAGAAATGGCTAGCTGCCGGCAACCTCACCTGCCCCGTCACAATGCAGAAGCTCCATGACTTGTCCGTCGTCCCCAACCACACTCTCCGCCATCTGATAGATCGGTGGCTAGAGTCCCGCCACCAGTTCAATCCCAGTCTCGAGACAGTTGATCCTGATCGCTCCCTGGTGGCCACCCTGAAGATTACCCTTGAATCCCAGGAAGTGAGCATGGTCAGTAAGCTCCAAGCTCTAGAGAGTATTAGTATTCTATGCGAGGAATCGACGTCAAGGTGTAGTCTATTTCTTCAGCTGGGTTTCCTGCCTTTGTTGTTGGAACTGATACTTGGGAAAGTGGAATCTGAACTCTCCCTTGACTATGTAAAGTTCCTAGAACAAGCACTGGCTTGTACTCTGCAATTGCTGGCAAATGGAAGAGTGAAGTCACTGGACATACTCAAAGAAGACTCCAAACAAGCATCATTGGTGAATTTGCTCAAACAAGGCACGGATAGTATCAAGCTCAGCATTTGCCAACTTGTTGATACAATCTCATCATCTTCAGAAATGAAAGATCTCTGTGCTGTTCTCGGCCAAAACCGCAATTTCCTCAGCCAAATAATTCTCCTCCTTCCCGAAAATTCAGAGGTTTCTGAGGCGGCGGTCAGGGCGATAAGGTCGTTATGTTCCCTACAGTCGAATGAGTGGAATCTGGTGAGAGAAGGTGTGGTAAATGGACTGGTTGCCCACATTTCGACTTTGACCGCTGAAAAGGAGAGACGTCAAAGATGCCTCTCTCCACTAGCGGTCTCCACGATAGAGCGGCTGCTTCAAGGGAATGCCCAGGTGAAAGAGGCGTTGCTCAATAACCCAAACGGTGTATCCTCTCTTGTCAGGATGGTCTTTGGAGCATCAAGTCATGAAGGGAGCGAGAGCGCAGTCAATTCGCTTACGATTATATGTTCCGATTCATCATTGGCACGAGAACGGGCAATTGGTGCAGGAGTTTTAACACAGCTGCTGTTTCTTCTACAGAGCCAGTGTAGTGGTAGGACCAAGACAAAGGCCAGGATGCTGCTCAAAATGCTTGGATCATCTGTTTAGTCCTGGGAGAATTTTTTTTTTTTTTTTTTTTTTTTTTACAAAAAAAAAAAGCAAAAAGAAAAACATGTACACCACAGAAAAAAAGGGGAATCAAAACATGGGTAGTTGAATTCTGGGACCTGATTGGGATGTCTGATCTGATGCCTATGTGGATCTTGATTATGATTCGCCATTGCTCACTCGCTTTACTGGTATTGTCTATATTTCATGTAACATCATCCCCTTTATAATATCAATTATGTCTCATCAACTCCTATAAGATTTTAAAGAAAGCAACTATTTTTGAGTACATTCTGCATGCAACAGTGGACTTGGAAAAAGTTGGATCTTCTTAGGAACTATTCGGAAAAATCAACAGTGCTACCTTAAGTTCCGATCAGAAATTTCTAGCATAAGAGAGACTATGGTGTCTCCCAACCTTTAGGTATCATTTAGTCAGAGAATGGCCAAACAAGGCAAAGCAAAGAAAGAAGGAGGAGGAGGAGAAGAGAGAGACAGAGTAACCTCAGTTCCTATGTCCGATGCTCAAGATTTTCAGAGAACGCTCAGTCACTTTGCTTTCTACAAAATCCAGCAGGCGTGTAGGCACGGGAGAGAAAAGGGTAAGTAAGTAGTGCTTTTGAATGAACCTTCTCGGTAGCTAAGCTCATTCAGAAATCTCGTAACGACTTCACCAAGGTTGTCGGCCTGCTTGTTGAGTTCAAATTGCTAGCACGCCCGTCGTATGATATTAACGTGAGTGCACATTATCTAACCTTCTTTAGAGAAACAAACAAGAGTTATTTGTACAAATCAGTTTTAGAATTAGATGTTTTAAGCAAAAGTTGCAATTTTGGCGGGTCATTCAACACATGATAAACAACGCACTCGACCGACACTAAAGAAAGAGTGGATTAAAGACCAACATATGTCGATTGATAAACCGATAACCAACATCAAAAGTTTTCTTCAGTCTGATTGATAAATTAAACATCTACATATAGTCATTAGTCAGCCCGTTCCTGTTCAAGAACCGATATTCTGTGCTGCGAAAAGACACAGACAACATGAACTATGACACTATCATGCTCGGGTCATGAGCAAGCAAATTTTCGCAAGTTCCTTGGTCCCGGTTATGGCAGCCTCTATATTACCGAGTTCGAGTCAGAGAGGTCGGCTTAGTTCGATGTGCGAAAACTAAACCAAAATATCTCTGAAGCATATTGGAAAAAAAGAAAAAAGAAAAAAGAAAAAAGAGGGAGGTTTCTCTAAATTGGTGGTCCAGGTTTCGGCCCATAAAGTGAACCAGTAAGCGGCGGTCCTAATCTCTCTTACACGGAAGACTTCAGTACAGGAGCAACAGCAAAGCGCGCTCATGCTTCAACGACAAAGAACCGACCATCCTTCGGCAACGAGGGTCAAAAGCAAGCGGGCTAAGTTCAACTGTTGTTGACTTCCCCGGTACTGATCCGTCCTAAAGTAGCTCTCTAATGTGAAATAGGGACTGGTACTTGCACCGACTGGAATCCACACAACTGTTTAAAGCGTGTCAATTTGGGAATCCATGCACAAAAATCCTCGAGGCATGCCAGTCAACTTTACTCAGTCAACATCACAACAGTGTAGAGCACGTCATATGACTTGGACCAGAGTTAGGGTACAATGAATTTTCAACATGGAATCATCTAGCTCAAGTGGATGTTGTCCATACTCCAGCCCCTCCCCCATTCTTTCAAATACTGCAAGAATATACCCAAAAAGAAACAAAAACAAAAAAAACAAAAAACAAGAAGAAGAAAACAGAAGTATAACATTCACCGTTGGTTACGTAAGTTGATCATGACAGAAATCAGAATCTTCCCAATATGAGAATGTTTAAACTGGCCAGAGTTCTCTTATATGAATGGCTATTTATACAAAAAAAAAAAAGAGAAGGTATCATCTTGTCCGCTTTACAAATCTTGCCCAAGTTCTTTGTTTACTATAAGCTAATCTACGGGTGCTCTGCTCTTTAAGTCCTCGCAAAACAGATGCAGATAGGTCAGTTTGCCAGGGTAAAAGGAGATGACAAGTCACCAGCAGCCTTTCAAACTTTGCTTTGGTGACCCAATGCAGCTACCAAACTCCGTGGAAAGAACAAATTCAAACCAAGAACTTTAAAGACTTATCCTGTATCCCCAAACAGTAGCATCAAGCAACATCTCTAAACATAACAACGTACGTACGTACCCAAAATGGCTCGATAAAGACATGCACCTCGAGTGATTAGCACCGGCATGAAAACCAAAATTTACCAGAAAGACCGAGACTTAATATAACCCTCACGCGTGCATACTTGATGTGAAGTCGATCTAGAAAGAGAATCCTGGTAGGTACGACATCAAGAATAAAAAAGGACCCACAAACAAAAACATGCAATCAAGAGTCAAAAAGTCATAGTAGGTATCTGTCTTTATGACTGTTTGAGTGAATGGCCATCCCCTTTGAGTGTGATCGTTATCTATGCAATAAACTGGGTGGGTAAAAGAGCCCCTGTTTCTTGCAGGAAAGGCAAAAGAGGAGAAAAATTTGCAGCTCCAAAAGCACTTTGAAAGTAATGGCCAAAAAGTTAACAATCCTTATGCCAAACATAATGATAACAATAATAACAATGAAAATCGAGGAGTAGGGTCAAAAAGTTAATGCATCTTACATGCTGGATATGCGATTAAGAGAGTACCTCATAAACTAGGATAATGCAGTCAAAAGGTTTCTCAGGGATAAATTTTCGCAAAACAAGTCTCTTAAGAAGTCCGAGACGAAATTAAGGAAAGGATGCTTTCCTCATGGCATCCTCCCATGAAAACAAATCCAACGTGTGGATCAGACGAAACTACCGATTTTGCTGAAGCTTCGGGGCGTAATTTGGGAGATGGGTGACAAAAGTCCAACGGTCGAAATATATCCCCCAGACCAAAAAGAGCAGCAAAAAAGAAAAAGAAAGTATATCTCACTTGCTTTAAAGTTTGATCTACAGTAAGCTAATTCAAGGGAATGCTGTAGCATGTTGTTGCCAGGATTTATCGCCCAATTATTGCTTTCCCAAAGCTCAAACAGTATGTTGACGTAAGCACTTGACAAAGTGCGCCCGAAGATGGCTAGAACGACAAATTCGGCATTCTCTAGGTGAACTCTAGCCGTCCTATGAATGCTTCTTTCCATCCTAATGCTAATGAAAACGCACCTATCCTCACAGGTAGGCATGTCGATTGTTTCCCCTTCTCTACATTATAATTAGAGGTAAAGACAAATTCTAAGGGGTAGTGCAGCCAAACGGGCATGCTTATATCTTTTTTCCCCCTGATAGTCACAGTCAGTACATCAAAGAGTTCATCTGTTAATAGACAAGAAAGTCTCAAAAAATTGAGTTGAACAAGCAGGCTTACGTAACTAGCTTTCGCAAATATTTGTCAACAACACTGACATCTACAGCTCAAAAATAGCAGCAACAATCAAAATGCAATTCGTCCTGTGAGGCAAAGCTAAGTGCAATTCTTCATAACCTCACAAAGCACAGAGGTAAAGAATATAGCACAGATAACAGGGGTAGAATAATCATCACACCCCATGTTGCTGCAAAGCTTATCAAAGAGAACAATGATTCATCTCAGTCATGAACTCTACTAATCAGCCTAGCTTTCTCTCGGTGAATTGGATTATTATACAGGTTCACAAAGAATAAGATATAATGACAATGCAAATCAGTTCTTGCTGATCAACTGCCTGGGAAATGTGATAACTCTATCTTTATGTAAGTGTGATGAATTGCTGTAATGAACTGACTAAACTCGGAGGCCAGTGCTTCGTCTCTTTTACATACGAAAGATCTGTGTAATGGGGATCCAATAGGGTTGCAATTGTGAACTGGTTTTCAGCAAGCAAGGGGGCATGCTTGTCCACGTATAAGGCTGCTGCAAGAGCTGCATGGACTTCTGCACATACATTGCAAAACATTATCCCTGTGGGAACACCAACCTATTAATTTCTCAAGGATTGCACCAATGTTAATTTCTCACAAGTACCTGGATATCCCTTCAATGATATGGAAACATCCTCCATCTCTGCAATAGCTTCTTCCCTATCGCCGACTTCATACAATGCTAACGCCCTTCCGACTCTTGCATATTCCGATAACGCAAAGTCTTTATAACCTTCAATCACCTTGAATTAGAAGAAAAACAAAGTCAAACTAGGAACTTCGAATGTTTTCGCAATGCTCAAGTACAAACAGAGTGTTGACGGTAGCAAATGCTTGGGAATTTAATCTTCTCAGACTTGCTTATCTACAGCTCAGGATTATCTAGACAGGCCTCAGTTGCAGATATTTTCTCTAATACTGGCCAGGCTCTCAGAACAGTCCTTGAGTCGTGGGATTATCCTCTTCTGACCCCTACTCAGGTAGCGGATTGCTGTTGCTGGAGGGAGAACCCGTTGGGCCGGTTCACAATAGCAAATGCTTGGGAAACCATCAGGAGCAAGCGGAACATCATTTTTTGGCATGATTTCATCTCGGATAATGCAATCACGCCAAGGTACCAGCTTAACCTTTGGCTTATGGCCAAGCGCAGATTGCCCACACAACTCTGTTATTGTCTCATGGTAGAATAGAGAGGGGATCCTACGCGTTCTATAATGGGTTGCCTGATTCCATAGATCATTTGTTTTTTTATTGCTATGTCACGGCCGGAGTTGCTTTTTTTTGGGCGGCGAGATGTAATTTGCTTTGGTGGAATAGGTCTTGGAGAGAGAATCTCCGTTGGGCCACCTCTTTCTTGAAGGGTAAGGACTTCTTTAAATGCATTGCTCGCTTTTCCTTTGGGATTCTTTGTCATATTATTTGGAAAAATAGGAATAGCATCCTATTTAGAAAACAACCCCTTACCATCCCGGCTATGAAGAACCATCTTCTTAAGGTGGTTAGGAATAGAGCTAGCACATTCAGAAATGTTGAGGATAGCTTCAGAAATAGAAAGTTGCAAATGAGTTGGGGCATCGATCCCATTATCTTCTCGGGGGACTCGTAATCGACCTTGGTTTTGATCGAAGCTTCAAGGAACTGCTAGTGCTCTGGAGCCGACGTCTCTCTCCTCCTTCGCTGAGGTGTTTGTTTCTTTGCCAGTTGTTCATGCCGTGCCTCTCTAGTTGTTGTTTGCCTTCTTTTGGGCGCTGCCTTGTGTTTTACATCATGGTATACTTCCACTCATTATGTTTGTTCATCTCGAGTGCAAGTTTTTGGTACCATGATTTTTTGTACTTTTGACATTTCCTTTTTATATTATTACCTTTACCAAAAAAAAACAGAGTGTTGACTAGATATCGAGACCATGATTTAAAACAAAAAACAAGAGCAGGCCAACGCATGAGCCTCCTGCATTGAGGGATGAAGGGAGTCACAGATATCACCGGCTCACATTGATAACAGTTCCGTCTTCCTTGATAATCCCTTCTCATACAGATTATTGTATGCATCACTTCCTTCCACTTAAACTAGCAGGAAGTTTAATTTCACATACGTGAAGATTCATTAGATTCTTGCGACAGGAGCAGGACTTCTGCGTAAACTTAAACACAATCAACGCTTCCCGAATGGTCAAGGATAACAGAGAAGTACCAAGCATATCTAACTGATGATGATTGGATCAAGTTCCTCTTTCGCGGTTATTCACTCAATTCAGCTTCTCAGAATCCAATCAATAACACCACTCACAAACCAAAAAGCAGGCGCCTTTCAATGAACTACCCAGCAGCTCGGAATTCCGTAGGAGCGAATCAAGAACCCAGGCGAATATCGAGATTCAAAAATCACGTTCACCCCACTGCGAACTGCTCTAAAAGCTTGAGCGCGCGATTCGACCTCACCATACCTCGACGCTCTCGCAAACACGCATTTCAGCCAAGTCCTAACACTAACGGGTACAAATGCAGCTCAATTCAAGAAGAACAAGACAAAAGTTTCGAGAGATGAAAAATGGCAGACGCACCTGAGTGAAGTAGAAGAGGGCTTTCCCGAAATCGCCCTGCGCCTGCAATTCCCGCCCTTTCTCCAGCAGCCCCACGGCCTCCGCAATCCGCCGGGACTTGGCGGCGCTGGCGGCCCGCTCCTCGGGGCTCACGGGGTCGAACCCCTCCAGGGCGCGGCACTGGAGGACGTTGGCCGCGCCGTCGGCGGCGGCGGCGGCGGCGGCGGCGAGGAGGAGGGCGCGCGCCGGGAGAGAGAGGAGGAAGACCCGTCTGCTCGAGGGGTTTGGGTTCACGGACTGAGGGTGGGGATTGGAGGGTTTCGAGGTTGGAGGATGGGGAGGAAGACGAAGATGAGAAATGGGTGCTCTGCAATTGCAATGCCACGTCGCCATTGCCAAACTCTCTCTGCAATGCTTGGAGAGAGAGAGAGAGAGGGAGGGAGATTTTCATCGTCATCATCTTCCTTTACTTTTAACGAAATTTCAAAAAACAAAGTGGAATTATATTATTTTCTCAAATAAAAACCTAAATAAATATTGTTCTAAATAAGAGAATAAACGACCATTAGACTTGAGGGCCAACGACCCTCGTCCAAATTGAGGCGAGGGCGAGCGACCCCCGCCCAAATCCTATTTCTAATGAGGGCTTGTAAGCCCTCACCTCCGATTAGTGAGGGTCGCCAACCCATTGCCTAAAAGCTAACAACCTCCCTAGCCATCACAAATTGGAACGATGGCAACAAGTGAGAATGCTCTTCCCACCTGTATTTTTCTTTTTTAAATTTTTAATTAATTTAATTTAACGAAGAATATATTCATTACAAATATCTTGTTTTAGATTTTTGGTGGTCAAACAAATTAGTTCAAGGTAAATTTATTATAAGTGTATCGGTTTTGAGTTTTTTGTAATCATTTGAGATACATTTGTTATAAATGTATATATTTAGAGTTTTTTATGAATAAAAAATTAATTTAAAGTAAATTTGTCACACATATCAATTTGCAATTTTTAGTATATTCACCCTAGATTCCGTTAAGCTTTTCCACATCAGTTATCATTGTGTCCCTATTAATGAAAACATCATTTTCTTTTCAAAATATCACTTTTCAAGTCCTAAATTTACTGAAAAATTCAAAAACACTAAAATACAAATCACCAAACCCTACCCAAGATGCTAAAACGAATTTACAATAAAGAATAATTTGATCTTTTCAATCTAGAATCTTGCTTAGTTTGTGAATGATATTTGTGTAATAGACATATATACACGGTCATTGTCTAAAAAATGAGGCATATCTTTTAATTTGTATTATTCCGGTGTTTACTGTCATGTTCTAGACCCCTACACTCTTGTATCCACACTATTTATGTACTTGTCGGATTACCGATATAATCTTCATTTGCTTTGCTATAAAAAAAATAACGTTTAGTTTGTTGATTTCCAAATCTCACTTTAATTATAAATTTACATTGATTCCATGAACGTTATGCTCTACATTATTTTCAGAATACACTGCTAAACTCGATACGATTTAAAAAATTTTTTGATAACATAAAGCTCGGTGGTTGATTCTAAAATAATAAACATAGCGAAAAAGTAATTGTTGTTTCCTTAATTTGATGAGGGGAGATGTAAAAATAACCAGATATATAAAACAACCTACTACTTTGGAGATGTCTCCGGCCGGACAATCAATACGAGAAAAACAAAAGAGAATTTCACTATAATAATTATCTTGGACGGCCCGTCATCGCCGAAGAAGGGGGCAAATGGTATTAAAGAAAAAGAATTGTTCATTGCTTCGGTCAACAGACGTGACAAAATTAGCTCACTACTTTGGAGATGTCACCCGACGATCGATTCAAATAATGATGCAAATAAAAATGTGACATTCTTCTAGGGAAAATTATTAGAATTTTTATCCATTTACCGATCTCGCAAGGGTGGTATAATAGAATAATGATATAAATGATCCTTAAAATTTAATTTAATGTGTAATATGGTTCATGAACTCTTAATTTGTTTAATGTCATCTCTGAAATTTAACCAAATGTGCAATGTAGTCCATAAACTTTTATTATATGTTCAAAGTAGTCCATGATTTGTTTGATAATATTAAATATTGTTCTTCTATTAATTCAAGATTATGGACAATATTGAATATTTTTATATAGTGTAGGGACTTAATTAAACATGTATCAAAAATCCATTAATCATATTGGCCAAATTAAAAGTTTAGGGACTATATTTTACATTAAGTAAAAGTTCATTCACCATATTAAACAAATTAAAAGTTTAAGGACCATTTGTGTCGTTTTCCCTAATAAAATTTCATATGGCAATGAATGAAAAACGGCCAATGATGCCATATTTAGGTAAGGTGAAATAGAGTAAAGGGCCAAAAATAATCTGATCACATATAAAATATTTAAAAGAGAACTTGCGAATTGCGTATGCCCCAAGAATGTAATAATCACTCTCATAGAAAATTAGATGTACTAAATAGATGAGCCTCTTGCTTTGCTTCATTTTCTTTCCGTGATCAACAATAAATTTGCTCATAACTAAACTTACTTATTCATGATCATCGCGTAAGTTCATGAAGTACAAGATGCAACCACTGCCTATTACGTTATTACAATATCCGGAGGTATCAAGTTATACGGCGACTTGTTCTAGTTGTAGGTCCTGGGATTTGAGAGGGACGTATCCAGCCAAAAGATAGGCCTCGAGATGATCCGCGAGCGCCAGCTTGTCGATGTTCTCGTGGTGGTACGACTTGCACACGAAGTAGACCATGGTTTGCACGATGAGACCGAAGAGGATCCACTTGAACAGAAGCAAGAAACAAAGAACTGCAACACCAAACCTTACAAACCCAGATCCAGACCCATTGGCCGCAAGGTTGTTGAACCCTGTTTGGATTACCGTGGACCCAATCATCAGCAAGAGGAAGAGAGCTATCGAGACCCTCATTTTACCCTTGATCAGGTTCTTGCTCTTGAACATGGCCTGAATACCATATGTGTCCTCTAGCACAGAAATCACACCTGCCAAGTGCCAAATGACAGTGATATACACAAGCCCAGCGAAGTACAAGATGAGGAGGATGATAACTAGGGTTAGTGCAGTGGCAGTAGATTGAATAAGAACAATCAAGAGATAGATGACTAGAGCAGTCACGACATTGTATACAAAGACAAGGAAAAAACTCCATAAGAATGTGATCATGAGCCTCTTCCACACCTTCGGGACGATGCTCATTACTCTCCCGAAAGTGATTGATTGTGAGGTGTACACGCACGCGATCGTGTACACGACCGCAGATGTGGAAAGAAGAGAAAAGATTACACACAGGACAAGGTAGGCAGCTTTGAAGAGCCAGAGCTTGATTAAGTCCGAGGTCACAAGGTCAATGAGCCTATTGTATTCGGGAGTGTCGGCTTTGGCATGGTCCAGTTCGAGCTCGTCGTGGTTGATCTTTCCGAAGAGCAAGTTGGTGATCTCGATGTGAGCTAAGGAGATTAAGGAAAGAGGGAATATGAGGGCTACTGTGAGTTGGCTGAAGATCTTCCTCCAAGTGAAGATGATCTCGATGGACTCCTTGATGATGCCAAAGAAACCAAGAAATTGCATCTCCTCTTGCTCTCGATCCATCCTCTAACTCTCCAAATCTCTGTATCTCCAAGAATAAGAGTGTTATAAATAAGAACACAGGTTTTAGGCGTTGATTAATTGTCTATGTGAACTTATATATACATGAGAGTACTGTATTCATATAGAAAGAAGAGATGAACTAATGCGTACAAGACAAATCAATCATACTTTAATATAATGTAATTATCATGCCGACGGCCTTGTCTTTCTACTATGTTTAACTATGTACATGGGGACATCAACAATAGTTTCCTTTCAATTTAAGGAATAAATTGTCTTGAATCTTCATCCCCATTCATTTATTTTTGCGTGTCGTCTTATGAATTTGGAAGAGATTATTTTCTCTTTCAGTTGAATATCATAACCCTTCTTTAGAAAATATGATTTATCCTTTAATTCATTGGATGTACATATGTCCAAAAATTGGTATGGGCATGCATCGTCTTCGAGTGTGCGAATTCTGCGGGAAGGACGAAGTAGGCTATGCGCCAAATCCTGCAAGCGAAGTTTCCGAAGTCAATCTGAAGAAACAAGTGTTTGTCTAGATTGAATTAGTTGAGTGCCTCTTAAAAATGACCTCAATAGTTATTTAATCAGTCATATCGTAACGCAGCCGTATAATCATGAAAGATACATAGACCAATCCCATGGATGCCTATACTTTTAGGTAACTTCTTCCTAATATTACTGTTAGAAATTATTATGATAATAGGCAAAAGATATATGATTTAAAAGTCAATCGATTGCCCAAAGCATGTGAATAGATTCATGTACGTAAATATGTGCCCATGTAAAATAAACTCATGAAGATTTACTTGTAAAATACATTTAAACAAACATCAGTTACACAAGTAGCATTAAATAAAATCATCAATCAATAACACACTAAACTGGACTAGCTGACACTAATTTTTCTCACGAATCGCCTTGTTTCTGAGGTCTATACAGTCTCTGTGTCGTCCTTAAACTTCAACGGCACAACTCTCCTAGATGCGCCTGGAGATAATCAGCCAAGAAAGATTTGCTGCCTGTCGACATTCCCATGGAGGCCGATATCGAACTCGCTGACAAAGCACATCTCTATCTCGGCGACGTGTCCGAAGAGAATCGCCATTGACATCAACAAGAAGCATGTCACTCGAAATCCTATTTGAAGTACTCTTTCTCTACCAAGAACAACGAAGAGTTATATGTGGAGCTGCGGCACGAGAGCTAAGAAGACCGATACCATGGTCAGGATTTTATGCTTAATCAAAGCATTACTCTTTGTCATGGCTTTAACCCCATAAACATCCTCTAGCACAGAAACAACATTAGCTAGGTTCCAAACCATGATTATTTACACAAACCCAAGAATGTACAAGATCAATCGCATTAAAAGGTCGACAACGGAATAACGTGGTATTCTAAAAGTATAGATTATTGATTTCTTCCAATGTATTGGGACAACACCCATGATTTTCTTTAAGCTGATCTGTTGGGGATGTGTAAATCCATGCCATCTTGAGCACAATGGCCGATTTCTAAAGGAGAGATTAGACCAACGGAATTGCACAGAAAACTGCCGTAAAGACCCCAAAGGCTGTCCAATGATCGGAGTTTTCACTGCTGCGATCGAAATTTGGAAGGCTTGATTTAGAGGACAAAAGCTGGAAGATTCGAGTGAAAAAGCTGGACGATTCAAGTGCGAGCCAAGAAAAGGAAGGGGAGACAGAGAGAGTGGTGGACGTTGGCGAGAGCGATACGGTCGTGAGGAGCTTTCAATGGGTGAGGGTGATCTCGAAGGATTCGCGAAAGATGCCTAAGAAATCTAAGTGTCTTCAGATCATCTAGCTATCACTTTCCACAGCAAGAGCTCAAGATGGTGTTTGGAAAAGCTGGAATGGATTTCTAAGGGATAGTGCGTGTTTCTATTGAAGAAGAACTTCGATCGGTTGCAAGGTAATACCTTATGTTAGGAACTTATCTCATCTAATCGCAGGAGGGTTTACGGGGTGACGAATTCGGTGTGCGCCTATGTAATAAGCTTAAGGTGTGGATGAAAATATATACTAAGCATCATTCATATAACAAGCAAGCCATGGTTTGGGTTGCTGGGACTGTTGTTGTTTGGGGCCTGCATGGCCTTTAGCTTGTATTAGGCTGTGAATTTGTGCCTCTTTGGCTCTTACTTGGTGTTGTTTTTGTTATGTTTCAAGAGGGGGAAAATGTTTGAAAAATCCTAAACCTTTTCATGGTGCCAATTTAATCCTAAATCTTTTGACCTAGAGCCAATTCAGTCATTCCGACTAATTTTTGCTTGATATTGCTGACTTGGATGTCGGTTGACCTACGTGGCACGACTAATACTAACATGGACAACTTTTAATAATGTTTCGAATTATTTATTTATATATTTTTCTCTTCTTCTTTTTTTACCTTCCTTCAACTAGTCGCCAGACCTCAATGATCAACTAGATGCGAGAGCCAGTGAGGTGGCTCACCCTTGCTAATGATGGCAAGGGCAAGCCATGCCACAGTTGGACGAGGCACAACCTTGTTGGATGCGGTGAGGTCGAGCCTCACCCTCGTGACCTTTGGTGAGGGCTTGAGTGTGACAGCTCAGGGAAGGGCAAGGGGTCCTCTCTAGTCCCACATCGCTTAGGGGGGAGTCCTGGGCTAGTTTATAAAAGCTTGGATCCCTTTAATATGTATAACGCGTTTTAAAGTCGTGATGACTCAGTGTCCAAAGCAAACAATATTATAGAGTGGGGCCTGGGTCGTTACAAATGGTATCAGAGCCGACTCCCGACCGCGTGTAGGGGCCATAGCGAGGACGCTGTGCTCTTAAGGGGAGAAGAGTGTGACAGCCCAGGGAAGGGCAAGGGGTCATCTCTAGTCCCACATCGCTTAGAGGGGGAGTCCTGGGCTAGTTTATAAAAGTTTGGGTCCCTTTAATCTGTATAACGCATTTTAAAGCCGTGAGGACTCAGTGTTCAAAGTGGACAATATTACACAGTGGAGCCTGGGTCGTTACATTGAGCCTCATCAACCCTTGCTAGGAGTTGGGCGAGGCACAACCTTGCTAGATTTGGCAAGGTTGAGTCTCATGAGGTTGAGCCTCACCCAACCATGGCAAGGGTCGCCCGTGCTAGCCCTTGTTCTTGGCTAGTCACTAAGGTCTGGTAATCAAGTGGAGGAAGGGGATGGAAAAAAAAAAAAAGCAAAGAGAAAGAAAGAAAAGAAAAGATTGAAATATGAACAATATTACACAATGGGGCCCGGGTCGTTACATTGAGCCTCATCAACCCTTGCTAGGAGTTGGGTGAGGCACAACCTTGCTAGATTTGGCAAGGTTGAGTCTCACGAGGTTGAGCCTCGCCCAACCATGGCAAGGGTCACCCGTGCTAGCCCTTGTTCTTGGCTAGTCATTGAGGTCCGGTAATCAAGTGGAGGAAGGGGATGGAAAAAAAAAGGAAAGAGAAAGAAAGAAAAGAAAAGATTGAAATATTATTAAAAGTTATCCACATCAATACTGATCGTGCCACATAAACTAACCAGTGTCCACGTCAATGATATCTGATCAAAATTAATCGAAATGACTAAATTGGTTTTAGATCAAAAGATTTAGGACTAAATTGCTACTAATGCAATAAGTTTAAGACTTTTTTAACACTTTTCCTGTATCTGTACCATACCATTTGTGTTCTTGTTCAATTCCACATATAAGCTTTATTCACTACGGAAAAAGAACTTTGCTAAAGAAAAGGTAGAAATTACCAAAAAAATCATAAATTTATTGAGATTGTGCTAATTCAATTCTATTTTTTTTTCAATACGGTCTTAAACTTTTTGCAATTATGCCAATTCAGTTCATTCACCCAATTTTGGCCAGCCAATACTAATGCGAACATTGGCCAACGTCGGCCAACATTAATGTGGACTATTTTTAATAATATATTATTTTCTAATTAATTTTTTTACTTTTTCTTTTCTTTCTTTATCCTTTTCTTTTTGTCTTCTGCCTTCTTTTTCGTTTTTCCCCCAATAATGGCCGCCATGGCCTTGCCGATAGCAGGTGAAGGTGGCCTTACCCGCTGCTAGTGAAGGAGGCTTCAGCCATGGTTAGCGAGGCCATGATTGCCTTCACCAAGGCTTGGGCGATGGCAGCCACGGCCTTGCTAGCTGCAGGGGTGGCCAACTTCGCCCCTAGTGAGGCTAGGCGAGGGTCGCGACCTTCGCCGACCGCCATAGAGGGTCCCGGCCCTTGCTTGCCATCCACTATGGGGGAAACAAAGGAAAAAGAAGGAAGAAGAGAAAAATAAAAGGTAAAAGAAAGAAAAAGAAAATAATAACAAATTAATAAAATATTCAAAAAATTAATAAAATATTATTTAAAATTGTCCACATTAGTGCTAGCTGGCCAAAATTAACCGGATAGACCGAACTGGCACAATTGTAAAAGGTTTAGTATTGAATTGACAAGAAAAAAATGTTTAGAACTGAATTGACATAATCATAATAGGTTTAGGACTATTGTGGTAATTCTTCCTAAAGAAAAGCTACTTGACACGTGGAAGATTAACTAATTTTCTAAGTCATAGTCACCTTTATTTATTTATTTATTGATCGAACGTATTACTAGTTTGTTGATTCTCAAATTTCCCTTTGCTCAAAATTAAATAGATTTCATGAATGTTATTTTCTAAATTATTTACAAAACATCCCCTTCATAGATTTGATGAATTCAAACTCAATAAGACATAAAATTTGTGTAACAACAAATTAGCAAACTAAAGCTTGATGGTTGATTCTAAAATAATAAATATAGTGAAAAGTTTATAGTTGTTTCCATAATTTGACGAGAGAGATTTAAAAATAATTAGGCTGACTTGACAATAATGAGTAGGTAATCATCAAAAGTATGTGTGAAAAGGTATATTTTGAAAATTACTTTTCACTGAAATATCTCAAATGATGATGAATGAAAACCAGCCAACAATGCGCTCTATTTATATAGATTGACACAGAGTAAAGGGTTAAAAACAATCCGGCGCATGGAAAATTATGTAAAAGATTAGTAACAAGCGAATTGCATGTACCCCCAAGAAGTTAATAATCACTCTCATAGAAAGTTAGGTGAACTTAATAGTTGACTAAACTAGGTAGCAATTCCGATTAAACTAGAGCTGTGCCTATTGTTTTGCTTCTTTTGGCTTCCGTAGTAGTCAATGGAAAATTTGCTCGAATAAAACTTACTTATTCATTATCATAGTATATGGTCACACAAAATACAAGATGCAGCCACAAGCTCTTACATGATTACAGTAACCGTATGTCAATTTTTACGTCGACTAGTTCTAGTTATACTTCGTCAGCTTGAAGAGGAACGTATTCATCCAAAAGCAGCGCCGACTTGTTGATGTTCTCATCATTGTACGACTTGCACACAAAGTAGATCACGGTTTGCGTGACAAGGCCGACGAGGGTCAGCATGGGGCGAAACAAGAAAGAAAGAGCAGCAACCCCGAACCTTAAGAACCCGAATTCGTATCCATTGGCCATAAAGATACGGAACACTGTGAAGGTTGCCATGGACACAATCGCTGGCAAGAGGCTGATAGCTATTGAGATCCCCATCTTACCCTTGACCAGGTTCATGGTCTTGAACATGGCCTGAATACCATAGATGTCCTCTAGCACTGAAGTCACACCTGCCAAGTCCGAAATGACTTCGATATACACCAACCCAAAGAGGTATAAGATGAAAAGGATGAAAACTATGAAACCTAGGGTTAGTTTAACGGCAGGAGAGTGAAGAAGACCCAACAAGAGACAGCAGATTATGAAAATCACGACGGTACAGACGGTGTAGATGACGATAGCAAGAAAACCCCATAAGTATGTGACCACGAGCCTCTTCCACACCTTTGGAATGATGCTCATCGCTCTCCCAAAAGTGATGGGTCTCGAGGTGTACACACATGCGATGGTGTACACGACTGTGGACTTGGAAAGAAGAGAAAATATTAGAGCAAGGATCCAGTAGGCCACCGTGGAGAGACTGAACTCAATTATGTCCGAGGTCACAAGGTTGGAGAGCATCTTGTATTTGGGAGTGCCGGCTTTGGCGTGGTCGAGTGCACGCTGATCGTGCTGGATCTTTGCCATGGGGAAGCGAGAAATCTCGGTGTAAGCTAAGGCGGCGAAGGAAAGAGGGAGTAGGAGGGCAAGCGTGATTTGGCTGAAGATCTTCCTCCATGTGAAGATGAGCTTGATGGATTCCTTGATGATGCCACAGAAACCAAGAAGTTGCATCTCCTCTTGCTCTCGATCCATCCTCTAATTTCGGAAATTTGGGGAGCTTCAAGACTGAGGGTGAACACAGTTTTTAGGTATCAATTCATTGTCTAAGCGAACTTATATAGAGATGAGAGTACTGTATTCCTATAGAAAAAAGAAGAAGGAATTATTGCATTAAAAGCAATCAGACTTTAAAATGATGTAATTATCATGCTGACGGCATTCTCTTTCTATTATATTTAACTATATTTATATATCAATATTAGTTTCCTATCAATTTAAAGGATAAATTGGCTTGAATCTTCGCAACCGTTCATTTCTTTTGGTGTCTCGTGTTATGATCTATGAAAGAGATTAGCACTTTGAGTTTAACGTCAATTGAATATAAAGCCGTCTTCAGAAGAGACGATTCTATTCATTGGCACTCCGTATGCCCAACAATTGGAATGCAAGTGTGTGATCTTTTTGTTGGCCCCCGGGGCCGCGCCCGGGGGGGTGGGTTGGGTGGTGTGTGGTGAAATGGAGGATCATGAAAGATACATTCAGCCAATCCTAGGGATACCTCTACTTTTAGGTAACTTCTCCCTAATATTATTGAAAATAATTATAATGGTGATACGGGAAAGGAGACATTATTTAAAAGTCAACGGATTGCTCGATAAGCATGCCATGGATCATGTGCATACATATATGATCATAACGCCAGCCATAGGATCTTGGCTGACGTTATGTAGAAGTCAACGAATTGCTCAAAGCATGCCATGGATCTTTGACGGTGCCAAAGAAAACAAGAAATTGCCTCTTCTCTTGCTCTCGATCCATTTTCTAATGTCTCGAATATGTGGAGCTTCAAGGCTGAGGGTGTTATAGATAGAACATAGTTGTTGGACATTGATGATTCGTCTAAGTGAACTTATATATACATGAGAGCCTTGTACTCATAGAGACAAGGAATGAATTAATGCATACAAAACAAAGCAATTAAACTTTAACATTATGTGATTGTCATGCTGATGGCATTGTAATTGTGCTATGTTTGAAACTATAAAAATCGCAAAATCAATCATGAGTTTCCTCTCAATTTAAGGGTACATTTGTGTCACAAAAAACATTTTTCGGGAAAACATTTTCATCATTTTTCGGTGTTTGGTTTGCTTAGGATAATGAGTTGACAAAAAATGTTTTCCTAGTGAATGGAAAAACAAAAAATGCTCTCCTACTAAAACTTACATTTAAGAAAGTGATTTCCCCTTTGAAGAAAACAGAAAATATTTTCTTACTAGTCTAAAGATCCATGGTTAATGACAAGTTTATTCTTATAAAAATAATTTTAAAAAATAGTAAAAAATTTAAATTTTTTATTATTAGTTCTTTTATTTTCTTTCTTTTTTCTTCTTTTCTCTTTTCTTTCTTTTTCTTTCTCCTTCTTCCCTAATCTTCTTCCATTGGCCACATGTCTTGGCAACTAACAACAACCCAATAATCGGCCAAGACATAGGCCAGCAAGCTCAACGCTCGACCAATCCAAGTGAACTCGAGCTCGCCAACTCAAGCTCTGTCGAGGCTAGCAAGCTTGCGGCTTGGTCGATCTTGGCAAGGTGGAACTTGCCTGTAGCCATCGCCAGTTGGTAGCGACAGAGAAAGGGAGAAAAAGAAAAGGAAAGAGAAAGAAGAAAATTAAAAATTCAAATTTTTGAAAAAAAGAAGATAAAAATAAAAAAGAGAAAATAAAATAATTAAAAATTCGAATTTATTTTAAAATTTTTAAAATATTAAAATTAAAAAATTTGAACATTTATTTTTTAAAATAAAGTTACGAGATTGAAATCATTTTCCAATAATATCCAAACATCGAAAACGTTTTTAATCATATATCACCAAATAAAAGAAAACTAATTTTATTCATCAAAAAGTATTTTTTTTTATATCATTGAGTTTTTTACATGACAAAGGTATTTGAATTAAATTGACTTGAATCTTCACACCCATCATTTCGTTTTTAGTGTTGTGTTATGATTCCAAAAATCAGAACGTATCTATGTGATCTTGGAGGCTCCGATTTGGGGGAAAGACAAATAGCTATGGCATTTCTGTCTGGGAAGAGAAGTGACAAATCCTGCAGGCGAAGGTACCAAAGTAATGAGAGCAACGAAGTCCTTTTCAAGTGACTTTGTGCATGCAAGTAAGTTAACGCTGTCGCATGCTTAGCCCATTGCCAAGGCCTGACAACTAATGGAGGAAAAAGGTTAAAAAAAAATTCAAAAAGTTTACAAAATAATAAAACATTTAAAAATGCAAAAAATTATATATATTAATGTCGATCGTACTATATAAGATGGCTAATATTCATATTAGTGATTGCAAGTAAGGGCGCGTTTGGTAACATTTCTATTCAAAAATTGTTCCTAGGAACAAAAATAAAAAAAATTATTTCTGTTTCAAGAAACAATTTTTTAACAGAAGAATAAGTTTGGTAACTGTACAAAATTTATGTTCCTGGAATAGAAAAAGAACAAAAACATGTTTGGTAAATTTATATAATTTTTTTTAATATTTTTATTATACTTTCCTTTTTTTCTTTTTTCTTTTTCCTTTTACTTGGTGTTGTTTTTGTTATGTTTCAAGAAGGGAAAAATGTTTGAAAAATCATAAACCTTTTAATGGTGCCAATTTAATCTTAAATCTTTTGATCTAGAGTCAATTCAGTTGTCGCAACTAATTTTGGCTCGATATTACTGACGTGAATGTTGGTTAACCTACGTGGCACGGTTGACACTAATATGGACAACTTTTAATAATATTTTAATAATATTTCGAATTATTTATATATATATTTTCACCTTCCTTCAATCAGTCACCGGACCTCAACGATCAACTAGAAGCAAGAGCTAGTGAGGTGGCTCACCCTTGTTAATGACGGCGAGGGCAAGCCGCCCCATGGTTGGGAGAGGCACAACCTCGTTGGATGCGGCAAGGTCGAGCCTCGTCCTCGCGACCTTTGGTGAGGGCTTGAGTCTCACTGTGACATCCAGATTTTCGGGCTCCGATTTCGATTAGTTAATTTGGGCATTTCATCGACGCGACTATAGTGTTTTTCTCTGAGTTGACCACTCACGAGATAACTAGACTAACTAGGTAGGCTATTAAGGACTTTAAGGCAGATAGACTGAGAATTCGACCATGAATCGACTTCTCGACCGTGCTCATCTTTAGAGATCATTACGGCACAGTTAAAAATCGAATTAAGATCAGAGATAGGTCGGTTCGACTGAGATGAATGACCGATCGTGGGTGGCTCCACTAAATTGGAAAACTCTCGTCGACCGGCACTAATTTGATTTTACTATCGTTTTGGTACCCTGTGTTCGTATTTGAATCCTCGAGATTTTCACGACAATCGAGAGTCGCCAATGTGTCGAGTAGGTTCATCGTGGCTCGAAGAAAATCGATCACGGGTCATTTGTTCTAAAAAGTTCTGAAAACTACCTAGTAGCTTAGGTCACGCTAAAAGCGCGTCAAAGTGAAATTAACCGTCAATTGAGTCTGATTTCAGAAATTGAAGATTCTGTGGTGCCACGAGCTATTTTAGGAACGTTGACTCAATCTCAGAAGATTTTTCAGAGATTCCGAGATTTTTGCGGAAAACAGTTTCGGACATTGCGGAAAATTAATAAAAAATTGGACGGGCCGAATTAAAGGAAATTTGGACTTCCGAGCCGAGCCTTTGAGTGTTGGGGATTTATAGAAAATTGTTCGGGATTTTTCTTCAGCAAAATCGGACATCGATTTGGAGATTTGAATGAAGAAATTGAACCCAAGATTTATTAAATTCGGAACTAAGGAGGGTGCTAGAATTTTGGCACCAATTTGGATTATTTATGGAATTTTAGGTTGGAATGTATCACGGGGGACAAGCATTTAAGAGGAGATGTTTGTGTTGATCTTTTCCTCTTTTTCTTGGCGTGTTGAGCACGTCCCAACTGCTGGCCTCCATCTTCTTCACGCGAGCTTATCCTCAGCCGAAGATTTATTCTGCTTTTGCTTTCAACTTTCGCTTCCTCCTTCCTCGATCAGTCCCTGCCGCCTGCTCCATTTTTGGTTCCCTCTGCCATCCACGACTCATCCACCGAAGGCCCACACGTCCATGGTCTGTTCTCCTCATTCAACTGAAGACCATCAGCCTCTTCGTGTCTTCATTTTGCCGGTCATCCATCCAGCAAGGATGAGCCCAAGCTGCCAGGCGTCCTCCTCCACTTTCACGTTTCATTTCCCTGCAACACTCTCGGTCAACAAGTCAGTTCATGCGGCCACCGAAGTTGACTCCATCGCCCACTCTCCACCGAAGCTTGTCGTTCACCCACGAAGCAATGAAGACCGAAGCCAGCTCGCCACCTCAACCGGTCTTCCTCCTTGTTGTCAACGCCAGCTGCCCCACCGAAACAGCCACTTGACCAGCCGTCTTCAGCTTCTTCAATCCACGAAGTTTTCCACGCCTGCAGCAACCTTCACGCCCCACCGATTCTCCGCATGAGTCACCACAGCAGCACGTCCTCCATCAAGTTTAACTGTGTTCGTCCATCTGCCCACCGATTCCACCGAGCAGCATCCCATCCAAGCGAAGTCCAAAGCCACGACTCTTCGTGCAGCTCCATTCCACCGAAGACGCGCGCCAACTTGCTCCCATCCTCGTGCGGTTCATCTCACTCGAAGCTGCCTTCATCAACCCTTCGCTACTTCTGCTTTCCCTGGCGTGGATATCGCGGCTCCTTCTCGTTCAGCCGCTGCAGCCCACGAAGACTTGCAGCAGCCCGAGCCCACCAGTCTTCAGCCATACGTGCGTTCAACAAGTTCAGCCCATCTGCAGAAACAAGACAGGCCCAGTTCAGTTTTGTTTCGGCCCAGTTCTCCAAGCAAGCCCAGCAGTTCAGTTTTGGAATTCGGCCGCCGTCGCGTCGCCGTCGCAGTTTTCGATCTTCGCTTTGCCAAGTGAGTTTTACTCACTAATGCCTTCTTAGTTTTCTAATTACACTTAAAGGTTGATTAGTGTTAGTTAAGTGTAATTAGGTGGTTAGATTAGAATTGATTAGCGTTTATTAGTTAATTGTATTGCATATTAGTTGTTCAGTTAGTGTATTTAGATAGAGAATTGTCTATAGTATTTATTGGATGCTTCGTGGGATTTTTCCCGACCCTTATCGGGTGTTAATTAGACAATTCGGGCCTAATTGGAATTTTTAGGAATTAAATATTAATTTTCGAAATTGATTATTTAATTATTTATCTTCCGGAAATTCAACTGGGATGGCCAATGACTGGGATTTTATGCTGATGATTCGTGGCGCAGTCTGTTTATTTAATTGAGCTTTATATTGTGCTAAATTGAATTTATTGTATTTATTTATTTAATTTTCGAAATTAATTATTTTATTAATTATTTTTCTGGAAATTCAACCGGGATGTCCGGTGACCAGAATTTCGTGCTGATTGTCGTGATGCAGCCCGTTTATTTATTTGAGCTCTACGTTGTGTGGAATTGAATTAATTGTGAAATTTGAGGATTTGTCCTAAATTGTTTGTTATTGAATATTTGATTGGTAGATGGCCGAGTATGGATATATAGCGCCAGTTACGTTGATGGGCTATATAGTAGAGGGAATGGTGAGAGCTAACTGAGAATATTATTGGCTGAGACCAATCAGGTACGATGTTATTGGACATACGTGGTTCGGTGATTGGAAGTATCACTGGCGAAAACGGCGCCTTAAAGAACGCACGTGAATGACTTATAGACAAAACGTGGTTCGGTGATTAAGGAAATGTCACTAGTGAAAACGACGCCTTAAAGACCCACGATGTTGTCTATTGCCAATGTCACCTTGGCGAAAACGATGCCCTAGAAAGGACACGTGGTTCGGTGATCGAGGATATCACTGGTGAAAACGGCGCCTTAAAGAACGCACAGTGTCGGTGATCGGTATGTCATTGGCGAAAACGACGCCACAGAAATGATACGTGATTCGGTGATTGGGATATCACTGGCGAAAACGGTGCCTTAAAGAATGCACGTGATCAGTGATGGTATGGCAGTTGAAGAAAAAGACGCCTGAGAGAGTACATGTAATTGATGTTTGGGAATGACCTAGAGTTGGTTCGACTGGCATGAAATCGACTAGGTTGATTTGATCGATGCTTCGATCAGTGATGTAATTACTTGGGTGCCTATTTGATCTATGCTAACATGCAGGTGGAATCTGAGACTAAGGTAAGTCTTCTGTCTCGTGCCGTGCATAGGCAACCTGGTTGGTGTATTAGTTTACTAATCGGGTCTTAGGGGATAGAACTTGCTGAGACGTTGTCTCAGTGGTTATTGAATAACCATTTCAGGACCTGGATGAGGAGCCTAAGGAGAACGAATCTGATGAGGAGATCCCTGATGAGGAACCCGAAAAGGAGTACGTGGAGGAGGACCCCGAGGATGACCCCGAGTACGATCCGGATGAGGATTGAGATCCCGTCCTGTTTTGTCAAACCTTATTTGCATGTGAATAGATGTTAGATCAGACTTGCGTATATATAGCATCGTAGAATACTATGAGATGCTTGTAAAAAGGTGTGGTTGTGAATTTTCAGTACGAAAATTATGGCCTGCTTTTCTATCCCATTGGTTTATTGTCTGTGGATTTATAACTGCTTCCGCATGTGCATATAAGAATGAAAGGATCGGCGATACATAGTCATGGGATATCGCATTTTAAAATCGACCAAAAGTAAGGGATGTGTGCGTGCCTGAGGATCGGGGCGTGACACTCACCAACCCTAGGCACAACCTTGCTGGATTTGGCAAGGTTGAGCCTCACCCAACCATGGCAAGGCTCATCCGTGCTAGCCTTGCTCTTGGCTAATCATTGAGGTCCAACATCAACATCAACACTGATCGTGCCACATTAACTGACCAGTGTCCATGTCAATGATATTTGACCAAAATTAATCGAAAAGATTGAATTTGTTTTAGGTTAAAAGATTTAGGACTAAATTGTTACTAACAGAACAAGTTTAAGACTTTTCTAACACTTTTCCTATATCTGCACCATACCATTTGTGTTCTTGTTCAATTCCACATATAAGCTTTATTCATTGCAAAAAAAGAACTTTGCTAAAGAAAAGGTAAAAATTACCAAGAAAATCATAAATCTATTGAGATTGTGTCAATTCAATTTTAAACATTTTTTTCCAATATAGTTCTAAACTTTTTGCAATTATGTCAATTCAGTTCATTCGCCCAATTTTAGCCGGTCAGTGTTGGCACGGACACTGGCCCGCGTCGACCAACATTAACGTGGACTATTTTCAATAATATCATACTTCTTTTCGAATTTTTCAATTAATTTTTTAGTTTTTCCTTTCTTTCTTTATCATTTTTTACCTCTTCTGCCTTCTTTTCGTTTTCCCCCCATAATGGCCGATGAGGCTCCGACGAGGGTCGCCAGCCACTAGGCAAGGCCAGCCTTGCCATGGCCTTGTCGACAACAAGTTAAGGTAGCCTTAGCTGTGGCTGGTGAAGGCGACCTCAGCTGTGGTTGGCTAGGCCATGATTGCCTTCACCAAGGCTTGGGCAATGGCAGCCATGGCCTTGCCAGTTGTGGGGGAGGCTGCCTTGGCCCCCACCTAGGCTAGGTGAGGGTCACGACCTTTGTCGACCACCTAGAGGGTCCTGGCCCTTGCTTGCCAGCCACTGTGGGGGAAACAAAGGAAAAGAAGGAATAAAAGAAAAAGAAAAATAAAATAAAATAATAACAAATTAATAAAAAATTTGAAAAATAAATAAGATATTATTAAAAATTATCCACGTTAGCGCTAGCGGCCAAAATTAACTAGATAGACTGAATTGACACAATTGCAAAATGTTTAGTATTAAATTGACAAGAAAAAATGTTTAGAACTAAATTGACATAATCATAATAAGTTTAGGACTGTTTTGGTAATTCTCCCTAAAGAAAAGCTACTCAACACATGGAAGAGTAACTAATTTTCTAAGTGGTAGTCACTTTTATTTATTTATTTATTGATAGAACGTATTACTAGTTTGTTGATTCTCAAATTTCCCTTTAGTTCAAAATTAAATAGATTTCATGAACGTTATTTTCTAAATTATTCACAAAACATCCCCTTCATATATTTGATGAATTTAAACTCAATAAGAGATAAAATTTGTGTAATTGTTGTAAAATATTACGTTGCAAATATATAATAGAGAGAATAAAGAGATTGAGTAAAGAAAGTAGATAAACACCAAATATAGTAAAGAAAGCCAGAGGAGAAAATTTTATTTTCAATATCTTTATACTATGACAAAAACTAAGCTCATATTTATAATAAAACAAGGATACACTTATCATTAATGTTAATGTATTAAATAATACATATATTGGATAGGGAGATGAACATTCGTTAAATATGGGAATGTACTTAGAATGTAGGATACAAATGTACCATAATAAGTACATTAGATAAAATGAATATAATGAATATTCATTCATGTATTTCATAACACTCCCCCTTGAATATTCATTGTATTCATTATACTATGGATGTGCATTGAATGACACTGCCTGATTAAAAACCTTAAGCTGGAAAAACTTAGTGGAACAAAAACCGGACAAAAGGGAAAAAGAGTATAGAGCACAAATATTATGATTTCTCCCTTTTATGGATCCATTAATTGCCTCATTATAACTTTAAGCCAAAAAAATCTCGTGGGAAAAAATCGGACAGAAAGAAAAAAGAGTGCAATGCATAGTTCATAATATATTCCCCTCAATTGAGCCATATAGCCACTGCTGGGACTAGTCAATCTTGCATATTGTGAACTCACCGCATACCAATGCCATATACTAAGTTCTCAAAAGTTGACGTTGGCAATGATTTGGTATAAAGATTTGCAAGATTATTTATGGATTGAATCTGTTTAACATCAATTTGTCGACTTTCTTGGAGTTCATGAGTATAGAAAAATTTCGGCGAGATATCCCTAGTCCTATCACCTGTGATATATCCTCCCCTAACTTGTGCAACATAAGCAGCATTATCTTCATAGATTATAGTGGGAGAATTTGTAACCGGTATTAAACAACAATAATTATAAATATGCGTTATAACGGATCTTAACCAAACACACTCTCTTCCAACTTCATATAAAGCATTAATCTCAGAGTGGTTAGAGGATGTAGCTACTAATAATTGCTTCATAGAACGACAAGAAATAGCCGTGCTGTTATAACAAAATAAATAAACGATTTAAGAGCGAGCCTTATGTGAATTAGATCTATATTTAACATCAACATATCCAACTTAACCAGAGGTAATGAAATCCTTAAAATAATATAATCACAAATCTATGATTCATCGGAGATAACGAAAAATATGTTTAATTCCAGTCCAGTGTCTCTGAGTTGACTTAGAACTAAAATATGCCAATAAATTTACCGCAAAAGCGATATATGGTCTCATACATTGTGCCAAGTACAGCAAAGCCCTAATTGCATTAAGATATGGTACTTCAGGACCAAGTATCTCTTTATCAGATTCTCTAGGACAAAACGAATTCTTTTGGGAATCTAGAGACCTTACAACCATAGAAGTGCTCAATGGGTGAGTCTTATCCATGTTAAAGCGTTTAAGTAATCTTTCAATGTATGTTGATTGATGGACGATTATTCCATTTACTTTATGCTCAAGCTTTGGATCAAAATAAAGTTTGGTTTTACTCAAATCTTTAACTTCAAACTCCATTTTTAAATATTTAGCGGTTTTAGCTAACTTTTCTAGAGTTCCAATTAAATTTATATCATCAACATAAACTGCTACAATAGCAAATCCGGTTTCTGATTTCTTAGTAAACACACATGGGTAGATAGGACCATTCTTATACCTTTCTTTAATTAGGTACTCACTTAGGCATTGATACCACATGCGACTGGATTGCTTTAACCTGTAAAAAGATCTTTGCAATTTTATTAAGAATAAGTTACGGGGAGTACATGCATCAGGCATTTTAAATCATTCAAGAATTTTCATATAAATATCAAAGTATAATGAGCCATATGGATATGCCGTCACAACGTCCATAAGATGCATTTCCAATCTTTCAGAGAGTATCAGGCTAATGAGAAAATGAAATGTAATCATATCCATCATAGGTGAATATGTCTCGTTATAATCAATCCCATGTCTCTGGGAGAATCCTTGGGTTACGAGTCAGGCTTTATACTTGACAACCTCATTTTTCCATTTCATTTCAAGACAAATACCTATTTATATCCGATAGACTTTACATTAACGATGATTCGAGTTACGGGTCCAAAAACCTCTCGTTTAGTTAAGGAAGCTAATTCAGCCTTAATTGCTTCCTCCTATTTAAACCAATCTTTCATTTGACGGCATTCAATAATAGATTGCGGCTCACAATCATCATCCATAATTTTATGAGCAACTGAGAATGCAAAAGCATCATGAATGATGATTTCATTTCAATCCCAAATCTCATTACAATATGTAATGGAATTCTCAGTATTCCTAGGGTTGGTGTTCCTTTCATGGGTTTGTGCCTCTTCAAGGGTAATAAGCTCTTTGGGAGTAAGCACAACACCAAGCTCTTCTAGAGCGAATTCCTGATTCTTTCCCCTACGTCTTCGAGGAACGGTATTTTTTGATCCTATCGGTCTACTACGCTTTAAATGTGAGGGATTTTGATCCATTTTAGCATGTCCTTCGAGAACAGCTATCCTAGTTTAGAGCATTTGCAGCTGAAATATGAGATTTCGTTATCTTAGTAGCATCATTAAATGCATTAGGAAGTCTATTGGCCATAACTTGTAAGTAGATTATACGCTAACCTTGTTTTCACACTCAGGAGTCCTTGGGTCTAATTGAGATAAATTTTTTCATTCTATGAAAAAACCTTAACTGATTTTTGAGAGTGCTAGCATGAACACCTAGAGGGAAGTGAATAGGTGTAAAAACAAATTCTTATTCTCTTAACAACTTAATTCGGAATAAAGATATGAAGAGTGTAATCTAATAGATAAGATTGCGAATTAAGTAAATAGATAAGGAAAGAGAATTGAAACACAATGTTTATAGTGGTTCGGCTTAGACCAAGCCTACGTCCACTCTCCCGCACTGACAGTTCACTAGCTGGATTTCACTATGAATCAAAAGAGATGTTACAATCTCACGTCCTCGATTCCATAGTGTAGAGACTCTGCTACACTTCCTCGAGGCATCACAAATATAAAATCTCTCTTTTGAGTACAGATGTATGCTCAACAATTGAATCAGCAAAGAGTAAGGAGCTTCAGACTTTGGAATTTTTCTATCTCGCACACACTCGAATAACTAGAGCGTCTTCCTTATATACTCCTCCATGCCTACATAACCGTTGGCACCTTCCAAAGGAGTTCTTCCAATCTACCCGTTGGACAGAATCAAATAGGGAGATCTCGTGTTATTTAAGGAATATGAAGATAGCTCACCAATCCTGTTTGCCCATATAATCAGGATCTAGGTTTCCATAATAGAACCTTCCAAGTATACTTCGCCAATCAACGGATCTAAATTACTCGAATTAATCGCCATACGAATAATAGATCTTTAGATGCTATCTCCAGCTGTGAGATAATCTTCAACCATTTGAATCAAATCCTTAAAGATATACTCATATCTGGATAAGACTTCTTCGTCGGTCTAGAAACTGTTAATGAGGGCAGACTTTAAATCTTGAGTCTGGCGATCTTCAGTCTAGAGGTCTTTAGACTTTGATAGTAGAGTCTGGAAGTCTTCAGACTAAAAAACGTTTTGTCAACTTCAAAACAAATAAGGAAGATTTCTCCAACAATTTTTACTTTGTAGTCATGGAAGTTGTTGGTATCCCAATTGATGGAAACATAATCTCTTCAAAATGACAATCTATGAATTTGGTAGTAAAAAGATTACAATAGTTGGTTTCAAGAACTTAATGATGGACGGTGAATAAAACCCAACATAAATGCTCAAACGGCGTTGGAGACCAATTTTCGTTCTTTTTTTTTTTTTTTGGCGGTGCTATAGGCATATGTACTACACAACCAAAGGTACATAAATATGAAACATCCTATTCATAACCAATAACCATTTGAAGGAGAGATTGTAGAAGACTATTAGTGGAGCGCAATCTTAATAGGGCTACCGCATGCAAAACTGCATGACTCATGTTGTATTGCTGAGATTCGTTCTCAATAATAAAGTGCGGCCAATGATTTGGATATGTTTAATCAAGGATTCTGTTAATCCATTTTGTGTATGAACATATGCAAACGGATGCTCAACCTCGATTCCGAGTGAAGCACGCTAGGTATCAAAACTCTTTGATGTAAATTCACCAGCATTATCCATCCTTATGCTTTTAATTGGATAATCAGGAAATTGTGCCTATAGCCTTATAATCTGCACAAGTAAACGTGCAAATGTGACATTGCGCGTAGATAATAGACAAACATGGGACCATCTACAGGATGCGTCCACTAGTACCATAAAATATCGAAACGGTCCACTTTGTAGTTGTATTAGTCCGCAAATATCATATTGAATTCTTCACAGGAATAAAGGGGATTCAAGATTAACCTTTGTTATAGAGGGTTTGGTAATGAGTTTTCTTTGTGAACAAGCTTCACAATTATAATCTTTGGACAACAATACATTTGTATTCTTTAAAGGGTGCCGTTTTATATTCTGAATTATTCTATGCATCATTAAAGCGCCATGTTGATCAAAGTGATCATGCCATAGTCCAAATTGATCAAGGTTTATCAATCTCCAAGATATGGTGGCGTAGGTTTCAATGACCTTAATCATAACACAATACAAATGCATAGAAGAAGCTTCTAGCTTCTCATGAATGGTCTTCAGGCTCATCTTATAAAAGGTAATACCAATATATTCCTTATCTTGCTCATAAAAAGTCTCAATATGGTACTCATTATGGTATACATCTTTGAAGCTGAGTAGATTCCTTTTTGATCTACTGCTTAAAAATGCATCCTCAATATGTAGGATGATACCATTTGACAAAACAATTGTAGCATTCCCAAAACCATCAATAATTGGAACGGGACCTGATATTGTATGGATATGTGCCTTATGCAATGTCATACTCAAGAAAAAGTGTCTACTATGAAATATGGTATGTGTTGATGCACTATCAAGGAAACAAATATCTTCCTTTTTCTCGGTATTTTCCATTTGCATTTATGTTGACAACTTCAGGTGTCAAGCATCGTAAAATTTGCATATTAGTTATAGAGTCAAATAAAGTTTCAAAATAGTAAATATTATATAAAGTTTATAAGCATTTCATTACATAACCATATTAGAGAACAATAAAAGGTAATGCATTTAAAGAAAAGCAATTAGAAAAGAAATTATTAGAATCATAAAATTCGAAGTCAAAGTTGTCATCCACCAGTCTGATGTCTCATCAAAGTAATCAGAGGCCCTCAAAGAAATCAGAGACATCCAGGGATGCATTTGCTACTTCAGGAGCAAGATGAGTTGCACCAACAGAGATATTGTTGGCCTCAATAGTGGTTATGGTAGTAGGATTGATTTCAATGGCATGAGATTCACCACACTTGCCCGTACTTTTTTAAAGATACTTGGTAGAGATCAACAAAGTGTTGGAGAAAACTCATTTACTGTTTTGAAGTTGACAAAACATTTCCAAAAGTCTAGTCTAAAGACTTCCAGACTCTAGCATCAAAGTCTGAAGACAGCCAGACTTTAAGTTCAAAGTCTGTCCACACTGACAATTTCCAGACTGAAGAATGAAGACTTGTCCATATGCGAGATTATCTTTATTTCTTCAAGGATTCGATTCGTATGGCATATGGATTACTTTATGGCTGGATGTAGCACTTACATGATTGATTATCCTTATTGGAATCAATTCTGATAATCAAATCTTTTGGAATGTGAGCAAACTTGGAAAGTTCTATTTATGGAAACCAAGATTCTGATGTTATGGACGAATAGGATTGACGGGCTTTCATCACAATCTTAAAATAACTCGAGATCTCCTTGATTGATTCTGTCCAATGGGTAGATTAGAAGAACTCCTTTGGAAATTGCCAACGGTCGTGAAGACATGAAGGAGTATTTAAGGCGGACTCTCAAGCTATTCAAAGAAGTGTGTGAAAGAAAATTTTCAAAGTATGAAGCTTCCTAGTTCCTTGGTATTTCATTCGTTGACCTCAAAGTTGTTTACAAAAGAGAGAAACTCATAGTTAGACTTTGTGAGAGACTAGTAAAGACTCTCCACTGTGAAGTCGAGTTCGCAAGACTGTAAAATCTCTTTTGAATTCTTAGTGGAATCTAGCTAATAGGCTGTCAGCATGGAGAGTAGACGTAGGCTTGATCTAAGCCGAACTACTATAAACATTGTGTTCTTAATTCTCTTCCCTCAACCTCTTTATTTTGACTTGTAGGTTTATTTAACTGTTTAAGTTTAAACTTCCTTATTCTGTCTGAAGTTTTATCTAAAGGTTGAATTCATTCTCAGTCTATGTTTTTCTATAAGCAAATTATTTCTACTTAACTTTGCGAAAATTTTTGTTCACACCTATTCACTCCCCTTCTAGGTGTTTTTACTAGTCCTTTCAATTGGTATTAGGGCTTGTATGCTCATTTTATTGAAGTGTTTTTACTTCTGAGTTAAAGATCTATGACTAGTATTTTGGCTCCAGGTTTGGTTGAAGGCCAAAGCAATACTAGACCTCCTTACTTTGATGGGAAGGAATACAACGTGTGAAAAAACAAGATGAAGGCATTCCTAAGATCAAAAGATTCCCTAGAATGGGATGTGGTAGAAAAATGGATCAATCCCAAAGATACACTAACCTCAGAAAGAGGAAAGGAAGTTGCAGATGTTGGCGAAAAAACACAAGAAGAATTTACCAAGAGACAAGCTCTTGATACTAAAGCTGTCTACTCTTTATATTGTGCTTTATCTCCTACTGAGTATAATCGAATTTCTTCCTATGAAACAACGAAAGAAGTTTGAGACAGATTGCATGTTACTTATGAAGGAACTGATCGAGTAAAGGAAACGAAAATCAATATTCTACTCGGATAGTATGAAGCCTTCAAGATGAAGCCTAGAGAATCCATCACTGATATGTTCAGCCATTTCATTGAAATTGTGAATGGACTAGCATATCAAGGACAACCAATATCAAGACCAATGAAGGTCAATAAACTGCTGTGTGGACTCTCCAAAGACTGGAATCACGTGAAAACATCAATCAGAGAAACCCAGAGGATCATGCCTCTTTCAATAGACGAACTAGTAGGCACACTTCGATCATATGAAGTAGAGCAAATCAATGAGGAAGAAGATCCCAAAGGTAAGAAGTCAATTGCTTTAAAATCTAATGATGATTCTGATGATACAGATTCAGAAGAAGACATAGACGATGAAGAACTAGCACTCATGATTAGAAAATTTAGCAAGTTGAATAGAATGGGAAGAAGATTTAACTGGAAGAAGTAAGGCACTCAAAAATTTCAGAACAAATCAACCGAGGATGATGAAGTTAACAGAGATGTGATTTGCTTTAAATGCAAGAAAAATGGGCACATCAAACCCAACCGTTCTCTGTTGAAGAAAAATAAAGGAAGAACTCAGAAATACAAAAAGGCTCTCAAAGCAGAAACATGGAGCGATACCAAATGCAAGGAAAGTGATGAAGAATATACAAACATATGTCTAATGGCCAATTCTGAATTAGACTCAGACCTTGAAACAGACTCTAATTCAGACTCAGATAAAGAAGTTGAGGTTAGCAATTTAAAAATCCCTATTAAAGTCTCGAAGTATATAGATGAACTCTGTCTTAGTCTCAAAACATCTCTTAAAAGGATTTCTAAGCTAAAGAGGGAAAATTCCAAACTGAGGCAACATGAATCTTCTTGGAAAGAGAAGTTTGAAAGTCTAAACAAAAGTTTTATTGATTTGAAAGAAAACTTTGATTCTCTTTCTAAGGAAAATGTCTTTTTGAATAAAGATATTTCAAATATCACAAAAAGATTTTCAAAAGGATCTGAGAAGTTGGAGAAAATTCTTTCTGTACAAAGACCTTATTTTAATAAATATGGTTTGGGAATGACTTTAGAAACTATTCATTTAATTGATTTTCTCAAAGTTAAAGAAAGAATTAAACAAAGACCTATAAGGACATTTTAGAAAAAAATCATTTTTAAAAGGTTTTTGTGAAAGCCATTGGCCGAAGTGCTCTCAAATGTTCAAAGTGTAACAGTTTAGAACATTTCGAGAAGGAATGTCCCAAGGTTTGAAGACTTATTAAGAATGATTGGGTAAAAACTGTTTTTGATACTAACTCTTCTGGACCCAAGAAAATATGGGTACCAAAGAAAGCTTGAGTTCTTCTTTTGATTACAGGTCACTATAAAAAAGAAGATCAAATGGTATTTGAATAATGGTTGTTCGAGACACATGACTAAAGATTCGAGTTGCTTTATAAAGCTTGTTCAAATAAATGGTAGAAAAGTCTTCTTTAGTGGAAATAGCAAAGGAAAAATTGTCGGATGTGGAACCGTGAAAATTGGAAGCCTAACTATCAACAATGTCTCCTTGGTGGAAGGACTGAATTACAATCTACTCAGCATAACTCAGTTTTGCGATACTGGATTCAAAATTAATTTCCAAGAAGGCATCTGTTCGGGAACAGGCAAAGATTTCTCTCAATCTTTTATTGGATGAAGGCATGGGAACATTTACCTCCTGGATATAAAATCAGAAAGCTCTTAGTGTCTTATATCCATTCAAGATGAAGAAAATATTTGGCATCGAAAGCTTGGTCATGTCAACATGAAGCAGATTGCCAAGATTTCATCCAAGAAGCTTGTTCGAGGTCTTCCCAACCTAACTTATCAAAAGTCTAAACTATGCACTCCTTGTGTTTTAGGAAAACAGGTTAGAAGTTCCTTTAAACCTGTAAATCAAATTTCTACTAATCGAACTTTGCAGCTTCTGCATATGGACCTCTTTAGACCAACCAGAACTCAAAGCATTGGTGGAAGGAGATACTACCTAGTAATCGTGGATGATTACTCTCGCTTTACTTGGGTTTACTTTCTAGCAAATAAGTTTGAATCTTTCTCTCACTTCTCAAAGTTTGCCAAGAAAATTCATAATGAAAAATGATATGCAATTTCAAGTATACAAATAGACCATGGAGGTGAGTTCGAAAATCAAGGCTTTGTGAAGTTCAGTGATGAATCTGGTTTCCAGCATGTTTTCTCTTCTCCATACACTCCAGAACAAAATGGAGTTGTGGAAAGAAAGAATAGATCCTTGCAGGAGATGGCAAGAACCCTCTTAATTTAGAGTAAAATTTCCTCTCGATTTTGGGCTAAAGCGGTTTCTACAGCTTGCTATATTATCAACAAAGTGTTCTTGAGGTCTATTATAGAAAAAACTCCTTATGAAGTGTATAAAGGGAAGAAACCAAATGTTTCTTACTTCCATGTGTTTGGCTGTAAATGTTATGTTTTGAAAATTACAAATGATCAAACCGGGAAGTTTGAAGAAAGATCAAACGAATAAATTTTCCTTGGCTACTCTACCTCAAGCAAAGCATACAGAGTTTTCAACAAGAAGACTCAATCTATAGAAGAATCTATGAACGTCAAGTTTCAAGACTCTATGCAGAATCAACTGGATCAGACTTAACTTGAAGAATCTGAATCTGCTCCAGGCTTTACAAAGTCTACTTCCCCTGAAATGGTTCAGACTTCTGAAGATCAACCTCAAACGGAGCTAGAAGACTCAACTGAAGCAGAAGATCAGCAGACTCACAGACTAACCAATAACTGGAAGCATAAGTCTAGTCATCCCAAGGAACTCATCATTGGCAACATTGATGACGGAATTCGCACCAGATCCAAAAAACGAGAAGAGTCTAGTGCTTTAGCACTTATTTTTAAGATAGAACCCAAAAGTGTAGAAGAAACCCTGTCAAATGAAAGCTAGATTGAAGCTATGCAAGAAGAGCTTAGACAGTTCAGCATCAACGATGTTTGGGAACTAATTCCTAAACCTAAAGGTTGTTGGAGAAAACTCTTTTATTGTTTTGAAGTTGACAAAACATTTTCTTAGTTTAGTCTGAAGACTCCAAGACTTTTAAGTCAAAGTCTGAAGACTGACAGACTTTAGAATCAAAGTCTACTCATGCTGACAAATTCCAAACTAATCGACACTAAAGAATGAAGACTTATCCAGATGCGAGATTATACTTATTTCTTCAATGATTCGTTTCATATGACTTATGGATGACCTTATGGCTGGATATAGCACCTACATGATTGATTATCCTTATTGGAATCAATTCCAATAATCAAATCTTTTAGAAGGCAAACAAACTTGGAAGGTTCTACTTATGAAAACTAGGATCTTGATTGTATCGGCGAACATGATTGACGAGCTTTCATCATAATCTTAATACGACTCTAGATCTCCTTGATTGATTCTATCCAACGGGTAAATTGGAAGAACTCCTTTGGAAAATGCCAACGGTCGTGAAGGCATGGAGAAGTATTTAAGGTGGGCTCTCTAGTTGTTTGAAAGTGTGCGTGAAAGAAAAATTTCAAAGTCTAAAGCTTCCTAGTTCTTTGCTATTACATTTGCTGAGCTCAAATTGTACTCAAGAGAGAGTGCAAACATTTGTGAGACTTCGGAATAGTGTAGTAGAGTTTTTGCACTGAGAAGTCGAGATCGCGTGACTGTAAAATCTCTTTTGATTCATAGTGGAATTCAACTAGTAGGCTGTCAATGCTGAAGAGTGGACATAGGCTTGATCTAAGCCGAACCACTATAAACTTTGTGTTCTTATTTTCTTCCCTAAACTCCTTTACTTATTCATAATTTTGTTTAACTATTAGAGATTCAAAACTCACTCAAGTTCGTTGGCTTTCAGACTCTGTTTCAAAAGAAAATTTTTTTTACAAACGTTTTCGCAAAAATTTCTCAACACCTATTCATCTGCCTCTAGGTGTTTGTACTAGCCCTTTTAAATGTAAGTCTATTATAGGAACTAAATGGGTTTTCAGGAACAAGGTGGACGAGAAAGGAAAAGTGGTCAGGAACAAAGCAAAACTCGTGGCCGAAGGATATACGCAAGAAAATGGGATGGACTATTACGAGGCCTAGGCACCAGTATAGAGGTTAGAAGCAATTAGATTATTACTTGCTTTTGCTTGTTATAAAAATTTCAGGTTATTCCAGATGGATGTAAAAAGTGTATTTCTAAATGGATTTATCCAAAAAGAAGTCTAGGTGGAACAACCACCTGAATTTGAAGATCTGAGAAAGTCAAACTCAGTCTACAGACTGAAAAATGCCTTATATGAACTGAAGCAAGCACCTCGAGCCTAGTATGAGAGGTTAAGTAAATTTCTAACCCAAAATGGTTTTGTTAAAGGAAAGATAGATACTACTTTATTTTTAAAAAAGAGAAGGTAAAGATTTCTTGTTGGTTCAAATCTATGTTAATGATATAATTTTTAAATCTCCTAATGAAAATCTATGTAAGAATTTCTCTAGATGTATGTAGGATGAATTCGAGATGAGTATGATGGGTGAGTTAACTTTCTTTTTGGGATTGCAAGTTAAACAATTAAATAAATGTATTTTTATTCATTAAGAAAAGTATGCAAAAGATCTCATCAAGAAGTTTGGATTGGAGAATTGCAAAAAGACAAATATACCAATGTCAAGTTCTTTAAAGCTGGACAAAGATGAAGAAGGAAAGAATGTAGACCAGAAGCTCTACATGAGCATTATTGGTTCGCTTCTTTACCTTACTACATCTAGACCTAACATTTTGTTTAGTGTTTGCATTTGTGCTAGATTCCAATCAGATCCCAAAGAATCCCACTTAAGTGTTGCAAAACGTATCATCAAATACGTTGCAACTACTTCAAAGCTAGGTCTATGGTATCCCAAAGAATGAGACTTTACTCTCCTTGGATATTCAGACGCAAATTTAGCAGGTTGTAGAGTTGATAGAAAGAGTACTTCTGGTACTTGTCAACTGCTAGGCAACAAGTTACTGTTAAGCAGAGTACTGTAACTCTATCAACAGCAAAAGCAGAGTATGTGGCTCTTGAAAGCTGTTGTTCTCAAATTTTGTAGATAAAGCAACAGTTAAGAGACTTTGGAATTGAAGAATCGTGCACCGAAATCAAATGTGACAACACCAGTGCTATTAATTTCACAAAGAATCCAATTCTTCATTCAAGGGCAAAACATATAGAGATTCGACATCATTTTATAAGAGATCATGTTTAGAATGGAGAAATCATGATTCAATTCGTTAACTTGAAGAATCAGTTGGCGAATATATTTACAAAGCCACTGGAGAAATGTCTATTTGAGTCTATTCACACCAGACTGAATATTATATCTTCTACCAGTTAAAGTCTGAAAGTGGTCAGACTCAGAATATCCAGAAATTACATATGTAAGATACTACTTCTTTAATGCAGATAATTTAATTTTCGTATGAGGCTTTTGAAAATGTACATTGGTATTTGAATCGTGACTTGCCTATTTTATTTTAAGAAATAAATTTTTTGAATTTTTGGTAGTTTTTATTTTCAAAAAGGTAGTTTTTATTTTTCCTTATGACAATTCGTATACCCCGATTCACTTTCTTTATATACCATCGAGTTCTTCTTCTCCATTTACGATTTAACAAACCCTAGAGCACAGAATCCATACTCTCTCACTTTTACTCTCAAGTTTGCTCTACGAAGTTTTCATCTTTTTCAAATGAACGAGTTCGAGAAATCCTCCTCGACTATGAGTATGTCTTTCCAAAGAAAGTTGTCTCGAATGACAAGCAGGGGACCATAGAACATGCCAAAGGGTCCTACTCATTTTGACTTGACCGAGGAAGAAGATTCTCCTCAACAGCAACAACAACATTCTCAATAGCGTCATTCTCCACAGCATGCCACTCAAGATTCTTCGCACCAACAAGAGGAAGAGGAAATCGTGGAAGATGTTGAACCTGTAAGAACGTTAAAATCCAAGTTTCTCTTTAAACTCTACAATTAATTGAAGTAGGGTGGTTCTGCGATGACGTTTATTGATGAGTTTCTATGAGAACGTGGATACAAAAATGAGACTCTATTCTTATGATCAATGGAAAGATTAGGCATTGAGCCTGTAGGAACGGCAGACAGAATGTTTGCTAACTTTCCTGTTGACCCCCGGTTTAGTTCTTTTAATCAGCCAGAGGTGAATAATGATGATGAGAAAATGTATGCGAATTTTTAGCCTAGAATGGGTGTTCCTGCTAATGTGCGTAGTGATAGAACAAGTCTGTTTCGTTCTAAAGAGCACAAAAAGACTTACTCGAATTTGTTGAAAAGAGGGGTGATGAACCCTCGATCTGTGAACTTTGATTTCTTGGATTCCATACAGGTGAACCTATGGGAGAAGCTAACTCTCCTTCAACTTGAAAGATTTTGCACTGAAACTTCTATTGCATATGCTGAATTAACTGCATATTTCTATTCGAATTTGTCATTCCTTGACGCAGATAGATTTCGTTTCACTGTGGGGGAGAAAGAATACTCGGTGGATGTGGACACATTGGCGGATGTTATTGGTGTGGAAAGAGGGAGTTTCCGACCAATCAATGTGACTGTTGGTCATGCAACAAGTTTTCTTGTGAAAGACAAACTTTTTGAAGGCAACATTACTTATTCTAGAATGACTGCCTCCAATATTTTGCTGCACAAGGTTGTGATCAACTGCATCCGACCCAAGTCAACCTCCAAAACAGATGTTTCTCGTTCTAAAGCAAAACTGATGTTCGCCATTAGTAATGGGATGAAGTTCTCGCTGCCACACACAATCCTAATGCACATGTACAGGACTATCGTAAAGGATAAGGGATAACTCCCTACTCAGCACTGGTCACCAATTTGTTCAAACACTTTCAGATTCAGTTTCCAACATCTCTATGTGTTCAAAACATTGCTCCTATGGTTATAGGGCTAAAAATGGTATCAAAGATGAGACTGAAGGAACTGAACAAAGCTTTGGAGCGCTTGAAGGAGAAGCCCCCCAGCAAAACAAAACAAGACTCTATTGCAAAGAAAAAAAAAAGGCAAGGAGCCTATGAGTGCACCTATCAAGAAGAGAAGAGCCCTTATCTTGCAGGATGAAGAAGATGAGGATGATCTCACTCTCTCTACATTTGCCTTGAAAAATCTACGGAGTTTTGTTAGTTTTGAGCAACCACAAGATAGAGAGAAAAGAGGATGAGAAGAAACAGAGCAGAGAAGTGAAGGAAGAGAAAAGAGAAGAGAAGAAAGAGAAGAATAAGGAGAAGCAGAAGAAGAAGAGGGTCAAGATGACTCTTTTGAACCAACATTTGCAGTATCCTTGTCAGAGGATTCTGAGAAGAATCGGAGTGGAACTGCAAGAGATGGAAAAGAAAAAAAACATCACTTGGGTGCTGATGCTGAAAAAGAACAAGAAGAAGAATTCTTTTCTCCAACTGTAGGCATGGAAATAGGGGGAGCTGCTGAGAAAATAGGTACTTCTTCTTCTTTTGTTTTTACTAGTGATGATGTTAGTAGATCTCTTGCCGATCTAGAGGATGTCTATGCCCCTCAATTTCCTGAAGCTGATATCGAGGAATCCTCTCCAACTCTTGGTGATCAACGTGCTAACGTTCCCTCCAATCCCACAACTTCTGGAATTAATTTGGCTAGACCTAGTGCATCAATAGAACCATTTACAGACTTTCAAAGGCTGCTAGAACTCCTTCTGGAGTTAAAGGCTCAGTAATATGGCATGGAGTTTGAGATGAAGAACCTCCGAATAGCTTTGCAATCTACTTCAGAATCTCTTCACGAGCAGGTATAGGCTCTTAAGCTTCGAGTTCTAGGAACTGCAAAGGCTGAGGATATTGAGAAGATGAAGGAGAGCATGAAGAAGCTAGAGGAGACAATTCAGTCTATGAGGGATTTCCAGCTCATTTGCATCCCCAAACATCCCTAATTTTACTACACTTTCTATCCTTCTTCACTTTTTGATGTTGACAAAAAGGGGGAGAATGTGCAGATTTAACCTTTGTTTGTTTGACCTATCTTTTTTGGTTGACTTATCTTTTTGCCATTTGATTATTGTTTGACTGTTGAACCTTGTTGAACTTTTTGACGCTTGCAACAACCTTTGGTAATACTATTTATGGTTGGGTAGTTATTTGTCTTATCTTTTCAAGATTAACATGTTTTTCTGTGGTTGTAGAATCAATGCTATCCAAATCCTAACCAACTTACTTTTATAAAATATTATGTATTGCTTAAAAGTTCTTTTGCAAGACAAAAGTTCTTAAATCTACAATAAAGTTTTGTTACCATAAAAAATGAGGAGATTGTTTGAGAAAACTCCTTTATTATTTTGAAGTTGACAAAACCTTTCCAAAAATCTAGTCTGAAGACTTCCAGACTCTAGCATCAAAGTCTGAAGATCGCCAGACTTTAAGTTCAAAGTCTGTCCACACTGACAGTTTCCAGACTAAAGAATGAAGACTTGTCTAGATGCGAGATTATTTTTATTTCTTTAATGATTCAATTCGTATGGCTTATGGATGAGTTTATGGCTGGATATAGTATTTACATGACTGATTATCATTACAAGAATCAATTCTGGTAATCAAATCTTTTGGAAGACGAGCAAAATTTGGAAAGTTCTACTTATGGAAACCAAGATCCTGATTGCATGAGCGAATAGGATTGACGGGCTTTCATCACAATCTTAAAACGACTCGAGATCTCCTTGATTGATTCTGTCCAACGAGTAGATTGGAAGAACTCCTTTGGAAAGTGCCAACGGTCATGAAGGCATGAAAAAGTATTTAAGACGGACTCTCTAGTTATTCAAAGAAGTGCATGAAAGAAAAATTTCAAAGTCTAAAGCTTCCTAATTCCTTTCTATTTTATTCGTTGAGCTCAAAGTTGTTTACAAAATAGAGAAACTCATAGTTAGACTTAGTGAGAGACCAGTAAAGACTCTCCACTGTGAAGTCGAGTTCGCAAGACTGTAAAATCTCTTTTGAATTCTTAGTGGAATCCAACCAATAGGCTATCAGCATGGAGAGTGGACGTAGGCTTGATCTAAGTTAAATCACTATAAATCTTGTTTTCTTAATTCTCTTCCCTCAACCTCTTTATTTTGACTCGTAGCTTTATTTAACTATTTAAGTTTAAACTTCCTTATTCTGTCTAAAGTTTTATCTAAAGGTTGAATTCATTCTCAGTCTATGTTTTTCTATAAGCAAATTATTTCTACAGAACTTTGCGAAAATTTTTGTTCACACCTATTCACCCCCCTCTAGGTGTTATTACTAGCCCTTTCACAAAGTGCTTTGGTGTATGACAAGTACGTGACCAATGCTCGATCATGCCACAGCGATGTTAAATACTTTCATTAGTCACCTCCTTTGGCTTCTTTTCTTTGTCACGATTTGGGCCAAAGTTAGATTTCCTAGGATTATTAAATTTCTTGGCATCCCTTCTAAGATTATGTTTTTGCCTGCACTTGTAACCCTTAAAATAGCCCGTATTTTTCTCAAAGTTAGCATGTACTTCAGGCAATGCTTTTAAGTCAGCAAGTTTAAGATCATGACTTTTTAGTAGCAATTCATTAGTTTGCTCAGCAATGAGGAGCATAGAAATTAATTCAAAATATGTGGCAAACTAACATTGTCGATATTACTGTTGCAATAAAATATTCGAAGCATGGAATGTGAAGAAACTTTTCTCTAACAATTCTGCATCAATGAGCTTGATACCACATAACTCAAGATGAGAAACAATATCAAATAAAGCAGAGTTATAGTTAGACACTGATTTAAAATCTTGCAGTCTGAGATTTTCCCAATTATATTGTGCTTGAGGGAGGATAACAGTTTTGGTATGATCATACCTATCCTTCAACCTCTTCCACGGGGTCTGAGTGTCTCGAACGGATAAATATTAAGTATGCAGGCTCTCAAGTAAATGACGACAAATAAAAATCATTGCATTTGCTTTATCTTTTGCATTTGAGGTTCCATCTTCTATAATTGCATTAGCGAGACCTTACCCTTTGTTGACACCTCTCCTCTCTCTCCCCTGCGCGGCCTAAGCCCTTCCCCTTTGGCCCGCGCTAGCCGGTCTTCCTCCTCCTTCTATCCTCCGCGCGCAAACCTGTAAAAAAAAAAAAAAGACAACAGAGCAGAAGATAGGAGAGGACAGGAGCAGAAGATAGGGCTAGGAGGGAGAAAGAGAAAACCGGAGAGAGGGAAAGAAACCAGGGAGGGGGGTAGGATCCGAGCAGGAAGGAGGTGCCATCAACGCTGCCCGACGACGTCCCTATGCCGAATCGTACTGTCTCGGCCATCCCCCGACGCCGTCACTATCGCCCGCCACCATCTGCTTTAGCGTAGTCCCGACGCCAAGCCAGCCGACCAGAGGAGAAGTCGAGAGCTGAGGGCAGATCTGGAGATCCACGGGAGTTACCAGCCGCCCCGAGTTGTGCAACCGTGCAGAACCGTTGCTGCTCATCGTGCCACCGCCCTCCAACCCCGACTGCTACAATGCCTGGGCTCGACGCTGTCACTGCCCATCCTCCCCAACGCCGTGCCGAATTACTCACCGCCGTGTCCATCGGCCTTCGACACAAACCTCGGTTGTTGCTACTATCGCAACGCCGTCCCCATATGTGGCACCCCTCGACGGCCCCCAATCCGTTTAGGTCGCCACAGTTCGCTTACCTTTCACCATACCTAATGAACACTAATTACATTTCTTAGAAGAAGCATCGCAATTCATAGGCATAAATTTATTTTTTTTTAAACGGTCCCAGCGCAACTTACTTGCGAAAGCATAATCAAGTCTTACCAATTCTCCCTCCAACGATCATGATACAATACACACCATCTACACATCATAGGAAAAGATGAGGCCGAACCACTTTTTATTTACATATATTCATGATGGGTTTCTTAGGTCGGTACATCCAAAAGAAAAGCCAAGACTCTTATCTACGCTTGGCCATAACCAAAAAGGTATCTCGACCCCTATATCGAATGTGTGTCATCCCCCATATACAAGTGTCGGCTACTATAAAAAAACGTCAGCTCTCTACTCCTCACGCGGCCATCACACCCATTCTGGCGCGTCGGGCGGTGGTGGTGGCAACATCCCCCGAATCACTCCATCTCGGCGGATGTGTACTGACAAAAACTCCTGAATGATCGGGCCCCCAGCCAAGCCCACATCGTACATGACCAGCACGCGAACTCGCACAAACGTCAAACCAGGAATGATAGTGGAATCTATCTCCAAACACTCTACCTCCACGTTAGATGGGAGGCCATAGAAACTACCCCGCATGACAGTAGGGAGCGGCATCTCTCTAATCTGAAATGTTGGTCCCCAGAGGGGTGAGTACAGCCACTCAGTAGGTAAAAGATCCAATAAACCACTCGATGCATCACACAATACAATCACCACATCATAGCATAGTACATGTCATTCATGCATACAAGCATAACTTACCTTGAAGCCATGCATATGTCATCATACCATATATACATACATCCTCATGTACTCATCACCATCATATCATACATGTACCATCATGCCATAGGTGCACACACAACCATGCACTCATCATCATCATATCATACATGTACCATCATGCCATAGGTGCACACACAACCGTGCACTCATCATCATCATATCATAGCCATGCATATGCAATCATACCATATGTGCATAATTCAATTTCCACTTTTTATCTTTCAATTTGATCACCACCTCTTTCTTGCTCGAGATCAGTAATTTCATCCCACATTTTATCACTCGCACCTCAATCCAGGTATTGCGAGAAAACCTCCGGCACTCACCACCGGGCATCCGGCACCCCCACATTCCAGGCATCTCTCATCCCAACTGGCATCATGAGGCATTCCCCGGGCACAAACCTCCGAGGCTTCCAGCACCCAACCATTCCGGGCATCTCGAAACTCCCGAGGACATCCGGGCATGTATCTCAATACAACCAAGCATCCGGCACCCAACCATTCCGGGCATCCTAACACTCCCAGGGCATTATCAACTCACCTCCAATAGTTTCCTCATTCATCACAATTCATATTTGCCAATATATGGCTCACAATCAACATGGCACATGATGCATGACAACAAAGTCAAATTCAGCATTTGATTCTATATACAATGCCAATTTTCATCACATGCTCAGCAAGATTCGATCACTTCAATCAATATAATTAATAGGGCTCATCCAAAACAGAAACAATCATAAACTTCAGCATTCGAAATTCGCGCAATCCAGCTTGCACAGTTTTAGAAAATAATTCCATTAAATACTCAAATGGTCTCTAAAAATTATGAAATTTGAACACGTGATATTCAAGAAAAAATGGAAGATATTTCATGAAGAACACTTTGCCAAAAGAGCTTCATATAAAATGATATGGTCCATGCATTGAAACTGATTAAGTCCAAACGTGTCAGATTATAGGGCTTTAGAAATATTTCCGATTAAATACCCTAATAACCTTCAAAATTCATGAAATTCGACTATGTTGTAGTCAAGATCCTAAGGTAGGTTTTTCATGAAGAAACCAAAGTCAAATTCATTCTGGATAATTTAATATAAACAGTTGAAACTTCTGTTTCAATACCGAAAATTTCCAGATTCAACACCCTCCGAAAAACCACAAATTCACCTATCTATTCTCGTTGGGTTTCTCTAAATTTTTTATATGTTAATCCTCAAAATGTCCTTTACAACTTTCATTAAGAAATCAAGGTGAGATTTTCAAAGGAAAGTCACTTTATAGTCCACGAAGTCTCTGGAGTCCAGTACAATACTTCCAGATCTATCGTCTTCAAAAGAAAATCGTTTCACTAGGCTAAACTTGTTCGTTTTACTTCAAATTTCAGTATGTTAGTCTTCAGGATGTTCTCTACAACTTTTGTGAAGAAGTCAAAGTGAAATTCTTAGTAAAAAGTGACATGCAACACACAAAATCACCAAGAGGTCAACAAAACAGCTTCAAATCTAACATTTTCGTAGAGGAAGGGTTTCACCCCTTAAAACTTAGCCATTTTGTCTCAAATTTTAGTATGTTCTACTTTGAGATGTTATCTACAACTTTTATGAAGAAGTCGAAGCCAAAATCGGACTCAAACATCGCATGCAAGCCACTACAACATTCTGGGTCGGGCGGTATACTCGAAAACAGAATGCTATTTCAAAAACAACACACTCAAGCTTCGGTTTCTCACACCCTAAACGTCCGAGATTCATCATCATTCAAACACACATGCTAGATACAACATGCAAGAGTAGAATATAGATCCCAAGTTGCCTCTAAATCAAGCAAACAGCAAGCACACGGACGGCGAACGACGGACACATGGGCGGCTGCAAGCGACGGACGAGCGGCTTCCTCCTTTCCTCTCTTCTTCCGCACGCTCACTCCCCCCTTTCTCTCTCGATTTCTCTCTTTCTCGGTAGCTCTCTCTCTCTCTCACTCTCCCTTAGTCGACAATGCTTCCCCTCTCCCTTCATCATCAACCTGTTTCCTTAGTTTCCTCCCCTCAATGATGAACAATCATTGATTTTGCATGAAGGACACTTGGACAAAGGGAATTAACACTTGGCAAACTCCATGCATGATGAGCTTGAAGATGGGCCGGCCTCTCCCCTCTCTCCTTGTGGTCGACAGCAGCCTTTCATGGGCTCCATGGGCCAGCCGTTTGGCCCATCTTAGGCTCATCCCTCTTGGGCCTAAGACCCAATGCTTGATTAAATCAAATTTAACTTTCAATAATTCATCTTAATTCCCTCTTTTATAGATTTCAAATTCTCAATTTCATATGGCCATAAATCTTGTAACATTTAAACTATAGGGATTAAATCTATGAGGTGCATAGCCAAGAATAAATTCTTCTTATTAACTTATCCTATAATACTAATTTTTGATAACTCATGAACACAAGATTATAATTCCATCCACATTACACTCGGTCTTAAAAGAAAATCAATGGCTAAAGCATAAACCAAAGGCAATTTCATTACCTAATCATAGACTTAATATATCTAGAGGTTGCCTTGAATTATTGGGATGCCACACCATAAACGGCTCATCGTCGCCATCATCCCCATCGATGTCATCTCCGAAAACCTAGCCGCATCTCCAAACGCATCCCCACCAAGCTGCTATCCACCGCTCGAGTCCTTGGCTAGTTGCTGACCTGCGGCGTCTCTCCAATGACCACCAGCGCCGTTCGTCTCAACCAGCCTCATCGACACCGCGAAAACATGAGTTAAGGAGGACAGGTGTCTAACGGGTCAAAGGCGAGCCAGGCAAGAGCCTCCAATCGGGTAGGGTTTGACCCCAAACCGAGTTGGGCTTGGGTCACTCTTTGGGCTAAGTTTTAGTTATAGGGCCAGCAATTGTTGGGCTTAAGTTTAGCTGGGTAAGCTGGGCTTATTTAGGTTACACAAGTTGGGCTTAGTTTTGTGTGGGCTGGGTTTATTTTAATGAAATGGGTCTAGAGAATTTGAGAGGGGCCGATGTAAGAGGCCCAGTTGGTATCCAAGAGCCTAGGTTCGTGTGACCAGCGATAGCCCACAACCAGGTTAGACCCGGGTTGGGTCAGACTGGACCTGACCCGATTCGTCCAAAAAAACTATTATTATTTAAAAAAATTAAAAAAATCGAAAATTAAAAAATGTAGGGTTTAGTTAGGAATTACCATGTCTTGCCTTCTTAGTGTAATTAGGCCTTTATTTGCTCGTATATTGATGATATCGCATGTTTAATTTGCATATTTTGTTATGTTTAATTGCGCATGCTCAATTTTACTGCAATTAGGATCTTAGTAATTATAATTATTATTTTAATGATTGTGCACCCACATGATCACCTCGCATGTTAGTAGATGTAAAATCAATCCAAACTGCCTTACAAAAATCTTTTCTTTTAAAATGAATAAGATTAAGTACCGAAAGGGCACTAATTGGTCAATTAGCGTAATCAAGTCCCCGATCCTAGATTCTCTGGTTGCGTAGGAAGCAAGGCATACTCCCATGTCTTGCTTGGTTTCTGACTGACCCCAATAGGCTAGTAGCGACTCCTTATTGTGAAATTCTCTAGAATATCCCAATGTCGTGCGAGATATGGGCTTGGGAGAGCCCATGCCTAATCATGGGCCTTAGGTCCGTCCTTTTAGGCAATACCCCTTAAACCTATCCCCTCCCCCCGAGGGGTAGGTCGCGACACCATTGAATGTGCATTTCCATGTCAAGGCACCAGGATAGATAATTCTTTCTACTCACTTCCATGATGTGGTTTTGGGCTTTTCAATATTTGTGATAATTCTTACCAAAAAAATCCTTAAATTAATTAGAAGGATTTTCAAATATCCACATCCACTTCAAGAGCATAAGGATACTTTTAAAATTGAAATTGGTTTCAGGCCAAGAAAAAGAAAAATGAAGAATTGATAGGAGAAGATGAAGTATAAGTTGATTAATGATAACAAAGAGAACATTTACCTTGCAAAAATTACTTACTCAGTTGGTAGATCTTCATGCTGATAACGTGTTGTAAAATATTGCATTGCAAATATATAATAGAGAGAATAGAGAGATTGAGTAGAGAAAGCAAATAAACACCAAAGGTAGTAAAGAAAGCCAGAGGAGAAAATTTTATTTTCAATATCTCTATCCTATGACAAAAACTAAGGTCCTATTTATAATAAAATAAGGATGCACTTACCATTAATGTCAATGTATTGAATAATACATATATTGGATAGGGAGATGAACATTAATTGAATATGGAGATGTACTTAGAATGTATGATACAAATATACTATAATAAGTACATTAGACAAGATGAATATAATGAATATTTATTCATGTATTTCATAACAGTAACAACAAATTAGCCAACTAAAGCTTGATGGTTGATTCCAAAATATAAATATAGTGAAAAGTTTATAGTTGTTTCCATAATTTGACGAGAGAGATTTAAAAATAATTAGGCTGACTTGAGAGTAATGAGTAGGTAATCATAAAAAGTATGTATGAAAAGGTATATTTTGAAAATTACTTTTCACTTAAATATCTCAAATGATGATGAATGAAAGCCAGCCAACAATGCGCTCTATTTATATAGATTGTGTTGGAGAAATCTTTCTTATTTGTTTTGAAGTTGACAAAATGTTTCCTTCAGTCTAGTCTGAAGTCGAGCAGACTCTTCTGTTAAAATCTGAAGACCTCTAGACTCAAGACTTAAAGTCTGCCCTCATTGACAGTTTCTAGACCAACGAAGAAGTCTTATTCAGATGCGAGTATTTCTTTAAGGATTTGGTTTGTTTGGTTGAAGATTATCTCACGGCTGGAGATAGTATCTTAAGATCTATTATTCGTATTACGAATGATTAGAGTAATTTAGATCTGTTGATTGGCAAAGTATACTTAGAAGGTTCTACTTATGGAAACCTAGATCCTGATTGTATGGGCGAGTAGGATTGGTGGGTTATCTTCATTTTCCTTAAGTAACTCGAGATTTCTCTAATTGATTCTGTCCAACGGGTAGATTGGAAGAACTCCTTTGGAAGGTGCCAACGGTTATGAAGGCATGGATGAGTATATAAGGAAGACTCTCTAGTTATTCGAGTGAGTGCGAGATAGAAGAATTCCAAAGTCTGAAGCTCCTTGTTGTTTGCTTGTTCATTTGTTGAGCGTGATTTTACATTCAAAAGAGTGTCTATATACTTGTGAGATCTTGAGGAAGTGTAGCAGAGTCTCTACACTGTTGAATCAAGGACATGTGACTGTAACATCTCTTTTGATTCATAATGAAATCCAGCCGATGGGCTGTCAGTATGGGAGAGTGAACGTAGGCTTGGTCTAAGCCGAACCACTATAAACTTCGTATTCTAATTCTCTTTCCCTTATCTCTTTATTTAATTCACTGCCTTATATATTACTGCAAATCTTCTATATCTTAAATCTTCGGTTTTTCTTAAAAATCGAATTAAGTTGCTAAGTCTTGTAGAATTTGTTTTTACACCTATTCACCCCCTCTAGGTGTTCGTACTAGCACTATCAGATTGAAATAGAGTAAACGGTTGAAAACAATCCAGCACATGGAAAATTATGTAAAAGATTAGTAACAACGAATTGCATGTACCCCGAGAAGTTAATAATCACTCTCGTAGAAAGTTAGGTGAACTTAATAGTTGACTAAACTAGGTAGCAATTCCGATTAAACTAGAGCCGTGCCTCTTGTTTTGCTTCTTTTGGCTTCCGTAGTCAATGGAAAATTTGCTCAAATAAAACTTATTCATTATCTTAGTATATGATCACACAAAATTCAAGATGCAGCCACAAGCTCTTACATGATTACAGTAACCGTATGTCAATTTATACGTCGACTTGTTCTAGTTATTTGTCGTCAGCTTGAAGAAGAACGTATTCATCCAAAAGCAGCGCCGACTTGTTGATGTTCTCATCATGGTACGACTTGCACACAAAGTAGATCACGGTTTGCGTGACAAGGCCGACGAGGGTCAATATGAGGAGAAACAAGAAATAAAGAGCAGCAACCCCGAACCTTAAGAACCCGAATTCGTATCCATTGGCCGTAAAGATGTGGAACACTGTATAGATTGCAATGGACACAATCGTTAGCAAGAGTTTGATAGCTATTGAGATCCCCATCTTACCCTTGACCAGTTTCATGCTCTTGAACATGGCCTGAATACCATAGATGTCCTCTAGCACTGAAATCACACCTGCCAAGCGCCAAATGACATTGATATACACCGACCCAAAGAGATGTAAGATGAGGAGGATGAAACCTAGGGTTAGTTTAATGGCAGGAGAGTGAAGAAGACCCAACAAGAGATAGCAGATTATGAAAGTCACGACGATCTCGATGACGATAGCAAGAAAACCCCATAAGTATGTGACCATGAGCCTCTTCCACACCTTTGGAATGATGCTCATCGCTCTCCCAAAAGTGATGGGTCTCGAGGTGTACACACATGCGATAGTGTACACGACTGTGGACTGGGAAAGAAGAGAAAAGATTAGAGCAAGGATGCAGTAGGCCACCGTGGAGAGACTGAACTCAATTATGTCCGAGGTCACAAGGTTGGAGAGCATCTTGTATTTGGGAGTGCCGGCTTTGGCGTGGTCGAGTGCACGCTGGTCGTGCTGGATCTTTGATATGAGGAAGTGAGAAATCTCGGTGTAAGCTAAGAAGGTGAAGGAAAGAGGGAGGACGAGGGCAAGCGTGATTTGGCTGAAGATCTTCCTCCATGTGAAGATGAGCTTGATGGATTCCTTGATGATGCCACAGAAACCAAGAAGTTGCATCTCCTCTTTCTCTCTATCCATCCTTTAATTTCGGAAATTTGGGGAGCTTCAAGACTGAGGGTGAACACGGTTTTTAGGCATCGAATCATTGTCTAAGCGAACTTATATAGAGATGAGAGTACCGTATTCCTAAAGAAAAAATAAAAAAAAATTATTGCATACAGAAAAAGCAATCATACTTTAATATAATGTAATTATCATGCTGACGGCATTATCTTTATATTATATTTAACTATATTTATATATCAATATTAGTTTCCTATCAATTTAAGGGATAAATTGGCTTGAATCTTCGCAACCGTTCATTTCTTTTGGTGTCTCGTGTTATGATCTGTGGAAGAGATTAGCACTTTGAGTTTAACGGCAATTGAATATAAAGCCGTCTTCAGAAGAGACGATTCTATTCATTGGAACTCCATATGCCCAACGATTGGAATGCAAGTGTGCGGGGGTGAACAAGGAAGGTTGGCTATGTATTGCTATTTGGAACAGAAACTGCAAATCCGGCAAGCGAAGGTACCAAAGTGTTTGTCTAGATTGAATGTCCGGTCAAGTTCCTCTTAAAATGACTTTGATAAACCAAGAAATTAGCTAATTAGACGGATCATAACGTCAGCCATAGGATCATGATGTTGGGGTTTCATGAATCATATATAGGTAAAATTAACAAAAAGAACACAGCGGAAACAAAAAGATATATTTTATACATGATTCTTCGAAAGTGTTATTCGTGTGTTTTAATCAAAAATCTGAATTTAAAAAGGAGTTAAATGAATTACCTCTCGAAACTCGCTTTATATGAATTGGTTCGGTGTTCTACAATTTGAGCTCCATAAACGTCGGACCTCTAGTTCAGACACACCAACAATGGACGTCGAACGGAAGAGAAAACTTTCTAATAATCACCACTATGATCGTGCTAGCAATCTCGTGGAGACAATTCGCCGTATCCTTGATGTTTTAGTCACGGCCCGAACTAGAGAGAATTCCTCTTCATTTTCGCATCTCTTAGACACAAAACAAAAAACCCACTTTCTCTCTATCCATCGCAACTTATTTGCGGCATTTCTTTTTTTCAGAAAGTTTTTCACGAATCAGCAACCATTGCTGATCACTCTCGAACATGCACGATGCTTATGCTTCGTGCATGAAGCTTCCCAATTAAAATATATATATAGATTAATTAATTAATTAAATGAATAATTAATTAATTAATCAATCCCCCTTAAAAATAAAAAAATAAAAAGACATAATCTTTATATATACATTTGGGGTACATTAACATGTATCCACTTTAGACATGCGTGTGCATCATATGCAAGTAGGCTCATGACTTTAATATAAATTAAATTAAATCTCATTTAATTTAATTTAGTTTAATTTCAAATCGAATCAATTCGATTGCTGGAATTGCAAACATATTTGCAACAATATTTATCTCTTGTTCCACGTTACCATAATTGTTTATGGTGTGTGACATCCCTAGATTCATCACTAAGCTGGTAGTAAGACATGTACTAACACATTAGTACTCTCAAAAGAATTAATTGTCCCAATTAATCTTTAGGTCTTACAAGCCATGATTGACATCTAGCACTATGTCATGGAATGTTTTAAGAACACAAAGTTGACAGGTAATTCAATCCATATGTCTTACTATGTCCCGATCAAATAAAGACTATGGAATATTTGTCAAGTCACCAATTCGATCATATGTACAAATTTAATTGGCATGCATTTTATTCGAGACATAAACAATTTATTCTCGGTTACAACCCCGGCCGAGGATTTCAATGCAGTGTCATAATTAGATCGCATAGGACATCATTATTGTACCTTGCACATAACAAGGAGACGGATTCCATATTGCGTACACGTGCAACTTCGTATATGAACAAACTATGACTATCAGGTATAAAGACGGATCAACAACCTGGCATTATGTGCACCCGTGAACCATAGTTGTTCGACACACAAGTTAACACTGTGCCTCAAGTTTAAGGATTATTTACACAAGACCAAAGCATGAACAATTAAACATTGACCACGCTAAAAGCTTCCATGTCGCTAATCGTTCCATATGCGTCACGTTCAGTGAACTTATCTAATATAAACACTCGTGTTCTTAACTCGAGCATCACAATACCCAATGACTTGTGACTCATTATTCCCTTAAGTATCCAATGCTTAATGGTGAAGTTATGAACACACCGGTGTCAACACGATTATTAATATCCACTCAATAATCCATCGACCGGGAATGATTTAAAGATTCAGTCTAACTATGAACCCGTCACATATATTCTTGACGTCTCAAAAATAGGTCTAGTTGCAACTGATCTTATGGAATTATTCATAAATATAAAATAATTGGACAAATGAATGAATATGTCATTGCCATTAATTAAATATTAATAATGATAGTACAACTGAAATCCCTAATATGTAACTATTACATAGTAGTTTTAGGGCATACATCCAACGTATGAAAGATACATTCAGCCAATCTCATGGATGCCTCTACTTTTAGGTAACTTCTGCCGAATATCATTGAAGATAATTATGATGGTGATACGGCAAAGGAGACATTATTTAGAAGCGGCAAATCCGGCAAGCGAAGGATCGTGGTTAACATTACTTAGAAGTCAACGGATTGCTCAAAGCACGTCATGGATCTATGTGCATACATATGTGTTCATGTTTAAGGTCTATACAATCTCCATGTCATCCTTAATCTTCAAAGGCACATACACTCCTAGATAAGCCTAGAGGGGGGAAATTATCAAGAAAGTCCTAAACCTATATTATTTATGTCAAATCAATCCTAAACATTTCAATTTGATCAATTCAGTGTTAAACCTTTGGATAATTTAGCAATGTAATCTATCTAGTCAATTTTGACCGAAAATCATTGACGTAGATAATTTTTAGAAAATTTATGAATTTTTTTCTTTTTTTTCTTTATTCCATTCGTGTTTTCTTTTTTTCTTTTTTTGGCTAGTGGCTGGCAAGGGCTGGCCGGCAAGGGCTGGCCTTGCCCAACACAAGCGAGGGCGAGCACTTGTCAATGAGGGTCAACTTCAAGCTCACTAAGCCTTGCCTAGACGACATCCAGCAAGCCTCCCTAGCTTGGGCAAGCTTGGCCTCACCAAATCTAGCAAGGGGGCCTTGTTGGTGATCGCCATGGTGTAGGTCAAGCATGGCGAAGCTGACCCCAGCTTGTAGCTGGTGAGGTTGGAAGAGAAACGAAAAATCCAGCAAGTGAAGGTACCAAAGTCAATCTAAAGAAACAAAGTGTTTGTCTGGATTGAATCTCCGGTCAAATTCCTCTTAAAATGGCTCTTGATAAACCAAGAAATTAGCTAATTAAACGGATCATAACTTCAGCCATAGGATCATGAAAGATACATTCAGCCAATCCCATGGATGCCTCTACTTTTAGGTAACTTCTGCCGAATATTATTGAAAATAATTATGATGGTGACACGGCAAAGGAGACATTATTTAGAAGTCTAACGGCAAATCCGGCAAGCGAAGGATAATGGCTGACGCTATTTAGAAGTCAACGGATCATGGATCTATGTGCATACATATATGTTCATGTGTAAGGTCTATACAATTTCCATGTCATCCTTAATCTTCAAAGGCACATACACTCCTAGATGAGCCTAGAGGGGAAAAAATACCAAGAAAGTTCTAAACTTATAGCATTTATGTCAATTTAGTTCTAAAAATTTTAATTTGGTCAATTCAATATTAAACCTTCTGATAATTTAGCAATGTAATCTACCTGGTCAATTTTGGCCAAAAATCATTGACATAGATAATTTTTAGAAAATTTATGATTTTTCCTTTTTTTTTCCTTTTTCCATTCTTTTTTTTTTTTTTTTGGGCTAGTGACTGGCGAGGGCTAGCCTTGCCCAACACAAGCGAGGGCAAGCACCTATGAGTGAGGGCCACCTTCACCAGATTTGGCGAGGCTCCCTGAGCCTTGCCTAGACAACACCCAACAAGCCTCTCTAGCTTGGGCGAGGGTTGGCCTCACCAAATCTAGCAAAGGGGCCTTTTTGGCGCTTGTCATGGCATAGGTTAGGCATGGCGAAGCTAACCCTAGCTTGTAGTTGGCGAGGTCAGCCCTCATTGACCATCGCTTGTGGCCAATGGTTGGCAACTGGCTAGTAGACAAAGAAACGGGAAAAACAAAGAAAGAAAGAAAAGAAAATATTCAAAAAAATTATTAAAATATTGTAAAAATAATCCATGTTAATGTTAGTTGTACCATGTAAGACGACTAACATTCATATCAGTCATTTCTAGCCAAAATTGTCATAATGGATTGCATTAGCAAATCATCAAAAGATTTAAGATTCTATTGGTCAACTTGAAAGGTTTATAACTAAATTGACACAAGTGTAATAGGTTTAAAATTTTTTCTATAATTTCCCCAACCTAGAAATCCACAGCCCAGAAGATTTGTCAACATTCTTATGAAGGTTGACATTGATCTTGCAGACAAAGTACAGCACCGTCTAGGCGACTTATCCGAAGAGAATCACCATTGACATCAACAAGAAGCATGTCACTACCAATCCTAGCTGAAGCACTCTTTCTCTCGCAACACCGACCGCAACGAAGACTTGAATCTGTAGCTGCGGTGCCATAGAGAAACAAACAAGCACCAAGAAGATCGATACCACATCCCGATGCTATGCTTAATCAAAGCATCACTCTAATGTGACTACTAATTTCTTCCGATGTTTTGGAACAAGACCCATGATTTTCTTGAAGTTGATCTATTGGGATGAGTATAAATCCATGCAACAGTGAACATAATCACTGATTTTTTAGCGATGAGACCAATGTAATTGCACAATAAGGACTATTAGGTAACGTGCCAAACGATATTTGATTCTATTATTTTGTTCATCGGAACAAAAAGAGAATAGAAATTCATGTGGTAATGTTTTTATTTCCGAAAATAGATTTCAAACAAAATTAAGAAGTAAAAAAAACAATTGCTTCTTTATTCCTGAGAACAACTCTAGAATCAAAACCAAATCTTTTTCTTTTTTCTTTTCTTCTTCTTTTTTTTCTTCTTCTTTTTCTTTTTCTTTTTCTTTTTCTCTTCCTCTTCTTCTTCCCCTAGCCGATCATCAACCACTGCAATGGCGGGCGAGCGGCCAGACGAGGTCTAGCAAGGGTCAGCCTTGCCAGTGGATGGGTGAGGCTCTCTGAGGCCAACGACCTCATCGACTCTCATTTGGCCAATCGCCAACCATCGCCATGGCTGGCAATCGGCTATAGGAAGAAGAAGAGAAGGTAAAAGAAAAAGACAAAAGACAAAAACAAAAATGTAATAAAATTATTTAAAAATTAAAAGAAATTATAAGTCACAAAAAGATTTGAGGGTTGTACCAAACGCATAACGCATTTCTATTTCGGTAATAGAAATTTTTGATAGTTACCAACGCTTTCAAATGCTCAGAAACTCATCTAGGGAATATAATCGGAAAAAATTATTTCTAAGCAGAAATTATTCCCGATAACATAATAGTTACCAAATGTACCCTAAGCTGCTGTGGTGACCCAAAAGGCTGTCTCGTGATCAGAGTTTTAGCCATTGTGAGAGGATGATGTGAGATGATTTGGTGGTGAAGTGTTTTCAATGGATGAGGGTGATTTCAAAGGATTTACGAAAGATGCCGAAGAAGAGTGTCTTCATATCATCTGACCATCCAGTTTCCATTTCCATGGTCAATGTCGGTCCTCTCTTTCAAAGTGATGATGGACATTTCTCTTGAAGAAACTTTTCAGTTCTTTAATTTCGATCTTCAAGTAGATTATTAACAGAACGATGCTTTTAGTTGGGTAGTTGTCTCATCTAATTCGAGGAAGGTCTATGGTGTGATAAATTTGGAGATAATTATCAAAAAAGTCCAAAACTTAGTTTACAAATATCAATTTCATCATAAAACTTTCAATTTAACTAATTGAGTTATAAATATTTTGATGATTTCCTTTTAGCCAATTTTGGCCAAGAATGACTGATGTGAACTCCAGCTATCCTACATGGCACACCCAGTGATGACCTTGATGATATTTTTACAGTTTTAAAAATTTCTGTAATTTTAATTAAATTTTGTTTTTTTTTCCTTTTCTTTTCTTTTCTTTCCTTTCTTTTTCTTCTTCCTCTACCAGTCATTGGCACAAGCGAGGGGCGGTGAGGTTGGTGAAGGGTCATCCAAGGAGGTCAAGCCTCACTCGCCCTTGGCTGTCGCTACTCGCTGAGGCTCGGTGACTGGTGAAAGAAGAAGGAAAAATAAGGAAAAAAATGGAAAATTTCAAAAAAATTATAAAAAATTCAGAAAAGTTTAAATAATACAAAAAATTGCCATGCCACATAGAACAGTTGAAATCTACATCAACAATTGCCATCCAAAATTTACCAGAATGACTAGATTAATAAATTATCAAAATGTTTAGGACTAAATTGACCACATTGAAAGGTTTATAACTGAATTAACATTCCTACAATAAGTTTATGACTTTTTTGATAATTTTTCTGACAAATTTGTTATGCACCTATATAATATGACCAAATTGTGGATGAAAATGTTTACTAAGCATCAGTCATATAACAAACAAACCATGGCTTGGGTTGCTGCGATTATTGTTGTTTGGGGTCTGCATGTCCTTTAGCTTCTATTAGATTGTGAATTTGTGCCTCTTTGGCTTTTACTTCATCTTGTTTCTGTTATGTTTCAGGACCCTTCACTCCCGTATCTATCTGTACATTTGTGTACTTGTTCCATTATGGATACAATCTTTATTTGCCGCAGAAAAAAAAAACTTCGCCATAAAAAAGTAAGTGTGAAAAAGGTACATCTGAATTTACTTTTCCATTGGACTATCTCAAATGGCAACAAATGGAAACCAGCCGACAATGCAGGATGCAGATAAAGTGAGACTGTACAAAGCCAAAACAATCTGGCACATGGAAAATCAATAAAAGACTAGTAAGAAGAAGAGAACTTGTGAGTTGCAAGTAACCCAAGAAGGTGATAATCACTCTCATAGAATATTAAGTTAACTAAACATATTTATGCATGATCATCGTATATATATTAGCATACATGACGAGATGCAGCCCCAAGCTCTTACATTATCAGAATATCCGAACGTCAACTTATACGACGACTTGTTCCCTTTATAAGTCGTTGCCTTTAGGAGAAAGGTATCCGGCCAAAAGATAGACCTCGAGATGATCCACCAGCAGTGACTTGTCGATGTTCTAGTGGTGGACTTGCACACGAAGTAGAACACAGTTTTCACAACGAGGCTGAAGAGGAGCAACTTGAGCAGAAACAAGAGACAGAGACTTGCAACCCCTAACCTTAGAAACACCAATCCATGTCCATGGACCACAAAGATGTAGAACACTGTTTGGATTACCATGGACCCAAACGATAGCAAGAGGTTGATAGCCACTGAGGTCCCCAACTGACACTTGATCGGGTTTTTGCTCTTGAACATGGCCTCAATACTATAGATGTCCTCTACCACTGAAACCACACCTGCCAAGCTCAAAATGACGCTGATATACACCAACCAGGAGAGGTACAAGATGAGGAAGATGAAAGCTAGGGCTAGTGCAATGGCAGGAGAGGGAATAAGAGCAAAGAGATAGAAGATCACCACAGTCACGACCATGTAGACGAATAAACCAAGAAAACTCCACAAATTTGTGATCAGAGCCTCTTCAGCGCCTTATTACTTCCCTGAAAGTGATGGATTTTGAGGTGTACATGCATGCCGTTGTGCACACGACTGCAGATGTGGAAAGAAGAGAAAAGATTACAATCATGATGGAGGAGACGGCCATAAAGAGCAAGAGCTTAATTGTGTCCGAGGTTACAAAATCAGAGAGCTCATTGTATTCGGGAGTGCTGTAATGGTGGATCTTTGCAAGGAGGAAGGCGGAAATCTCGATGTGAGCTAAGAAGATGAGGGAAAGAGGGGAGATGAAAGCTAATGTGAATTTGGCTGAAGATCTTCGGCCAAGTGAAGATGAGCTTGATGGAGTCCTTGACGATGCCAAAGAAACCAAAAAACTGCCTCTCCTCTTGCTCTCGATCCATCCTCTGATGTCTCGAATATGTGGAGCTTCAAGACTGAGGGTTTGTAGATAGAACATGGTTGTTGGGCATTGATGATTCATCTAAGTGAACTTATATATGCATGAGAGCCCTGTGTTCATAAATTGATGCATACATAACAAAGCAATTAAACGTTAACATTATGAGTTTATAATGTTGATGGCATTGTAGTTATAAAAATCGCAATATCAATCATTAGTTTCCTCTCAATTTAAGGATTAAATCGACTTGAATCTTCGCACCCATCATTTTGTTTTGTGTCGTGTTTTGACGTCAAAATTTGGAATGTATCTGCGTTGTCTTCCAGGTGCAATTTGGGGGGAAAGACTAACTTGGCTATGCATTTCTATCTGGGAAGAGAAACGACAAATCCTGCCAGCTAAGATACCAATGTATAGAGAGCAACAGAGTCTCCTTCAAGGGACTTTGTTCATGCAACTAAGTCAACGCCTATCTCATGCCTATGGCCGATTGCCAAGCCCCGGCAAGTGGCCAAGGAAGAAAGAAAAAAAAATTAAAATTAGAAAAATTTAAAAAAATAAATGCAAAAAATTATGCACATTAGAGTCGGTCGTGTCATATAGGACAGCTAATGTCCACATCGATTATTGTAAGTCAAATTGACTAGAATGACTATATGGACAAATCCTCAAAAGATTTATAATTGAATTGACATATGTATAATTATTTATGATTTTTTTGATAATTTTCTTGACCAATTTGCAATGCACCAGAACTAATTTGGGGATAAAAATGTTTACTAAGTATCAGTCTGTTGCGACCTAATCTCAGGTGCACGACCTAGGGTTTGACTAATGGGTTACTAAGTCTAAACCTAACTCGGGTTCTCTCAAGCTCAAACTAATTCGCGACTTAGGTTCAAGTATTTAACATACAAAAGATTATTAGCTAGGAGTCGCTACTAATCAGTTTATGGTAGGTCGATTAGACACATAAGTAAAATGAAGGAGAATTATCTTACTCCTACGAACCAGAGAAATTGGATACGGGGACTTGGTTATAGTAGATTTCTCTAATGCCCTTTCGGTACTATTCTTTTTATTTTCAAAAATATCTTTGTAGGCAATTTGGATTAATTTTAACCTAAATCACTATCATGCAATAGGGTGATCACACGGATGCTAAGAATTAAACACACAAGGCAAGCAATTATTTTTTGGGTTTTCTCTTATTTTGGAATTAGAACTTTACTATATAACGTGCATTTTAACTACATGACCTAACTCTACTAACAAGCAACTTCTAACTAAATGAACCTAACATGCAAACTATTTGACGTGCACCTAATATTTTGGTATTTTTTTATTAAAATTTCGTAATAAAAAAACCTAATTAAATTATCTAAAATGAATAATTTTCTAATCTATTTTAGGGATTAATTTGACTTAAACCCTATCCTATCTTAGAAAACTATTTTTTTTAAATGAGATTATTAAAATATGCAAACATTATCTAAGACCCTATCTATAAAAAAAAAATGTTATTTAGATCATCTCCTAATCTACTCCAAAATTATCTAAACATGCAATCCTATTCAAACTAGATAATGAAGTCCTACATATCCTAATGTGCAATCTAAAAAATGCAATCCTAATTTATGAAACTATCATATTATGATGCAAGATTTGGTTTTTTTTTAGTGTTTTCCAAAACAAACAATTACCGGATAGACATTATATCCAAGCCACTCAGGATATTCATCAAATGAAGGATTAAAATAATTGAAAAATAATGCGTTGTCTCACAGATTAAATTAACGATTATTTTAACCCTAAACATCACAACATATAATTCTTACCAAAAAAAAAAAAAACATCACAACATATAAGCCTTATAAAAAAAACATCATAACATATAAGAAAGTTCAAAATAATTAAAAATTTTGATCTGAAGTATTACAAATCAAATTAATAATTATAATAATTTAAGAGTTAAAATACTATCAAAGTGCCAAAAAAATCAATATAATTAAAAAAATAATCCAACGTCTTACAAATCAAATTAGTAATTATAGTGATTTTTGGGTAACAATACCCTACGGATAATGCCTAAAATATTCATAAAATCAACTTCGACATCCAATTTTCCAATTGAAGCAATAATAACGAAACTTGATTTTAAAAAATTACCTAGATTGGATTTTATTCTCTAGACGGGACCGACGTGTCACGCCCCGAACCCCGAGCGAGTGACCATCCCTCTTTGGTTGATAATATTTTGCGACTTCCCAGGACGAGTCGCCGACCCATTGATTTTTAAGCACATGCGGAAGTGAAAATAAATTCCCTGACAATAATCATCTCGGGATAGAAAAGCTGGACATCAATTCATAAAAGCACACTTTTATAAATAACGAGCTTCAGGCACAAAATGAGTTTAGTCGAAAGCCTACAAAAAGGTCGACTCTCACAAGAGGCTATCCTACGACATACTGATATGACATATCCACCGATCCTGCATACTCCTCCTCCTCAGACTTCGAGACCTTGGTCTTCCACAACCACCTTTAAGGACCTGAAAATGGTTATTCAAAAATCAGTGAGACAATGTCTCAACAAATCCATCCACTAAACCCCAATTAGGAGGGAAATACGCTTCAGGGTGCTCTAGTCACACAACCACACAATTAGAACAGGGAACTTACCTCGCCTCAGTTCCTTCCTGCAGGTCAGTACAGTTCATATCGCAATGCATATAATTAATGCACATAACAACTGGGAACACATCATCAATTCAATTAATCACGAAGAACCCGTTCCATGCCACACAGTTTTGGTCTCATAATTAGATGCATCAAACTCAACCATCATACGTTCCAATTGTTAATTACACCCCTTAAGGGTACGGCCAACTCCAAAATTGATGGTCTTCTGGCATTGCCAGGCATCGTCTCACCTCCTTTGAGCATGGCAACGTCTCTCAATTAGACGGCTTCCCCGAAGGGGCGTAGGTCCAGAATCTATTGTGACCCGAGTCCCAATGAATAGGTAACGTCCGGCTTAACAACCCAGGACGGTTTCTCTTAACCAACACACGACCAATCAATCTCGACCCAGGACACTGTGCATTGCACTCAAATGTCTCAATTAAAATAGTGAACCTGGCCTATTTTCTTCGTATTAGAAATACACGGTAAAATAGTCGTGTGCGGGTACATAGTCAATTCACACTAGAAAAATTGATATTCTCCAATTTAAAATCCCACTGGTTTATATAGTGTTTAAAACTATTTTTGGTGTTAAAACCCAACACCCGGGATTTTCTGAATAAATATCGAAATTCATAATTTTTGGAATTGAATACTCAAATTTCCAATCAGCACTCAATTTGCACAAATTAACATCCAATTACAAAAATTGAACACACCATTGCAATCAACACGCAATTCCGGTCACTTGGCTATCCAGGACTAATTTCCGGAAAATAATTAATAATTAAATAATTTCTAAAATTAATTAAATAAATCAATTTAAATACTAAAATGCCAACCTAGGCCAAAATCATTAAATTAAATACCAATATGGACCCGGAAAATTCCCGAACCCTTCTAGATAAATAACACAATTTATCTAGGCCTCACTTAATCTAATCTAACCACCTAACATGCATAATTGCATAATTAAATCACTAAATTAATCTAATCAACCACCTAATTTCTAATTAAATAAATCTAAACACCCCTTAGACGTCATTAGCCTATTAATAAGAGTTTAGTAAATAAACTCACCGGTTAATTGCGGAAACCGGTTCACCGCGACGACGGCGCAACGGCAGCCGAAATCCGAATTTTCGGCGGTGTCGGCGAACACTCGGGCCGGGCCTAAAACGGGCCCAACAAATCTCATTCCAATATGAGATTTGCTTTTGACTTGGACTGGGCCTGAAGCGGGCTAACTTCGCTGGCTTGGGCCTCAAAATTGCGGGCTTCTAATCTTGTTGGGCTTCGCTAGACTGGGCCGAAATCCAATGGACTAAAGACACTAGCTGGACTTGAAGACTTCAAATGGGCTGAGAACAGGTTGGATGGGCTGCGGGCTTTGTTGCGGCTGATCCACGAGCTGAAAAAGACCGAAGCTGCTGGACGATTCGTGGGATGGCTTCGGTCGACGATGGAAGGGCTTCAACTTGGGGTTTTGACCGAAGAAGCTGGGACGTGTAGATTCGGTTGCTGGACAAATGGAAATCGTGGAGGCGTTGGTTTGCTCGGTCTTCAAACAGCGCTGGCGTGGAGTGGCAGGCAGCAGCACGTGAAGAGATGGGAGCTCGGTGGATGAACGGAAGCTGTTTCGTGGCTTCGGTGGTCTTCAGCTGGCGTTGAATTTCGGTGGAGAGGAGGGATGGAGCTTCGGACGTGAGATGGCAGAGGGTTCAACGAGAGAGAGAGGAAGTGGTGGAGCTGCAGTCTCGTGGATTGAAGGACGCCGGCAAGAGGAGTCAACAACCAAAATAGGCCAAGGAAGTTTGACTCGGTGGAGGCTTCGTTCGTGGGCTTCTGTGGCTGCAAGGAAGAGAGTGAGTGGAGAAATTGGTGGACGTTGGATGATGGATTGGTGATGATGATGGGAAGAGGCGAGAGGAATAAATGAAAATGGGGATGAGGTAGAAAGCAAATAATGAAAGCGAGACCAAAAGCAGAAGGGGTCGACGGATTGAAACGCAAGAAGGAGGAGGGCGGCGGCCTTGACTTGCTAAAGAAGCTGCCGAAGGAGGGAGCCCACCAATTCTATCCCTTCCATTGATTGCTTGGTCCCCTCAAACCCCTCACAAATATCCCAATGTCTCATAATACTTTCCAGCCTTATAATCCACAAAATAAACCACCAATTATCCAATATTTGAAGCCAAAGATGCTGCCCCATGCCTTAATCCGAATTTCACCAATATTAACTTCAATTCCTCACTCAAATCTCCCAATTGAGGTCCAATTTTGCCAAGGAAAAAGCCCGAACAATTTTTTGTAAGTCTCTAACACTCAAAGGCTCGGCTTGGAAGTCTCAATTTCCTTTAATTTGGTCCATCCGAATTTTCGCTAATTTTCCGCAACGTTCGAAACGATTTTCCATAAAAATCTCGGGATCTCCGAAAATTCCTCGAAAGATGAGTCGATGTTCCTAAAATAGATCGTGACATGACAAAACTTTCGATTTCTGAAATCGGGTTCAAGTTAGCAGTTAATTTCAATCCGACGCGCTTTTAGCGTGAGCTAGTCTACTAGGTAACTTTTAGAAATTTTTGGTACAATTGACCCGTGATCGATTTATCTCGATTCACATTGTACATCTTCGACACATTGGCAACCCTCAGTTGTCACGAAAATCTCGAGGTTTCATTTACGAGCACCGGGTACCAAAACGATAAAAAAAATCGGTCCAGTGCTAATCGACGAGTATTTTGCAATCAGGTGTAATCACCCACTCTGATCACATATCTAATCGAATCGACCTATCTCCGATCTCTGATCAATTTCTGACAGTGCCGTAATGACCCTTGTAGATCAACACGGTCGAGCAGTCGATTCCTGGTCGAATTCTTAAGTCTATTGCGTTAAAATCCCTGTTTCACCCCATAGGCTAATTATCTCGTGAGGGGCCCTCTCAAAGAATAAGGCCATAAGCGTATCGATGAAAAACCAATTTTATCTCATCGAAATCAGACTCGAAAATTAGGATGTCACACGGCGCTTGGAATCTACCGAACTTGACTGGGACTCAGCTGAGGAAAACTCGGCTGGGACAAAAAGTCAGGTTCGTGGTGACTCGCTGGACTTGCTCCTTCGCCCCGATGCAGGGCTATGTCGTGGCCTAGTAATGCAACGGGGAATTCCCACAATCTAGATGTCTCATGAACGACGGCAAGAGCAAAGGGAATCTTCAGATTGGAGTAGCTAGTCGTCGGTGGCTAGGCTCTGGTTGGGACACCAAGATCTGCCTGAAGTTCGCTGGGTTGCTGTTGGGATGCTTGGGATCAGCTGGAGATGTCGTTCGGGAGCGCGGCGAAAGGCGGCTGCGGGTTGCAGGCGCCGGGTGGAGGTGGGTGACAGAAGCAGAGGCGGCAGGTTGCTGTAGCATCGACGACGGTGATCAAAGCGGGGCGAGGGCGCGCGATTGCAGCGGCGGCAGGTTGCTGCAGGTTGCGGGTCGTTGGATGGAAGCACGGCGACGGGTGGGCGGAGGCGTAGCGACTGGTGGGCGGAGGCGCAGTGACTAGCGGCGATGAACGGGCAGGCTGCTGTGAAGGTTGCGGGCTTCGGGCGGAGGGCAGTAGTGGTGACGGGTACTCGAAGCTCCGGCGAGGGACAGAGGGGCAGCAGCGAGCAGCCGCAGGTGCAGGCGTTGCTCGAAAGCCCTACCCAAAGAAGACAACCCCTATTTTTAATATTTTCTTTTTCTCACATTCTTTCCCTCTCTCTGTTTACTTTTCAATGGTCTTTTCCCTCTTACTGCACTCTTCTTTCTTCTCCTCTGCAGCTTGTCAGAGGAGAAAAGAAATGACTTTTTTTCTTTGGCTTCCCCTAGTGAACGAGAGAGAGGTTCCTTCCCCTTGTTTTCACTCTCTTTCTCTCACGCTTTTCTCCCTTTTTCACGAATTGTGGCCCCCCTCTTCCATCCGTATTCGAGCCAATTTATAGGCAAGGGACTGCAGCTTTTGTAAAATTTCATTTCCTTTTTCATATCCAGATACATAAAAATCACCTCCCGAATACAATATTCATTTTTATTTTCGACATCTCTTCTAGCCTTGTTTGATTTCCTTTGTATCTTTCCACATTGGATTGCAAAAAATGAATATTCTCCACCAATTTTTATCGCATATTGCCAAAGATTCAAGATTTGTAATAGAACTTTCTCAAATTCCAAATCCTACAAAGATGATCTCGTAATATCTCCTTATCACACTTGCCATTTTCGAGGATATATGAATAGATTGCATGAATATACAAAAAATCCTCCGTTATATTACCAAAAATATCAAATCACCAATTCTTTTAATTTTTGGTCATCAGAAAATAACGGGCTCCCAACAATGCGATAATAGTAAATAAATGCACCTAAAATTATATGATATGCAATTATTTTTATTTTTTAAAATTTTTTTAGGGCTTAAAAATTATCCCTAATTTTCTATGCATTGAATAAATGATTGGGTCGCCAAAATTTAGGTGCCAACAAGTAGCCCTCTTTGAAATTGAGCTCGTAGAGGTTGCCTTCAAAGACAAATTAAGACCTAAATTTTGATTATGCACATGCACTGAATGATTTTTTTTGTTGGAAAAAGAATCTCATTTTGAAATACAATTTATATGATGCATGAAAATGCTAATGCAAACGATAAAGGAACCTACCTAGAATGACTTACCTTCAAGGCGGGTAGAGTAATTCAAGATAATTGGTGCTACATGTCCAGGACCCGTACATTTATACGATCGTCCAAAATAGTAACAAGGTTTTGTAAGAGAAGGCTGCTTTCCTAGGACTCATACATTTCTGCGGTCACCCAGTATAGCAGTATTTGGTTGACCCGAACATTTCTTCGATCGCCTTGACAAAAAAATTGTTTTTTTTAGGACCCATACCTTTCTACGGTCGCATGTTGAAAAACTAAGTGTAATGTCTAGAACCCGTACCATTCTACAATCGCCTAAATGAGAAATTGCTTTTCCAGGACCTATACCTTTCTATTATCGCCTGTTAGAACAACAAATATTGTCTAGGACCCATACCATTCTATGGTCGCCTAAACGGGAAATCATTGTCCAAGACTCGTACCTTTCTACGGTCACCTAAATGGGACACAGCTTTTCTAGGACACATACCTTACTACGGTTGCCTGAATGGGAAACAGCTTTTCCAAGACCTGTACCTTTCTACGGTTGCTTGTTAGAACAATAAATATTGTCTAGGACCCGTACCATTCTACGATCACCTAAACAGGAAATCACTTTTCTAGAACCTGTACCTTTCTACAATTGCCTGTTCGAGCAACAAATATTTGTCTAAGACCCGTACTTTTCTACAATCGCCTAAAATGAGGTTTTGCTTGGTTAGGACCCGAATTTTTCTTCGATCGCCTAGCATTGCAGCATAAATTATCTTACTAGGACCCGAACCTTTCTTCGGTCGCCTTAATCAGACTGAATCTGGAGAAAAATCTTTGGGGGACAGCTCGACCAAATCGAGTGTCGGTGCACTTGAGAGAATACCTGCACAATGACAAGTATTTAGAGTATGGGTAGAGATATACTTACCTGGTGATATCTCTAATTCTTGGGGATATGTCTCCTGGAACTTAGTCATAAGAGAGAAAAGAAGATTAATCCGTAAAGGTCTCTCACCTCCTAGTAGAAAGAAATTGGAATACTAAGGATACACCTCATATATTCACGAAGGTTTCTCACCTCTTGGTAAAAATAAGTTTTGGAACATTAAGGACACACCTTGAATGTTCGTGAAGGTTTCTCACCTCTTAATATCATGAGGCATTCTTAAAGGAACCTGAATGTCAGGAGCTCTTGGATCTTTGAGAAACATTACCAGTCAGACATGATTAGAGCAAAAATGCATTCACCAAAGAAATAAGCAATTAAGGCTATTCTGGAATGCACACTTCAAAATCCACTAAAGTTTTTATCAATTCAATCAAGATTTATGACTTTTGCATCACCCAAATTTCCACTAGAAAGAATTATCGTTCAAGACAATTTTCACTCATGACATCGATTTCTTAAGAATACTAAATGAGAGACCTTCAATTAGAAATGACTTTCACTCACTCTCATTTAGAATGGCTATTTTATGATAATCACTCCATTTTATTTTAAGAAAAAAAATTGGAAAAATTTACAAAATTACTTAGAATTTTTTTTTTAAAATGCAAAAATTATGCACATTAGTGTTGGTCATGCAATATAGAGCAACCAACATCCACAACAGTGATTTTAAGTCAAATTGACTAGTATGATTATATGGACAAATCGTTAAAAGGTCTACTAAGCATCGGTCATATTGTGACATTGCCGGTACATCAAGCGCCGAATGTATCCTTTTTTTTTCTTATTGATTTATTCGTGTTGCGACATACCCCTCGGGGGGAGGGAACAGATTTAAGGGTATTGCCTAAAGGACAAACCTAAGGCCCATAATTAGGCACGGGCTCTCCCAAGCCCATACCTCGCGTGACATTGGGGTATTCTTAAGAATTTCGCGAAAAAATGAGTCGCCACTAGCCTATTGGGGTCGGCTAGAAACCAAGTGAGACACAGGAGTATGCCACACTTCCTACGCAACCAGAGAATCTAGGGTCAGGGACTTGATTACACTAATTGACCAATTAGTGCCCTTTCAGTACCTAGTCTTGTTCATTTTAAAAGAAAATATTTTTGTCAGGCAGTTTGGATTAATTTTACACCTATCCACTAACGTGCGAGGTGATCATGTAGGTACGCAATCATTAAAGTAACAATTTACAACCAAAATCCTAATTGCAATAAACTTTAGCACGTGTAATTAAACAAAATAAAATATACAAATTAAACATGCAAAATAATCAATATACAAGCAAATAATGACATAATTACACTAAGAATGCAAGACATGGCAATTTCCAACCAAACCTTGCATTTTTTTTAGATTTTCGAAAATTTTTTAAAATCTTTAATTAATTTTAAAAAAAAAATTTAACTAATTTTTTTTGGCCAGGCCGGCTTAGGTTCGATCTGACCCAGCCCTGATCTGACTCGACTGGGGGGCGAGCCGGTCAACCCGCCCGAATGGGCAAGGCCTGACCACCTCTAGTCGGGCCTTCACTTAATTTGGGGGTTGGGCCCTACCAATGAGCCCAACCCATTTTTGCATAAGGGTTCCCCGCGGGCCTACGACCCAGATCGACTCTGGGCTGTCAGCCTGTGAGACGAGAAGGGCCGAGCGAGCCAGATCCCCGATCTGGCCCGCTCAACCGGCCTCCCTCTGGTCGGCGACTTCCCAGTCGTGACCAAAGGAGATGACGCCGTGCTCGGGTGGTTGTCCGACTCGGGCACGACGGCACCACCTTGGTTGGGGCGAAGGACGACACTCATCCTCCAGCTAGACGATGGCCTCCGAGAGCTCCTCTCCTTCCTCGATTCTCCTCTGTTTTTTTTTTTTTTTTCTCTACGGTCCTCTCCTCCCTCACACTCGCGGCAGCCTCACCGCAACGGAGACGGCCACGATGAGCAACCTCACCTGTCATCGTCCAGCCAAGGATGCGTCTGGGCGTTGCCTCAACAAAACGAATCAACTCGTGGGCGCTCAGTTTTAGCTAAAAACAAGAGGACAAAAACTGGATCTCGCTGAAACATTTCGTCGAACAGGTGAAGGGCACGCACGAATCAGGAAGCTTCCGACCCAATCGGGACTCGAGGATAGTCCAAGGTTCTCAACAAACGACAAACAAGCAACGACGACCTAGCCAGGGGCTAACAGCAGTCGGAGCTCGCCCGAAATGGGCAGAACGAGCTCCAGTCAACTCGGTTTTAAACGACGCACACCAGATGTTCGGCAAAATGTTTACTTGGATTCCAGCTGGGTTAAAGGCGGTCAGCTACTTTGGCAGCGATAGGCGGCTTGGGGGGGGGGTCTCCGCTTCCTCTACTTCCTTCTTCAACCTCCTCTCCTCCTGTTTTCTCTCCCTCGCACCTCTCCCTTTCTCGGTTCTCCTTCCTCTGTTCTCTCCCCTCCCCTCTCTCTCTCTCTCTCTCTCTCTCTCTCTCTCTCTCTCTCTCTTCTCTGCCTTTTTGTATGTTCAGCTCACATGCGTGGCCTCAGCCAACCAACCAGCTCTCTGCCGGCCTGCTCTGACCCTCGGATCGCGCTGCCCGCTTGCCTACCACGTGATCCTGCTGTCCCCTGCTGCAGCTCCTTTCTGCCCCGAGCGACTCCTTTTTGCTTCGCTGGTTTCCCATTAGGAAGACGGCTGAAGGAGGAAGAAAGGTAGGGGCGCGGGCCGGGCCGAAGGGATGAAGAGGCTGGGCCGCGTGAGGGGAAAGAGAAAAGGAAGGCTGGGCCACGTGATGGGTGAAAGAAAAGGAAAAGGGGCGGGTTGGCCCAAGGCCAGATCCGGCCCGACCCAACCCCAAAGGCCCCTTTTGATTTTTTTTTAAAAAAATTAAAATAGGTGTCAACAATTCGTAAGCGAAAGCACAACAAATTTAGACAAGTCATTATTTCACACACTTATTATTGTACATATGCATCACTTACAACTCATTATATAAAATACCTAGAAAGGGTTTGGTAACTCATATCTTCACTACCATACCCACACTCTCAAAAGCCTGCCTATATAGCATCGATCCAATATTTAAGGATTGATAACCTCCCTCAACATCCACTCCTTGGCAACGTAACTAAGAGGACAATCAAAGCCTCTAAACGGCCCTAACTAGTCACCATCGAAGATCATGTACCAAGCTATACATCGATGAGGAATCCACTCAACTAGTCCTATGTTGACCCATACTGTGGTAGTACACTTATTATAAACAAACACTGCATTAGGCAATGCAACCTCCTCATACTCATACTATATGTGAGTTGGGCCTCCAAAAAGCAATGGGGATGGAAGAGCCATCACATATCTAAAAAATAAAGAAATAGGCAGAAACCCAGCAAGTGAAATCTCTAAGTTTAAAGTAGGAGTTCATCTTTGCACCCACATTAGCATAATAATTACAAACATATAGAGCACATAATCAATGTGTGAGCATATTCCTTACTTTCTTGGAAATGTCTCACACAAGTGCATGGTATTATCTACTCACTTTACACGTATAGCATATGATTTCTCAATGCATTAGTTGATGCCTATCAACAACCATATATGTATATTCATGAGCATGCATCACCTTATTTTCTCCACCTCCCAAACACTCCTAAGGCATCTTGACACACGGGACATCTCAACTTCGAGGTACTCTGTAATGTACCCACAGGACATCCTGCCAAACTCATTCATAATCTTAATTGCAGGGCATCTTGACTCCCGATGCTTCCAAAAACACTCCCTTGAGCACCCTGACACACCGAGCAGCGTCGCTACCCTCATGTGGACAGCAACATTTTTTTTTTTCAATTTTTTATGTTATCATGCAACATTAATGTACATGAAGATGATCAACATCAACATTCAATGCACCTCATCATTTCACTTAACCATCACCGATTAAACACATTCCACATCAACTTTTATGCATAGCATCATTTGACATAACTATCATCAAATGAATATATTCAATACCAACATTCAATGTATACTTTCCCCAAATATAACCGATATGCACTTATTAAATAATGATGCTAAAAAAAAGTGAAGGACTAAGATATTCAAAAAATAGAAAGCATGAGAAAAGAAAAATAATATCTTTAATTTTTTAAAATTATTTTTTTATTATTAGTAATTTTCCCGATCCAATGTGCCATACTCGATAATTGGTACTGCCATAGTCGGCACTTGCCATAATCGATACTCGGTACTGTGATATTTGATGACTACCATAATTGGTAATCGATACAGCCATATTCGATAACGCGCCGTAATAAGTAATCGGTATTGCATATTCGGTAAGCGGTAATTGGTGTTGCCATATTCAGTAACCTTTTTTTTAAAACACTCTCTTCACTAAAACACCAACAATTACCAAAGAATTTAACCTATGCTTGTTGTTAAAACAAATAAAATCATTAATATAAAGCTCAACATATCATCATCAAAATTCACACAAGTGAAAAATCCTACATGCTATCACCAATTTTCTCACACATGTTCACAAAACTCACTAAAAATAAACACCCATCAAGCAACCAAGCCAAGTATTCATTATAACAACCTAGCTTAGCGCTTAGAGTTTTCACTTACCTTACAAATAACTTGTGCAAGATCAAAGCTTTGATTTTCCTTCAAAATAAGACAAACAGAAATCAATGATTTTGATCTTGAGAACAAGAAATCCATTTATGAAGAGTAGAAGAAAATTCACGAGTTTATCTTGTTCAAACCTAAAAATGAACTTGAGACCTTAATGAAATACACATATGGGATTTTTTGCTTTTACTCTTGGAATTGAAAGTGAAGGTTGAAAAAGAAATGGAGTGATTGGTGAAGTAAAGAAGAGGGGCCTTGTCTGGGGAATTCTCTCCCTCTTTAATTTCATATGTGGCCATAACGAAAAATGCAAGAGGAGGTGGTTAACCATGGTTAAAGAAGTAAATGCTCATACTATGAAATCATTGAATCAAAGAGTAGAGAGACTTGTTGTTCTAAGGGATAAGTGCATTGGAAGTCCTAAAATTTATCATGAAAATACAATTAAGTCCTAAAATTTTCAAAAAGTACAATTAAGTCCTAAAACTTGTCATAAAATGCAATTAAGTCCTAAAACTTTGAAAAAGTGCAATCAAGTCCTAGAACTTGTCAAAGTGGTTCAATCTAAGTCCTTACATTGATTGTACTTTTTCAAAGTTTTAGGACTCGGTTGCACTTTCGAAACAAGTTTTAGGACTTTATTGAACCTTTTGAAAGTTTTAGGACTTGATTGAACTTTCGCATCAAGTTTTAGGATTTAATTGCACTTTTTGAAAGTTTTAGAACTCAATTGCATTTTCATGATAAATTTTAGGACTTCTAATATACTTATCCCTTGTTCTAATTAAAAGAGTTCATGTGGCCCTTAAATGAATAACTTAGGCGTGTGGCATAATCTCATAAGGTAAGAGAAGTGACATTTAGGAGGGATTCATCTCATTTGGCCAAGTAAGTGTACGAGTCATCCCTTGCATTAATAAAGTAGAAATTAACATAGATCAAGTAATTTGCATCACAACAAATTTCACAAGCGAGAAAATTATCCAAAAAGTCTTAAACTTATTGTACAATGGCAAATTCGATACTAAACTCTTCAATTTGGCCAAATTAATCCTACAACCGTGGCAATTTGTCAATGTAGCCCTTCCAGCCAATAAACATCCCACTATAAAAGTAATCTGGTCAACTTGAGGGTGATAAATAGGCAATCATAAAAAGTAAGTGTAAAGGTATATCTGAGCATCACTTTTCTATTGAACTAGTTCAAGTGGCTATGAATGAAAACCAGCTAAAAATCCACGATTTCGATAAAGTAGGGATAAGAACATCACGAGTACCATAATCTTGATACGACGCCTACTTAAGTGTTATAACTTCTTCTTTTTCGAACACTTCAAGATTACATCAGCGAAAAATCATTCACTAGAGTGTCTATTCTGGCTAATCGTCTTACATGACTTTCTAAAATAATATTTGAGATCGAGGTGGCTCTATTAAAAACAAAAATCATGTCCAAAGTGGAAAAAGGAACAAATTTTGAGTCTTTCGTGTCATTCCTTCCCTTCTCCTTTTTCTTGTCTTCATGTTCATCTTCTTAGCAAGAGACTTGGAATGAAGAGGAATAACCAAAATATAGAGCGAGTCGAGCTTGCCATTTGTCCAAGGCAATCCGAGTCCTTGACTTCGCTTGGCTTCGTTGTGCGCAATCCAAGACATTCAGCGAAAAACTCATTCTTCCATTTTGAGTGAGAGGACGAAGCAGTTGAGGAAGGAGAAATACCGAGGCCATACTTCTCTGTTCGATTCTGGAAATCAGATTCGCAGAGTGAAAGAGGGACCTTGAACGAGAGAGCAACATCATTGTTTTCCACACATTCCTTTGCCTATTACTCCAAACGAGTCGGATGTAATTTTGCCCAAAATTAAGGGAATTAGTATTCTTCACGATTTGGGAATGGAGCTTGAGTATAAAAGGGGAAAGTTCTAAGAAGAAAAGAGGAGCGTTCCAAGCAGAGATCAATGAGAAAGCATGGTCCACAGAGAGCCGAGTGCATATCAGCGAACATTAGGCTTCCGTGGCTGCTCTGGTGCTCCAGTTCATCCATGGCCTCTCTCCCCTCCCCACCACAACCCCCACACCCCCACCACCACCACCCCCCCCGCCCCGGGGCCGCGGGGCGGGGCCCCCCTCTTTTCTCCCTATCCCTTGATAGGGACCAAGCGATATTGTTTCATGTGGGGAAGTAGAGCTTCCTCAGGCCCGGGGGAGGTGTTGGTCAAACACCGTTTTGGTCCTCCGGCGGTTAATTCCTTCCGTTTTTATTACCCAGAATGGGGACTCCGATAACTGGGGTCTTTGTTTAAGGTCCTTAGACTGGACCATCCTGTCCCTTGATAGGGACCAAACGATATTGTTTCATGTGGTTTTTTCTTATTAGATGTTTCTGGTGAGCTACCTAAGCCATTTTATAATAAATTAGTGCCACTTCATATTTTCCAGCCACACAAATCGCCGATGACACTCAAATTATCAGTTTTTCATAAATGTAGCACTTAAGTAATTATAAAAAATAAAAAATAAAAAGTCATGACACTCAAGTGAGTGACATACAATAGTTATGACACTTATGATATATTTATATTGATAAAGTGAGACCGAATAAAAAGCCAAAACAATCTCACACATGAAAAATTACGTAAGAGATTGGTAACAAGAAGAGAACTTGCGAGGTGCAAGTAACCCAAGAAGATAATAAACACTCATAGTATATTAAGTGAAAGGAACTTTTATATATATATGCATACATGACGGGATGCAGTCCCAAGCTCTTACATTATTAGAACATCCGAACGTCAACCTGTTCCAGTTATACATTGTCGGCTTTAGGAGGAAGGTATTCGGCCAAAAGATGGACCTTGAAGTCATCCGCCAGCGGCGACTTGTCAATGTTCTCGTGGTGGTACGACTTGCACACGAAGTAGAACACGGTTTGCACGATGGGGCTGACGAGGAGCAACATGAACAGAAATAAGAAACACAGAAATGCGACCCCAAACCTTAGAAAGCCCGATCCATGTCCATAGGCCACAAAGATGCAGTACACTGTTTGGATTGCCATGGACCCAATCGTTAGCAAGAGGTTGATAGCTATCGAGGTCCCCAACTTACCCTTGATCAGGTTCATGGTTTGAACATGGCATCAATACCATAGATGTCCTCTACCACTGAAACCACACCTGCCAAGCTCAAAATGACTATGACATACTCCAACCCAGAGAAGTATAAGATGAGAAAGATGCAAAATAGGACTAGTTGAATGGCAGGGAAGTGAATATGAACAATTAAGGGAGAGAAGATCGCTGAAGTCAAGACGATGTAGGCGAAGATAACGAAAAAGCTCCATAAATCTGTGATCACGAGCCTCTTCGACACCTTTGGGAGGACCCTCGTCACTCCCCCGAAAGGGATGGATTTCGAGGTGTACGCACACGCGGCCGTGCATGCGGCTGTTGATGTGCAAAGAATAGAAAAGATTTCAACCAGGACGAAGGAGACGACCGTAAAGAGCAAGAGCTCATATGTGTTCAAGCTCACCAAATCAGAGAGCTCAGTGTATCCAGGAGTGATCTTTGCAAAGAGGAAGGCGGAAATATGGATGTGAGCTAAGCCGACGAGGGTAAGAGGGAGGACGAAGGCTAGTGCGATTTGGGTGAAATTCTTCCGCCATGTGAAGATGAGCTTGATGGATTCCTCGACGATGCCAAGGAAACCAAGGAATTGCCTCTCCTCTTGCTCTCGATCCATCCTTTAATTTCGAAACTTTGGGTGTTATAGATAGAACACAGTTGTTGGGCATTGATGATTCGTCTAAGTGAACTTATATAAATACACACACACACACACACACACACATGAGAGTACTGTATTCTTAAAGACAACGAATGAAATATGCATACAAAACTGACCAATTATACTTTAATATTATGTAATTATCATGCTATTGTGCATTGTAATTATCATCTCAATTTAAGGATTAAATTGACTTGAATCTTTTCACCCATTCATTTCGTTTTGAATGTCGCGTTTTGAGACCAAAAATTGGAATGTATCTGGGTCGTCTTCTAGGGCGCGATTTGGGGGGAAAAGACGATGTTGGCTGTGCCTCTCTATGCGGGAAGAGAAACGACAAATCCTGCAAGCGAAGGTAGCAAAGTGGTGAGAGCAACGAAGTCTCCTTCAATTGACTTAGTGCATGCAATTAAGTCAACGCCTGTCTCGTGCGTATGGCCGATTGCGAAGGCCCGGCAACTGGCAAATGGAAGAAGGACAAAAAAAATCGAAAAATTTACAAAATTATTGGCCGTGCCATTTAAGGTGGCCGACATCCACTTCAGTGATTGCAAGTTGAATTGATTGGTAGGACTACATGGACAAATTCTTAAAAGGTTTATGACTGAATTGATATCCATAGAATTATTTACGATTTTTTTAATAATTTTCTTGATGAATTTGCTATGTGCCTGTATAATGGAACTAAATTGGGGGTGAAAATGTTTACTAAGCATTAGTTGTATTGTGACGTCTCAGGTACGTCAAGCACTACACGTTTCCTATTTTTTTTCTTATTGATTTATTCATAAGTGGTAGGACAACAAATTTAGACAAGTCATAGCATTATTTCACATACTTATTAATGTATATATGCATCACTTACAAACATCTCATAATACAAAACACTTGGGGAGAATTCGGTAACTTTTATCTTCATTACCATACCCTCACTCTCAAAAGCATGCTTGTACAACATCAATCCAACATCTAAGAATCGATAACCTCCCCAAATGCTAGCTCCTCGGCAACATAACTAGGAGGACCATCAAAACCTCTTAACGGTCCAAGCCAGTCACCATCAAAGATCGCGTACTAGACTACATACCAATGAGGAACCCACTCAGCGAGTTCTACGTCAACCCATACAGTGTTAGTACACTTATTATACACAAACACCACATTAGGCAATACAAGCTCCTCGTACTCATACTCTATGTGAGTTGGGGCTCTAAAAAACAGTGGCAGCAGAAGAGCCATCTTACATGTCTAAAAAATAAATAAATGACCCAACACCCAATAAGTAAAATCTCTAAGAAAAGTAGGAGTTCACCTCCACACCTGCATTGACATAACAATGACAAACATATGGAGCACATAATCAATGCATGAGTAGATATCTTACCTCCTTGGAAGTAACTCACACGAATGCATTGTATTATCTACTCAATGTACATGTATGGCATATGATTTCTCAATGCATCATTATCATTTGTTGCTCTATCAATACGCATAAATGTATATTCATGAGCATGCATCATCTTATTTACTCCACCTCCTGAACACTCTTGTGGCATCCTGACACATGGAGCATCTCAACTTCGAGGCATCCTGCAAAGTATCTATAGGACATCCCACCAAACTCATTGATAACATTAATCGCAAGGCATCTCGACTCTCAATGCATCTAGAAATACTCCTTGGGGTATCCCGACACATAAGACAATGTCGCCACTCTCATGTGGAAGACAACATTTTTTTTCTTTTTCAATTTTCAATTTTATCATGCAACATTAATATACATGAAGATGATCAACATCAACATTCAATGCACCACATCGTTTCACTTAACCATCATCGATTGAACATATTCCACATCAACTTTTATGCATAGTATCATTTTACATAACTATCATCAAATGAATATATTCAATATCAACATTCAATGTATACTTTCCCCAAATAAAATGGATATGCATTTATTAAATAATGATGCTAAAAAAATGAAGGACTAAGATATTCAAAAAATAGAAAGCATGAGAAAAGGAAAAAAAATTCTTTAATTTTTGTAATTATTTTTTTCTATTATCAATCACTTTCCCCAATTCAATAGTTGCCATACTCGGTAATCGGTACTGCCATAATCACTACCTGTCATAATCGGTAATCGATATCTCCATATTCGATAACTATCATAATCGGTACTGCCCTATTCAGTAAGCAGTAACCGATATTACCATATTCAGTAACCCTTTTTTTTTTTAAACACTCTCTTTACCAAAACACCAACAATCACCAAAGAACTTAGCCTATGCTTCTTATTAAAATAAATAAAATCATTAATGTAAAACTCAACATATCATCATCAAGATTCACAAAAGTGAAGAATCCAACATGCTATCACCAATTTTTTAACAAATGTTCATAAAACTCAAAATAAACACCCATCAAGCAATCGAGCCAAGTACTCATTGGAACAACCTAGCTTAGCGCCTAGATTTTCACTTATATTGAAAATAACTTGCGTAAAATTAAAGCTTTGATTTTCCTTCAAAATAACACAAACCAAAATCAATGATTTTTGGTCTTGAAAACAACAAACCCATTTATGAAAAGTAGAAGAAAATTCATGAGTTTACCTTGTTCAAACCCGGAAACAAACTTGAGACTTTAATGAAATACACATGTAGGATTTTTTGCTTTTACTCTTGGAATTGAAAGTGAAAGTTGAAAAAGAAATGGATAGTGATTGGTGAAGTGTAGAAGTGGGGCTTTGTCTTGGGAATTCTCTCCCTCTTTAATTTTATATACGGCCATAACCAAGAACGCAAGAGGAGGTGGTTAACCATGGTTAAAGAATCAAATGCTCACAAGGTGAAATCATTGAATCAGAGTGGAGAGGCTTACTGTTCCAATTAAAAGAGTTTATGTAGCCTCTACATGAATAGCTTAGGCGTGTGACATAATATCATAAGCCAAGAGAAGAAGTATTTATGAGGGATTCATCTCCTTTGGCCAAGTAAGTGTATAAGTCACCCCTTGCATTAATGAAGTAGAAGTTAACACGGGTGAAGTAGGCATGGCATCAATAAAGGTTTAGTTCAATGTTTCAACTTGCTGATGGTTGGCCAAGTAAGTGTATAAGTCACCCCTTGCATTAATGAAGTAGAAGTTAACATAGATGAAATAGGCATGGCATCAATAAAGGTTTAGTTCAACGTTTCAACTTGCTGATGGAGGCAAGCTAGAAAGGCAATGTTTAAATGGAGACTTGCTGATGGAAAATGAGCCAAGAGAACAACTTTCCAAAATAACCTCTTCAGTTGAAATCCTAAGAATTCAAGGGAATCGGTACATGAATATGAAAGCTAGTGTCCGTTCTAAATATTAATAAATCCACAAATATTTTGGATTTGTCAAAGTACTTACTAAAACTTTCCTAACATAAGTAAATAATTAATTTAGTAAATTTCTAACCCATCGCTCAAACAGTCATATTAATCAGTCGCAACTAAATCTCTACATATTTATAAGGTAGGAATCTTCTAGATGTCACACTATAGCATACCATGATTTGAGTTGTGGGATTATTGTTGACTAGGCCTACATGGCCTTTGCTTCTATAAGGTTGTGAATTTGGGCCTCTTAGGCTTTCACTTCATGTTGATACTTTTGTGTTTCAAGACCCCTTCACTCATGTATCTGTATCATTTGTGTACTTGTTCAATTAAGGATATAATATAACCACTGGGGTTTGTCCCAGTGGCCACCCTTCCAACATGGAAGGGAGAAGTGTGAGGTTCAAATCCTCACATTCTCAAGAGGGATTAGGGTAGAGACGATTTAGTTTCAAGTGTGTGTTTCGACTCCCACGCCCTGCAAGAAGGCGGGGCAAAAGTCTAAGAGTGAGAGTTAAAGTAGGAATAGAGTTGGACCGACCAAACAAAAAAAAAAACTTTGCTATAGAAATGCTACTCACCACATGGAAAAATAACAATTTTTGTAGGAAATGAAAGTCACTTTTATTTTTCGACCAAAAAAAGTCACTTTTATTTGATTATTGCAAAAACGTATTACTAGTTTATTGATTTGCAAATTTCACTTTACTATTGAACAAAATTAATTTGTTGACTTTCTGTATTTTCTTTTCAAAATATCCCCTTCATAGATTTTATGAATTTAAACTCCATAAGAGTCATTTCCATCGCAACAAATTTCATGAGAGAGAAAATTGTCCAAAAAATCTTAAACTTATTGTATGGTGACAAATTTGGTACTAAACTTTTCAATTTAGCCAATTTAATCCTACAATTTTGACCATTTTCTAATATAATCATTCCAGCCAATAAACATCCCGCTATAAAAGTAGTCAGGTCAGCTTGAGGGTGATGAGCAGGTAGTCATAAAAAGTAAGTGAAAAGGTATAACCGAGGCCATGGAAAAATAAGAACACCATGAGTGCCATAATCTTCATACGACGCTTACTTAAGTGCAAAATTTTTTTTTCAAACACTTCAGTGCCACATTAGTGAAAAATCATTTACTAGAGTGTCTATTCCGGTTATTCGTCATACGTGACTTTTTAAAATAATATTTGAGTTTGAGGTGGCTTTATTAAAAAAAAAAAATCATGTCCAAAGTGGGAAAAGGAACAAATTTTGAGTCTCCTTCTCTTCTCCGTTTTTTTCTTCGCTGGAGACTTGGAATGAAGAGGAATAACCAAAATATAGAGCGAGTCGAGCCTGCCAAACTCCGCACCTTGCGCGATTTGTCTGAGGCAATTCGAGTCCTTGACTCCGCTTGGCTTCGTTGTGCGCAATCCAAGACATTCAGCGAAAAACTCGTTCTTCCATTTTGAGCGAGAAGACGAAGCAGTCGAGGAAGGAGAAAAACCGAGGCCATACTCCCCTATTCGATTCCGGAAATCAGATTCGCAGAGTGAAAGAGGGACCTTGAACAAGAGAGCAACATCATTGTTTTCCACGCATTCCTTTGTCTATTACTCCAAACGATTCGGAGCTAGTTTTGCCCAAAATTAAGGGAATCAGGGTTCTTCACGATTTGGGAATGGGGCTTGAGCATGACAAGGGAAAGTTCTAAGAAGAAAAGAGGAGCGCTCCAAGCCGAGAACAATGAGAAAGCGTGGTATTCCACAGAGAGACGAGTGCATATCAGCAAACATTCAGGCTTCCATGGCTGCTCTGATGCTCTAGTTCTTCCATGGCCACTCCCTCCCCCCCCCCCTCTCTCTCTCTCTCCATTGATAGGGCCCAAACAATGTTGTTTCATGTGGTTTTTCTTATTAGATGTTTCCAGCTAGCCACGTAAGTTGATTTATAATAAATTAATATCATGTCATATTTTCTAGCCACACAAATCGTCGATGATACTTAAATGAATAGTTTTTCATAAATGTGGCATTTAAATGATCCAAAAAAAGTTATAATACTTAAGTGAGTGACATAAGATAGTTATAACACTTGTGGTATATTAATATTGATAAAGTGGGATTGAGCAAAATGCCAAAACAATCTCACACATGAAAAATTACGTAAAAGATTAGTAACAAGAAGAGAACTTACGAGTTGCAAGTAACCCAAGAAGGTAATAAACACTCATAAAATATTAAGTGAAAGAAACTTATTCTGCATATATAGATGCAGTCCCAAACTCTTACACTATTAGAACATCCGAACGTCGACTTGTTCTAGTTATACATCGTCGGCTTTAGGAGGAAGGTATTCGGCCAAAAGATGGACCTTGAGCTCATCCACCAGCGGCGACTTGTCGATGTTCTCGTGGTGGTACGACTTGCACACGAAGTAGAACACGGTTTGCACGATGGGGCTGAAGAGGAGCAACATGAACAGAAACAAGAAACAGATAATTGCAACCCCGAACCTTAGAAATCCCAATCCATGTCCGTTGGCCACAAAGATGTACAAAACTGTTTGGATTGCCATGGACACATTCGATAGCAAGAGGCTGATAGCTATTGAGGTGCCCAACTTACCCTTGATCAGGTTTTTGCTCTTGAACATGGCATCGATACCATAGACGTCCTCTACCACTGAAATCACACATGCCAAGTCCGAAACGACGCTGATATACACCGAACCAGTGATCTGTAAGATGAGGAAGATGGAAACTAGGGCTAGTACAACGGCAAGAGAGGGAATAAGAGCAAAGGGATAGATGATCGCTACAGTCACGACCATGTAGACGTAGAAAGCAAGAGAAATCCATAAATTTGTGGTCATGAGCCTCTTCCACGCCTTTGGAAGGACCCTCATCACTCCCCCGAAAGTGATGGATTGCGAGGTGTACACGCACGCGGTCGTGCACATGACCGCAGACATGGAAAGAACAGAAATGATTAGGCCCAGGACGGAGGAGACGACTGCAAAGAGCAAGAGCTGGATTGTGTCCAAGGTCACAAAATCGGAGAGCTCATAGTATCCGGGAGCGTCGTCATGGTGGATCTTTGCAAGGAGGAAGGCGGAAATCTGGATGTTGGCTAAGCCAACGAGGGAAAGAGGAAGGACGAAGGCTAGTGCGATTTGGCTGAAGATCTTCCGCCATGTGAAGATGAGCTTGATGGATTCCTTGACGATGCCAAAGAAACCAAGGAACTGCCTCTCCTCTTGCTCTCGATCCATCCTCTAATATCTCGAATATGTGGAGCGTCAAGACTGAGGGTTTTGTAGATCGAACACAGTTGTCGGGCATTGATGATACGTCTAAATGAACCTATATATACGCATGAGAGTGCTGTATTCATGAATTAATGCACATAAAACAAACCAATTATAGTTTAACATTATGTCATTATCATACTGATGGCATTGTAATTGTGCGATGTTTGAAACTATATACATCCCGGTATCAATTATTAGCTTCCTCTCAAAGTTGGAATGTATCTACGTCGTCTTCGAGGGTGCGATTTGGGGGAAAGACAAAGTTGGCTGTGCATTTCTATGTAAAAAGAGAAACGACAAACCCGGCGGGCGAAGGTACCTAAGTAGCGAGAGCAACGAAGTCTCCTTCAATTGACTTAGTGCGTGCAACCAAGTCAACCTCTTCGTCGTTTGTGTTTGTCTAGATCGAAACTATTAGGGAAGGCCTGCTAAAGATTTACGAAAATTTGTACCATAAGATGAGCAATATAGGTAAATTACGAATTCTCTTATAAACTCCGGTCATTTCCTCTAAAAATGACCTTGATAATCGAGAAATTAGTTAATTATACATATCAATATCAATCGGTGGTTACAATTGTAATAAACGCAACCATTGATTTGCGAAAGATACATAGACCATTCCAATGGATGCCTATGCTTTGAGGCAACTTGTTCCCAATATTACACTAAAAATTGCACAAGAGACATGATAGAAGTCAATCGATTGCTCAAGGCATGTGCATGATGAACATGTCGAATTCAATTCACATCACCAATGAATAATACATGTAATTGGGCCAACACACTTTCAATTTTCCTGCAAAGTAACATTAAATACAAGGTTTATACAATCTCAACATCACCATTGATCTTCAAAGGCACATACTCTCCTCCGAGATACGCCTGGAGGTGCTCAGCCAAGAAAGACTTGTCGATGTTCTCATGGGGGCCGACATTAGAGTTGCAGACGAAGTACATCACTACGATTGACATCAACAAGAAGCACACCACTCCGATTCCTATTCGAAGCACTCTTTCTCTCACAACAACATCGAACACAACGAAGAGTAGGATCGGTAGCTGCAGAACCAAATAGAAATAGGCAAACACGTAGGAGATGAATACCACGGTCCCGATGTTATGCTTAATCAAACCATTACTCTTCATTATGGCTTTAATCCCATAAACATCTTCTAGCACAGAAACCACGTTAGCCATGTCCCAAGCCATGATTATGTACATGAACCATAGAGAGTACGCTGTCGATAGAACAGCCAAAAGAAATGTGTTCTCAATGATGACCCGCAGATTCAAAGCCAACCACACGATAACGTGGTAAGCTAAAAGCATGGCGTTAGCCCATATAAATGTGACTATTAATTTCTTCCAAAGTTTTGAGACCACACCCATGAGTTTCTCGAAGCCGATCTCCTGGGATTGAAGTAGTTTAGAAGGCCTGATTTAGATGACAGAAGCGGGAAGACTGGAAATTGAGCCATGAAAAGGAAGGAGAGAACGCATGCGGGTAAGAGCTTGGCGGCAAAGAGTTTTCGATGGATGACGGCGATTCCGAAGGATTCGCAGAAGATACCAAAGAAATCGAGTGTCTTCAGATCATCTAGATTTCTGGTTTCCATGGCCAAATTTGCTCCTCTCTTTCGCAGAGAGAGTTCGAAGATGGCGTTTCGAAAAGGTTGGAATGGATTTCTGGGGATGATGGGCATTTCCCTTGAGGGAGAGAGTTTGACTTTGCATTTCTCTAATCTTGGTCTTCGTGGAGATTATTAACAAAATATTACTTTAAGTTAGGAACTTATCTCACCTAAAATTGTCAATGAAAGTGTTTTCTAAGCGTAAGCCGTACCACATACCATGTGCCCATACATTAGCTGGGGCAAGCAAAATATTCACTCTATATACATTAGGCATACCATGCTGAGCATGGCAGCGAGCTCATTTCTCGCCCGTGGTTGGTCGCTGGCCATCGCCATGGCTTGTGACCAAAAAAGGAAGAAGGAAAAAGAAAATTGAAAGAATGGAAAACTAAGAATTTCATATGAACAATAACAAGAATTCCACAACGATGGTGACAAGACCCGATTGATTAGATGATTACTAGGATTACGAGGGCAACAGCGGGCAACAATCCTTGCTCGAGGCAACGTCGACGCCCTTCTCCTCATCGGAACCCCTACCTTCAACATCGACGATCAGAGTGCATGATATGTGGAACACATTCAAAAGCGTGATTCTCCCTGTATGTGCAAGCACTTATCTGCTGTATATAGAGTTGGGACGGGCCACCTGAGGAGGCACCAAGAGAAACATAACGATGAAATGGTCGGGCCTGGGGAAGTTTAAGTAGTGTAACGACTCATATCGACAGCCCATTCAAGCACGAAGGGGCAAGGAACCAATGGCGACTTGCATGTTATAAGCTCACCATTGAGGAACCACTTCACTTCCTCAAAGAGGGAAAATTGTCAAAAAAGTTATAAACTTAACACACTTTTATCAATTTAGTTTTAAATTTTTCAATTTCGCTAATCAAGTTTAAAACATTTTCATCTTTTGTCAATTGAGTCCATCCAAATAATTTTGGCTAGAAATTGATGTGACACTATTTATCCACATCAAGACGGTGGTCTTGACGTAAGCATTATTTAATAGTATTTTGATAATTTTTTTTTTTTTTTTTTTGCTTTTCGTTTCTTTTTTCCAATTTTTGGAGTTTGGGTTGGCCGCTAGCCGTAGGCGAGGGCCGACCGACCCTTGCCGTCCCCAAGCGAGGTCGCGGCCCTCTCCCAAAGCCTGTAGGGGCGCGACAACAACCCTCACCAGCCCTAACTCCAAAAACCAAAAAAAAAAAAAAAAAAAAAAAAAAAAAAAAAAAAAGCCAAAGAAAAAAAACTTAAAAATTTCAAAATTTTTATCGATATATTATGTAAAAAAAAAATGTCTACATCGGTGCTTTGATTATCTATGTCAATAATTTCCAATCAATTTTGGCTGAATGGACTCAACTGGTAAAAAGTGAAAAGGTTTAAGATTCAATTGATAAAATTAAAAAGTTTAAGATCAAATTGACAAAAGTACAATAGATTTAAGATTTTTTGAATAATTTCCTTTCTTGAACATCCAAGGTTTGTCCAGTACGTGCAAGGGGCGCTGCAACCACATTTTTACTTTTTAGGCTCGTTCCACAATCGACGAACATAAGAAATTGCAAGTCCATTTCCAAAGAGAAAGATCCAGAAATAACTGTAGAGTCTCACTGATTCCTTATTTATGGATAAGCGAAACTATGTCCACATATTGTTGTGTGATGATGGCCCACTGGATCGGGCTAGATCGGAAGTTGCACCAACTGTCGCTTAAGACATTGCCATATCGGCAAATCATAGATATTGTCTGCAGAAATCTTGAGAACTGTAAGTGATTTTAGTGTATCAGACAAAGTCTTTTCTGTTACTTGAGACAAAGACATTGTGGACAAACCCATCACTAGGACCTTGTCCGCATCGCTCCGGCCGATTTAGACAAAAGTCTTTTTTTCTTCTTGTTTGGATATGAGATTCAAGATGAACCATGTCGGAGCTTTGCTTGCACAATATTACGAACATCTGCACTTCGGTGAATCGAGTGATGCGCCATGAATCTTGGCCTAGGTGAGGAGCTGGATGGACAATCTGTCTAATGCACGTATGCTGCTGGGCACGGTCTGAGGATCGCCGCCTCACGGAGAAAGATGTCGTCGTTATCGAGCGGACTGCCGACGAAAGTTTGGAGCTTGGTACAGGAGAAAGAAAACAGTACTTGTGAGTTCCTCAAGTACTTCAACATCGGTTACTAATTGTTCGGCCCAAACAATCAATCTGAAGTGAATTCGTTTATCAAGAATCCACAAACTAAATATATGGAACCTACCCCAATAGTATCATGTTTATATGCAGAAGTGAACTAGCAATATAAACATCGGAATTAACGAGTTTAGGAAAAGAGAGATTGTAAACGAGATTTTTATAGAGATTCAGTTTAGGTGTCCCTATTTCTCTCTTTTAATTCTAGCAGCAAAAGAGGTCAAATTCCACTAGGTATGCTACTTGCTGCCGTGCAGAAGTAAAATTCCTTCTACAGTAACCTGCTATGGACTAAGTAAACACTGTACCCTCCAGTAATCTGTGTCACACCTTATGCACATGACACAGGTAGATTTTTTGCCCAAACTATAAACCATACATCTAAATGTTTATAAATAGTCACTCACATTGACAAATGCCTTCACTTTAACTACAACCACTTTTCTCGTGTGTTTATAAATTTGTTACTCTTTCTAACTTTTAAAGACAACAATCGAATTGATATTACAAGCTCACAAAAATAGATGGATTGAAATATCTTAGAAAAATGCTCAAAGATACTGACAATCAGTCTTCGAAAATATTTGAAAATTTTCTTTTGTGTGATTCTCGTTGTAGAAATTATAATAATTTAAGTATAAATAAAAATAGAATTTCCAATTAAATTTATTACCTTTTTAAAATTTTAATTTATTAAGATTTTTTATTTAAAATAATAAAAAAGAAAATCCAAAATAACATGATAAGTCGGGGTAGCAAGTCCCATTGGGTTTTACTGTCTCAATCCATTAAATAAAAATAAAAAATTTTGATCGATTTTATGATCCGTAGTGGATACCATTCCTCCTGAGTAAAAATTCATTAGGATTGGATCGAAAAAATAGATAAGATGATGACTGATTAGATTAATATCGATTGAAAGGTCGAGAATTATCGCGTTTTAACTTAATTAATGTAGTATTATTATAGGGACCCTATGAAATTTAATTAGCTTTTTGACCTCTTTGGAACATTTTAGGTACCTAACGGTGGAAAATGATTGGAGAGAAGGGACCCACAACCCCGCACGAGCAGGAAAACAGGGGACGACCTTCAGAAATGACACAAAAACGGACAAAACTCTACAGATCAAAGTGGCTCTCTCTCTCTCTCTCTCTCTCTCTCTCTCTTTCTGGGGAAGCTGAATTGGACTGACTGAGCAGGTGTAAGCTTAGATTCTTCACTGGTGGGAGCTCTGCTTTTGATGGAATATGCCTCCTTTTTCATGGGAATTCGAAGAGTTTCAATTGATTACTGACCCTTGTCTGTGTGTCCTCAGATTCCTCTGATTCTGTGGACTCGTGGTGTTATCCACACGGTGAGTTTCTGGGTCCGGAGCTGTGAATTCTGCTTCTCTTTGCTCGGTTTCATCGTCCGTCGTCGATGAATGTTTTCTTTCTGAAACACCGTTTCTGATAGAAGTAGAAGTTTATGGTCGTTTCAGTGTTTGCAGCTTTTCAGTGATCGAGTTCTTGGGTGATCGGATTGGTGGCGTCATAACTTCGGGGGATGTTTCTTTACCTCTGATAACGTTGTATTCTGTAAAAATATTGAAGACCCATGTGGGAGCTCCTCTCTGAGGACGGACGAGTCTTGCATCTGCACTGAATTTTGAACACCCTTTTGCTGGCGTGAAGCAAGTTCTTGTATGGAACTAAATGGATTCCCTTCACTTCCGTGTCGCTAAATTCTTGTTACGGGTCGACCAGGCAAGATTTATCAAATAGAGCTAGTTTGTTCTCGCTTTTCATAGATGTATTAAAGTCTCAAATCGGCAGCTTCACTTCTAAATATGTGGTTTACTGCTACAGGAAAGCTGAAATTTGCTTCATGGATTGGGTAACACATATATTTGAAGGTCCTAGCTATGAAGGACAATATCATGGATATAATGAGGATGATAGTTACTGGAACCACCAACGTCCTTCTGCGGTATTACCAATTTTTGCCCGTTTGTTGTATTCTTGTTCTGACAAATTTCCTTTCTGTCATTTTGTTATATAAAAGCAGTGGATGGTCCGATTAAGTACTTTATAGACGAAGCTATCTTCCAAAGAGACAAATGCTGGGAACTCTGAACAGTAACCAGCGATTGTGTCCTTAATTTTCTCTTTAAAACTTTTCATCATATTCAAATAGTTGAGAGATTGGATGCAGGATGAGTTAACAGATCACGAGAGAGAAGAAATAGATTATGCAATTGCCCTTTCCCTTTCAGAAGAAGATTGGAAAGGGAAAAATGTTATTGGTATGTCACCCAGCTGTAAGCATTTATCCTGAACCTTCATTTGAAATGCTTAAACGGAGGTTCTAATGTCTTAACTGATGCACTGATGGGCTGTAATTGATATAGTGGGGAATTGCATGCCATGGGAAAAGAAATGTGGACGAATGCCTAAGCTTTGTTGATACTCTTTATTTGGTTTTGTCTTAGCCTCTTCCTCTGGATTGATATTGATAACAACTTATAATATCCTCTTTTATATCACTTTCAGGATTTGTAGTTGAAGGAACTGATGCTGTTAGAGTTAAGAGTCTGCAATCAATCTGTTGATGCTTTCAATGCTTGACCCTGATTGAGTCTAGTATTTGTAGTAGTTAGTTAGCAGTTCAAAAGAAATTATAGAAGAGAAATGGAGAGGGATACTATGTTCACATTTTAACCAGCCATAATCACGCAATCATTTTCGGCTATGTTGCTTCAGTAAAGAACTAAAGTATAATGTAGTACAAGTGACTCCCATTTTTTGTTTACTTTTCTGAACAATTTATTCCTTCTCTAGATCATGAAAAAGAAAGAGAACAAACTTCTAAAGCTCAATTGGAGGAAGATGAAAGGCGTGCTAAAGCTCTATTGGAGGAAGATAGAAAACGTGCTCAGTTGGAGGAAGATGAAAGGCGTGCTAAAGCTCTATTGGAGGAAGATAGAAGGCGTGCTCAGTTGGAGGAAGATGAACTACTTGCCAAAGCTCTTCAAGAAAGTTTAACTGTAGAATCCCCTACTAGACATGGTGGAAACCTAATTGAACCTCACCCTATTTCCCCTTTTTCTGGCTTGAGGTATATCTTTTCCTTTGTTGTTGTTATAATCTGTTTATCATTGACCCATCAGTTAAGGTTTTAATGGCTCTGCTAAAATGATTCTCATGAGGATATATTCTTTCATGTTCAACTAAGATTCAGCATACAAAGCTAATGCTTTATTTGCTGAATAGGTGCTTACTTTTGTAATTTATTAAATTGTATTACCAACCCCCTTGGGCCTCCACTACTTCTACTTCTATTTCCCAACAGATAAACTGATCAGCACATGTCAGCTTGTTATATTCACAACTACACTTTTTGATAAACATTTCATATCTACACATTGTGCATCACTTATTGCTGAAATATCAAGGAAGAATTTTTTCCATGGAGGCTTGTGACAAAAGGATTAACTTGGGCTTTGATATTGACGGGAGACTGTAGGACTGCTTATGGTTCACCGAGACTAGTTGACTTTCCAATTGGCATTGGGAAAATAATTACATGCGTGGGTTGATTGGCATGTTTTGTGAGCTACAATCAATTGCTGTTATTTCAATGGGTGAATTGCGGGAATAGGTATTGAGTTGTCAAACCTGAAAAAGAAAATATGGGTAGCTTTTGTTAGAGAAAATGGTACCATAATAATAGATAAAGCACCTCATCTGAGAGATTATATTTGCAAAACCTTAACTTCTCAACAGTTGTACCAGCAGGAAATATATTTTTATTGCAGCGACATGTCACCTGTAGTATTTTACCTTACACTTTGGACTTGAAAATGATTTCCTTTGTAATATGTGAATTCATACTTTAATCAGATAGATTTACCACATTAGATCTTTCAGAATTTGCGCAGCTTGCAACGGTAGGATTGGTTTGGGGCGATTCCTGAATTGCATGGATGCTGTGTGGCATCCAGAATGCTTTCGCTGTCATGCATGTGGTCTTCCAATTACCAATCCCGAGGTATAATCCTATGTTCATTGAAAGTTGTGGTTGAGGTTTGGTCTGCTAATATTTTGTAATTATGCATTGGATTTTGTAATAAATAGTCAGAGATTGATGGATCACCATCTTTTGCTAGTTTTCGCTCGCAGGAAAACGGCCTTACCACAAATCATGCTACAAGGAGAATCATCATCCTAGATGTGATGTATGCAAGAATCATGTAAGTGGCTTCTGAGTAAGTAGGAGGTGCTTGATCAAAAGTAATTCAGAGTTTCTTTTTTCTTTTTCTGTTTTGACATTTGCAAGCAACCACATTATTTTATTGGCCATCACTCGTGGTTTGGACTGTATGTGGAGCAAGATAAGTTTTCTTTTTGTCAGAATTTCACTCCAAAGGCTAGGTTTCAGCAGATTTTATCATCAGAATAACCACTAAAGCAGAAGCATCTGGTTTTATAGCATATTGTATGTGACTATTATTATTATTATCATTTTTCTTTGATAATTAAACACAAAGGCTGGTCAGTTGACTGCTGTAGTGATTTTTTTGTTGTAAATTCATTAGTTGAACAATATATGACGACTGAGATCTCTCTTGGGAGACTTTAGTAAATTATGTTTCCATTATACCACTTCACGCAATTCTTTCATGGGGAATAACACCAAGCAAGTATTCGTCTTATGATCAACATTGCTAGAAAAAACTTTGCGCAACTGCTTCCATGCGGTTCCTTAATTTATGTTGCTAATAATTGTAAAGGATTAGAAGTTTGAAGTTCATAGAGGACCAGCACTTGTTTTCTGGAAATTTCATTAATATGATTTTCAGAAGCATCATAGGTGTTTACTGACAGCAGTCTTATCAGAAAATTCTCTTATATCTTCTGGTTGTATCATTTAAGTGGCTGTTGGTCCGAATCCTGGTTGGACTGGGTTTGTCTGTGGGGGGCTGGTGGAAAACTTGGTCTGGTTAGTAGTTAATAGAGTTTCCTTTTAAGGTGGTGTGGACATGCTTAGATGCTTCAATGGGAACGTCTACGATCATTATGGAAATATGGCATGAATGAGGCAGGGGATGACATGAACGTGAAACTCAAGGAAAGATCTCATGCTTGGATATTAGGAGGATCTGGTTTGGGATAGAGCATGACTGCATAAGGGGATCGATGTAGGATGTAGCCGATCCCACTTAGTGGGGAGTGCTTTCTTGTTATTGAATTAAACTGGATGTTATTGGTTGAATCGCAGACCGATCCTGCCACCATTGATGATCTATAGTTTTTTAGTCAAGCCAGTTTTTAGGAAGATTCCTCTGATGTATAGTGAATTTTCAAGAAGTTTAAGATATCATCTCCTTTCTGTTCTTCATGTCATTTACTTGCTTGATAATTGCTGCTTTTGGATAAAACAACCTCACTGATTCATTTCTTGTACAGATCCCAAGAAACGGAGCAGGTCTCATTGAGTATAGGGCGCATCCTTTCTGGATGCAAAAGTATTGCCCATCCCACGAGCGAGATGGGACTCCGAGATGTTGTAGCTGTGAAAGATTGGAGGTGATTTTCAACTAATCAATACCCTCTTTGGCTAGCTAGCTGAATTGTAGACTGTTCACTAGTTATCATAAAGCACCTTTTGCCAGTGTCATTACTAAAGAAAAGCACCCAATGTTGTAGCCAAGAGATCATGGATACATATCATTGGATGATGGCCGAAGGCTGTGTCTGGAGTGTCTGGACTCTGCAATTATGGATACAAATGAATGTCAACCTCTTTATCTTGATATACGAGAATTCTATGAAGGTCTGAACATGAAAGTGGACCAGCAGATTCCTTTGCTCTTGGTGGAGAGGCAAGCGCTAAATGAAGCAATTGAAGGTGAAAAAAATGTAAGAACAAACACAACTTTATCTGGGTCCATGTTATCCCAAAGATTAGATTTTATCTCTCTATCTGTTTATCTAATTCTTTTCTTTCTGGCCTTCCAAAACCTTCACTTCGAAAGGGACATCATCACATGCCTGAGACTAGAGGACTTTGCTTGTCAGAAGAACAGTGTGTTACAACTGTATGAAACTTTTACCCTTGGGTTGCCTGGTTGTGAGATCATCATCTTTGTTAAGTTCACAATGAATTAACATAACGTAGATTTTGAGATCGTTCTTCACTTGACAACAGGTTATACGGAGGCCGAGAATCGGAGCAGGCTACCCGTTAATTCCAATGATGACTCAACCTTATAAGCTAGTCCGTTCGTGTGAAGTGACAGCGATCCTCATTTTGTATGGTCTCCCTAGGTAGCACGAGTTCTTTGCTGTAAGCTATGGTTATTCTGTATGATCATCATAATCAATGGCTGACAATGTTCAGATATGCAGATTGTTGACAGGGTCGATTCTTGCTCATGAGATGATGCACGCATGGCTTCGACTCAACGGTTGGTCTTTTTTGTCCTCTGATGACTGTTGCCATTTATACATGCACATTACAAACATTTGCATTAACCACACATCGGTACGGTATAATGCTGAAAAGGGGGATCTATATCACATTTTTCTCATTTGGGATTTTAGAAAGAGAACTAAAGTTGGTAATCTTCAGGGTTCTCTAACCTAAGACCGGAGGTTGAAGAAGGCATTTGTCAAGTTCTGGCTCATATGTGGTTGGATTCCGAGATCTATTCCAGCTCTGCGAATGATGCCGCGTCGTCTTCATCGTCGTCTGCATCTTCTTCATCGAAGAAGGGCAAACGGCCAGACTATGAGAAGCAACTTGGTGAGTTCTTTAAACATCAAATAGAGTCTGATACTTCGACGGTCTATGGAGAAGGATTCAGGTCAGCAAATAAGTCAGTGGAAAAGTACGGCCTTAAGAGAACACTTGATCACATCCGAATAACGGGGATCTTTCCACTCTGATCACTTCTGTGGAAACAATAATCTTCAATGTCAATTCGCCTTGCATTATACGACAGGACCGAAAAAAAGTGTGTAAGTTGCTATAGACATAAGCAATAAACTTGTGCTTATCTACCAGCCATTGTAATCGGCACTATGCTAAACCATGATAACACGATATGGACATGAATTGAATGAAGCCCCAAAGTCAGAACTTTAAGATTTTTCCTAAATTGCATGCCTGTGTTACTGCTAATTTTTTGGATGTAATTTTATGGTGGATAGTGATGCATAGTACATTCAATTTCTGCTGGCTTTGCGGCATACTGTGAGTTAAATAAGGGAAAATATTTTTATAAAAGCTTAAGCAAAGACGTTTAGATTCCGGTCATTGCATGACTAGTTTTTAGAAGGCCTTAATTAGAATTTGGTGGAATTGATCTTCCAATTAACATGGGAGAGCCGACAAATACCCTTTGTATTGAATGGACACCATCCCATTTGCTAGGCTCCATTTGAGGTGCATTTGCTTGTGCTCCCCCAGTATATTTGGACGTGGCATATTGTATAGACAATCATATTGCACACCCTCATCTTAGTTCTCCACTCTTGGAGGAGGGGAAAGATACCAGAAAATTCTTAAACTTATTTAAATGGTACTAATTCAATCTTAAACATTTCAATTGGACCAATTTAACTATAAATATTTTCATATCGGTACCGATTCAATCCATCCAACCAATTTAGACCGAAAACTACTAATGTGGATGCTGATGATCCTATGGCACGACCAGCACCTAGCGAGTTCTTCCTTGCAACAGGCTTTGCAAGACGAGCAAGAGACTTTTCATTCTTTCTGTGATCTCTGACGTGGTGTGGGAAACGCAGCGAGTGATGTAAGAACAAGCTTGTCACCTTGTATATGTATTGTCCAGCACTAGCCCTCCCCGTTGTGGATAGACCATACTTAGCCGGTGTAGTTCTAGTCCTTAATTACGTGGTAAGGTCGCTTGTGAATCTCGACCTCAATGGTGTATCCGCGGTTGTTTATCAGGAAGATGATGCTTTCTGTCCGCATCGTCAAGATACCTGGAGCGATCATCTATTTGAGATCTCGAGCAAATGAACATCGCCATAAAGCGCGGACCCAGTGAAAGCCATTGAACTAGATTGGAAGATTCATATCAAAAGAATGCTTACTTTGCTAACCCATATCAGTTAAAGTTTCTAACAATTGAATCAAGAATCTCCTGTCTCAGCGATCACAACAGTTCTGCTCAAAACCATATTCTGAATATGTTCGAAGCCTATCGGAAATATATATCTGGCAGTAGTTCTAATGAGCCGCCGGGGTTGTGCATAAGTCGCCTGGCAAGCACCTTCAGGAAATTTTTCACCAGGACACACCCGAAGTGGGGCTGTTCGCGACGGGCTGCACTACGATCGCCTTCTTCGTTTTGGGAAGGAGAGAGTACACAGCGGAGCTATAGTCATTAAAGATGGCCCCCGTGACCAAGAATGCGTCGGACTCACCGACTCTGCACGGAACGCAGTGCTTGCTGTGCCCCAGTACGTCCCAATGTATCAGGGCCGGTGCTCGGGGACGAGGACTTTTGCAAGTGAGGGCGTAACTACAGACGTTGGCAAACTCGACAAAGGCATCATCTACTGCTAGTAATAAAAGATGGGGATGTCTGATCCTCTGTCAAAACAAAAATATGAGTGATTGTATCGCAAGAATTGTTACTCGTATGTTAACCCAATAAAGAATAAGGAATGTATAATTTTTCTATACGGTGTAACCGGGATTTTGCGAGGCATCAGGATTAGATCCTCAGAAACATCTCGGTCGCTGGAGAAAGATGCGACTATATTTCATCCGTCAGAGCGAAATCATTAAAAAAATTATGTGTTACAAGGTTTCGTATAAGAGTTACGGCAAAAAAAAAAAAAAAAAAAAAAACGTGTCTTCGAGCCAGAATAAAAGTTATCACAGTGTAATATTCCTCTACCTTTCAAATTTTTTTTTTTTTTTACTATTGTAATTAGTGCGTTGAGCCTTTAGTATTCGACCGATTAAAGAAAGAGTTGAGCCTTTACTATGGACATAAGGCTTTTTACATGTCTTGGGCAAAATATTACCCCCTCTTTCACCATGCTACGATCGCAACTCACTCAGTAATAATAAAAGGGCTTTTAATGGAGTTGATCGGTAAAAGTTTGAGGTCGAAATCTCTAACATATTTGCTTTATCATGTAGAGAAATATATTAAGTAAAGAAATAAACACATAAAGAGAATTATGCAAATGCTTTGCGAATATGTTACAAAATTCTGGGGAAGATAATTGTCATCTCACAAAAAAGTGCACATAATTGAAACGACAAACTCATTAGCTCTAGACCTGTAGTGTGGAGTTACGTTGTGGAAAAATGATTGGAAGGTGAGGACCCACTTCTCACAAAAGAAGAAATGGGCATTAAAGAAGTCCACTCTCAAGTCAAGTTGCTCTTCACTTTACTCTCTAATAAGCTCGCTTCCTCTCTTGACTGATCAAGGTATGTAGATGACGTACTGTCATGCATGGTCACCAGTTTATTGATCTTTGATATTTGTGTAAATCTTACCATTTTGACTTGGATTCACACAGAATTTAATTACCGGAAAAGACAGAATTTTGCTGAGAGACTGATTTTTGCTTCTTCTTCTTCTTCTTCTTCTTCTTCTTCTTCTTCTTTTTTACCCTTTGTTCGTCGGCAATCCTCTGTTTCTGTAGTTTCATGTTTGATTAATGGTGAGTCTCTGAGATGCACTGTGCTCTTTCTGTCTATACACTCAGAGAACTGTCAATAGTTGGTTTAATTATTACAATCTGAATGCAGTGTTCTGAGCATTTTGTGATCCATGTCTAGGAAGAAGTGCACTTCTTTATTTCTTATCTATAACTCTACAGAGCTATAGAAACTTTATTCCTTTCTGTGCTTTTTTCTCTTTTAGTTTGTCATTTGTCTGGAAACTGAATTATGATCGCCATTTTGTTAATGAGAAGCTCAGCTAAATTTGAAATTTAGAGACAAAATGGAAAATCACTCTCCTAATTTCCTTGAGACTTGTTATGGTGGTGCTTCTGAAGTGCATTTTATGGTCTAGAAGGCGATATTTATCGAACTAAGCTACTTTTCATTGATCTTATTATTTTCATCCATTTCAACCTGCTCGATAATAATATTGTGGGCCTGTGGCTCGCTATAAACAAAACGCCTTAGCAAATTTTCAAGTCATTCATGATATAGGACATCCAAGATATGAAATCTTAATAACCTGTCCATTACCTGTTAGCCATGTGCATGGTCTTGGGTCTTGTGGGTTCTAGCTCATTTTCCTTCATCCAAAGTGATATAGAATGTGGATACTGAATAGAACTCGTTTAGAATTGATCTAGTCAGTTTATGCCTCTTTGGTTCACCCTCAGTATCCTTTCTTTTGAAGGTCCTCATCTCTTTTTCTCAATAGATATGATCTTGAACTTTTACCTTCCACTGATGTATGTAATTCTATTCCACTAATGTCTTAAAACCTAGCAGTTTTTTCTTTGGTTGAATCAAACCTAGCAGTTGATCTACTGCCTTATGAGTTACAGCTGAGGCAGCTTTGGCATGCCTCTATTATCATGAGATATTTGTCCTTTGGTTCACCCAAAGCACTTGCTAAGATTTTGTCTTCACAGCTTCAGGTCTTACTATAAGTGCTAACCGCAATTGCATAGCAACAATTTGCTTCATGGAGAATCTCCCAGCCACTTGACAGTCTTGGCCAAGGGGGACCATATCAGCAAAATTCTGTGGAATTAACGGTTTTCTTTTGATTTTTCTTGTATCTTAACTCGAGTTGGAAATCATACATTTCTGTCACCTGTTGATTGAAAAAAAAGGGGAAAGACGTAGTCACATTCTTCATTCAAAGCTATACTTCCAAAGAGAGAATGTCACAGGTCCTCATTAGCTTGTGGTTTGTGTCCTTAATTTTCTCGTAAGGCACCTTCTCATCCCATTTACATGATTGAGGATTTGGATGCAGGACGAGTTAACGGACCATGAGAGGGAGGAAATAGATTATGCAATTGCCCTTTCACTTGCAGAAGAAGATCAGAAAGGAAAAAATTCCATCGGTAAATCACCAAACTGTAAGCATTTATTATGAACATTCGATGGAATGCACACACAGAGGTTCTCATCTCTTCAATAATATGGTGAATGAGTGAAGCATATGTAAAAGAATGTCTTCAGCTTGTTCCCACGCTCCATTTGATTTAGTATAAGTCTCTTTTAGTTTGAAGAGATGTACACTCTTCGAGATCACTTTTAGGCTATCTAGTGTTGCTGGAGTTGGAGTAGCAAATCATTGAACCTGTTCACCTTTTTGCACCATAACCACTTCATGCTTTTCTTTCTGCTAGCAATGTATTTCATTATATGTCTAAAAGTTACATATATAAATTTTACAATATATAATTGAGTGGTTCCTGTAATTTGTCTGTTATGGGCATCTATCCTTCAGTTATGCAATTTTTCCAATGGCAAGGGACCATCTACTCATAGACTGCTCTTTCTCTAAGGCTATATGGGCATCTATTCTTCTGTTATGCAATTTGTCTAGAATGTCTGGCTCGTAGGAAGAAGATTTGGAGTGGTCATCAGCTCTTTATAAAGGCAAATCCTCTGGTTGTATTTTGTATAACCTAGCTTGGAATGCCTTTTATTATCTTATATGGAGAGCTAGGAGTAACAGGATCCATAAATCTCACAGCTATTCAATCTGTGAGGTTACTATTGCTATCAAATGTGATGTGAGACATAGATTGTCTAAGGAAAGTAAACTTGCTGTTTGTTCTAGTGCTCACAATTCTCTTCGTTCATATTGGGGAATTCCTTGCTAGTAGTTTTCTGTGAGGGTTTGTATGCAGGATCGGACCACCTTCTAGTGTGTTTACTGCAACAACAATTTCTTACTTATCAAACCAAAATGTCACACATATATAATCGAGTGATTCCATTATTTGTCTGTTAAATTTTTCTCTAGATGATGAATATAAATCCAAATACGTTCAAGCTTCTAAAGCTCAGCAAGAAAAAGACAAACGTCATTCTACAGCTCAATCGGGGGAGGATGAACTACTGGCAAAAGCTCTCCAGGAAAGCTTAAATGTAGAAGATCCATCAACTCACCGTAATGGAAATTCATTTCAACTTCATACAATTTCATCTTCAGGCTGGAGGTATATCAGCTCTTAAGCTTTCTTGTCTCAGGTTATTATTGATGTGTTGATCCAATTCCCATCTTTTGAGAGGTTTATATTATCTCTTTTTTTAAACAGTTAATGCTTCTCTAATTGCTAATATCAAATAGGATATGAGATATTAAAATGTTCAAGTCTTGAGATGGAAGGTAGAAGTTCATGGAAAAGAGTGGCTTTAGGTTTGATACTGACTGAAAGATGTAGGATTCCTCTGTAACCTCTCTTTTCATGTGATTTACTGTGTAGTCTGAGAGAAGTTTTGGTCTTGCTTAAAAATGTGATGAAGCTGATATTTTATGTAGACGTACCAGGTCAGGCATAGAATAGGGAGATGGTGACATTTAACTAGTGTATGTCAAGGTGCTGATTTTCAGTATGGAGGCAATACAAATGTAGCTGATGAATCCAGTTCCAATTTAGGGGGCTGAAAAGTCTTAAATAGTTAAATTTGTATTATAGTAAAGAAAAGAACAGGTTGCTGGAAAAGATATTGACATTTGGTGGATCTCAACCAGTCGTACTGAAGCAATTTCTTTGAGAAATTATTTGCATATCAACTTGACAGTAACAAAAGTTCTCAGCTGCTCTGCTGGCAGAGAATGCATGATTATTGTAACAGTACTTCACCTGCATATTTTACATGACGTTTTCATATTGCAACAATGGTCCAGCTTTTAGATGGACTTATTTCACAATCGGGTTAACTTACAGCATCAATTGTTCAGAATCTGTGCTGGTTGCAAGAGTCAGATTGGTCCTGAACATTATAAGAGTTATATGGGTGCTGATTGGCATCCAGAATGCTTTCGCTGCCACGCATGTGGTCTTCCAATTGCAGATCTCGAGGTAAACTCTATGTTCGCTTAACTTCTGATTAAGGCTTGCCTAATAGTTTTTCAGCTATATTACTTTCTACAGTACATAACGAATGATTGATAGATTACTTTCCTGTAGATTTCACCATCCAGGGACCACCTCTATCATGAATCATGCTACAGAGAACACCATTATCTAAGATGTCATGTTTGCAAGAATTATGTAAGTGTTTTCTCATTGAACTCGGGTGCTGTATCAAAAGGTTGTTTAAAAAGGCTTATCGAGTGGAAGTCTCAATGTACAAAAAAGTGTCATCCTTCGTATAAAGTTCAAACTGCAAAACCATAAGACATTCCAAAAGTTTTGACTTTGATAAAAATGTAAAAGGGAATTGACTTAAAGGGTGTTTGAGAAGACTGCCAAAAGACTTTTTGGCAGTCTTTCCTGTTCTACAAGACTTAAGAAACAAAAGAAGTGAAAGCCATAACAGTTAAAAACTAATTCTAAGAAATAGCTCAGGGTAATCTAGGAGCTTTTCCTGATGCAGCTTTTCCATGCAGATGTTTATCTCAATTGATAATCTTAAGTGAAAAAATCATGTTAGGAAACTCATATTCACTCTAAAATAAATTAATTTGGTCCCAAGGAAAATAATTACTTATCCTAATACTTAGTTACAGCACTTCAGGGCACAGGAAACACCCAAGTTACGGTCCAAAAAGTTACAGAAACACTGAGTACCAGACAGACTCATAGCCCTATGCTGTTTTGGTTGATGATCTAGCTGATAAGTCAAATTCTTTCAATATTCTCGTAATGCAAATGCTATTATGACAACTCTACAATGATTTCTGTTTTTCCTAAGTGCAGTATCCCTGTCATTTAATTGCTACTTCTAGAATGAATTGGTCTCCTTCCTTTAAGTAATCTGTTTCTTTTGCTTCACGTAGGTCCCAAGAAACAACGAAGGATTAGAGTACAAGGTTCATCCTTTCTGGATGCAAACGTATTGCCAAGCACATGAACAAGATGGGACTCCAATCTGTTATACTTGTGACAGGATGGAAGTGAGTTCCAATTTCTAAACACCCTGCTTTGCTTGCTGGTAGAACTGTAGGACATTAACTCGTGAGTATGGAGTGTTTTTCAATTTCCCAGCATCGTTGCTGATAAAAGAACGTTAAATATGTGTAGCCAAGAGACATGAGATACTTGTTGCTGGATGATGGTCGAAAGCTATGTCTAGAATGTCTAGACTCTGCGATTATGGATACCGAAGCGTGTCAACCTCTTTATCTTGAATTACAAGGATTCTATCAACGTATGAATATGAAAGTGGACCAGCAGATTCCTCTACTCTTGGTGCCAAGACAAGGGCTGAATGAAGCAATGGAAGGAGAAATGAATGTAAGTACTGAAGCTAGTTTTATCTAGGTCAATACAGCCCCAGCTAGCATCATTTCATTTCTTGTGTTTTTTCCTTTTGTTTTTGGTTTTTATACTCACTTGAAATTTTTTTCTTTCTTTTGGACGAACTCACTTGAAACATGAAAAGGGACATCATCGCCCAGATGAAACTAGAGGACTGTGCGTAACAGAAGGACGGAATGTTCCCAATGTAAGAAAAGCTCTTGCTCATAGTTGCAACATTGGGCTATCATCAAATGTGTACATTGCGACTATATTTGATGAAACAAAGATTTCAGAATCCCTTTTGAATAATCGAACAGGTTACCCGAAGGCCTAGAATTGGAGTAGGCAACCAATTTACGGATATTATAACTGAACCTTATAAGCCGGTTAATGCAATCCTCGTTTTGAATGGCCTACCGAGGTAATGTGAATTTTTGCTGCAAATTTAAGTTACTCTTCTATGTGATCATCGCATTGTGGCTGATTATTATTGGGAAAACAGGCTGTTGACAGGCTCAATCCTTGCCCATGAGATGATGCATGCTTGGCTTCAACTAGAAGGTTCTTCTTTTATGGCCTGTGATATCTGTCATCATTTTAGTTTGACAGAAACCCATATTCAATAAGAATGTATAGAGACATGGGCATTACTAAAAAAATGTCAATGCTGCATCTTAATTTCCATTTCGTGTAAAAATTTTAAAGGGACAGAACTAATGTTGATATTTTTCAGGTTATCCTAACCTTAGTCTAGAGGTTGAAGAAGGCATTTGTGAAGTTTTGGCTCATAAGTGGTTGGATTCTGAGATCCATTCAAGCTCCACCAATGATGTTTCCTCATCCTCATTGCCGTCATCTTCCTCTTCGTCAACAACATTGAAAAATGGAAAATATTCAGACTTTGAGATACAACTTGGCAAATTTTTTATGCATAAAATAAAGACTGAACCTTTAATAGCCTATGGAGAGGGATTCAAGTTAGGAAACAAGGCTGTGGAGAAGCACGGCCTTAAGGAAACTCTCGATCACATTCGACTGACAGGGACCTATCCACTGTGATTTATTAAGTGGCTGTCTGTGGAACTTTGGTTTTCAGTGATTAGTCACCTTGCATTAGCGACTTAATACCGCACAGGCAAGAGCATTAGAAGATTTTATGATTATATCAGCATTGAATTTTGCTTGACGTTTATATAGCAGAAGTCAGAACTAGAGGTATAGTACAAATATGATATTTTTCTTTGTAAAGTAACAGAAACGGTGTGGTGGAAGTGCCTACGCATATGCTTGTGTGATTTTTTTACTGGTTGAAATGCCAATGTATCTCATCTTGCAGAGTTGCTGCATCAGTTCTTGAGGAATTAGCTTTTGTTCAAACAGTTCAGTTCCCATCTTTGGAGTACCCAATGACCAAGGATGCCATAAATCAAACTTCACCACCTGCACACGATTTAGAGATTTAAGGATTAGGAGCAATTATACTTCAGCACTTCCACACTTCAACCAATTACTGCTAATTCTTAACAAATCATTACTGGTGATCGAGAGAGCATCACTGCTTCTTCAACTACCACAAACTGCATAGTATTTTCTTCGCTTTTTCAAACAGAGTTTTGCAAGCAACCCTACCCCGAACCCCAAGCTAAGCTGATGCCCTGTTGGCCTCAGACTTACCACTTTTCTAAGTAGGCATAAGGTAATCTGCAAATGTCGTAGATTGCCCAAGTAATAAATGTGAAAGCTTCAGTTGCAAAGAGTGTACAACAGGACTAAGGATCAAATTTCATATGGTTATTTGTCATCAGAGCTCTTCGGAACCGGCGGTTTCTTCAGGCCTTCTAGTTTGCATACAAAATATTTTACACCCCCAATCATAGTGCTTGATGGAAATGTCATAGCCTCCATAGTTATCAACACAAGACATCAAATCTGCAGAACAAACTAGAGAAATTAATAATAATTATGTTTCATTTCTCTCTGTTGAGCGGTCTCTACATATAAATTCCACCAAACAGCAGAAAGAACTCTTGAAAAATTGTATAAAGCAAAGTCCGCCTTCTGCTACAGTGCAACTGCTAGCCAAGTCGCTTTCTTCATTAATGCAGCCATGACGAAAGTCACTCTGGAGCAACACAGTATATATCTGATATATTTCCTAATACAACATTTAGCGAGTAACCTCTTTGTGGAATACAACAGAGAAGATCCCAACTGACAGAGCCCTCAAAATTCTTCTCTTTCAAGCAAAGAGAAGCAGAGCACAAAGCCTCAGCAACAGGAAGAAATTGAGCTGATGTGCAGTGTCGAGTAGTTAATTTGCCTCTCACCAAATTGTAAAGCAGCAATGATGATCTTTGATATGTGAAAACCATAGAATAGTCATGCAACAAGTGTTTGATTAGTAACTTGGAATTACTCTCCCGAATTTTGGCTCTGCCAAAAAATACTCCAGCCAAAAGACCTGCAAGACACAATACCGCATGACATGCTATACTAAGGCAGTGCCTGTCATGGTAAAGCTGACTAGAGGGAAAAAATTTACCAAAGAGGATGCTTGCAGAGTTCTCCAAGGTACTTTGAACAGGACGATGCCAGTAATAGACAATGGGATCTTACTCGATGAGAGATCATCTACATATTGTTTGCATGATTATAAATCATTTTCCCTCAAAGTCCATCTTATCGCATCAATATGCCTCTTCGAAAGTGAATGTGAAAATCAATTATCTCCTCACATAATCAACTCTTTTATGGATCAAGACCAAGGAGGAGAATTTTTAGTTTTTGAATCTTTTGACAGTTAGGCTCAAGAAGGGAGAGAGGGGCATTGTTTGGGTAGAGAAAAGGCAAAGAAAAGATGGGACGATTTCCTATTAGGCTTTACAAATCTTCGGCTAAATAGTTGGCCACTAATGAAAGTATGTTGTCGGTAATTTACTGAATCCTGCGTCTTCCCTTTTGCTTTTACCCGTAGACATAAACATGCAAACGTTGACTTTATAAATTGCTAAAACCAAATAATTTTGTTATGCTAAACAAACGATCAGGACTGTCCGACTCAATCAAAAATAGAAACTTAGCCTATCATCCAAGTACTCCCAACTTATTTATAGCTGTTAATGTTTGACATGATTTGATTGTACAACTTGGAAAATACACAAACATTCTAACAAAAAAAATAAAAAAACTTAAACCGGCAAAATAACTGATGATGTTTTGACAGTGCAAATGAATTTAGATTATCGTCGAGTATAAATGTTACATGCAAGTTGGCAAAAAGATTTAACCTACAAATAGCAGTATATGATAAAATGGAAGAGAGCAAGCTAGCTCTAACCTCAATCTAACATAACTACGTGTAACAAGATGTAACCATACTGAGAGAATTAAAGCCCAGTTCAAGAGATTTGAAAACTATTGTGTAAGACGAACTAGCATAATGTTCAATTAGATTTGAAAACAAGCCTACATAATGGGAAAGGTACTTAACAAAAAACACAACATGCATGACAAGTGAAACATAGTATAATGTTCTAAGACAAACTAAACCTGATAGAAGTACAAGTAAAAACAAAAGGTGCAAGAAGCAGCACACTCTGACTGACATATGAGAATTCACACGCGTCTCAAGTTAACAAGATGCACCTCGTCTGAAAATTTTGCCAACTAGGACTTGGGTGTCTAAACTAAAAATGAGGTGGAAAAACTGATGAGAAATGTCAATATAAGAGCAAACATTCTGAAGTCAACATTAATTAGAGTCCATGCTTTTCTTAATTACTTCCTAAAGCCATGGAATAGTTAGTGTCTTAGTCACCCTTCAGGGAGCAATCAGGGTTCAACTAACAGGAGGTCAAAACCATGTTTCCCTGGGGGAAAAATAGAACTTAGTCCATCCATTAGCTGCTTAAAGTCTATTTATTGGCCGAAAACAGATTCCCTTTAGTCAATCACAACAAGCAGTAATCATGTCTAAGAAGCTCTAAGCGTGCGCAATATTGTAGAGCAAACATAACGTTCAAACCTGTACGTGGTGGCCCCTGTTTGATGAAGAAACCACATAGAAGTAAAGCTTATAGCCAACCCAGGAAACCCACAAATTGTCATCACCAACCAAAAAGTTGGTAACGTTAAAAGATGCCTGCAATTACGTAAAACCAAAGAAAATATTATAAGCGTAATTATAACAGGTTTGACACTACAGATTGCATTTATCATGTAAGCACGCCTTAACAATATGAATGTCAACATTACACATCATCAAAAGGACACATTCAGCTGTCAAAGAGACAAAAATTAGCTGAAGACATGCAGTGAGAGACTACTTTAAAGTGAAAAATAAAATAAAAACACGAGACACACCCAGCGACATGAGATTCCACCTAATGGTCAAGGACAATTACACTGCCACCAGTTTTAAGGCACCCAATTTACTAAAGGAGAACTGAGATATAAGCTTAAACTGTAAAGCCAACCTCTAGCCTCACCTTGCCATGATATTATCTGTTTTGGACCGAAACCCGCACAGTTTTGTTCCTCTAGGCTTCATCCAGAAAACACATTTTCGTAGTTAAGAGTGGTACTGCTCTTTATATAGCAAATCACGTCACCTTCCCTAGACAATATGGGATTCGATTCAATCCCACCCCATCGCCATCCTCCCGAGCCATGCTCTTTTTCCATCCCTCACAGGACCGGATCATTACATAAGCTCAACTTCTGATCACCAGAAGATTTCACAAACATATCCAGAATACATAAACAAAAGGAAAATAATTTTAACAAGGTCATGGGTCAAATAAATGATTATGAGAGGAAGAAAGAGAAAACGTACATTTTAATATCAGATAGTCGACCTCATTGAAAAAACACATAAGAATAACTCCAAGGAGGCAAAGAGAGCGTATTATTCTGAAGGACCACAGAGAACTCACTCAAGTTTCCAGATTTTGCGAGTTGCCCTGTATCATGACTCTACAGTGTTAGTGGGCATGAGAAAAATGAGTAAATAAATAAAGGGATGGACAGCAGTCTAATTTCAGTTGGCAACTAAAATGAGTAGAAGTGCTTGGTTAGAGAAAAGGATGGCAGATCCTACAACCAATTCATAAAAGGCCTGTGTAGTTTATTTTACCTGACAATCATCCAGTGATTAATGCGCTAATTGTGTTTAATAATATATTCACCTAGCGAGGACCTGGGAAGCACCGACACTCTTCAAAAAACTTCAGATCATGTCAAACACTCGGACATTTGTCCAATGCTCTCCAACACTCTTGAATACTCTTCAACACTTGGTCAACACATGTTGGAAAATCCAATACCTAATCAACTTTCCCAACACTCGAATTGAAATTCCGATATACAAGTTTCCAACACGCAAGATCAATTTTTAAAAATTTTGATAAATGAGGGATCAAAATGTATATATATTAAAAAAAATAAGAACAATAATAAAAATAATAGATATGAAAAGAAGAAAAATATAATCTTCTCTTCTAACTTTCACTTCCTATGATACACAACTCACTCCTCATGTTTTTTCTCTTCTCTTCCAATATTTCTGACACATAAGTCCAGAATGTGAATTGTTTTTTTTTTCTCTTCAAATTTTATAGATTATTGGAATGAAGTTGAATTTATCAAATTAAACAATAAAAAATATTAATAAATGGTGGATTAATGTTTTTAATGTAAATTCATTCTAGGGTTTTTTATTTATATTTATTTATTTGTGAATTTGAATCAATAATCACAAAAATGATAACTTATTATGTATATATACAAAATATATATTTATATACAATATGACTCAACGTGTCGAAATTCTATGTTTTTTGAGAAATGACGTATCGGCGTATCATTTGTATCATGTCGCCTGTCGCGTATCAGTGTCGATGCTACTTAGATGAGAACAATGTATCAAATACAAATAGCAATAAAATAACCATGAAATTTTACATTTGTTTTTCTAAAGTTGTCTTGACGATATTTCAAATACTAAAACCACCACCCACCGGACTTCACATTTCCTGGGCCACCTGAATAAGAGCAACGTAAAGCATCATTCGCATCTGAAGTAATCACTTATTCGAAAGAAAAAGAACATATAAAAATAAATTACCATAGAGAAACTGGGAAAGTGTGAAACCCAAATTTGTACAAGCATAAATGTGGAAAATTAGTTGAGAGCAAAGGATAATTAATCTCCTCTGCCAAGTCCTATCATTATATTTCCGGCGATATTCGTCTAATCCTTGTTTTTTCTTTTTTTGGTCGATGTCTAATCCTCGTTAGAAAGGAGAAATTCCTCACTTATATTCCTTTGCATAGAACCCCATTTTGATCTTTTTTTCATTTGGTGTAGATTTTTTGTGGCTGAATATACTCTCCTCAAACATTACTCCAATCATCAACAGGCACGTGGCCCCGTTGGTAAAGGGCTTGTGAGGTTCAATCCATGTACATACAAAAGAGGAGTGAGGTCAAAAAAAGAAGATTGTACTTCGGTCTTTACTATTAATAGATCAAAATACTCTTACCAACTCAATTCATTTTTATAGTTATTATCAACGGACCGCATTTCCATACGTGACATATATTTAAAGTTTTTAGTTAGTTCAGGTAATAAAAAAATAGTTGTAAAGTAAGACTGATTTAAATATAAATTTAGATAATGAGATATTTATGAAATCAATTGTCTTATATGTAAAATTCCAAAGATTCGATGTATTAATGGAAACATAAATTTTTTGTAAAATAGGAAGAGGTTAACTTAGTAAACAAAGATAAGAAATCATGATTCGAATGTTACTTGCTTTTGAGTAGAATTTTCCACCCACTTTCAATATGACAAGATTATGACTCACTCAGTAAATAAATAAATAAATAAATAAGGATCTTTTAATGGAATTTATCAGTACAAGTTTAAGGTCGGGATCTCCGATATATTTACTTTTACATTGTATTATCTTTGAGTTTACCAAAAAAAAAAAAAAAAAATTTTGAGAGATAAGTGCAGATGCTTTGCAAGTATGTTACTAAATTCTGTGGAAGATAACTGGTCACCTTACGTAAGAGTGCATATAAATTATATAATCGAAACGACAAACACTCTAGCTTTTTGACCAGTAGTCTGTAGTTACATGGAGGAAACCGGTTAGAAGGTGAGGACCTGCTTTTCACAAAAGAAGAAAGCGTGGACATTGAAAACTCCACACTCAAGTCCAGTTGCTCTTCACTTTACTCTCTAACAAGCTCACTCCTTCTGTCGTCTGATCAAGGTATGTCCATGCATCACATACTGACATAGAGGGTCACCAGCTTATTGATCTTTGAAATTTGTTTAAGTGTTACCATTTTGACTGGGATTCACCCGTTGTTTAATAGTTTATGCAACTCAGGTTCTTATTTCTCCTCGTGACGTTTTTTTCTTTTCTTTTTTTTGGTTTTTCTTAAAAGACTGAACTTTGCTGAGGGACATTGATTTTTGCTTCTCTTTTTCCACTTCTTTTACAGATTCGTCTGTTTCTGAAGATTCTTGTTTGATCACTGGTGGGTTTCTGAGATACAGTGTTCTATCTATCTATACACTCGTAGAACTGTTGATAACTTGTTTAATTATTGCAATCGGACAGCAGTGTTTTGAGCATTTTGTGATCCATGTCCAGAACAAGACTTCACTACTTTCTGTTGTTTTTTTTTTTTTTTCTCTTTTAGTATGTTATTGGTCTTGGGCTGAATTATGATCACCCTTCTGTTGATCTGGAAGAAGCTCAGCTAAATATGAAATTGAGAGAGAATATAGAAAATCACTCTCCTAATTTCCTTGAGACTTGTTATGGCGGTCCTTCTAAAGGGCATCTTATGGTCTAGTAGGCAACATTTATCGAACTAAGCTACTTCTTATCAATCTTATTATTTTCGTCCATTTCCTCCTGCTCGAGACAATACTGTGGGCCTATGGCTCGCCACGAATGAAATCGCTTTTGCAAGTTTTAACTCATTCATGAAATAGGACGTCCAAAATGCGCAAGAAATCTTAATTTCCTGTCCGTCACCTGTTAGTCATGTTTATGGTCTTAGTTCTTGTGGGCTGTCACTTCTTTTGCTTCATCCAATGTTATATAAAATCCGGATGCTGAATAGAGCTCGTTTAGGATTCGTCGAGTCAGTTTATGCATCTTTTACTTCGAAGGTCCTCATTTCTTTTCTTCAATACAAATGATCTGAACATATTTTTTTTCAACTGATGTATGCAATTCTATTTTACTAATGCCTAAAAACCTAGTGCTTGACCCACTGCTTATTTTGGGACCACTGTGGTAGCTTTAACATTCCTCTATTACCATAAGATGTTTGTGCTTCAGTTCACCCAAAGCAGTTGCTAAGATTTTATCTTCACAGCTGCAGGTCTTTGCTTTAAGTGCTTGCTGCTATTGGCTAGCAACATTTTGCATCATGGAGAGGTATTCCCAGACACTCGAAGGTCTTGGCCATGGAAGACAACATCAGCAAAATACTGATGGTCACAGATTCTGGATAAGTCAACAAAATTCTGCGGTATAAACGGTTTTTGTAGGTTTTTCCTGTACTTTAACTAAAGTTGGAAATTGTCTATTTCTATGACCCATTTATCAGACAAAAAGGGGAAATGATGCAGTCATTTTCTTCATTGGAAGCTATTTTTCCAAAAAGAGGGAATGTCACAAAACTCTTATTAGCTTGTGGATTTTGTCCTTTAACTCTCTTTGAAGGCACCTTCTTGTCACGTTTACATAGTTGAGAATTTGGATGCAGAACAAGTTAACAGAATATGATGAGAGGGACGCTATAGATTATGCAATTGCCCTTTCGCTTTCAGAAGAAGATCAGAAAGGTAAAAATTTCATTGGTGCATCACCAAACTGTAAGCATTTACGATGAACATTTGATTGAATGATTACACAGGGCTTCTTATCTCATCAATAATGTGGTGAATGTGCGATGCCTCTGAAATTAATCTGTCAAGAGTGAATGACTTAGAAGCAAAAGTACTGCAGCATACACAAAAGAATGTATTCAAGCCTTGTTCTTACTCTCTATTTCAATTCTTCTTACCCTCTTTTATATAGAATAGATCGCCTGTAGGCTATTTAGTGTTGCTGAAGTTGGAGTTGCAAATTATTGAATCTGTTCACCTTTTTGTACCATAACCACTTCATGCTTTTCTTTTCTACTACCAATATACTTCATTATATGTTCAAAAGTTACATATGTAAAGTCTACATATATAAGTGGTTCCCCATAATTTGTCTGTTATGGGCATCCATCCTTCAGTTATGCAACTTATTCAATGACAAGGGACCATCTACTTATTCACTGCTCTTTCTCTAAAGCAAAATGGGCATCCATCCTTCAGTTATGCAGATTTCCAAAATGCCTGGCTCATGGGAAGAAGGTTTGGAATGGTCATCAGCTCTTTTTAAAGGCAAAGCCTCTGGTTGTATATTGTATAAGCTAACTTGCAATGTCTTTCGCTATCATACATTGAGAGCTAGAAATCATAGAATCCATAAATCACGTAACTATTCAGTCTGTGAGATTACTCATGCTACCAAATATTCATGTGAGATTTAGATTGTCCAAGGAAAGTAAATTTGCTGTTTGTTTTAGTGGTCACAACTCTCTTTGTTCTTGGGGGATTTCTTGCTAGTCGTTTTTGGTGAGGGCTTGTATGCAGGATTAATCCCCCTTTCTAGCGTGTTTGTTGCAACAATAATTTCTCACTTGTCAATAAAAAAGTTTACATAGATGATTGAGTGATTTCATAATTCGTCTGTTGAATCTTTCTCTAGATGATCAATATCAATCCAAATACGAACAAGCATCTAAAGCCCTGCTAGAAGTAGACAAATGTCGTGATAAACCTCAGTTGGTGGAGGATGAACTGCTGGCCATAGCTATCCAAGAAAGTTTAATTGTAGAAGAATCTAGACAGAGCTATGAAAATTCAATTCAACTTCATCCAATTTCATCTTCAGACTCGAGGTATATTCAGCTGTTGAGCTTTCTTGTCTTGGGTTATCTTCAAAATGTCAGTCCAATTTCCATCTTTCATTTTGAGAGGTTTCTAGTATCTTTTTTCTTTTTAACAGTTCAAGGCTTCTCTTATTGCTGAGATATCAAAAAGGATATGAGACAATACAATGTCCAAGTCTTGAGATGGAAGGTAGAAGTTTGTGCGATAGAGTGGCTTTAGCTCTGATACTGACTGGAAGATGTAGAATTCCTCCATAACCTCTCTTTTCCTCTGATTTACTGTGTAGTTGGAGAGAAGTTTTGGTCATGAATAGAAATGTGCTGAAGCTAATATTTTATGTAGATGTAACAGGTCAGGCATAGAATATAGAGATTGTGACATTTAACTAGTGTTGTCAAGGAACTGAGTTTTCCAATTGGTATGGGGCAAAAACATGTGGATGATGAATCCAGTTCCAATTTGGGGGGCTGAAGAATTAATTTGTTAAATTCATATAGTAAAGTTTAGCACAAGTTGCTGGAATAGGTGTTGAGATTTGTTGAATCTCAAGAAAAAAATATGGCTATTTGATTTGTTGTCAGTTCTATTGTTGTACAGAAGCAATTTCTTTTGAGAAATTATCTGCAAATCGACTTGCCGGTTCCATAAGTTCTCAGCAGCTCTGCTGGCAGAGAATGCATGATTGGTGTAACAGTACTTCTCATGCATATTTTATGTTACGTTCTCCTATTCAGACTAAGGTCCTCTTTTTGAAGGACTTATCTCACAATCAACTTTACTTACAACATCAGTCATTCAGAATCTGTGCAGGATGCAAGAGTCAGATTGGTCTTGGAGATTTCCTGAGGTGCATGGATGCTGATTGGCATCCGAAATGCTTTCGCTGCCACGCATGTGATCTTGCAATTGCTGATCCTGAGGTAAATTTTTATGTCCACTTAACTTCGGATTGAGGTTTGGCCTATGAATTTTTCAATTATATCAGTTTCCACAGTATATACTATGTAAAGAAAGATTGATATTGCAGTTTTCAGTGTCCGGGGAACACCCCTATCATGAAAAATGCTACAGAGACTACCATCATCTAAGATGTGACATTTGCAGGAATTATGTAAGTCTTTTCTCATTGAATGGTGCTGTATTGAAAGGTTGTTTACAAAGGATTATCAAATGAAAGCCCCGAGCTATGGAAAGTGTCATCCTCCGTATAAAGTTCAGACTGCAAAACCGTAAGACAGTCTGGCAGGTCTTGACTTTTGATAAAAACATAAAAGGGAATTGACTTAGAGGGTGTTCGAGAATACTTTTTGGAAGTCTTTCCTGTTTTACAGGACTGAAGGAGCAAATGAAGTGAAAACCATAACGGTTAAAAACTAATCGAAGAAGCAGCTCAGGGTACTCTTGGAGCTTTTCCTTCCTCAACTAATAATCTTCAGCATAAAAGTCGTGTGGGGAAACTCATATTCACTCCAGAATTAATTAATATACTCCCGAGACTCATAATTAATTATTACAATACTTAGTTACTACACTGCAAGGCACAGGAAATGCCCCAGTTATGGTACTGAATGTCAGACTCAAAGCCATCTGCTGTTTCGATTTTCTCATAATACAAATTTTATACCGACAAATCTACGAGTACACTTTCTTTCCATTTTTCTTAAGTGTAGTCTGTCATAAAATTGCTACATCTAGAATGAAATGTTGTGCTTCCTATAAATGCTCTGCTTCTTTTGCGTCACATAGCTGCCAACAAACAAAGAGGGAATGGAGTACGCGTTTCTTCCTTTCTGGAAGCAAATTTATTGCCCAGCACATGAGCAAGATGGGACTCCAAGATGTTCTAGCTGTGACAGGATGGAAGTGAGTTCCCACACATGAACATCCTGCTTTGCTTGCTGGTAGAACTGTAGGACATTAACTCTAGGCTATAGAGCACTTTTCAATTTTCCCGTCTCATTGCTGACGTAAGAACGTCAAATCTGTGTAGCCAAGAGACACGACATACTTGTCGCTTGATGACGGTCGAAAGCTATGTCTAGAGTGTCTACAATCTGCGATTATGGATACCGACGAGTGTCAGCCTCTTTATCTCGAAATACAAAAATTCTATAAAGGTATGAATATGAAAGTGGACGAGCAGATTCCTCTACTCTTGGTTGGAAGACAAGCGCTGAACGAAGCAATGGAAGGAGAAACCAATGTAAGTACTGATGCAAGTCTTATCTAGGTGAATATGGTTCCAAATATCAACATTTTTTTTTTATTTTTTTTTCCTTTTTGTGGTTTTCATACTCACTTGAAACTTGTTAAGGGGCATCATCACTCACACGAAACTAGAGGACTATGCTTATCAGAAGGGCGGAGTGTTCCCACTGTAAGAAAAGCTCTTGACTAGATTGGGCTATCATCAAATGTGTACATTGTAACTGTATTGTGACTGTATTAGACGGGGAAAAAAAGGGATTTCAGAACCGCTTTTCAATAATCCACCAGGATATGCGAGGGGCAAGAATTGAAGTAGGCAACCTTCTTGATACGATACCTAAGCCTCATAAGCTGGTTCACTCATGCAACGTGAATGCAATCCTCATTTTGCATGGTCTACCCAGGTAATGTGAAGTTTTGCAGCAAATCTCAGTTTTTCTTCTGTATGATCATCGCACCGTGCTGATTGTTCTTCGGAAAACAGGCTGTTAACAGGCTCAATCCTGGCACACGAGATGATGCATGCTTGGCTTCAACTCGAAGGTTCTTTTATGGCCTGTGGTATCCGCTGTTATTTTAATTTAATAGAAACAGCCTATTTGATAAAAATGTACAGAGATATGGGCATTACTCAGAAAAAGTCAATACTGCATTTGTTTTTCCTTTTCCTGTAAAAGTTTTAGAGGGACAGAACTAACGTCCATAATTTTCAGGTTTTCCTAACCTTAGTCCAGAGGTTGAAGAAGGCATTTGTCAAGTTCTGGCTTATATGTGGTTAGATTTTGCGATCAATTTAAGCTCCACAAATGATGTTTCGTCATCCTCCTTGCCATCATCTTCCGCTTCATCAACTTCGAAGAAGGGCAAATGGTCAGACTTTGAGATACGACTGAGCGAGTTTCTTAAACTTCAAATAAAGAATGATATTTCAGAGGCCTATGGAGAGGGATTTAGGTTAGGAAACGAGGCAGTGGAGAAGCATGGCCTTGGGGAAACTCTCGATTACATTCGACGCACGGGGACCTATCCACCGTGATTTATTAAGTGGCTGTCTGTGGAACTTTGATTTTCAGTGGTTAGTTGCCTTGCATTAGTGACTTAATACAGCTCAAGCAAGATTATAAGTAGAACTTATGAATTTATAAGCAATCAAATTTGCTTGACGTTTATATAGCAGATGTCAGAACCAGGGGTATAATAAGATAATATATTCTATTTTCTAAAGTAACAGAAAAGGTGTCGGGGTAGTGCATATGTGCATTGCTTATACATTTTTCCAGCTACGTGTAATGCTGGGTTCATCATGAGAAACTCATTGTCATGCCAATGTATCTCATCTTGCAGAGTCGCTGCGCCAGTTCTTCAGGAATTAGCTTTTGTTCAAACAGTTCAGTTCCCAACTTTGGGCTACCTAATAACCCAGGACGGCATAAATCAGTTCATAGTGAATCACTATACCATTGCCAACGTCTGTCTTGCCAATGTAGACATTGAAGGACTATGATTAATCAAACTTCAACACCTTCCTACAATTTAGAGATTTAAGGATTACGAGCAGTCAAACTCCAGCATTCGCATACTTCAACCAATAACTGCTAACCTTAACGAATCATAACCGGCGACCATGGAAGCATCACTGCTTCTCCAACTACCACAAACTGCATGATATTTTCCTCCCAAGCTGAGCTGATGGCCAATTGGCCTCAGACTTAACGCTCTTGGAAGTAGGCATATGGTAATCCGCAAATACCGTAGTTTGCCCAAACAACAAACATCAAAGCTTCATTCGCATAGGGCATACAACAGGACTAAGGATCAAAATTTCAGGTGATCGTTTGCCATGGGAGATCTAAGAGAACCAGCAGTTTGTTCATCAGGCCTTTTAATTTGCGTACGTAATATTTAACACCCCCAATCATAATGCTCGCTGTAAATGTCATGGCCTCCATAGCTATTGACACAAGACATCATATATGCAGAACAAGCTAAAGCAATTAACAATGATCGTGTCAAACTTCCATTTCTCTCTGTTGAGCAGTTTCTACATATCAATTCCACCAAACAGCAGAAAGAATTGTTGCATAGATGTATAAGGCAAAGTCTGCTTTCTACTACAGTGCTATTGCTAGCCAAGTCGCTCTCTTCATCAATACAGCCAAGATGAAAGTCGCTCTCGAGCAACACAATATAAATCTGGTATATTTCCTAACACAACAATTAGCAAGCAACCTCTTTCTGGAATACAACAGAGAAGATCCCGACTGCCCAAGCCCACAAAATTCCTCTCTTTCAAGCAAAGAGAAGTAGAGCACAAACCCTCAGCAACAGGAAGAAATTTAGCTGATGAGCAGTGTAGTTAATTTCCCTCTCACCAAAATAGAAAGCAGCGATGATCTTTGATGTGCGAAAAACGTAGAATAGCCATGCAACAAGTGTTTGATTAACAACTTGGAATTATGATCTCTCCCGAATTTTGGCTCTCGCAAAAAATACTCCACCCAAAAGACCTGCAGAACACAATACCATGTGACATAATATTCTGTGGCTGTGCTGGTATAGTGAAGACCAGAGGGAGAAAATTTACCAAAGAGGATGCTTGCAGAGTTTTCCAAACTAGTCGGTACTTTGAACAGGAGGATGCCAGCAATAGACAATGGGATCTTATTTAATGAACCTACAAGGCTGCATTTGGCATCTGGTATGAGAGATCATCCACGTATTGTTTACATGATTAGAATCCATTTTACTTCGAAGTCCATCGTATCACATATTTTCAAAAAGGTCATATTGTGAAAATGAATTATCTTCTACTCACATATTCAACTCTTTCATGGGTCAAGACCAAGGACAATTTTTAACTTTCGAATCTTTTGATAATTTTGATCGAGAAGGGAAAGAGGGGGATCGTTTGTGTCAAGAAAAGGCAAATAAAAGATGCGACAATTTCCCATTAGACTTCACAAATCGTCAGCTAAATAGTTGGCCAGTAACAAAAGTATGATGTTGGTAACTTGCAAATCCTACATCTTCCTTCTTTCCTTTATTCAGTATACATAAACATGCACTAAACCTTGACTGTTTAAATTGCTAAATCAATTCATTTGTTTACACTAAACAGCGATGGGGACCAGACAACTCAATCACAAATAAAAACTTAGGTCATCATTCAAGTGTTCCAAACTTGTTTATAGGTGTTATTGTTTGATATTATTTGACCATGCAACTTGGAAAATACACAAACTTTTTAAGAAGCCAAACCTGAAATCGACAAAAGAACAGATGATATTTTTGACAGTGCAAATGATTTTAGATAATTGTCAAAGTATAGAAGGTACATGCAAATTGGCAAGAAGATTTAACCTGCATATATCAGCATATCTAAAAGTGTAAGAAAGCTAGCTATCTCCAACCTCAACCTAACATAACTACATGCAACAAGATGTAACCATACAGAGAATTAAAATTCAGATCAAGATTTTTAAAAATAATGTTTTGCTCAGCTTCCAAGCCTACAGGATGGTAAGGGCATTTAAGTAAAAACACAACATAAAAGACAAGTGAAACATAGTATAATGTTCCAAGAACTAAACCTGATAGAAGTACATGTGAAACAAAAGAGCAAGAAGCAGCACCCTTTTATTGACATAAGAGGAGAGGATCCACACATGACTTGAGTTAACAAGATACTCTCCATCAAAAATTTTCCAACTAGGACTTGGGGGTTTAAACTAAAAGTGACTCAGAAAAGCTAATGAAAAATGTCAACATAAGAGCAAAAATTTCTTAAGTCAACACGTACTTAGGGTTCATGTTTTTCTAAATTTCTTCCAAGCTGAGTAGAAATTTTCTTAGTCACCCTTTGGAGAGCAATCAGGGCTCAACTATCAGGAAGTCACACACATGTTCCCATGGGCAAAAAACTACAGTTTGTCTGCTAGTTGTTTAAAGTCTATATATCGGCCAAAAACAGGATTTCTTCAGTAAACCACAATAAGCAGTAATCACTGTCCAAGAAACCCGAAGCTCACATAATATTGTATTGATATCAGACAGAGCAAACTTGATGTTCAAACCTGTAAGTGGTGGCCCCTGTTTGATGAAGAAACCACATAGAAGAAAAGCTTATAGCCAACCCAAGAATTCCACTAAATGTCATCACCAACCAAAAGGTTGGTAACCTTAAAAGAGGACTGCAATTACATAAATACAAAGAAAATATTATAAGCTTGATTATAACAGATTTAAAACTACATATTTCCCATACCATGCAAGCATGTTTTCTTGATTAGAAAACAATTTGAAGCTTAACAACATGTTGTAATCAATAGAAACAGCAAGATCATGAAAACATTGTCACTTCATATTACACAGGACATCCTCAACTTATTTCAATCACAAGTAACAGGTATCCACTGAGTTAATATGAATGTCAACATAACGTATTGTCAAAGAACATCTTCAGACGTCAAAGAGGAAAATTAGCAAAAGAAATGAAGTGAGAGGCTGCTTAAAAGTGAAAGAAAAAAAAGCACGATATACAGCCACAGGAGATTCCAGCTAATGGTCAAGGACAAACAAATTGCCACTAGGTTGAAGGCAGCCAGCCAATAAACTCATATAAGCTTGAATTCAGTCACCAATCAGCAAAAGATTTTACAAACATGTCAAGAATACATAAATCAAAGGAAAACAATTTTAACAAGATCACAAGGCAATTAAATAATCATGAAATGAAGAAAGAGAAAACTCACGTGCTCATCAGATAGTCCACCTCATTGAAAACACATATAAGAATAACTCCAAGGGGCAAAGAGAGGGTATTGTTTAGAAGGACCATGGAGAACTCATTCAAATTTCCAGATTTTGTGACTTGCTTTGCTGTATCCATGACTCTACGTAGTGTTAGCTGCATTAGACAAAAAGAGTAAATGGATAAATGGATGCACACCAGTTCCATCTCAATTGGTAACTCAAACAAGTAGAAGAGCTTGGTGAGAGAAAAGGATGACAGATCCCATAACCCAGTCAGGATAACCTCATGTAGTTTTAACAACCACTGGGAACAAAAATAGGAATATGGCAGTATGGACACTTCATTGCACTTACAATTAACTAAAGACCAAATTATCATCTAACTAATTTATGCACAATATATGCGATTTCATCTGTTCATCTAGAGAAGGCCCACCTGTTTGGGAGGGTTGCTCAGGGAGTCTATTCTAGATTTTTTAGAAGTTTCAGCAGTTTGTATAAGCATTTGGCAAATCTTTAAAAGTAGAAGCAGGGAAACCCATAGCAATTCTGATTTGAAACAACTAGCGAGAAGGCTTCCATAGATTTCCTTTGAAACTTGCAAAGTTTATCTGATCTCAATGGTTCTAATTATAGTATCATCAATGCAAATTCTACACTCTGTCAAACTTCTAAAATAGGTAATTGAAACTTCCACGACATTGAGGAACCTTGAGCATACTTACTGAATATGACGCTGTTAAGAAACAATTAGTGATCTGCCATGCATAGCCAACTGCATGGAAAGACAAATCGGTAATCCCACCAGAAATTGCTGAAATGATCTGCCAAATTAATCAAAACCTTCAATAGTTATACATTTCCGAATTCATGAAATTTCCTAAAGTAGCAATCCATCAAAAAGAGGAAAACTAAGCACAATCATACGAGAGAGCTAATCTTTCTGCAGAGACTACTGATGGAAATTTAAAGTGCAGAAGAACCAACGGTAAAGAGCATGCAGCTACAACAATGCAATGGCTTATTAAGCGCATCACAGATCTGTTGGCCAATAGAAGATGTATGGACATTTACATTCTCTCATGAACTTAACAGAAGATTCAATACACCAGAATAATGCTTGCTACATTAATAAAAACACCTCGGCAAGACGAGTCAATGCTTCCATCAGGTGGACCAATTTTTTGCTTATATACATTCTGTTATGCAAGTATAAGCTTCCTCTGTAACTGGAAATTCTCAATCTTGATCTTGGTCCCCATGAAAGGAAACAAAAAGTCAGAAACATACCATCAAGAACAAGGCACCCCAAACTCTACTATCATGATGCTTATTAAATAGGTACATCTCCCCAACTGCTGTAATCACATTTGTAACATTCTTCAGGACAGTAACCATGGCAACATTTATGTACTTTAAGCTGCAGAAACAACAAAGACAAGTCAACTTAATTGACTCATTGAAAAAAATTGAGATAATCTTATGGATGAAATTTTGTGGTTTAAAGAGGGAAAGATGATGAAGACATTTCACAATAAAACAGTTGGTTTTGAATCACAACCATGTGACAGGAATTTGGGGGCAAAAGACAGGAAATGAATGAAGCACTTACAAGAAAAATGCATAAATTCATTAAGCCCCAAGAAAGGACTTTCCGTTTCATGCTTTGAAATGAAATATTATTCTAATTTTTCATATTACAAGGATATTCTAAATGATTTATGCTGGTATTATATATGTGTTTTTTAGCATGTGCAGTTAAGTCGATTCCACATGCTAAAAGCTAAAATTCTCACTGCCCCATCCACAGAATATAATGGATGGCCCTGCATAGAAACCAAAACCTGGTTTTTCTCACTGTAATCCCAAATCAACTGAAAAAAAAATGGAAGATCGGAGTTCAGTATCATTTACCAGATGGAGGGAAAAAAAGTAAAGAGATTAATGAGTTCAGCACAACTATCCAATGAGATATGAAATTTCGTGTTTTATGACTAGTAATGTCTGCATGTATTAACAAACATGGTTTAAGAATACAAATATACATGGATCCTACAGTGGGAAACTTTGTGTATTCAGGAACTCGAATCACAATCCACGACCAATTTGCTATGCTTCCACAGGGATGCAGAAGATTATTCCAACTTACTAAAAAGCTGCATCGAATTAACTCTCACCAAGACGTGTAATCTTAATCGATTGAATGACTAGGATATATATGCATGCTAGGAGACTTCCAATTTCAGAAAAGATGTGGACATCGAAAAAAAGGCCAATGCCAAGTAGTGAAAGACTTTAATTTCCCAGGGGGAAAAAAATCAACATACCTAAACATGCTCGTAATGAGCATTCCAACAAATATTACGTTCACAGGCAACCAGACCTTAATCAAATTTAAAGTCAGTGGTTCTGTCGATATCACACCGAAAAGGCTCAATGTAGACACAATGATAACTGAGACAAGATTCTGCAATTCCAAAGAGAGTTACAGGTATGTCAGTAATCGCATAAAGCCATCAGATATTCAGCACATATCCTAACATGGGAACAATAGGGTAAAGCAAAACTAACACAGCAGGAAAAAGCACCTGGTAGAGCATCAATGATATGCCTGCATTGAAATCATAGCTGGAGAGTACAAACTTGTTGACCAGGATCATGCTGCAGGATGATATGCAATATGCAAGCCCAGATAACAAGGCCTGGTTGTGCATTTTAAATGTCCTTCCACTTCTTGTTGTTCTCTCTCTGTCTTTTCCCAGCCTTCCACCTTCCAAATCAGAGTCCCCATTTTCCAAAGGCTTCATGGTATGTGATAATCTGCAGTAAACAACATAAAGGACCTTTTATGACCCAATAAAAAAATGAAGGATCATCTATGCATAATAACGAGTAATAGCCAGGAAGAGAAAACTTAGAATAGAGCAAGGAAAATGTAAGATTCACCTTACAGTCGCAATACATTTAACACTTCAATGCGAGATGAGAAATCAGATTAGGAAGGAGAAGGGAAGCCTATGACTCTAGCATAATTAAATGAGTTCCAAGATGGGTTAGGGACCCAGGTGGATAGAGGCCAAAAACTGGAGAACCTAATGGCAAAAGATAGGTTCAAGGTATGGGGTCATACCTGGGGGTGCGGACTACATCGAACCAAATTTTTTTGGTTGGGAATTATTCATTCTGAAACTGGGAACCGAGCTTGAGAGAAGGACACTAACTGACCAATTAAACCCCTTCACATCCAATCCAGTTCACGGGTTACACCTGATTCTGTTTTTCTTCATTTCTTGTGTTTTCCTCCTTCCACAGTGCACATCACACTGCAGTTGCATCACTCAAACTAATTGTTCATTTTCACTTACAATACACCATCAGTCTGGAAATAAAACCACAACCTAATACACCTATAGGTTTCAGGCATGAGAGCAAAAAAATAAAATAAAAATAAAAATAAAAGAATATACTCTAATTTACAAAAGCAAGCAACAAGGTGAAGGCAGAACAGACGAGGACAAGAAACAATAAGCTAATAAATGACCACAACAGCAGTGATTTCAAGTTGTCACCTCGTACAAGTAAAACTAAGTGCCTTCTTCTATCAATGGCTGAAGAACTAAATTTTAGAAAGTCAAGTATCAACTAGTAAACTGTGGCTAACAAAAGGTATTGTAACTAAGTAAAGCAAACAATATGCAGTGGAAGTTTAGAGTATTGCGTTACCGACAGCGTACCTCTCACCAAGTCTCACCGGACCTGTCCTAACCTAGATTTCTATTGAGGTCCGGGAATTTGCAGCGCAAAACCCGTTTTTGGCGCCAATATCCTTTGATGATTCCCCCTCACACTTATGATCAAAGAATCTGTCAGAGCACCTAAAGATGAAAGTTCTTGTCATAAGATGTCTACAGCATTCAGAAAGAACTCACGAACCAACTAACTTTTGCACACAAAAACATACAACCCAAAATCGCTAGGGCCGTCCTCTCTCACAATAAGATAATTTTAACAAGAATTCAACAACACGAGACATCCCATCATTCGATCCAATCATTAACTCACATCAATCTACAATTGAATAAGTGCTTCCAGGCATGACCGAGGTCCCTCTAACCCAAGAAGACTGAACTGACCATACTTTTAATACGGGTCAGAAATTGCTTTACATACACAACATGCAGATCAGCTACTGACACAAAAAGAACGAATCCAGCAGCCGATGCAAATCCTTCCAAATTAACCAGTCATACCAAAATTGCCAACTTCATCACCTTTCCAGAAAAGGAATAACGGCAATTCCCACATACTTGACACTCGCGGAAGTAGTCGGAGCAGGTGATGAAGCAACGAGGCAGATAATCACGAGAGAGAGAGAGAGAGTAAATTTATCGCGCACTGATCAACCCTATTGCCGGAAGAAAGAACCCAGAAACGAAAAACGCGAAAAGATTCGAACTTACCTTCGAATTCGCAATCGCGCCCGCCGGCAAGAGAGATCGGCGCAACCCGGAACGGAAGATCGGGCCGGAGACGGAGCCGGAGACGGCGGCGTGCTCCTCGAGCTCAACGAATTCTACAGAATCCGCAGGGAAGAGGCTGCAGAGGCTGCAAAGGCCGGAGCTTTTTGCTTCCCGATTCGTCGAGCCGGCGATGTATGGAAGCAGACGACCATGGAAGGAGAGAGAGAGAGGGGAGAGTGAAAACAGCTTGGCGCGTTGACCATTCAAAAAAAAAGGGGAAGGGAGAAAGGGTGCAGGCTTTTTGGTTGAGTGAAAATGGAGGCTCTCTCTCTCTCTCTCTCTCTCTCTCTCTCTCTCTCTCTAGTTTTGCAGATCCTCCATGTTTGACCGGATGGTCAACTCCTCTTGAAGCTTTCGCAGCATCACTTTCATATTCTTTCTTTCTGGCCAAAATTGAATTATTTATTCATTTCAATTTTTCGGAAGATATTGTCGAAAAATATTGACCCTGCCTGCCGTTTTTGAAAGTTCGTGATTTTTTATGCCGCATATTTCTGATACAATATGCGTGATTATAAAAACACTTCAAAAATCGAGCCGGTTCACATGAAGTATATTAAATATTTTGATGATTTATCATAGATTCAGCAACTTCCAGTGTTTGGTCAGATGACACCGAGATGCGGGATGCGGGGTTGAACCAAAGTGGGAAGCTAGTGCAGTTTTGCTCAACTCGAACAGGAGGAAAAGTCAAAGTTCATCAGCTAGAAAAATGCAAAAATGCCGTTGACCTTACGCAAGAGATTTATATGGGGACCATGCTGCAGTGGTCAATCAACCGATCATAGTAGCTAAACATCCACTGTTGAGCAATTGAAGCACATGGGCAAACACCTTGGAATGACGCATTCTTTCTTCTTGCTTTTCTCCTGGGAACTTTTGCTTCCACAACACTCAAAAACAAATATTGTAAAAACTCGTTCTATGATTCATGTGATGAGTACGAATTGGTTAAACTCAGCAGCAAGTCGGCTCGATATTGGGGTCATAGTATTCGGAACATAAGTACCCTTCAAGTCTTTGGATTGAGAACTAGAAGTCAGTTTTCTGGTTTATATTCATGAGAAGTACCGGTTTCACATGTGTTAAATTGAGCTTTATTTTCCTTCATCTTACTTTCCATATTTTGTGTTTTGCGAAAATGGATTCCGTGATACCATTTTCAGTATAACTGGATATTTTATACTGTTTCTCGCAGATGTCTTGTTTAGTAGAGAGAGAGAGAGAGATTCATCTTGGTGGACTCGAAGCAAAAATACCGCAAAACAAAATCGATGGTCATGTCTGTTCTTGGCATTCATTGCTAGGGTATAACATTTCCATGCCTATTTTAAACACTTATGACTACTTGGGAACTAGGCAAAACCTGGCCAGAGGCAAAGCTGCAGCAAGAAGAAACCGGAATTCTTTCTGCTATAGAAATCAGCATCCTCGGATTGCATCGGGCCATTCTTATAAGACATGCCCAAACGGACCAGTCAGTTGCATCAGTGTTCATTTGGTAGAATGCTTTCCAGGGCCACCCATTTGCACTCCAAGCGAGGGAGGGAAGCCAGGTCAATGAATGGGTGAGTTGCAACTTAAAACCAAAAAAGAGAAGCTGATTTTTACCAAACATGAATATCGTGTAAGATTTTTCTTCTGTACAATACCAACAGAAACAAACTCCCGAGTAGTGTTATAGAAAGTTAGACACACCGTACACATGCACACAGATATCAATCAAAGAAATTGTATTGCATCATGTATTGCGTTTATACATGTTGCATTGTGAGCACTGATCATGGAAACAAACTTTCAACTCAACTGCAGTGCCCACAATAAATAATCCAGAACATAGGCAAGACGGAACCCCACATTAAGAAAGGGGATGGTATCAATCGTTCTTGTTGCCTTTTCTTTCTACGTATCATGCAAACAATCAACATATAACAACAGTGTCAACAATTTATGTCATTGATATAAGCTGCTTGCTTATCTTTGATGAGATCCGTAATTCTGGCTGGATCTCCATAAGAAATAACTTTCCCATCTTCCATGTAAATGGCACCATCTGCATACTCTAGCTCCTCCAGCCGATGAGTCACCCATAATGCAGTAACTTCTTCCGATTTGTGTAGAGAATTTTTTACTGCTTTGATCACACCAATCTAGTGAGATAAGGAAAGCACAGGGTTCAGTCTCAAACTTATCTGAATATTAAGTTAATTTAGAGAATAAACTGTTGACAAGTTCACATATCCAATTCAAACACGTAAACTGAATGCAATTTTTTTCTTTTAAACCAATGTAATGACGAGTCTGAATCCAAACCAAAAAACAAGATCTATTTTAGAACATACTTTGTAGTTCAAAAGAATTTGATTTTGCAATTACTCAAGCCCATGGGATAATACCTGATCCGTTTCATCTAAGAATGTCGTGAGCTCATCCAATAACAGAACTTTACATGCTTCAGCTAAGGCACCCGCAATGGCAACCCTCTGTTTTTGACCACCACTGAGGGTTTGAATTGGTCTCTGCAAGGTGAGCATCATATAATTCTAATGACCTAGAGATCATAATATACTTAAAAGTGTCCATCACCTACTTGCATGTAGTCGGACATGCCCACAGCATCCAAAGCTTGGAACACCTTGGACCTTACTTCCTCTTGAGCAAGGTTGGATTTGCCAAGGCCAAATGCAACATCAGCTTCCACAGTTGGCATCACAACCTGAAACATGCAAAACACTGGTAATGGTATGTACTTACAAGTTATTGGTATCATCAAATAGAGCATCTTTTAGACCTGCAGATGATCCCAAAGATAACCTAAGACAAAACCCTCCCTTCCTAATATGATACCAATAACCCTCACAAGTTGTTACTATCATCAAATAGAGCATATTTTTGGACTAGCAGATGATCCCAAAGATAACCTAAGATGAAACCCTCCCTTCCTAATATGCACGTATGCACACATGTGCTTACATGTGTTGCACATGCATTCTCAGTGTATGTTCACAATAAACCAGGTGCTAGCCGACATCAATACCATTTCCGATTGGCAAATAGCTTCACATGCCCATAGTGTCTTGATCACAGGATCCATATTAACAAACTGGATAGGGTTTGAGCAATGAACCCAACTTAACACAACCTGCTCCATCCCTCCTAATGTAGGGCATTTCTTGACATTCTTGCAAGGAGTTGCTACATTTCTACTAGCTTCAGAAGGAAAATTTACTTCAAGTTCTTAGGGCATTTAAATATTAGGGTCCTTTTGACCCAAAAAAATACTAGGGTCCTTGAGGTTTTGACTTGGTTTAGCAGATCTCAATTAGAAGTGTCACAGAACACCAATCATGACTAATATAAAGCAGACAGCTAGTAAATACTACAACTAGTAACATAAGAATTGAAGTGAAGTACATATGTGCTCTCTAAATTCAGTATAAACTGACCAACATGGTTGGAAGTCTGACTTTAAATTCAACCTTTACTTGTGCACAAAGCCAACAGTTCACAAAGGCAATGCTTTAGGCTGGAGATACACATCAGAACTTTCATGCTATTTCCATGCCAACTATAAGTCGGGCAGTAATGTCTACGACCCCAATTCTAAATCGTCCCTGCTCAGATATCTTGCAAAACAACTCTTCATTTTACCCATAACCAACCGAAATTCTCTCATACATTAGCCAACTTCCACTTGTCAACAACCAGAAAATAAACGCATTCGGTCTTACAATCTCCATATATACTAAAGAACAAAAACATCTCTACAGGTACAAGAACCAGCATATATACACAAGATCCCCCAGTCCAAAGCATCCAACAACACAAAACTAAAAGCAGTATAAACCTACTAATGTAACCTTGTCGAACATGTTGAGAATGAAGAAACTAACCTGATGGTCAGGATTTTGGAAAACAAAACTCCGGGGCCTCCTGACATACACCTTCCCTCCAGTTGGAGCCAAAAGACCGGCAAGAATCTGAACGACACGACTAAATCGTCAGGCGCACGAAGAATAACAACACCATCAGCCAATTAGACAACACGAAAAAGAGTGAAAGCACCTTCAAAAGAGTCGACTTCCCACACCCATTGGGGCCAAGAAGCATCCAGAGTTGCCCCGCAGGAATGCTTACGGAGCAGTCCTTGAGGATGGGCAGGGGCGCCCCCTGCCTCGTCGGAACAGAGAAGTTCACGTGCCGAGCTTCAATGGCGAAGTCGTCACGAGCGTTGACCCTTCAAGAACGCAGAGAGAAACACACACATGACTCGCACGACCGACAGAGAGACACCCACTTGCCCAAAAAGCAAAAGAACCCACAGCACACGATGTGTTTGAAGAAATGCCGAGCTGAACAATTCCCTCTTGCTTTCGAGAGAGAGAGGGATGAACCTGGAGAGTGGATTTGAGCGGACGAGGGAAGGACGAGCGGGCGATGGGCGGAGGGGAGCGAGGAGATTCATTGCATTTCGATGGCGAACAAGTCTCTTCTCGTCGCTCGCTCCGAACTCGACCGAAGACGTTCGCTTTTCAGCTCCGACGAGCAAGAACGAGGCTTCATCGTACGCTGTCCCGCGTCGAAAAACGCTTGCTATATAGTCGCCGACAAAGCAGAGTGATTTTCCTCAATTCATTAGTAATTTTGGTTAGTACCATGAAAGATCTGCATATTAGACAAATTTACTTTAAACTAACTTTTGGACTATCAAAAATCCTAAATTGAAATATACAAATTTATCCCAAACTAATTTTTTGATAACCAAAAACCCATCAAAGTGACCCACCGTTAGTATTAGATAAAATTGCATTAATATCATAATCGATACACATGTGACAAACGAAAAATATAACTCTAAAGTGATACAATCGTCAACAGTCACGTGTCATCAAACTTCATAATTTAATGGTAAAATTTAATGAAAACTAATCATAGTAAATTTGTTGTAAATGTATCAATTTTTCGGATTTTTCATAATATTAACCTTAATAATTTTTTTTTACCACCAGCCATGATGGCTCCGCTAGGTAGGCTTCAGACCTTAGAGGGAAAAGTCGAGAGTTCGAAGCCCGTTGTAAGGAGGCTGATGGGCCATTAGGTGATTGACGCGTGGCGCCAGGGTGGTGGTTTCCCCGCTAGCGACACCTGGGGGTTTTACGCGGCGGCTGTCGGTCAAGGTGGTTCCTCCGACATCAAAAAAAAAAAAAAAAAAACCTTAATAATTTTTTAGTTCTTTATGTTTTTCTTTTTCCTGCAGAATTCACTTCTTTCGTCTCCTTTTTCACTTTGCTGTCTGAATGGACTTCGTTTAGTGGAGAATTCAGCATCTAAAGTGAATTTCGCTATGCATAAGACCTCTGTATACGGTTGATAATTTCTGATTTCTTCCTGCTCGTGACCGACTACATAATCTTCCGAGCCCGTTTGCCTTCCTAGAAGCTTCAAGGAAATAAAAATTCATGAAAAACACCAACATTGGGTTCTAATTACATACCTCAATGCAATCAATTTATATGAATGTCCTATAACAATATTACAAATGAATATGTGCATCTCTGTATTTGCCAATTTGGCAATGTTCCTACAATCAATCATCTGCACTTATGCCAAAGAATGGAATGTATAAAAATGATTTGCCGCCTTGACTATCCAATGCTTGATAGCTGTATGTTTGAGAAGCCAAATCCCAAAGGCGAAATTGCCTATTTCTTTCTCTATATACCCTGTAATTCCTGTAATCTTCACCAATAATCAAAACTTCCAGAGCATCTCTTCCGACTTCTGCTCTCTTGTCGACGTTTAGAGGCGAACACAAGCCAGCTTACTTTTAAAGCTCCCAATAGCACGTCTAGTGGCATTTAATTTCACTAAGGAGGGTAGAGGTCGAGGCACCGGGACATTCTTCGATCTGTACAACTTTCTCAAACACTCATTGAAATTGTTTGATGACCCAAGAGATGAAAAAGAATCAAACTTGCAATTGTCTGGCTCTTTTGCATCCGGGCTCTTAGTCTGTGCTACTTCAGCAATATCTTCCTCGACTTTTTCTTTATTTAATTCTTCACAATGCTCCGAAGTATATCTATCTTCTCGGCATGACAGTTCAGATTGAGTATGCTGAGTAGCGGTGGAAATAATGTGTGATGGCTCATCATTTCTGGAAGCAATATTCTTCTCTTCCTGCAGATGTATTGAGCCTTCAAAACCAATTCTGGCCCTACCAAATAGTGTCAGTGAGGGCCGTTTACTCGGAGGAGATAAATCTAAAACTTCACTCCCACCGGTGGATGGTTTTGCCGATTTTCCTTCGCAGTCCACAAAACTATGAGCTTGCTCAGATAATGAAGGTGGAAACTTCATGCACTCAGAAGGGATGTCAATGTTGATGGGAATTTTGGCGTTGATGCCTAGAAGATTCCAGATAGGGTCCTCTGAGGCTACTTTAGTGCCAAAACAGTTTCTCTTGACATAATCCAGCTCCATAGCCCAACAGTTCGGTGTTGTTGACACCACCCTCTTAGGGGCAAGAGTCTGCAAGGCCCACTCTAATTCATCCCTCGATGAATGCATAGAGTAACAGACATGCCAAACACCAAACTCATCCCTAACCGCTTCATCAAATCTTTGTCTTCGTTTAATTTCTGCCAGGGAATACTCCTCTTCACATGCATACCATTGTGATGAAGGCCGAATTATTAGGGGTTCAGGCTGCAAACTAATTCGAGCCTCCTCAAGTTTTGCTTTAGCCCTTTCGAACAATCTAGGGAAGGCATCAAACAAATGGAAACGAGAAGATGGATCTTCCGAGAGGATCTCCGGGAATGTGAGTGCCAGAGAATGTAAACTCTCTGGATGGGCAGCTTTATCAACATAGATCTTGGACCCAAAGGTCCGTGACACCTCAGCCAGTATCTCTTCCTGGCCGAGTAAATCACAGGTCAGGTAGACAACTGGAGCGTCAGGGTGCTTCCATATACAATTGATCACCTGCATAAACGATATAAATACTTTTCTATTGTTTTTTCACAACTTTAAACCAAGAGATTCATTCCTCTCATTTTTGACAAACTAAGCATCACAGAGACGGTGAGTTATTAAGTTGCAACCCGTATCAAGATAAATCCAAAAAGCACATGAGTATAACTGGAGTTCAGGACAATGACAATCACTACGCCAATGTTAATGACAATATCTTGTAAAAGCACAGCATGACAAAAAGTTGAACACTTGTTGATTCACTAAGAAAGTCATGAAGCTAAGGCATGAGATGATGTAGACCAACCATATAGCTTGAAAAAATAAGCCTCAGCATTTGGGTGGAGATATGACTAAGCTATGCAGTTCAATCAAAGGAACGAGGATGATAGGCTATGTGGCAACTAATTCAATTCATACCTGTCGTATTGCTGAATGCTTGCTTGGCATGCTTTGGCGGTACTTTCCGAAGGTGCAATCCAAGTAAACGAAATCCAGTGGACACTTTGGCTCTTTGCCTTTTCCCCCAATGTATTTGTTCGGTAACTTCAGCACACATTCAGGGGTCAATCTGCAATCTCCCGTGTGCAAAATGTTACCAAAGGCGCCCTCAAACAAGAACATCACAGCTCCTGGCATCCAAAAACAACCAGCACCAGGCAACGGATCAGGATCACATGTCAATAGCATCCTTTAAAAACCACCAGACCAAAAACGAAAAAGAACCCTCCTACGCAATGATGAATACAAAAAGATCACGGAATGAAAGTCAAAACATCAAGACAAGGCAAAATTCGCCATCTTTTCGCGATAACTCTCTTCACCCGATGCTAATGAACGAAGCAAAAGAAGCGGTTAATGAATCTTCATCAAGAAAACCAATTTTTTCCAATAGAATCCCCTCAGCAGCCACAAGATCATCACGCACTCAACAGCCTCAATTCAAAATCATATCAAATCACATACCGGGGCAGTGATTGGCATCGAAAGCAGTGACGGCGAAAGGCCCATCCGGATCGTCGACCACCAAAGATTGCCCCGCCTCAATCTCGACGAACAACGAACCGTCAAGCTGCACCCAGAAACCAACGAAACCCTAATCAGCAATCGACCCGAAATTCCATTTCTACCCCCCAAAAGGATCACGAGCCACGATGGAACGAGGAGGGGTTCTGGGGGAACGGACCTGAGGGAAGTGGTGGAGGACGAGGGCTTTGGTGAGGCGGGTGGAGTAGATGGGGCGGGAGGAGCGGGCGGCGACCGCGATCCCGGCCGAGTGGTCGCGGTGGGCGTGGGTGAGGAAGCGGTGGCGCTTCCGCCGGGACGACGACGGAGGAGTCCACGTGTCCACCGAGAACGGCAGGCCCCTCGGCATCTCCACCGGCATCTTCCCCCTCCTTCAAGTTCCGATTTTGCCACAGATAGAGAGAGAGAGAGAGAGAGAGAGAGAAGGGTCTCTTCTTCTAGCCTCGAAGCTTCCATGGGAAGGAAGCGAGGAGGGAGGGAGAGAGTTGCAGAGGAAAATTGGTGGGAAAAGTTGAAATCCCTTTTTTTCATTTTTTTCCCTTTTTTTCACCGAATTGTAATTGAGTTTATTTTGATGATCCCTCTTCTTCTTCTTTTTTTCGCTATTAGTTTGGGTGGAAAGTATTTGTTTTTCATGCGATAATTTAAAAACATCGAAAATATTGAATAAATTGATAAAATAGGGTTTATAATGTTCGATTTATTTCTCATGGATGGTAAGATATTTTACCTTACTCGTGATTTGTTGTGAACTAGCACGAGACGCAAACGTGCTGAAAAGGGAATGAACGGAAACACGAGAGGTGACCGATGGATAGGATCATGCAGGATGAGTAATTTGCTTAACACAATAAATTTTCTCTAAAACGCTTTGAAAAATGCTGAACTAGATCCGTTACCATACAATTACCAAGGCTCGAAAAATCAGCTGAGGCCTGGGTTGAATTCTTGCCCTAGTTCCAACTTCTAATGCAACCCAAGACTCCGGAAAGGTCATCCAAAATTTGTTGCCATTTTGCAGCCTAAACCAGTTTCCATCGCCAAATATGCAATCAACCCCAGATTCTCGATTCGGTTTTCGACTCTATGCCACATCTCCGGTCGATCTCTAACCACGACTGGGATTTTACTTCCGATCAACCGGAGCTGGAATCCATCCTCCCAAGTCCTGTTGCCAATTTGAGAGCTCAGAAAATTACCTCAACATTACCAGGAGCACCTGTCGAGTCCCACAGTGTATCTAACCAGCCGGAACATAAAGCTACAGCGTTCATGAGAAAACTGAAGCAAAACCACAACGCCAGGGGCCAATGCTTACTCTGATAAGCTGTCCAAAGTCACTTCTAAAATATGAACACCCCACATATTTGGGAACAGATGAAGTAAGCAGACAGGAAAGGGAACCACCAAGGGCCAAATCCTCTCGTTTTATCAGGCTGACAGCAGTTTGGGTATTCATCTTATAACCTTTAAACTATAAACAACAATGTTACAAACATAGATATCGCCTTTCTCAGTTACAACAATCAACAAATTGTTACAAGATTCAAGCTACAGTACATCCCCGATCGTAAAGTCCCATCACCCTTTTTATTATATGCAAGGAGGAACTTGTGCAGGCGAGAAACGCAAGTTCCACCATAGCCATGAAGAGCCTCTTTATACTTTGTCTCGAAGCTCCTGTAGTGAGCAGCCAGAGAAACCCGCCCCACTTTCGTCTGAAGGGACGCGTTGCTATACTTTCCCTCTAGATACAGCATATAGAGCTTTACCTCATTCCTCAACTGTTATGATTGAAAAAGGACCTACAGTTTTACTTTGCTATTTACATCAAATAAGTGCCCTTCTCGGGGATCCATTGGGCGTCCGAGAACTGAAAAGAGCTGTTTCATGCCAAGGATCCAAAGGCTGTCTTGTGTTTGGTCTTGTAGGATATATGGGGTAGTCGTTCAAGGTGTAAGCACTGTGTCCGACATTAGCATAAGATGGGTGAGGAGGAGAGAGAAACCCGCTCCTCTGTGCATTTCCAAAATGACGCAATGGGCTTGAACTTGGGGATACGGGTAAAGATGTTATCATTCTCGCATCATTCCTGCTAGAAGGAAAAAATATTTAATACACATCCTGAAAAAAGTAATTCTGTTCCACAACGGAACACAAAAATCACACACATGCACATGACCAAAAGCATGGGAAAAGCACATACCTTGGACTTCTCAAGGCTCGTGAGGGAGAAAGCATTCCTGCTGGCCTTCTCGTGTAGTCCACTTCAGGAGGAGTCATGCTTCCTCTGTTGGAGAGAGAGACCATTCCCACTGGCTGTCTCGCGTAGTCCACTTCAGGCGGAGTCACAGTACCTGGAGTCACGTTTCCTCTGTTGGGATGGAGATCCAGCGCTGGCTGCTCAAAGCAAAAGAGGAAGTAAATGCCAGTTCATAACCAATGTAACCAGTCTCAATTTTTCAGTACACTAATCTTCTCTAGAACAACTAAATTATCACAAGATTCCTTTCTTCATTTCCTTGTTTTGGGATAAAGAAGAACCACACACACTGAGCACCCCATATGAACCTGGTTCATACAAAATCGGAACAAATAAGTCCCAAATACTTATTCAGAGATCAGACACACAATAATAGACACAAAACAGCCTTAATGCATTCAGCAAAAAATAAAACCTCAAAAGTAAAAACCTAATGCAAAATCTTCTTTCAGCCAGAAACTTAACGCAAGTTTATAACAGACCTTTCTCACCATACATCCATCTCCGTGGGACACATTGCAAATGCTTCTTCAACAAACACAATCTCAAAGAATATAGTGCAACACTCTTTCTCACTTAAAAAAAGCATGGACTAAAGGAATAGACAAATGAATCTCGAAAAGGGAAACAAAAGCATTCTAGAAGGCTTTACCGGCGTCCGGGTCCCCTCAAACACTGAAGGAAAGGCATTTCTGGTTATGCTAATGTTACTTGATGTTGCCTGGTCCCGAAGAAAAGGGTGGTCAAGTAGCTGCGCAGCTGTGGGCCGGGACGATGGGTCACGCTGCAGGCACAGCCTTATGAAACTTTTGGCATCATTAGAAAGGTGATCGGGAATTTCAGGCATATCTTTGCTATTTCCAATTTTAAAAATGGCAGCCACCTGTTTAATTCAATATTAAAGAAAACAGATTTAGTCCTGCAGACTACTGGGAACTGCAAGAAAAAAGCACATTGATGTTCAGGATAGTCTAACGCACCCCTTCAAACTGACTCCATGGTGGCTTCGATGTTGCCATTTCAAGAACAGTGCATCCCAGGCTCCACACATCAACAGCCAAATTGTAGCCATTCGTGTTCATCACAACCTGAGGTTAATAACTCAACAAAATAAGTGGGTGGGCAAAGACATGGGTAAAGGGAACATGGCTAAGAAGTGATATAAAACGTATGCAAAAATGGTAGCCACCACAAGATGAGTACATGCACATGCAGACACAACCCCACGGGGCGGGGAGAGAGAGTACCTCAGGTGCCATCCAGTAAGGGCTGCCCTTGAAAGAAAGCATTGATTGGCAAGATGTTATCTGTATCAAACAAAAGAGGACAAGAATTTCTCAGCACATTATGAACTATGTAAAATAATTACATGCTGCAAAATTGTTCACCTCCTGTAAGTAAAAACATGGGCATGGCTGAAACTTCTCTGTTATCAGAGCCAGTTTCAATTCTGGGTATGGGTTATGGGCTCACCATGCTTTGTTGTGCCACTCTGATTTGTTACCTACCTATACACATCTCCTCCTTACTCAAATTGTGCTAACTCCATGGTCTATGAATAGTAGTGTTAGCACTAGCAAAAGGACCATATACACCTCCCAATAGCCGTGGTCATGTTTGTGGGTAGGCATGGGTATATGGGTGAGAGAACACTTATAGGATCAGATGGCCGCAAGAATTTTGTCATTCAGCCACTCAGGCTAAAAATCACTAAACTTCACAATAAGATGATCTCTCACACCAGAGGTACCCAACGAAGTAAACGAACATTTCTAACTTTGCCAAGGAATCCTCATGTCAAACAAAAAAATCAAGGGGCAAGCTTTGTTTACCCTAGGGTATATAGTTCCAATGTAGCCCCTAAAGTCGAAATTTGCATTAGACCGTTCCAAATATTTAAAATGCGATTTTTGGCGGGATCTTTGTTGGGTAGAGTAATTAAAGAGAGTCATGAAATACATATGCAAGGAGTAACATAAATCCCCAAGAAAACTTGCCATCCTTTGCAATATTGAAGAAAAGGAAATTTAAAACTACTTATTGATTCAAATGACATACATGCTTCGCCATGCCAAAGTCCGCCAATTTGATCTCACCATGGGGATCAACTAAAATATTTGCGCCTTTGATGTCCCTGCAAGGTGCACAATACCATCAGCGAAACTTAATAAACCTTATAAGGTTGGCCATCCAATTTACAAGAAATCACAACTCTTGTTGAGAGGCAATTACCTGTGCACCACATTTCTTCCATGCAAGTAGGAAAGGCCAGAAGCAATCTGCCTAGCATAATTTTGAATAACAGGTTCCTCAAACGCACCATACTCCTGGAGTAATTTGTGAATTGAACCACCGGATACATACTCAAGATAAACTGAGAGTGCATCTTCTCCCTGCAAGAACGACAGATGCAGAATATCAAAAATTAATTCACTGCAAATCCACACAGAAGTGCCAATGTTTGCATTTTGTGTTTATTTGCATGTATTCTGATGCACGAGCCTATGACTTTTTAAGTTTTCCACTAAAGCATCGTGCCCATACCAATTCACTTCCAAAGTATCGCACTATATTTGGATGACGAAGCTGACTAAGCAAGTTTATCTCCTGCAGATGACGGAAGACAACAAGTTCATCAATTTTCATACCATCAAAAGACTAAAAGTGATAAGTTTACATAAAATGGGTTAAACATTTGACCTGATTAAGCTGCTTAAAACTCTCTTTTAATGTCTGATCATCCGAAGCAATCCTCACTTCCTTTATAGCACACATTTGCCCTCCTTCACTGTAATGTTAGCAGAAAGACAAGTTAACAAATGTGTCGATTTTGCTGGAAAAACGAACATGGAAAGGGTCAAAAACCATTTATCCAAATTAAGCCATCTAGAGTAGATGACAATTGATGGAGGAAAAGTAAGACATCTCAATTATTCTGCTTGCACGCAAATTTTGGAGTACACGTACCTGTTGAATCCAAGGAAAACTTGCCCAAAAGTTCCTCTTCCCAGAAGTCTTCCCTTCTTCCATTTTGAAAGGGTAGAAGTGGGGCTTTCAGGCGCCCCACCATTTCTATTGTTGGGCAATGAAGAAGGGCTTGTAGGAGAACCCGGGGGAAGAGGCAGCGGATGGCATTGGCTCCTAGCATCATCTTGCCTTCCTGATTGTGGAGAATCAAGATTGAAACCCGACAATCGTGTATTAAGAGGCGATGTGGGGCTTGTGGGCCCCCTCACACAAGGACCAGGGCTCCTTGCCCTTGCAGTGCACTTTGTATCGCTAAGTCCCCTGTCATCAAAACACCACAAAGATCATACTTACACGTGCTGCCTATACAGGCAATCATTTTTACCCACTGCACCTCTTAGGACAACATCAAATGCCATCCCTCCATTTATTGAATTCCAACCTTTATAGAGAATCATATTCACTCACTACTCATCTGATCTTCTTCAACACAAACAAGACGCAAGTCGGTCTCCAAAAGACCATCGCTTTAATTCTGAAGTCATTACACTTACGATCATACATGCTGTTGAGCCTACCAAACCTCAGACAACAAAAGCAAGCCGAATACACCCGCACACACAAAGACAAGGGAAATAAAAGGGATTAGAAATGAAAGCCACCCACAACTTCAGATTGCGCAAGACACGAACTCAGCCACCAAACTGACCTTGTCCTTATGTTGAAACGATCAAAGCTCCGACCTCGAGAGAGGAAAGACATGATCAAGAGAGACAAGACCAGAAAACAATCGAATCTTTCGATCCCATGTCAATCAAATACCAAGAGACCCTCCTTACCCAGCTAATCATTTACTCTTTACTACACAAAACCCAACACAAATCGCCGCGCTCAGCATCACCTGCAAAAGAAGCGACCGTCGACTCCAATAATTCACGCTAGCCCTAAAAACACGGACCAAATCTACTTCACGCGTCGCCGAATCATCAACCTCCACCGAAGGGTTAAAATCATGTATGAAGAAAAAATTAGGGCAAGAAGGAGATTAATCGCGAATCTCGTGAAACCCAACCTCTGGATTCCAAATTGGGCATGACCATTGACCAGCTGGGGATCATCCGACGACCCGGACGAGCTCACGCTCGAGACGGAGACCGACCCATTCTCGATCCCCTGGACGGACGAGACCGAGGGCCGAGGCAAGGGGAGGCCCCGATCCGAATCGAAGCCCGAGAACCCGCCGGCGGACCCACCGCCGCCGCCGCCGGCCCCCCCGAAGTCCCGGCTGTTCCTGGGCGAGTTTCGCGAGGAGGAGGCCTCGTCGAAGTTCTTGGGCTTCCGCTTGGCGTCGTTCTTGACGGACGATTTGCCGGGGCTGTGCTGGGCACCGGCGGCGGCGGCGGCGGCGGCGTCCTCCCGGGACTTGCTGGACTTCCTCGGCCACCAATGCATCTTACTCATGTGGGTTCCTTCAAAAGGGGCGGAAAAGAAAAACCCAGAAGCCAGAAGAGAGAGAGAGAGAGGATTTGAACCTGTGGAGGTGGAACAAGTGGAGAGAGATCGATAGAGAGAGAGAGTCAAGATGGAAAGTTTGGACTTGGTTTCTGGGTAGAAAATTTATATGGGAGAAGCTGCCTGGAAGACGAGGAGAGAGAGAGAGAGAGAGAGAGATGGAGAGGGAGGTGGGGTTAAAAAAGACAACTTTTTTTCTCTTGGGTTTTCTTTTTTGTAGAGAGAGAAAGAGGGGAGGGAGTGAGGAGTGAGAAACAGCTAAGTGAAGGGTGAAATGGTTGGGACGGCAGGAGGTGGTTGGATAAAGCGGGGAGGGGGTGACGTGGCGGGCCTAGAGAGAGAAAGTGCGTTTGGGCGGGTAGAGAGAGAGAGAGAAAGAGAGAGGGACAGAAAGACAGAGAGGAAAGGCAGAGGAAAGGAAGGGATGGCGTTAGCGTTGGTTAACGTGGGTGTCTTGTCCGCGTCCCTAATTTCCTCCCCCACGTGTCGAATTGCGATGCTCATTTGCCAAGAAAAAGTTTGTGCAGATCGATTTTTTAGAGAAAAAATATCGACAAAAACTTTATGGGCATGTCCCACCCCACTTCTGCTTACGGAAAAGGAGATAAAAAAAATGATTACGTAAGGTGGGATTAACTTGATTTTTATCTATGTAGCTATTCATGTTACACGAGTTAGGTTTGTAAGGACACGAATAGTAATCATTTTACTTTTGATAATTTGTTTTAAAAATTGAAAAATTAAATTGAGTTACTAAACGAATTTTAATTCTTAACCTATACTTGAGAATTAAAAAGCAAAATTGACCAGAAATAGAATGGCTATTATACGTATCTTAACTGTATGGATTAGTATTAATATTCAAATCATATCATTTTTATTCGACGGTTTATAAGATTGAATAATGTAGAAAACAATTTAATTCACGTTGATCATCATATTTCATCGTATATGAGTTTTTTCTAAAATTTCTTAATTTGTTACTATTATGACATCATATACAACAATGCTTGCCACTTTAATTTTGAAAGAGAAAAAGATTATCTAAAAAAAAGCATACCGGTCCAGTTCAGTTTTCAGTTCCAAATTTTGGGAATTGAAAATCACTCAAATTAGGCCGATAGATTGAACCGAGATCGGTACTCATTCCTAATGAAAATGACTCATCAAACAGTATATAAATATCATGAAAAGAAAGAAGGAACGGAACATAAAACTTATTTTAAAAGGCTATCCAAAAGGTCAATATGCTCTTGAAAAGAAATGATAGAGAGAGACCCTTGAATATATAAATCCTATGTTGGATGAAGTAGAGAAGAAATTGGCATGGGAATAAATCTCAATTCCTTCTCTAAAGTGGTCAAGGTCTGCATGCAAAGTAAGAGAAGAAAGATAAAAAAAAAAAAGACAGTCAAACTTAGAACCGATGATAAGAAAAGAATCATCGTATCATGGGACTATCTAAGATATTAAAATCAATGGATATTTATTTGCAAATAATACGAGAAAGAAAGCAACCTAATCTAACAATGAAGCTAATTATCCTGGAAAATAACAAAAATTGTGAAATCAATTAAAAGTCAGAATATTTGGATAATATTCTAACATCTTGAACTGAAAGTGGCTAAAAGGAGCCTTCTTCCGTGGCTCGAAAAGCAAAAGAGATAAGGACGAAAGTGAACGGTTTCTCGAAGAAGATTGTTGTCGAATAGTCGTTCTCATTATGCTTAGTGAGCTACCCAGGGTGTGCTTTGCCAAATAATAATGTGCGATTTCACGAGGAACGCCAGACAAGTTCGACCCTAGTATTAGCCGGCACGAGATACTCAGATTCAGCACCAGAAAGTGCGTAGGCGATCATTTACACGCCAAGAAATAAAAAAAAAATTGTTGAGAAAGACATAAAAACCATTTGTAAATATGGGGTCATTTACATCCCTAGCATAGTTGGTAACCGAGTGGGCGCGTAACCCTAATCTGGAGTTAGAACGAAAGCGAAGGGCAATGAATAAAATGCAAAGTAAACTTTTAATTGACTTGCTATATAAACCACATATAAGATGCAAGTGTAAGTTGTGCTAAAAAAATTCTCACATTAGGAAATTAGTATGGTGTATGTGGTTAGTACATCCTAGTTGATCTATAACTCATAGGTTTAAATTTTTGAATGAAAGAAAGTTCAAGCTCTTGCGATCTCCCCGAATGGAAAAATATCAAGTTTATGCTCTGGTGACCAATGCATGTTTTGGTCAGTGGACGTTGTAGTGTAGCAACACAAGTGCAGTGGGCATTAATGAAAAATTAATATATATCATAATTAGTTTATAATTTATTGATTTAAACTTCCGAGTAAAAATAGATATAATTGAATATGTTGATAGACTCGGATTTGGATATCGAGTTTCTATTGTGCATTCCTAATAATATGAATCGTGAAAGTCATAAAGAGTAGCATCTCTCATAGGGGTACCGCAAAAAAGGTCCAGCTTGTCATTAGGCTCTAGTACGGTAGCAAATTTTCCATCGTTGGTCAAACCTGCTCATTGAAGACCCAAGGCATATTGCTTTGGATTTGTGATTTCTTCGATATCATTTCCTGTAATAATCATTTATATATCCACGTAAAGTAGAAGTAACAGAATGCCTCAATCACTGTGATGAACAAATAATGCTTCACCTTTAGAGTTTAATTGAGATCCAAATTGCTCGATGGTAGTATTGAATTTGGCAAAATCGTCATTTAATTATGCATTCCTGAGATCCATCTTAAAATATATATATCCAAGTCCATGTTGATGCAACTGTAACTAGTACCAAACTAGAATCGAAATTATACATGTATAAAAAAAGGGGGTTCACTGTAATATCCTATTTTAGATTCATTACGATGAGGGGTAATTATACACGAACAACATGTTCATGAAATGATGGAATAAGAAAATTAGCTCCTCGGAAGATTATAAAATGAATTAAAAATTTTAAAGATTATGACAATATTCTAACAGTCAATGTTCATTAGCATTTTCCTCCCAATCAAGCAAGAAGATAACGTTTTGGATGGACAACCTACTCGTCCTACAAAAGGAAAATACAAGAAAAAGATAAATCTATGTTTGTAATTTCCCCCCAGTTTCGTAACAAGAATGAACCGATTGAGTTAGATCTTCATCTGATCCCATGTCACACCAATCCCTTTCTACTGTTCTCGATTTGATTTTTAGCAAAAGGTCGAGGAAAGCATCGTGATTTGCGTATTAGGTTGTTTGGCTTTGTCTTTCATGCTCGACTATGAAGTTTGGAGCTATGAAGTTGCGTGGGTGAATTTGTTTAAACATGCAAGGAACAAAGCCGATTGAGATCGATCATCTTTTTCCTCGCACGAGATTGTCAAGGCCTTTTTTTCGACGTTGCCAAACAATCTAATTTGGGACCTCCAGTATAATGTTGGGAGACATTATCCAAGCTTATCCTACCAGATTCATGTTAAGTATTGACGAAACTCTATAAACTAAAGTTTCGATCGAGTATCGAGCAATGAGTGACAAGGATGGTCATGGTCGAGTTTTATCGGGTTCCCCACCCCCAAGGACCCCTTATAAGTCATGACAAGAGTTAGGTGTCAAATATATTTCAAATCCCATATAGAAATCCTAAAAGGGAGTTAGAGGTTCAAATCGCGGATAGTGATTATAAACAAATGTTAAGATGATTTATTGCGATACCGCAAAGTACTTTCTTTTGATAAAAAAAATAAATAGAATTGCAGAAAAATAGTGACGAAACACATCAGTTGGTTGGAGTTGGATTTGATATACCATCGTAGTTGTTGGGTTCGAGCTTGAGACATGATTAGTCATCTCGAACTTGTCTTACTAATTGAAAGGAGAAGAAAGAAAAATCCTAAAGTTTAATATTGTCTTTTGCATGCTACACAATCGCGTACTATTTATCCATAACAACTCAATAACTTAAAGCCTGCCTGAATATTCATGATTAATCAATGAACCATCCTAGGATTGTAATTCTCTCAATCGTCGCAAAAATTCTCCTTGTTTTACAGAATAATCGCCAATAAGTATCGGGACATAATGATCCCTTTTGCTATGTGTACATGCACGAAAGTTGCCGTGCACAATAACCCACTCTTGCTCAGCATGAAACATCCATTCTCCACAGCTACCACAAGAAAGGATAAAGTCGAGCACTTATATTCAACAATAATCGAAAGCTAAGGATGCATTTTGTTCAGCGTTGAAAGTCCCTTCTAGAAAGTTTAGAATATTTAGCAAGTTTTTGCAAGGGAGTAAAACCCTAAAAACGAGAGACCAGAGGAGGGGATGGATGAGCAAGAGAGGGGACAAAAGCTCTAGGCACGTGGTGTGTTGGAGGGCCGATAGGAACAACGTTGGTCGAAGGGTCGCAATCCCTTCCAGATGAGGGAATATGGACGTTCTGAGGGAGGAAGATTGCATGAGGATTGGCCGTCGTTGGATGATATTTTTTTTAGGGATGGGGGGGCGTTTGCCATTACGTCAATTGACATGTCATTGACTTTCGTCTTGTAAGATAAAGAAGAATCGTCTTCGAGAAGCAAAGTGACGGGGAGTGGTTGGTTCGATTGGAGACGGATTTGGTCGCTTTTAGAGATATGCATAGCAGGTGATGTAAATATTCTCCCCTCGTGTCTCGCGGTTTCGTGGACTTTCGGGGCCAATCTAATCGGGCAATTTTTGACTCCAACGTGAGAAAGAACGAAACTCGAACCAATGTGCGGAATGCCCTCCACATGATTTCCGAAGCATAGGACTCTACGGTTGAAATTTGAATTGTTTCGCCTTATCATTTGGTGACACGTGATAGACGGTTCATGTGAAATCTAGTAATTGTCCCTCTTTAAAAATGGATCAAGAGTTAGAGATCATCTAATTTCTTGAGATGGTATACTACAACGCTATCATAGAAAACCTACCATCATCGTCGTAATTTATGGGCAAATGCTTTCACCATTGTGCTATATTTGCAAAGTGGATACTTCATTATATTACGCCGTAACAATCCAACTAGCCGGTCCGTGTAAATCGACATTCAAATCAAATCTAAATAGATCTAAAAAGATTCTGAAAGCTCGGCCTTTTGCATCACGACTTAATATGTCAACACAATTTGACATAAATTGAATTAATCATAATCCATTATCATATA